>OW569303.1:7215000-7922500 GCA_937612035.1 Aricia artaxerxes
TGTATAATATTTTAGGGTGTATATTATGTGTTCCTTATTAATTCACTGAAAGCAAATTTTTGCGATTTGTGCAACGCCCCGACGACGTGGCGTCATGAGCTCATAGAAAAGATTAAATAAAACCTTCAACGCTGCTACTTTCAGAGTGAACTCTGTATAGGGGATTCATATTATACCCCCTAATCACTGTTTTGTAACATTCTGTATTATTAACCTAATTGAACATCAGTTTTATATTCATCCAAATAGTTTAATTGAAGTGATTGATGATGATTACTAAAATTATGAAGAATGGAACATAGATAATTTTGTCTGGATGAATAATTATGTATTTATATTTAATCTTTATTCAAGTTAACAAAAAACTAAGCTTCATATCCGAAGGCCTTCCCCATCCCAAAAAACCCAATCATAATGACTTGCATATTTTGAAAAAAAAAAAAACTGCATCGTGTATCCCACGCATAAACAGGTCCACGAAATATTTTAACTTTGAACATGTTTTTATTCGTGATTTTTGATCTAAACGTAAGCAAAGACGACCAATTTAAACATTACTTTTTTAAATAAACAATAGATCGTGGCCCGTTAGGGTCAATTCAGACCGCAACGTGAAGCGTAGATGCATTTCTAAATTTGTATGGATTTGACAGATTTCAATTGCGTCAGACGTCTTGCGAATCTGTCAAATCCATACTAATTTAGAAATGCATCTACGTCATACCTACCAGATTATCTACATCTAATACCAGATTATTAAGAATTAATTTTTATCTTACCTTCGGCAACGGTTTAGTTTTAGTATCAACATGAAAACCTCCAACGTATTTGGCGTTCTGTGGCAATCTGTACGCGCCTCCGAACGATGGGTGTGAGTTTATAAAGAGGAACGACGCGTTGTATACCACTTGGTCGTAGGACGGAATAGTTACTCCCCTCTTCGCTGCTATCTCATTGAACACTGAATTGTATACCGACTTCTCGAGGGGAGTGAAGACAACACTAGCAAATTATACAAGATTACTAATTATTATTATTATCTATGAACTAGATGACGCCCACAACTCCGTTGCGACAAAATTCGTTTATCACGCGGAACTACCCATTTTTGAGCTGAAAAAATGGGTAGTTCCACGTAGTAGTACAAGTATCGAATGTCCTTTCCCGGGGCTCAAAGTATCTCCATTATAAACAGCAATCGCTGTATGTACCGACTCACGCTCTAAAGCCTAACCTAACAAAGCTTTGGGCGTGACGAGGCACAGACAAACATGCAGATAGACACACTTTTGCATTAATAATATTCGTATGGATATAGTTGGCTGAAATTGAAGACTCAAAAGCTGGATATGTACCTCAATTGAAGGGATCTCCAAACAACGGTCCATAGCTCCTGGACTCTCTCCCAGAAGTCGAGAGGAGGTTTGCTCGTGGAGAATATGTCGACGTTGTACGACGGGTTGGGCAGCTCGTCGACGAGCCTCACCACATTCCAGCTGGCTTCCGTCGTCGCGAACCATATTAGTGGACAGTCAAATAAGGAAGCGATACTGAAATAACAATTAGTTAAAATGTACTTTGCGATAGCTAAATAACATGCATTTGACAGCAGAGGCCCGAGTTTGAGTTTTTGTTTCACATTCGATCGTGAACGCGTTTGGCGTTTACTTACTGAGATTTTGTATGTGATTTGTACAGCGCCACCTAGCGATGCTCACGGGAGTGACCCCTTCTCCCATACAAAATCTTAGTAAACGCCAAACGCGTTCACGATCGAATGTCAAACAAAAAACTCACAATCGGCACACAGATATGGCGAAATATCTGGTATCTGTCCAAAATTTTGTACTACGTTTATGTTTTGTTTACGAAGTTTTTGACAACTAGCAGTTATTTTGCAATAAGTAAGTATCTATTTGTTGCTTACCTGTCGCAAGACACCTACGAAATTACTCTGCTGGTTATCTAATAGAAAAATTTTTTTACTGACGCTTGGTGGTACCTAAACCTAAGTCTTTAATTGTAGCTATATATAATTAGGTGCCGCTTGTTTAAAGTTTTCAATATTTTTAGTTATAAGGTCGCGTCGTGAGCCTTGTGGCTCGTCCCTTCTCATTTCGATATTAAAAATGTCTATTAGTCCCTTTTAACCTATTTTCGTTTCTTACCCAGCACCATTTTGTTTCTGTTCAAACTGTCTGACTTTTAATTCCTTTTAACCTATTTTTATTTCTTACCTACCAACATTTAGTTTTTGTTCAAACTGACTAACTTTTGATTCCTTTTAACATTTTCGGTTTCTTACCCAGCAACATTCTCGTAGAAGAACCACTCAGTGATAACAGCGTCGAACTTCTCTTTGGGATCTTCTAGAAACTTCACTAGAGTTGGGTCCGTCAGTATTTTCTTGTTCATTTCGTACATAAGATAGTAAATGAGGATGGAGGTTCCACCGCGGCGGTTACCAACTCTGTTCTTCAATTTGAACTCGTCAGCTGCAACGAAAACATAAGCTTGAGTTAGGACCGGGACACAAAAACAGGATACGACGTCGTGTGGTACCACGGCGCGGCGTCGTTTCACGATGCGACGTCGTGTCGTGGGAATCCACGACGAGCATCGTAAAAACTACGACGCGACATCGTATCGTGTTTTTGTGTCGGCCCTTACTCTTCTGGGTTGTGGATTCAATTTTTAAACTCCCAAAGATGATCTTGGTTGATGATGACGGCGGGGCTAAAATGGTCACATTTAGCAATTCCTCTCAATCAATTCAGCAAATGAATTGTCAAAACTATCAAACTGACAAACGTCAAATCATTACAAAAATACAGTAATAAATTGCAAGCAGAGTTGCATTTTGCGATTTTAGAAAAAATGAATCATATTATGATTCATATCATGATTCTTCAAAGCGACCATTTTAGCCCCGCTGATCATTCTTGCATAGTTTTTATGTTTGAAAGCTGACATGATCGGTTTTCTTAACCATATCATCAGCATTCAGTTTGGTCAATGCTGAAGAATTTCGTTTTTCAATCTCTTTAATTATACGAGTATTATAAGCTTATACATAGAACTTTACTAACAGGCTAAATAACTGGTTAAGTACCATCGAGGAAATTGAATCCTAGGCAGTTGACGGACCTATGTCATTTGGTCGGCTTATGTCAATTCAATGTTAGCTGTGATCGGTCGGCGGGGTTTGACACAACGCAACTAAATTACATAGGTCCGCCGTCTGCCTATGAATCAACTTCTCTGATAGTACATGGCCTGTGTAAGAAAGGACAGAAAAATATTTTGTCAGAACATAACATAACAGTATTTTTTCGTATGATATTCTATAATATCTATATTCTCTAGTATGCGCCATAAACAACTACAAAATATACTACAATATACATTGTGTTAGTGTAACACCGTTATCCTTGAAACCATCAAATGAGCCCGTCAAAATGAACAACTTTTTCTATGAGAACAATGCTGGGAACTCAAAAAAATCCGTCTTCATACTCATACAAATTTCCGATCTGGGCATCCGTATATGAAGTAGAATAAGTTATTCTATGAGAACAATCATGCTGGAAACTCAAAAAAAAAACCGTCTTCATACCCATACGGATGCCCAGATCGGAAATTTGTATGAGTATGAAGACGGATTTTATTGAGTTCCCAGCATTGTTCTCATAAAAAAAGTTGTTCATTTTGGCGGGCTCATATTTTGATGGTTTCAAGGATAACGGTGTTTACACTAACATCTTGTATAACATAGCTACCACCAAAATATTGACTTTCTACTTACTACTGTCTTTTAAAGCGGTGAAGTAGTCAGCAATGGATGTCAAATCCACTTCTTTCAAATTCTTGACAGTTCTCCCATGGGGGTACGAAGTTACGTGAACTACCTGGAATCGTTTAGAAGTGGATATTAGGTTAGTATTTACTATTTATGAAAATACTAGTTGATGAATGAAATGAATGAATTCGTTTATCAGGCAGCAGCCGTGCATTTTTTCGGGGTTAAAAGTATCCTTTGTCCTTTGCCGGGACTCAAAGTATCTTCATATCAAATTTCATCAAAGAAGAATAACAGACATACATAATTTCGCATAATATTAGTAATTACTAATTAGTGTCGATATGATGCGGCTTAGTCATAACTCATAATATAATATTATTATAGGATAAAAAGTACTATCAGAGAAGTTGATTCCTAGACAGATGGCGGACCTAAGCCCTTCTCTATCATCCCCAATTCCCTTCCCTTCCCATCCCTACCCTCCCCTATTACCCTATTCGCTCTTAAAAGGCCGGCAACGCACCTGCAGCTCTTCTGATGCTGCGAGTGTCCATGGGCGACGGAAGTTGCTTTCCATCAGATGACCCGTTTGCTCGTTTGCCCCCTTATTTCATAAAAAAAAAACTCGATGGTACATATACCTCATGACCGGCATCCAGCAAATGGTTAACTACTCCGTGTCCTAGTATGCTGTGACTCTTCGATGGTACAGGGAAGACCACCAGAATACGATACGCTTCGCTGAGACATAACAGCGTTAAAAACAAACCGATTACTTTCATCATCTGGAAAGAAAAAAATAAAAATGGAACGAATAAAATGATATAATAATATTAATATTAATATAAAATTCTCGTGTCACAATGTTAGGCCCCGTACTCCTCCGAAACGGCTTTACTGATTTTGACCAAATTTTATAATGCATATTCATTGGGTCTGAGAATCGGCTACTGGGTACTTATTATATTGATAAGTGCATTTGTTGAATAAATAATAGTAAATTATTACAACTCGAGACTGACGGCGACCATTGTTTGTGCGACGGGATAGCGATGGACGTTGCCATGGTGACATACTTATTTAGTCACTTCAATAAAATAATATGGGCGAAATACTTGATTTATATTATGGCAAAGCAACGTTTGCCGGGACAGCTAGTAATAGTATAATATCATCATACCTACATCTAAAGAGAAACGAGAGATTTACTACCGCACTCAGAGTGGAACATTAATTACTTAAATGTAATTAATTCAAAATGTTGACATAAGCGGTAAGCCCCATACATTATCTGTCAAACTCTTCATTAAAATGAAGGTTAATCGTAATTTTTTTTTAATGAAATAAGGGGGCAAACGAGCAAACGGGTCACCTGATGGAAAGCAACTTCCGTCGCCCATAGACACTCGCAGCATCAGAAGAGCTGCAGGTGCGTTGCCGGCCTTTTAAGAGGGAATAGGGTAATAGGGGAGGGTAGGGATGGGAAGGGAAGAGAATAGGGGCGGGTAGGGAAGGAAATAGGGTAGGGGATTGGGCCTCCGGTAAACTCACTCACTCGGCGAAACACAGCGCAAGCGCTGTTTCACGCCGGTTTTCTGTGAGAACGTGGTATTTCTCCGGTCGAGCCGGCCCATTCGTGCCGAAGCATGGCTCTCCCACGTATAATTAAATGTCTCTGAGTACGGCGGTTAGAATACGTCTTTTTGTGAAAATCTCGTTATCTTAAATAACTAACATTGTTTACACTTTACAAAATAAGACGCAATCCAACTTAAGGTCAGAAGTGCAAATTAAAAAAATAAACATTATGAAAAACATTCAAATTAAATAATAAGAATAACAATTTTAAGTAACTGTTCCGGAGTCATTCAGAGGGTTGTAATGATTACTTAACTATTACGACGTAAGCCTGACACAATTTCTGACAATTTTTGAAAAACCATTGAGTGAAAAACTGGTTTTTTTTGTATCGAGAAAATTTGAAGATACTTATCATGTTCTCGCTGGTACGGATCCTCACAAATAATTAATTATAATGTATATAGTACCCACCAAAAACATTTTCATGTAAAAATATGTTTTTTTTCGTTGAAATAGGGTATTTTAAGAATATAAATTAAATATTTTTTTAATTCATTGGCTAGTTTTTTTTAAATAAATTTTTAAAGTTTTCGGATCTATGACTTCATCATCGGCGGCCGGCTGCATTAAGTACTATCAGAGAAGTTGATTCCTATGCAAATCGGTGACCTAAGTAGTTTGGTCGCGTTACGTCAAACCCAGCTGACAGATCACAATTAACATTGAATTGACATATTCGACCAAATAACGTTGGTCTGTCAATTGCATAGGAATCAACTTCCTCGATGGTACATAAAAATTAAAAAAGAGCATTGTCAAGTATCAACAAGGTGTTAAATGAATGCAAGTTCTCTTATTTATGTGAAAACTGATTCGAGAAGCATCCAAAAGTTCAAAACGTAATGTGACGTCATTGAAGGGCAAACTAAGGTTAAACATATTTGTTTAAAAATATAAGTAACTAATGGACATTTTTTGAATTTATATACAGAATAACGATCACTGACCTTATTCCTCGAAATGTTTTTCTAATGGGCACAATTAAAAAAAAATGGACAATCCCCATTACAAGATCATTTATTTTGCTTTAGTCGCCCCCTTAATTGTTACCGCGAAACATGCCAACTTTGCCACATAGGATAACTTTGCCCAAAGATCCATTCTTAAGCAAATCTTTGATGTACAGAGTTATTTTAATATAATGTCAACATTTGTTTAATTCTGCAGAAAATAGATTATATGACTGGTAACATAGAGAATACCCCGTATTGCTAACTTTAATCAGTAACTTTTTGGAACTTGTGAAAAACGGTACGTATTTTTGCGGGCAAATTGTGGTGCAGATTTGTAAGTGAATTGTGCGTGATGGTGAAACCACAGGTTGGTTTGCTTTTGATATATTATAGAATAATATCTATAAAGTATTATAGTGATAATGTAATTAATCAGGGAATTATAAAATAAAACTTATGATGGTGGGCAAACTAACCCAGCAGGCCAGCAGTATTCCGATCATCGATTGACAACATTGCCCGGTATCAAAAAATCCTTAGGGTTGTCAAATTAGACATTTTTAAATACTTTTAGTAATTTACTAAAAATCGATGTTATTTTTTATTACTGTATGCCTTGCTCAGTAATAACTAATTAAGAAACAAAAACATACCATTTATTTATTTAAATAGAAACATTACTTCTTGTATTGTTAAATGCTAACTTATTTATAATACTGTCGTTATATGGTTTATTTCAGGCAACATCTGTACCAATAGCCTCCACTAACTGCAGATAAAACTCGTATGTCGTACCTATGTGAGAGCGAGTCACAACTTCAAATGCTATGCCGAGATTACGATCTTGATGTATTCATTACTAAAAAAGCTTGAGCTGTAAATTTTTTGACAACTTGATTTTCTAAATTTGTATCTGTTCAAACCACAATACTATGGTAAATTGTACGACGTAGTTAGCATGTTCTTCTTTTTGGCTTTTGGTCAAACTATCCTTTAAAGTTTAAACTTTTTGCTTTACTTGTTTTTGTTATAATATATCTTACTTAAAAACATCCCTTTATTTAATTAAGACCGTTCACAATATCATGTATTTAATTGTTTCTGTTACTTAGAGGTGAAAACTTGTAATTGGCTTTCTGATTCACACATAAAATTGTCACCAATATTACTTAGCTGTAAGTTTTCCGTGTTTCTTATATGAATAAATAAATAAAAAGATAATTAAGTAATTTTATAGATATGTGGCAGCCCTAGTACTTTTACAGACCAAAATGCAAATTGTATGGAAAAGGAAAAAAATGTAAGGGTAACATTGCCCAGTCAATTTAGTAGGATATTATTTGCGATATCGTTTAAATGTCTATAGTAAACATCATCTTTTCCAAAATTCTTTTACTGGATTTTGATGCCACCTGCGCAAAGTTCATGAAAATCAATCATAAATTGAATTATATGAACAGAAATAATGTTTTCGACATTCCTACACCTGCACATGTAGCCTTGTAGTTGCAGAGGGCAAAAAAAACTTACATTCTATACATTTTTTTTACAAGAATTAAAATTATTTGAAAAAAGCTGGCAAAGTTGGCATGTTTCGCGGTATTTATTTGTAATATAGATAATAACTAGCTGTCCCGGCAAACGTTGTTTTGCCATATTATAAAGTATTTTGCCCATCAGATTTCACCCATATTATTTTATTGAAGTGATTAAATAAATATACGGGATAGCGGTGGACGTTGCCATGGTGACCATGGCAACGTCCACCGCTATCCCGTCGCCCAAACAATGGTCGCCGTCAGTCTCGAGTTGTAATAATTTACTATTATTATTCAACAAACGCACTTATCAATATAAAAAGTACCCAGTAGCCGATTCTCAGACCTACTGAATATGCATATAAAATTTGGTAAAAATCAGTAAAGCCGTTTCGGAGGAGTACGGTAACTAACATTGTGATTTGTGACACGAGAATTTTATTTATAAGATATTACGATTTAAGTACAAAATATTATGACATCATACCTTGCGTCTAACACAGCAAACAGCTATGGGTATACTAACAATAAAACATAATAATATAATGGTTAGGTTTTCCTCCCACAGACATAGATCAAGATAGATACCGCATGTCGCTCCATTTGTATGAAAACGAGCGTGTCACTTTTTTCCTACTTACTACTTGGCACTTTTAGGCACTCAGGCATTTTTAAAATTCCGATTGACGTCCGATTCTGATAGCAGACTAAAGAACATACTTTCGAGCATTGCTCGTCGTTTGGGAACGCGATATGGCACGCGAGGTACATACACATTCGGTATCTATCTTGATCTATGTCTGTGGGTTTTCCATATTCCACTGGCCAGCTGATTGAAGTTTTTTATTATTACCATCTCAGGGATTAAGGATAAGAAACTCTATTACCATCGCCATAAGGTCGTTAACGCAATAATATGCTGTGCAAACATAATTCTTCTAGTCATCGTGACAATATTTGTTTAGTTACTAACAAAAAATTGTGTATGAAAACATTAGCTTGACAAAATGCGTACGATAATGATATCAATTTATATATTTAAAAAAAAACACTAATGACGATCTAGTGATTTTCGTTGAAGAGATGCTAACTAGTTACTGGATGTCGCCAGCAACTCCGTGTCGCCAAAATTAGTTTATCGCGCGGGAACCGTACATTTTTCCGGGATAAAAACTATCCTTTGTCCTTTCCCGGGATTCAAAGTATCTTCATGCCAAATTTCAGCAAAATCGGTTCAGCGGTTTGAGCGTGAAGAGATCACAGACAGACAGACAGACAGAGAGATGGACAGACACACTTTCACATTTATAGTATAAGTATATAGTATGGAAGTATGGAGGTATGGAGGTATGGATAAGGAAGTATGGATGTTCTTTGTTGCAACGTAGCAAGATTCGATATTTTTTTAGGGTTTCGTACCCGAAGGGTAAAGACGGGACCCTATTACTGAGACTTCAATGTCTGTCCATAACTGTCTGGCTAATTTAGATGCCTGCGAGCGATTCTGGAACTTCCAGAGCGAGTAGTTAAAAAAACGGATGACAATTTGGAAAAACTAGGTATATAGAATCATAGTTATAGAGAATTGATTTTTTTGATTAAATTGAATGAAATAAGCTTTTATTCATTCAGAACTTTGTTCGTTTTTCAGGTATTAGCCAAAAACTAAACATTGAGACTTTTGTCACCCCTCCGGCTCACCTCCTAGACGTCAGGACTTTTAGTATCTTTTGTCCCTAAGCACCCTGAATAAGTTCCAGTAGAAATCGCTCAGGTTCCCGCTCACGCACTCAATACCCTCCTTAGAGTCATTCCTTAACCAGACTACAAATAATTAATAAAGAAATCACAAGCTTTTATTACTACCTCTAAATCAACTTCTATATGAAACAGTCAATATAGAGGAAAACCGTCAATATTGAAGTTTTGAAATAATTTTATTATTCATTGTAGCTTGTAGACACTTTTGAACAAAATTAATTACTGAGCGTCGAGATTAAGATTATCAACCTTCGGCTTCGGCTTCGGCTTCGGCCGAAGGTTGTGGCGATTGCCGATTAATCGGCTTCGGCTTCGGCCAAAAATAGACCTTCGGTCGGACACTACTTGTGAGTGACTTTGGCTTCGCATTCTCCTTGACCCCGGCAAGTATATAAGTGATTTTTTTTAATGTTTTAGACTATAAAATGATTTAATACCTACACTCCTAATTGACCACATGCAGCCGCGAGAACAACAACAGATTTCCAAGAATCCGCGATCGTAGGATTAAAGTAAAATACTAGATGACGCCCGCAACTCCGTTGCGCCAAAAATCATTTATAGCGCGAGAACCGTACATCTTCCCGGGATAAAAAGTATCCTATGTCCTTTTCCGGGGCTCAAAGTAAATCCATACCAAATTTCAGCAAAATTGGTTTAGCGGTTTGGGCGTGAAGTGCTAACAGACAGACACACTTTCGCATTTATAATATTGAGTATGAATGAGTTTCTAACCGTAAACAAAGAACGAAAGCGTGAATAAAAATGTGTAAAGCTTATCTAGTTATCTAAGAAAATATCTAAAAAAGTAATTAGTAGCACCCATCAGCATAGAAAGTAAAAACTTGATAAATATTGCAATATAATAATGAAGATGCAAAAATACTTATATAATAATTACTGAAAATGCTTGTGGATTAAAAAAATAAAACAAGTTCACTTAAATAAATGCTTTTATTTCATCAACCTTTTGCGATTCGCTCGATACCATCTTCACAACTTTTGTCTGTCACTATTTTTAACTAATTTCAGTCTGGACCTCATCAGTGCAAACACCATATAAGTATTCTTTAAATAACACACAAAGACTGCATTATATCTCTATATTATCTTTTTCCTACTTGAAGAATCATCCTTTTGAGAACCAACACTTTGACAAGATGTTTCAAGTTCAATACTATCCTCAGTGTTGAATTCCTGGCAGGACTTCTCAAGATTATCCTTACTTTTGAAGGCATCTGAATACTTTTGGCAGAAAAATACTAAAATTTTACATCTTCGATTTGCCTTTATTTTTCTTGTATGTATTAGAACATCCGGGAATACAACAATGCACGAAAACACTCAAATTTCTCAAGAAATCTTAAAATTTTCTGTAGCTTGACTAGAGCTTGACAATAAAATTTTCGTAAAAGTTTCGGCTACTCGTCACTAGTGGCAGTGTCATCGCTCTGCACGGTCCCTATACCTAATTTAAAATGTAAGCTCTGTGTGGCAATCACTAAAAGTGAATTTATTCAACGACATCCTTAAGTACTAATATTATAAATGCGAAAGTGTATCTGACGGTCTATCCGCTTCGGTCTATGATCTGTCTGTCTCTCTATCAGTCTGTTACCTCTGCACTCCAAGCTGAACGGTTTTGCTGACATTTGGTATAGAGATACTTTGAGTCCCGGAAAAGGACATAGGTGATAGGATACTTCTTATCATGGAAAAATGTACGGTTCCCGCGCGATAAACGAATTTTCATCTCGTTATTAGCATCTCTTCAAAGGAAGTCGGAATTTGTCTTATTAATTTCGGTTACTTTCCAGCGGTCTTGGCCACGGGCATGCGCCACGGTTGAACTGAGGTGACAGACGCCTAAACTCGACAGGCCTACATAATACTTCTAACGGCCGTTCCCAATATTCAATCTATCTCTGGTTTGACATACAACCGATCGCAGCTAACATTGAATTGACATAAAATATATGTCTCTAATGTCTAATGTGGGCTATTTCTATCTCTAGTAAGGCAAAACCAGAGATAGATCAAATATTGGGAACAGCCGTAACTAAATTATTTTAAAACTATCTGAATATATTTTATCAATCACTACATGACCTTCCTTCCTAATATGAAACCTTTTCTGGACTTCCCTGAATCTTTCAAGACTTAGATTAGGCAAATCGGTTCAGCCGTCCTCGAATTTTGGCAGACTAACAAAATTTAAATTTATATAATATAGGTAATATTATATGGATAGATTATTATAAATGTGTTCCGATCTATGCAACATTAAGTAACTGAACCAATTTCTTGCTGGAAAGAACGCCATCTATGGTATGTTTGTAGTACCAATGTCCAATGTTAAGGCCATGTTTAGTTACATGTATTTATCAAGGTAGTTTGGTTTTTTACGAGTGTATGCTAGCTAGACGTAGTGCCAACACATCGGTTCTCTGCTAGATGGCTCGTATCTTGACTTGTTTAAATATTTACTTGTAAATTATGTGAATGTCAGTTTGTTGGTTACGATTTCACACGAAAACGAATTTACCGATCATCACGAAACTTTGTAGACATTAGACTGATCAGACTATAGTTTTTAAAGCTAAAACTTTTCTTTAAACATTTTTAAGTAAACGCCAACGATTTTAATTTATATTTTATGGTTGCTGTCATACAGCTTTCTATTTTTTTTAAATTGTTCTTATTTTTTTGTTAAAGTTTAGAGCAGTGATTCCCAAACTGGTCCAGTTGGACCCCCAGGAGTCCACGTGAGACTAGATGGTGGTTTACGATGGCCCTGACAAAAAATGGGGGTCCACAATTGTGGGCAGGGGTCCATGTAAATTAATTAGGTTAGCAGTGATTTATGCATATTCCATGTAAATTGATTAGGTTAGCTGTTAATATTATGTAGGCTTGATTTCCCTTATTAGAAAGTATAGACCGGGGATGGCGAACCCTGTTATCTTGACGCGTATATTTAAAAATATAATCCTAGCCTAAGTTAGTTATAAATTATAATAGTCATTATACATTTTGTAGAATAATAATTTTGTGATCAGCATAAAATATTCTGTCGCGACTCGCGTGCCATTGGTTCGCTATTCCCGGCTTAGGCGGAATTGGGCTAAGGGGATCCGCAGTATGCGCCACCTGTGGGCCACGAAACAAAGGAGTTTGGGAACCTCTGGTTTAGAGTTTTTTTTTTATTTATTAACATTGACAAACGATAATTTACTAAAGTTAGATCTGACAGTAAGGATTATTACGCAAAGGTCGCAGCAGATGGCGCTACTAGCGCATATAGTAAATAATCCGACCAAAATCCGACCAACATTGCACACGCCACAGTTGTCAAGCGTCGAATAAAGTTTTTTGTTTACTGTATGTGCTGGTGCCTGGTGCTGCCTCTAGCGTAAATACAATGCATTAATATACTTAGTGCCTGTTTCACCACTTCCTGATAAGTAAAGAATTAACTTGACAGATCAAGTATGGAGAATCAGTCAAAAAAGTTGTGAATAGCCTATACGGCACTTTACCAGGAAGTGGTGAAACAGGCCCTTAATATCCTAGTACTTGGATGACCGAGCTTTGCTTGGAATAGCAAATACTCATTGACTTCATGTTACTTAATAACGCCATCTGCTGGTCGTTAAAACAATTAGTTGCTAACAAAATAGTATTATTATTCGCCAATAGATGTCAGGAAGAGTCATATTTTTCAGATTATCGATAAAACACGAATAAAAAGACATTTTCTGAAAATGATTCCTAGCTAGATCGATTTATCGCCCCCGAAACCCCCTATATACTAAATTTCATGAAAATCGTTGGAGCCGATTCCGAGATTCCAATTATATATATCGATGGCCCCAACGAATAAACGTGCAATCGAAAAAAGACAACTTTTCAGGAAGACAAAAAAACGTTTGGAACCACATAACTTTGACTACATAATAAATAGACAAATATAATGTAGAATCAAATTAAAGGTAAAAAAATATCTTTCAGCTCATATATTTATTAAAAATTAAATATTAACCGTTTACCACATATTTAAGAAAAACCATATTAAATTATTATTCTAGTGACTAATATGTGACTCGTTAACACTATTGTATCAATGCACGTTTATTCGTGTCATAAATGAAATTTTAACAAGTGCAGTGAAATGTTGCATGGTTATTCCACGTATATTTTTTTCCCCCTGAGCCATGCTCTTGTCATTTACACGCTTATTCCTGTACATTTTGTTGCTTTTACATGTTTGTAAAGATAAAAGCCCGTATATTAGTGTTAAGAAGATCGACTTATTATTTATGTAATACGACCTTATAAGTGCTTGGTATAAAATATATATCTATACTAATATTATGAAGTGGAAGTGTTTGTTTGTTTGAAAGCGCTAATCTCAGGAACTACTGGACCGATTTGAAAAATTCTTACGTTGTTAGATGGCTCATTTATCGAAGAAGGCTACAAACTATTAATTATCACTCTAAGACTAATAAAAGCGAAGAAACATAGGAAAATATGGAAAAATTCGGGAAAATTACTTAAATTTTCATTTATTAACATTATCTCGCGAACTACTGGATGAATTTTTAAGTTATTTGGCACAGATGTAGAGTAGACTATGAAGTAAAGGAACATAGGCTATTTTTTGCGAGAAAATGTACGGTTTTGGTAAAATTTATCATTTATGTGGTCGAGACCGCGTGGAACATTTTTCACTGAACCGTCAACAAGAAAATGTTAGCTAACTAGAGCTAACATTTTCTTGTTGACGGTTCAGTGAAAAAATATTGTTGACCTATTGTTGTTGTTGATAAATATTGACCTCCCTCACGCCTATGCGAGGATACATACATATAAAATGGAGTACAACCTTGCCTATAGATCCTTAAAGAGAGAGATCACTCGGGCAAAGTAAACAGCACGTCAATAGTATTGGTGAGAGACTCGAGTGCCTTTCTTTGGGAACCCGTGAATTCTGGTCCCTAGCCTAAGCTATTAAAGGATATTTCTGAAAGCCATCCTACCATCCCTACAAGTAGGAAATGGATCGTTAGCCCACGACGCCAAATACAAAGACGATCTTCTGTGTAAGCTCTTTGCGTCAAACTCGACCCTTGATGACCTTGGGATAAAAACCGCCGACCATACCACAGTGCAGGGGTATCATGTCGGATATTAGGTTACATCATCGCCCAAAGTGAATAGCCCCGCGTGCCCTTGATATCCAAAAGTCGAGTGGGCCTGACGGAAACCCTTTGTTGACCATTGTGTTGAAAAAGTGTGCTTTAGAGTTGGCTCCGGTCTTAACGCGTCGTTTTCGGTTCTCCTACCCTTCTGGCATTGTCCTGGCTTCTTAGATGACAGCCTTAGTGTACCCGATCCCCAAAAAAGGTGACTGTTCAAATCCTTTCAACTACAAACCAATTGCTAAAACCTCCTTCTTCTCAAAGATAATGGAATCCATTATCAGCTCTTTCAATACTTGGGCGGCCAGACATTACTAAGCGATAAACACGACAAACAGTACGGGTTCCGAAAGGGTCGCTTGGCTGGTTATCTATTGGCGTACCAAACTCATCTTTGGGCTCAGGTGATTGTATGGAGAGGAGAGGCATTGGCTGTTAGTTTCGATATTGTGAAGTCCTTTGATCGGGTTTGGCTTAAAGCACTGCTATCAAAGCTTCCATCATAATAATATGGGCTTGCCGAGAATTTATGCAAATAGGTCACAAGTTTTTTGGCAGATCAATGACATGCTACAGACCAACGGCATTTATTGTTATGCAGATGATAGTACAGGTGATGCCCTATCTACCGGCTTCCACCATATTTCTCTATTTTAAGGAGTAAACATATCGAGCGAAGTCCAGTTCCGATGTCATCTAGAGGGTGATGCCAAGTTAGCCTCGAAAAATCTTGGTGTTCTTAACAGGCGAGACAGTGTTTCAGTCTGAACCAATGACTGCAACTCTACAAGATGCAGGTTTGGCCTCATATGAAATACTGTTCTAATCTCTGGGCGCCCCTGCCCCAAAATACCAACTAATCCCTTTGTTTCGTATCCAACGAAGGGCCGCTCGAATTGTTGACTGCCATAATGTTTCAAACAGGCTGAACCCCTTGGAATTACGCCGAGATGTAAATAGCTTCACTCTGCATCCTCAGTCGGTTGTATCACGGGGAGTTCTCTGAGGAATTGTTTGGAATCATACCTCCTGCAACTTTTCGCCATCATTCCACGTGACAAATATACCATCCTCATAACTTTGATAAATGGCAGTCTTCAGCAGTCAGCAGTATTTCCGGACCTATACGACCTGCAAACCTTCAAGAAGAGAGCGTATTCCCTCTTAAAAAGACCGGCAACTCACCAGCAGCTCTTCTGATAAACTTTACAATAGCTATTCGAATAACCTTTGAGAAAACAGAGAAGACAAGAGAAATTAGTAAAAGATAATAGAATAGCTGTGATTATTAAAATCAAAGTTTCGTCATCTGCAATGAGGCATTACTAATAGAAGTCGCTTGCATTTTTACACGAATAATCGTGCAAGAGTTATAACCCAAAGGTAAGGATAGACACGTGCGCCAGATTGTTTTAACACGTTTATTCTGGTGAATTCAAATAAACAAAATAATCTGCAATAAGCGCATGTTTTATTATTAATTTTCCGTACAATAAAGGGTACATTGCTATAAAATCGTTATTTTAAGTAAAAAAAAAATCCAAAAAATTTACATAGGTGTATCATAGGCCATGCAAACGAAAAATCAAAAAAAAAATGTTTTGGGTAAGAGCTCTTGCACGTTTATTCGTTGGGGCCATCGATATATATTGATTTGACGGAATTAACCATGTTCAAACCATAAAGTTAATATAACTAGCGGAATAGAGCAACAATTTCGAGCTGCAAACCGAAATTGGTTTCATCTGTGTGTAAAAATACACGTGTACGTATACACTTACACAAGCATGCTTGAAAATGATTTCTATGAGATTAAAATATTGTCAACGTGCAGCACGTGCCGACTGGATGTCAAAAAAAAGAGAGCTGCTGTCATGTATCACACGTCTCTTTTTACCACGCAGTGTTCTGTGTTACTGATAGTGACATCTCTCTTGCCCAGGCCTTTGTTTCTCTATTCCGCTAGGTATAATATTAACTTTATGGTTCAAACCGTTCTGTCTACTCTGTTCAAACCTTCAATTCAACCTAGACAGTTAAGTTTAAAAGTCAGAACAAAACTCGAAGTTATCGCGGTAACGAGTTATGCTAACTGTCATCCCGGGTATCTTAAATTAAATACAACTCCTTAACTTGTTAACTTGTTTAAGTATTAACGAAGTTTTTGTACATTTCATTCGCAGTTCCGTACAATAGGTCAGTTGACAGTTGCTTTTTAGTTTGTAAATGAATTTCCAAGTTTTTGATAATAATTAACAATTTGCGAGTTGCGTCTTAACTTTTGAGGGAATAATAATTTTAAGATTGTATGTTGTCCATTGTGGAATGAGACCGTTCAAAAATATATCCAGACGAACTTTTGCCCGCGGCTTCGCTCGCGTTATAGTATTATTATATACAAACTTTCATCCCCTATTTTAACCCCTTGGAGGTAGAATTGATCAAAATCCTTTCTTAGCGGATGCCTACGTCATAACATCTACCTGCATGCCCAATTTCAGCCAGATCCGTCCAGTGGTTTGGGCTGTGCGTTGATAGATCACTGTGTCAATCAGTCAGTCACCTTTGAGTTTTATATATATAGCAAATAAACGATTTGAATTTGAAAATTTGAATATCCGTGGCATCGTAGCATCCAATTTTGATCTAGTTTATTTTTAGGGTTCCGCACCCAAAGGGTAAAAACGGGACCCTATTACTGAGACTTCGTTGTCTGTCTGTCTCCAGGCTGTTTCTCAAGAACCGCTATAGCTAGACTTCTGGAAATTTTACAGATTGTGTATATCCGTTGCCGCTATAACAACAAATAATAATAATAATAATATCTATGGACGCTTCACACCACATCTGTCTGGCCCCGTGGTAAGTACCTGAAGGACTTGTGTTAGAGGTACCAGACAACGGAAATATATTTAATATTTTTATACTATGCATATATTTAAGATTTTTATTATATGATACACAATTTACACATATTTAATACACATCCATGACCCAGGAACTTTGAAAACTTTTTATTCCGTCGGCGGGATTCGAACCCGCGACCCCCGGCTTGAGCTACCAACGCGCTTACCACTGAGCCACAGAGGTCGTCATAAATACATAAAATAAAATAAAATTTATATTCAAGTGGGGCTCCCATACACCAAACGTTATTTTTTTGGCCTTTTTCGCTTTTTGTCGGTAATGCTATGACTAATAATAAAATTAAAATGAAAGGGGGGCTACTATATCAAAAACTAAAATTTTTGTCTATTATGCTCTATAACTTATCTATGAATTAGCCTATTCAATGCTAGAAACTTGGGGTTAGACCTACCTATTTCGTGACAGATGGCAACTTCTAGTGATAGGATCGGTTCAATATTTTGTATTCACCATTCTGATTCCTGACGTTTTGTATGGCAGGTTTTATTTTAGTTCCATCTATAAGTACTAATATTAATAAGTGCAAAAGTGTGTTGTCTGTATATCTGTCTGTCTATCTGTTACCTCTTCATGACCAAACCGATGAACCGATTTTGCTGAAATTACTTTTTAGGGTTCCGTACCCAAAGGGTAAAAACGGAACCCTATTACTAAGACTTCGTTGTCTGTCCGTCTGTCTGTCTCCAGGCTGTATCTCAAGAACCGCTATAGCTAGATTTCTGAAATTTTCACAGATTGTGTATAACTTTTGCCGCTATAACAACCAATACTGAAAACAAAATAAAATTAATATTTAAGGGGGCTGTTGTATGCAACAAACATGTTTTTTTCGGCCTTTTTCACTCTATAGCAATTATGGCAAAAGGTAGGCACTTCAATTTTTCACACATACTTTTGTTATATGTGTACTTTAATATTAAATAATAATATTGAAATAAAATAAAAAATTAATGGGGGCTCTCATACAAGAAACACAATTTTTAGCCTATTTTTGCTCTGTATCGGTACGGAACCCTTCGTGCGCGAGTCCGACTCGCACTCGGCCGATTTTTATGACATTGAATACATCCTATCCTGGAAAAATGTACGTTTCCTTCCCGATACTCAAACCAATTTTGGCACAACGGAGTTACGGGCATAATCTCGTAATTTATACTTTAACTTTTTATCTACGCAAGAGGATGCTACAAGAACATGACTTGTAACGTGAAGCGAACAGTCTAGATAAACCAGCTCTGGCGTATATTAAGTACGTAAATGTTGCCAAAGCTTCGGATAATAGGGGCAATTAATTTTGCAAGTCACCCACAAAATAATGTCCCGTTTAGCCCTGAAAATGGACGTCGTGTAAAATTAAGGACCGTAGAGTTTTGTGCTCTAGATGTGGTATAAACTTATAAGGAAAATACATTGATAGTCGTAGATTCATAAATAAATGTCCCAGCAAACGTTGCTTTGCCATAATATAAATCAAGTATTTCACCCATATTATTTTATTGAAGTGACTAAATAAGTATGTTACCATGACAACGTCCATCGTTATCCCGTCACACAAACAATGGTCGCGGTCAGTCTCGAGTTGTAATAATTTACTATTTTGTATTCAACAAATGCACTTATCAATATAAAAAGTAGCCAGTAGCCGATTCTCAGATCTCATCCACTGAATATGCATATATAAAATTTGGTTAAAATCAGTAAAGCCGTTTCGGAGGAGTACGGGGCCTAACATTGTGACACGAGAATTTTATATTTATGATTATCTTGATGATGTCGGCTGGGATTGTTCGTAGGGCAAACTGATAAATATTAAATCGTTGACGAACCTGTTATTGGTACCTTGGATTTTTGTTTCAAAATACTGGTACCAGAAAAAAATATAATTAAAAAAAAGAAGTAGATTTCTTCACATACTTAATATTTCAATACTAAATATTCGAACTACGTTGCTGCTTAGTTTAAAGCGCAAGATGCAGAAACTAAAATTATTTTCTCTTCTTTTTCCGGACTCAAAGTATCTCTATACTCATCAAAATCAGTTCAGTTTAATCTTAAGACACACCACACCGCCCTTTTTTCCATACAAATGTTGTCCCCTGTTTCCTCCCTGGATAATGCTAGTAGAGTTATAATTTTTTTCCTGAATATCTACGACCACTAATACGATGTCCCTATGTTTTCTTTTTTTTCATAATTTAATTATTAAATAAGATATGAACGTTCAAAAACCCAAAAAAATGGCCAGATTTTCCGCTGTGTTCAAACGTCCAGAAAACAGATTTGGCTAGATTATACAAAAAAAAAGCAAAACATAGGAACACAGCTCAAGCCTTTTTTTAATCTTTAATAAAAAAAGTACTTAAATCGGTTAAGTTTTGGAGAAGGAATCAGGGGACAACGAATCGTTGATTTTCTGGATTTTCTGCAGTTGTCTCCATCGCGTTCTGCCGTCTGCGGTATAGGCTTGAGGTAAGGGAGACAGCTATAGATATTACACGTGCTTTTTTTTAATTTCTCTAGCCCCTGGTGTATCCTCTTAAAGACGGACACGGAGCTAATAAGACGGACGTACACCCGTTCTGTATTAATATAAGTATAGAGCAAAGACATTCCATTTTAACACACATCCGCGTACCTAATATGGAGTCGCGTGCATTGTTAATTTTCTGGGTAAAGTCTGGCGGATGATTTGAGAGTGTGTTGAGCGGGGAACAAAAACAGCGGGCATCCATCACCTTATACTGCAGTGGTACAGGGTAACTGTAGAGTGTACTGCATAATTCAGCTACTGTAAGTTGTAATGTGTTTAATAATAATAATAGCTCCCACACCGGTTTCGGTGACGGTGGCCAGTTTCATTGAAACCAGGCCAGTAACGCAGGAGTAATTTTATAGTGCCCAAGTATGTGCGCAGTACACAAGAGCACTCTCTATTCCTTTACTCTCATAACCCAGTGGGACGGACGACCGACACGACTGGCGAGAGATCAGGCGCAGGACCGACTTTTTATCTTACTTGTCAGTCAATCAGGTGATCAGCCTGCATTGTCCTAACCAAACTTGGAAATAACATGTTTCCAACGCGGGAATCGAACCCACGACCTCCGAGTCAAGAGCCGCGCTCTATACCACTAGACCACGGAGGCGTTAGTTGTGTTTAATAATAACTGATACAAAGCTAAACTGTTCAGTTTTCAAGTTACATAGTACTCTACAGTGTACGAGTACTACACGTAGGTTCCGAAAAGTTACCTTCACAGCAAACTCTACATAGGAGACCCGTACACACCTAAGTTTTATCACTCAGTTTTTTTATACCCTGTATGTAAGAGTCATGTCATGCATATGTCGCAGTTATCCGAAAAGTTACTTTCACAGCAAACTCTACATAGGAGGCCCGTACACATCTTCAAGTTTTATCACTTAGTTTTTTTCTCAGTTTTTTTATACCCAGTATACTCAGGTAGGTAGGTAAAGTCAAGGCGACATGTCATGCATATGTCGCAGTCATCTGGTTAATCTGCTATCTAAATAAAATAAATAAATAAATAAACGTTTATTCCCCTTTTTTGACCATTACACCACAAGAATAATACAATTAAAAGACAAAAATAAATACATTTAACGTACTAGTACAAGATTGCAGATAGTATACAAAACAATCGACATTCCACAATAAGTAAATGTTACAGTGTATAGTGTATACGACAATACAAAAATATTATGCATATTAGGCATAATAAGATTTCAAAGTCCAACGAAGCAAGGCAGGAAGTGTAATGATCAAAAACTGAATTGGCATCCACTCAGGTAGTGACCGCGATTCGCAGTCCCTGATTTTCAGTGGATCCAGACTGTCAGGTGAATGACAGACCACACAAGTCACCAGTCCTCTTTTAATAAATATTATATAATACAAAATAATATACATATACCTACAGACATATTGTGTACTAATTGCTAAGTATAGGTACTTTACATATGTGTACTTTATGTAATAACTTCAATAACTTAATCACGACGCGAACCCGGAGGAGACGGGAGGCAACACCTGCCGCGCTCTCCGCCGCCTGCGCCGCGCCGTACCTACTCTGCGCGAGCTCTTTGCGCTGCACGATAGTCCCTTAGATAGACTATCTGATTGAATGACTAGCGAATTCATTGAATGAAACCACGTCGTCGAACATGAAAAATCGAGATTTTGAGTGAGGCGGCTTTCCGATCCTCGCGGCCCGCGACCACTACCGACAAAAGTTTTAATGAAATTAATTTTATTTGAATTTTTGTCGGTCGAGGTTGCGAGCTGCAAATTAATAAGGACATTAAGAGGCCGGGTGCCATCGAAATTCTCATGCATACGTAATACCAAAATAATTTTCTCGTACGAAAATATTTAACAATTCTTTTATCACGCAGGAACCGTACATTTTTCCGGGATAAAAAGTATCCTATGTCCTTTCCCGGGGCTCAAAGTATCTCCATGCCAACTTTCAGCAAAATCGGTTCAGCGGTTTGGGCGTGAAGAGGTAACAGACAGACAGACGGATAGACAGACAGACAGACACACTTTCGCATTAATAATATTAGTACGGATGTTTGAGTGATTTTTCAGCTTAAAATAGTAATTACCTAGGTTCCTACACAAAAATTTACTACAAAATATTTAAACACTAAAAAATATAGTAAAACACTAAAAAATATATAAATCAATAGTTAATTTACTACAAAATATTTAAACTTTAAAAAATATTTTAAAGTATTTTTTAGAGTTTATTTATATAATATTTAAAGTAATTATTTTTAAAAATTATTTTTTAGAATTTTTAAAAATAATTACTTTAAATATTTCAGCCATCGCTGAACCGCCTCACGCAGCGCTGCTCTATGGGATAACATGAAACAAGCACTCCTCGCGGGTGCGGCCACCCGGGCGCACGCTTAACGCAGCGAACGCCTTAAAGGAATGCTGCACTTAATCGCTTGTCCATGTCCATGGGTCATTTTCAAGAGACCGCGTTTACCAACATTACCTACATTACATTATGTTCATGTCACAAAATAGCAACAATTAACTTTATTTCCTTCCGTAATAAACTTTGTAGTAAGCATTTCAAGCACGTACAAGAGTTTTGCTAGCGGAGCATTCATCACATACAGCTCGTATGAGTCGTATGTGATACTCGTATTTTTATTATTGTAGATTATGTCATTCTTGCCGCACTGTGCTGAAGTCTGAACTCAGCTTCGTGTACATTTTTTGTCGTGCATTTTTTCTCATGAAATTTTGAAAAAATGTGCCCCTTTGCGCCCCGCCACCCAGGCCGCCACATGACGCCGCCATTGTGTGCGAAGCTTCAGGCAAAAGTTACGGAAGTATAATATGGAAGCCTTAAAATCCCGTCAGTCCTCTGTCAATCTATCTGTTACATCTTCACGCTCAAACCGCTGAACCGATTTTGCTGGTATTTGGAATGGAGATAATTTGAGTCCCGCGAAAGGACAAAGGATACTTTTTATCCCGAAAAATGGACGAAAAACAAATGAATTTTGCGGTACATCATCTAGTTGCAAATCTTATATCTTAAAACGAGCAATTCTTGTATATATATAATTGGAATCTCGGAATCGGCTCCAACGATTTTCATGAAATTTAGTAGGTATGTAGGGGGTTTCGGGGGCGATAAATCGATCTAGCTAGGAATCATTTTTAAAAAATGTCATTTTATTCGTGTTTCATCGAATACCGAGCCGACCGACCGACCGAAGCTCGGTCAAATAGCTAATATGTTATATGCAACTGTCCTTTAAATAAAATGCTTGATTTAACAAAAGATTCAATCCAAATATTTGTAATGCTGATCGCTGCGAGTACACGTGACGCCATTACGTCGCGTACGTGATCTCCTCCAGCTCATGCTGTCCTGGTATTTTGTTTCTGGAAACTTCTGGAAAGTAAAAGATTAAGGTCGTATAACAAGTGTACTTTGGATTTACATATGCGCTAGCTTGGGATTGGGTTTTTATTTGTTACTTAGTCGGGTAAAATCTGTTTTTCCTTTTGGAATGTGAGTTTTGACTATATATTATACAGTCACTGTTAAATTGTAAATACCGTTAGATTGTAATATTCCTAAGCGATCGAGTTTAAAGAAACATCAAGCATAGATAATATATTTATTTAGTGTTTAAAATAGTTATAAGAAGTACCTAGTGTTAGAATAAGATTTGGTGATTTGATTAACATACATTTTACCTTTGAAATGACCTGATTGTGAAGGTGATAGTAGAAATCTATAAAAATGTGATATTTTTTTGTACACTAATCTATAGAAAATAGAAATCTAAAACAGGTGTAATAATTTTTTAACAAAATTTAAATCATCAAAAACTCTTCATCATTTCTGTCACTTAGGATTTAGGAATATTACAATATTACGGTATTTAATATAAATTACAATTTTACGGTGACATAAACAGTTGAAAGCTGACAATGTTTCGTTAAAAGGGATTGTAGTTTTTATGACAGTTCCATCGTATGTTACAAATGTAACCGTAGTGGTTCAATGCATTTTAAACGTTTGAACTAGGTTTAGTAGTCTTTTATGTCTAATCAGATGGAGACATAAAATGTGAAAGTATATCTAGTTCTGATCCTGAAAAGGTGATGAATAAACTTCCAGCCATTCCAGACTTTTTATGATTGTACTAAACATTTTACTAAGCTAGGAAATAACGTTATATGGCCTCTCCACGTTAGCCTGCAATGGACAAACACTAGCGATTACGAATTAAGGCATCAGCTGGATTCGATAGCGAAGTTTGATATCAAAAATTTATGGGATATAACTTACGTGACCATTTATTTTTTTGTCAGAGCGGGACATCTACGGAATACCCCCCTGCCCCCCTTTTATTTTTATTAAAGTACAAATACAATTGAGTATTTTGTGAATATTTCAAGTGCGTATCTGTTATACAGGGTGCAATTAAACCAAATTTTGATATTGATTCTTGTTAAAAGTAAAAATACACGTATTTTTTCTTTTAAACAACAAAACAAATATCGAGAAGTCGCGCGGTTTCAGAAATCGGGGCAATTTGGCGTGCCAGAGATAATTTCGGGGACACCGGGACACGTAACTATAAAAAGGGATAGTCCCGTTCAAAACGGGACGTCTAGTCACGTTAGATATGACTTATCACTTTGTATCAGAATTTTGGCGCAACGGAGTTGCGGGCGTCAATTTGTATCTATACAGAGTGTAACAAAAATAAGTGATAATACTTTAGGGTTACGCTAAAACTCAAAAACGGCTGAATGGATTGGGCTAATTTTAGTCTTAAAATATTCGTAGAAGTCCAGGGAAGGTTTTAAAGTGACACAAAGTTCACCGGGACAGCTAGTTATGGATATTAATGAAAAGTAAAAAATGATTCGATGGACGTAAATGCAATGCGGTCGATCCATCCATTTTTACTTACGTAACCTTTTTCAGGCAAAATTTGTCGCTCATTATAACGACTAAACTATTAGAGTGCGCAGGTTCCATTAGAACCTTGTCCAGTTTGTTACGTGACAACTCTGTCGCAGCTAACTTTTCTAGTTTGTTCCTGTCGGGGAGCTGTTTGGGAACAGCGCTGAATTTAATGGATTTATCTGTATTTATTTCGCTCCCGGTCCGATTGTAATCTAGCTCGTAGCCCGTGTTTGTGGCTTCGGTTTTTTAGTTTGTTTTTGGATGTGATTTATGTAGTTTTTATCTGGGTATGTAATACCTGTTCAGTTTAGTGATAATTAAGTATACTAATTATTAATGTTATAATGCTTAAGAGTTTGCTTGTTTGTTTGAACGCGCTAATCATAGTGTTGGATAGACCATTCATCGAGAAAGGCTTTAGGCTATATAAATCACGCTGCGACCAATAGGAGCGAGGAATCAATGGAAAATAAGAAAAAAAAAAACTGTAAAAAATATTGTGTTGGCGCAGAAGAAGTTGTAGGCAACAGCTTAGTAATAAGTAGATAAATACCACGTTCTCACAGAAAACCGGCGTGAAACAGCGCTTGCGCTGTGTTTCGCCGAGTGAGTGAGTTTACCGGAGGCCCAATCCCCTAACCCCTACCCTATTCCCTTCCCTACCCTCAAATATTCCTGTAGTGTCCTTGATTAACTACTACTCCTTTTACTTGATAAATGAAACGATAGACTTGATATACCGTTACTTGATTTATTGATATACTTGATGATCAAATGACCCGGGTGTGCGAGCACGCGCGATCGCCTTGATTGATCGATGCGAACTGATTTTAATAAAATAATTAACTAATTACGCGAGCGCGTCCTAAACGCTGACTCCTTAAAACCCTAAAACTGCTTGATGTACGATATGGATCGTACATGCTCCCACACCGAAAAGTAGAGAAGTTAGTAGTGATGAGATGATACAAGGTGATTCCATTTTGTCATTAACCTACACTTGTTAGTAAGTAAAGTACAAATAAAAATTCATGATTTACAAAGAATTAAACTTAACTCTATCGTCACCGATTACGTATACAGAACGAAAGGTCGGTGACGTGCCTTTGTTTTGCTTAGGTACGTTAGAACAAGTCTTGCACTTGTTTGCACGGATCACTATAACCTGGGTTAATATAGCCTATATGACGCGAAACCTTTTTAACACACTTGTCACTCTCACTGCACACACACTGATTGTCAATCACCGCTGTGGAGGAGGAGGGCGGCTGCCGCCTCGCCACCTCCGGGGTGGGCGGCGCCGCCCTCCCTGCGCGCTGCTCCACCTGCTCCATCGCCGCCCGCGCCGACCGCCGGCGCCGGAACCTGCGCGCTCCCCAGACACCTGCTCCAACAGCAGCCACGATAACGATGACGTACGTCGCCGTATAGTGATGAATGTCGTGGCTGCTGACGCTGTCGTACAGCGGCACGGTCTGCTTTATCTCCTCTATCTGCTTCTGCAGATGTGTCAGCTGCCTTGAATGTTCGCTGACGTCCTTGTCCCCTGCGCTAATAGTGCCGTTGCTCGGTACCGATATGTTGAAAAGATAGTTGATCGGCGACAGCTTTGGGGCAGTAACATCTGCCTTGATGTGCAGATCACTCACCTCCTGTTTGTGAGTGTACACGGTAAAGTCCTTGAACTTCAGAAGACAACCTTGATTTGTCGTCAATAAGCCAGCTTGAAACAGCTGTAGCGATGAAACTTGATCGTCACAGAGTACTTTAACATTCTGCTGTTGACAATAAAAGTAAAAGTACGTGTTGACTTGATGTAGCTCATGCCACTGTGATCGGCATGGCTCGTGATAGATCCTGCATCTCCCGGAGGCTGCATCCTTTTCGCAAAGGCTCTCGTTATCCTTCACACTTTACACTTTATCGTTACACTGGTGACCTGCTCCTACATAATAGAGTGCCTGACTCCTGCTGCAGACACGTTTTTAGGTCACTTTCAGTAATAGGCAACAGAGCGTCCTTTTGAAGGTTAATCGCTAGGTAACTTGATACGGGTTTAATATTAATCATGATGCTATTATTTACTAAACGTGGTACGGCAATGATTTTATGAATTTCAAAACTGTCACGGTGAACTAGAGGTATTTTTGTTTCAAACAGTAAGTAATTTGTCGACATTCTAGCTTTAATTTTTAATAGATGATAGATATTAGGTAAGCTTATATTCTCAAAAGGTACACATAAGTCTTTAGATATTTTTCCTGATATAGTATTTAATTCTTGTCGAAGTTGGTCTGGTGTCAATAGGTGTAAACTGAGCTGTCCGTTGTATATATTAGTCATAGTGTCTAATAGGGTATTCTGCATTTCTTTTAAATGATTAAGTAAATTGCTGGCGACTATTGCGGAAAGTATAAAACCATTATTTTCTAAGTTTTCCTTCTTAGCGGCGTTCAACTGTTGTTCCACCTGATTTAAACGTAGATTGATAATCTTGTGCTGCTTGTTCATGATATCCTCTGTACGTTTCAACAGATTAAATTCGGCTTCAACGACGGAGGTCTGATTCTTCCAGAGAACGGCGAGATGATCTTGATTCTTCTTGATAAGCTCAATATCTTGTTCATATTTTTCAGCGAAATTACTATCCAGAATTCCGAATAAGGAATTTGCTATATTACCGACTCCGTTTATCAGTCCTCGTCGCGTGCGCGAAGTTTGCTTGCTTATCATAACATTGTTATAGTGACTTAATTGTTCGTAGCCGTGACGTAGTTGTAACATGATCGCTGCACATTGTGAATGGTCTTGTTTACTATCACATATGTTTTGTAAATAATGTAAGTACTTGTTAGCTGTTAATGAGCCCTCCCAGTAGGGACTCATGTCGTAGTAGACGACTAGGCGCCACTCGTCCTTGATGAGAGCCATGTTTGTCACCTTGTCGAAGTATAAACTTTGATTTTGTAGCGGTGTAACATTAAATGAACCTTCTGAGCTTGATATAAAGGTCATAATAAATAATAAAATTGTAAATACTAATTTAGAAAAGCTGTAATTATTATTTCTCTTGATAGGTTTAGTAACGTGATATACTTGCTTTACATAATCGTCCGGATTCTTGATATTTTCATCTGACTGTTCTTGATTAACAGGCAATATGGACAGTTTCACTATGGGGCGTTTCATGATGCCGCTTTTTGTTTTTAGCGTAACAACCCTCACAAAACCGTCGCTTCCGGGATGTAGCTCCAGGACGCGGCCCAGTGGCCACCTTCCGGCCGGCAAATTGCTATCTTGTATGAGCACTATGTCGTTGACCTTGATGTTCTCTTGCGGTAGTCTCCACTTGCTGCGGACTGATAGCTGCGTTAGATATTCTTGTCGCCATTTCTTCCAGATATCCTCGAATAATTTTTGTGTATGATGCCAACGAGTACGTAAATCTGTTTCGATGTCAAAAAATGCGAGATGAGGACCTCTAGTTAAAAAATGTGATGGTGTTAGGCAATTTAAGTCGTCGGGGTCTTCGGTCATAGCACATAAAGGTCTCTGATTGATGCAGGCTTCGAGCTGAGAGAGCAATGTAGAGTACTCCTCAAAGGTAAGACGTTGTTCGCCTATCACCCGCTTCATGTGATATTTTAGACTTTTGACCGAAGCTTCCCACAGTCCACCTGCTGACGGCCAAGAGGGGGCATTGAAATGCCACTTGATACCCATGCGCGTCACTTCGTCGATGAATTCTGTGTTTTCGAATTTACATAAAATTTGCTGATATTCTTCCTGCAGAACCTTGTTTGCTCCGATGAAAGTTGTACCTTGATCGCTATACATATTTTTCGGCACTCCTCGCCTGGCTGACATTCGACGCAAAGCTGCTAAAAATGCTGACGTCGTCAAATCCGAAACCAGCTCCAAATGTATGGCTTTTGTTACCATACAGACGAACACAGCAACGTAGCCCTTTGTTGTTAGAATACCTCGGCCCTTGTTGGCCTTAACAAACACGTGGCCTGTGTTGTCCACCCCTGTATGGTAGAATGGCCGCGACGGATTCACCCTTGATGTCGGTAAATCTCCCATGATTTGATAATGCTGGCTGGGATTGTGTTTTCTGCACTTAACACATTGATAAATGCGCTTCTTTGTAGCCTTGAGTCCTCCTACCAACCAGAACTTCTGTCGAATGAACCCCGAAGTGAGCTTAGCGCCACCGTGGAAGGTAAGTTCATGACACTGATCTATTATTAACTCAGACAAGCGACTACCTTTTGGGATGATAATAGGATGTTTCATGTCTAAGTTAATGTTTGCATGTTTTAAACGACCTCCAACTCTTAAAACTTGATCCTGATCTAATATAGGGTTGAGCATGCAAATCTTGCTTTTTGATGCTACGCTTTTTCCTTTCTTTGATGCTTCTATTTCTTCGCTAAAATATTCTTGCTGACACTGCTTAATAATTTTTATATTTGCTTGCTTTATTTCACTTATTGTTAAGTATTTATTTACAACTTGTTTCTTGCTTATAAATCTATATATCCATGCTAAAATTCTCGCAATCTTGCTTAGCGAGCTATATTTCTGCAGTAATATTTTTATGATATTTTCTTGTTGATTTTGAGTTACCGATGCAACTACCTTTTTAGTTTTTCTCACTTCTTGATCCGTGATAAATGTTTTTTGAATATGTGATAAATTTTCAGTTTTCAGCCAAGTCGGCCCTTTAAACCAAAGTTCACGATCTTTTAACTGGGATGCTGACAAACCGCGACTAGCGCTATCAGCTGGGTTTTCCTCTGACTTGACGTAATTCCAGCTGCTGGGCGGTACCACGTCGACAATCTGCTTAACTCTATTGGCCACGAATGGCTTCCAGCGTTCCGGTACACCATTGATCCATCCTAATACTACCATAGAATCGACCCAGCAGTAAGTATTAATTTGATATGTTTCCAGGCAACTCTTGATTTTTGATAATAGTTTAATAAGTAATAGAGCACCGCATAACTCTAGTTTAGGTAAAGTAAGTTTATTATTTACAGGTACCAGTCTTGATTTTCCTGCTATCATGGTTACCGACGTCTGGCCGTGTGTGTTTACCTTGCAATAAACAACACAGGCGTAACATTTTGTTGATGCATCGGAAAAGCCGTGAAGTTCGATGACATTATTTTCTGTTATACCTAACCATCTCGGCATGTAAAAATTACTTATATTTTCTAAATCTATTTTCATGCTTTCCCATTCCTTAATAATATTTTCAGGTAAGGGTTCATCCCATTTTAACTGCAACTGCCACACTTGTTGAAATAATAGTTTTATTTTAGTTGAAATCGGAGAAAGCCAACCTAATGGATCGAATAATTTTGATATATTCGAAAGTAAAATACGTTTTGTGGGAATTTTGGTCTTAAAGTCTAATTTTGATGTGAATGTAAATTGATCTTGCTGTGGATTCCAACTAAGGCCCAATGTTTTGGATGACTCAGTATTTTTAAAATCATAATTTAATTGATCATTATTGCTGTTATTACTTGTAGGAATTATATCTTGATTATTTGCCTTCCATTTACGTAGATTAAATCCTCCGGACTTTAAAATCGCTACTATATCTTGTATCAAACGCTTTGCTGATTCGACAGAATGACTTCCGTATACGAGATCGTCCATGTAAAAAGCTGACTCAATCACCTTTGGAGCAGAACTGTCTTGATAATTCTGTCTCTCGTCTTGAGCTAAACGTCGGAGAGTCATCATCGCCAGAAACGGCGCGGCCTTGGTGCCGTACGTCACTGTCGTCAGCTGAAAAATGCTTAACTCGTCAAAAAATGAATCTCGCCAAATAATTTTTTGATATTTTTGGTCATCCGGATGTAACCATACTACTCTAAACATTTTCTCCACATCAGATGTAAAACCGAATCTGAATTGTCTCCACTTGATAAGAAGACTCTGCAGATCTTGTTGTAAATTTGGACCTCTTTCCATTAAATCATTCAGGCTCAAACCAGTCGAAGAAGGCGAAGAAGCATTAAAAACAACTCTTAATTTAGTTGTAGTTAATTCATTCCGAATAACACAATGATGCGGTAAGTAGTAATCTGATGACTCGGAGTTATTCAAGTGTATCATGTGTCCTAATTGTTTGTATTCATTGATAAATAATTTATATTCTTGTGCTATATTTAGATTTTTATTAAATTTACGTTCTAACTGTTTAAACTGTGCAATAGCTTTTGATTTTGACTGGCCTAATTTATTTTCTATTTCTTGTTTAAGGGGGAGGCGCACTTGATACTTGCCATCCGCCAGACGAATAGTTGTCTTGTTATAAAAATCTACGACCTGTTGGTCAGCTAGGGACATCGAAGATGACTCGGATATATCTTCCGATTGCCAAAATTGACTGATGTCGTTGATATCGTGCACAATTATATTACACTTAAAGCTTCTTTTTACGTAACCGCTCAAAATCCAACCTAAGCGCGTTTTTTGCGCCAAAGGTAGAGTCGGTCCGGCCTTGTAAATTCCATCCAACAATAAATTGCTAAAAACATCCACTCCAAGGAGAAGGTCTACTGGTCTTCTCACATTGAAGAAAGGATCAGCTAAAGGCAAATTTTCTAATGCGGGCCATTCTGGTTTAGGGAAGCTGTAGGAGGGCAGATTCTTGATTAAAGTATTCATGATATAAGCATCCGTTTCGAATGAGAAGTCTTCTTGATTAGACCTACACTTGATTTTAATAATTCCCTTGCAGTTGCTCTCCTTTTCGCCTATTCCAGTTATGGTTCCCTGGCAATGTTTGCGCGGTAAACCTAAAATATGAGCTACTCTCTCTGATATGAGCGTAGTCTCCGATCCTTGATCTAACAATGCCCTGATATTATGATAGGTGCCATCCCGAGCCTGAACCCGCACCATGGCTGTTGCCAACAGAATTTCGGGGTCCTTGCCCTCCACGGACACATGAGTGTTACCAACCTCTGGTTTCGAAATTTTCGACTCTGCATTTTTCGGCGTGAATGAACTGTTACAAAATGCATCGTGCAAAATTGAATTATGGTTGCCGTTGCATTCTCGACAACGTGATTCGGAATAACAACCTTTACCTTCATGATCGTAGAGACAATTTTTGCATAAATTCTTGTCAATAATTAATTTTCGCTTCAAATGATTAGGTAGTTCTAGAAATTTTGCGCAATAATATAAGCCATGTCCGCGGTTTGAACAATAATAACAAGCTGTTTTTACCGGATATGCAGGTTTATTGACTCGGTTACTTGATACTTTCGATTGCGAAAAATATGTTGGTTTCTTGTAATTAAAACGATTGTCTGAATTATTAGAGTTATGATTAAAATTATATGTATATTTTGCACTAGGCTTCGCCGTCGGATTTTCTTGTTTTTTCCGTGAAGTCTCTAGCGCTGTAAATTTTGTTTCAAGAAAATCTAGAAATTCCTTTAGACTAGGTAATTCCCTCGGTTGCTTTAATGATGCTACGTACTCGTTGTATGTGTCAGCGTCAAGTTTTTGGCTCAAAATATGTACAAGTAGAGGATCCCACGTACTAATATCTACACCTAAATTTTTTATAGCGTTTAATGATTCCAGTGACGTATCGTGGATTCTCTTGATATGTCCTAACGATGCTTGCTGCGACACTGGAAGGTTCATTAACGTATTGATATGCGACGTAAAAATAAGTTTCCTATTATTATACCTATTATTTAATATCTCCCAGCAGGTGATGTAATTGTCTGAGCTAATCTGCAGATGTTGAACTAAGCGCTCAGCTTCACCTCGGAGCTTGCCCTTTAAAAATTGCATCTTCTGTGCGCCTGATAGAGATGCGTTGGTGTGGATAGTCTCCGTGAATAAGTCCTTGAATGACGTCCACTGCTGGAAACTGCCGCTAAAAGTAGGCAACTCCATCTGTGGAGTCGACTTCTCCCTATGACACATGGACCTGATTTTCCTATTGATAGACCTCTTGATGTCTTCGTACAATTGTTCATATTGATAAAATGCTGAATCATATTCCTTATTTTTACCCTCTAGCTCACTATCTATCTCAAGATGTAAAGAATCAATTACCGACCAACGAGATTGTAAAGTTTTCAGTATGTCATCCAGCTCCCATTTATCTAACTCCGTATCTAAGTTAACACTAGTTACCTTTCTCTGTAGAGCCCTGAAGTTGCTCGCTTGCTTCTTGAGCAACTCGTCCGTCCTGCTATTGACGCCCTGAGCCCTGAAAGTTACCTGATTTTCTCCCTCGTGCACGCCGTCTGGCCTTGCTGCTGGAGACGAGGTGCGCGCGGGTGGCTGCGGCGTCGACGCGCCGCCCAACGGAGTCGCCGGCCGCAGCAGCGATTTAGTCGGCTTGGCGTCCCGTGCTTGATAGTTGACGATGACCGACCGGATGTGCCCGTAGCGCTTCTTGGTTGACTCGAACTGGTCGGTCACGAAATAATCGTGAGACTTGTCGCTGTAACCACATAGCTTTAAGTGGTTATTTTGAAACTCCTGACAGTATTGATCCAGGGTTTCCAGTCTCCTCCTGATGTAGTCACCGGTCTTGCGCTCCGGCCCATCTTTCTTGAAATTGGAGTAGAGCTGCTCAATGGCTCCAACCAACTGTTGCTGAATTGATAGTAGATCTTCCATCTTTACTCTTGATATAACTTCCTTGATAAATACACTGCAATCCAATGTCCACTGATCACTTCACGAAAAGTCACACTGTCTGTGTTTTCACTCGCGAAGTCCTTATTATTCACGAAGCACCTTGCTAGGATCACTTCACGAAATAATAATAAACGAAGGACCATAAAGGATGTAGTGTCCTTGATTAACTACTACTCCTTTTACTTGATAAATGAAACGATAGACTTGATATACCGTTACTTGATTTATTGATATACTTGATGATCAAATGACCCGGGTGTGCGAGCACGCGCGATCGCCTTGATTGATCGATGCGAACTGATTTTAATAAAATAATTAACTAATTACGCGAGCGCGTCCTAAACGCTGACTCCTTAAAACCCTAAAACTGCTTGATGTACGATATGGATCGTACAATTCCCTTCCCTTCCCTTCCCTACCCTCCCCTATTACCCTATTCCCTCTTAAAAGGCCGGCAACGCACTTGCAGCTCTTCTGATGCTGCGAGTGTCCATGGGCGACGGAAGTTGCTTTCCATCAGGTGACCCGTTTGCTCGTTTGCCCCCTTATTTCATAAAAAAAAAAAAAAAGATAACGTCTGCAACCCCGTTGTGCCACAGTTCGTTTATCACGTGGGAACCATATATTTTCCGTGATAAAAAGTAGAAAAGGTAACATACATACAGACAGATAGACAGACAGACAGGCATCCTTCCGCTTTGAATATTAGTATGGACACTGGACAGTGCTTTTTAATTGCCGTTTTCATAGAAAAACTAAGTTTGTGGATATTTTCAGAATCAAAATAGTTATGTTCATTACACTATGGTATGGATGGAAGATTTCTATAATAATTAGTATTGGTCTAAAGCTGTCCATATCATACACATAAAACGTGGATCATGGACAAAAATAATTATACCCCTATAATTTGCATTCGCATTTTTGCGCTGGTCAATCATAGGCTAACTATTAATTTATCGTGGCTTTAAACAGTATCTTTTCATATAAACACAGCCACAAATGACTTCCATTCGGATTTTCGAACCATGTACTGCATTCTCAGCTATTGTACCTCCACGAAGACCTTAATTTTAAGTGTATAAGGACTAATATTGTAGTTCGATGTAAACGGCCATGTAGCCACTAACGCACTGTACAAACAGAGTTGTTTGTTCCGCAGCGTTGGGGACTGTACGCGGTTCGCCAGCCGCTTAATTAACTGACGGGTTAATGTTGAATACTGTGTCATTTTAGTACTATATGCCTAGGTCTCGAAATTAAACCCAATAGTGGTTAGTGCTCAAGGCGACATCTATCTGACGACCTATTATTGTAGTAATATCATAAAGTAAATATACCTAGCGGAATAGAGCAACAAACTCGAGCTGTCAAACGAAACCGAAATTGGTTTTCATCTGTGTGTAAAATATGTGTACGTAATACGTATACACTTACACAAGCATAATTGAACATGATTTCTATGAGATTAAATTGTCAACGTGCGGCACGTGCCGACTGGACGTCAAAAAATGAGTGCTGCTGTCATGTATCACATGTCTCTTTTTACTACGCAGTGTTACTGATAGTGACATCGCTCTTGCTCAGGCCTTTGTTTCTCTATTCCGCTAGGTATATTAACTTTATGAGTAATACGCAACTGGTGAGACAGACAAGTGTGACGTAATGACATGCCAAAAAGGTTATAATTTTATTTACGTTAATCCACTAGCATATACTTTGGAACATACCTTATGTAAGTGGATGCAGTAGGTGTCAAAATCAACAGGTCTGAAAAGACCAAATATTACAAACTATTAACATATTTTTGTCTATTATAAGTGGGGCACATATTATAATGTCCGGTTTCTGAATATGGAGAAAGTTGGCCATTAAACTTTATTTTTTTATTAGGTCACTATGGAAATATCTCTCTATCCTGAGACCGGACTACATATTGCAAACACAAAAGGAAATGTAGATATATAAACGAGAATCGAAACGAATAGCTTTATTTCCACAGAACGTAGAAACTTGCTGTATTCTATTTTCAAAAGTATTTTTTCAGCGAATTCCGATCGACCGTTTAAACCAATTTCTAACTCTAGAACGTTCAGATTAAAATGTTCTAAGCTACCTACTTTAAATTCAGCACAAGCCAGACTAATCAATGGAGCTCGGAATTTCATCAAACCATATCCAATTTTCATTTGGTACCCGATTCAGAGTTTAAAATCAAAACTGTGAATTTCAGAGAACTATTTGGATGTATCAGAGGAATTGATTGCGGTGGACCTGCGTTATTTGGTTGGGTTATTTATTTTATTTATTTATTAACACTTTATGCAAATTTACAAAGCCGGCCTAATGCCTTGTGGCATTCTCTACCAATAAACCTTAGGGTGATACTGAGAATATATGATACAGGCGCATTCGTGGTAATGAGACACAAAGGATTAACGATAAAATAAATGGATTTATGTATTGGGTTGTAACTTGTGTTACATAATTATTATAAAACTCCGTTGCGCCAAAGTTCGCGGTAGCGATTTTTCTGGGATAAAAAGTATCCTATGTCCTTTCCCAGGACTCATAGTATCTCCATACTAAATTTCGACAAATTCGGTTTATCGATTTGGGCGTAAAGAGGTAACATACAGACAGACGTGGGAGAGCCATGCTTCGGCACGAATGGGCCGGCTCGATCGGAGAAATACCACGTTCTCACAGAAAACCGGCGTAAAACAGCTTGCGCTGTGTTTTGCCGAGTGAGTGAGTTTACCGGAGGCCCAATCCCCTACCCTATTCGCTTCCCTTCCCATCCCTACCCGCCCCTATTACCTTATTCTCTTAAAAGGCCGGCAACGCACCTGCAGCTCTTCTGATGCTGCGAGTGTCCATGGGCGAGGGAAGTTGCTTTCCATCAGGTGACCCGTTTGCTCGTTTGCCTTTTTATTTCATTAAAAAAAAACAGACAGACAGACAAACTTTCGCATTTACAATATCAGTATGGATTATCATTGTTAGTCGCGATCGATTGGCAATTACTAATAACTGCATTTCTTTGATAGCATCATCAAAGAAATAAATTCGATTTAAATTATTGATCGGGATTTGGTCGGGTAAATGTCAATTCTGTATTAGCTGTGATCTTTGGTTATGTTTAACATACATAACGTGACGAAATTACATAGATCTGTCTAACCTAAGAAAAAAGTAAACAAAGTAAACCTCATGCCATTTATTTCGTAATTTAAACCTTTTCTTGGTATCTCGAAACATTTTGTAAACTGACCACACTAATATCGCAGCAGCATTTGTAAACTAGCAACAACAAAATATATGTTCTGTGGCAACACTAGTTGCCGAGACATGGGTCGGTGATCTGTATGCGGCCGTCCAAATCCCTGATGATGGGCGACTCTCGCCGCATGTACTGGAGGATCACGTCGTAGTCAACACCGATGACTTCCACGTTGCGACGGTTATTTGATATCATCTGGAAAGAAGGAAGGAATTAAAGAAGGAAGACAAGAAGACACGAAGGAAAGAAGTAAGAAATGGTTTCTGAAAACGATACCATCTTAGAAAGTATTAATTCTAAAAAAGAAGAACTTTTGTTATTTTATTTTGTATCTTTAATAGAAAACGTCAATCTTATATCGGGAATCGGCTCCAACGATTTTCATGATATTTAGTATATAGGGGGTTTCGGGGGTTATAAATCGATCTAGCTAGGAATCATTTTTAGAAAATGTTATTTTATTCGTGTTTTATCGAATACCGAACAAAGCTCGGTCAAATAGCTAGTTCATATTAAAATAAAGAAAAAATAAATACGTTAGTCACATATGAGGTAGCAACTAGCAAAATATTAATTTCGTGGAAATACTTTAGTATTTCCACTACACATAATATTTAATTTACATAATAATCTAAAACACTACACATAATATTTAAAATATTCCTGTAAAAGATTACATCGATATACGAATACTGTTTCCTCATTATTTTGATTATAAAATCACAAAGCTAATACTAAGCTAGCTATACCTAACAAGGTAAATAGAAGGATTACAACAAACAAAATGTTAAAATGTTGTCAAATTAAAGTTAAATTAAAGTTACAGAAAACTAGTTTTGTCCTGGTAACTCTAATTTTGTAAAATTAGACCAACTCCTAACTATGTAACTATAGTTAGTAGTTGTAATTTAACATTAACTTAATTTGCTGATGACCTAAATCCGAAAATTCTCGTGAGGAGGCTTTAGAAGAGTTTATCTAGGTAAACCTAATCTTAATACTTATTGTAATATACATTATTAAAAGGTATTAATATTAAATATTGTTAATAGATACCGAGTTCAAAACTCAATTCAGTTTTTATGACAATGAAGGATAAGAAGTTGCAAAAGCTTAAGATTACCTAAATAACGAATGAATAGAACTTACGGAGGTAAGTATAAATAAAAGATTAATAAAATTTATCATTGAAAACCAAAAGTTGTTAGCAACTATAATCAGAGGCCGTAGTGCCTTTCGTTAAAAACGATGACGAAATTTGTTATCAAAATGTACCTATGGGATTTGACATTAGCAGAGTGGACAGAATTATAGAGTACAAGAGATCGCCCAATGGTCGAAATTCGACCTTACTTTCAACGACATTAGGACTACTACCTATATTTTGTGAAAAAATATTGACTTTAACATATTTTTTTTCAATTCTTGTCTCTGGGACTCAGCTGATCTATAAAAACTATACTCCATTTTTAATTTGTCAACTTGTTGTCAACAGACTTCAACCATAAATAAAAGAGCATAGATAAAGTATTATAGTATACATGTAGTCTTAGCCCGTCATCGCGTGCCCATTTTGTGCTTATTTTCATACAAGTAGTGTGCATATATTTTCTTGAATATTTTTATTTGTCAATTATTTCGAAGCACATTATGATACATGAAAGAAAGTCAATTAGTTCATGATATCGATTAACTATAGTTCAAGTGATGAGAATCCGTAAACACACGTAAAAAGCTATGCAATTTTTATATTTATTAATTGATGTGACATTTTTAGCACTAATGCCTTATATAGCACGAATAAGGGATTAATAAACTTATAAATTATCTTTTTAGCTTACAAAAATACGGATTGAAAAGCCCAAAAAACGTTGTTCAAATCTTACGTATTTAATCTATCCACGTGTTTGAGGCATTCTTTGACCATTCTCATGGTTTATTATTTAGCGGAACCACAAAACTCAACAATATCTAGCATTAAATGTTCAATAAAAACCTTTATTAACACTTTTATTACTTGAAATATGCCATCCGACTTCTTTGTTATGTCCTAGTAAGTAGGACATAACATTACACGCTTTTGACGCTTATACACCGATATAAGGCTCTCTCCAGTATATAGTACCTCAATGTAAAAGAGTACCTATAATTCGTATGTATAGGCTTGTGTGTGTTGTAGTGTGGGCAGGGGGGGGCAGCTGCCCCCAGCTGCCCCCACCTGCCCCCCCCCCCCCCCCCTAGATCATGTTGACGTTCCTACTAAGTATATTATCTAGTACTTTCATCTATAAAAATAACGAATTTTTGCCATTTGTTTGCAATACAACTAAAAATTATTAATTTTTTATTCTTTATAAACACCTAGCTTATAAAAAATCTAATTTGCCCCTCCAGCCAGCCAGCCAGCCCAGAATCTGCGTAATTTGCCCCCCTTGGCCCAGAACCTGGGTAATTTGCCTCCCCCCCTGGCCCAGAACCTGGGTATGCCCATGGGCTGGACCGCGCCAACCCCCTATAGCGCCTGTGTGCGAAATCTTTGAAGCCTCTTTTTCTCGAATCTTAATGTTTCAAGTTTCAACTTTAATGTTTCAAGTTTCAAGTTAAATTTCACCGAAATTGGCTACGCCGCGGCGCCCCTATTGGCGCCTATGTGCGCCGCACACTTCGCACATAAGGGCGGCGCGGACCTGACTATAATAATTACCATGTGGCACCTATAATCATTATGTGTGCCACAATCAATAATAATAATTAATATTGTGTTACATTTTCCTCGTAATTTGGCCAACATGTCTATTTTAATAAAATTATATTACTAAAGTGTTGTCCAATTGGAACGAGACAATACGCAATATACTTATAGAAGTACGAGCTTTTGCCCGCGGCTCGCTCGCGTTAAGAAGTATTATTATATACAAACTTTGCTCCCCTATTTGAACCCCTTGGGGTTGGAATTTATCAAAATCCTTTCTTAGCGGATGCCTACGTTACAACATCTACCTGCATGCCAAATTTCAGCCCGATCCGTCCAGTGGTTTGGGCTGTGCTTTGATAGATCACTATGTCAATCAGTCAGTCACCTTTGAGTTTTATATATATAGATGTATATAGACTAAAGTATTAGAGTTATTTATGAATAGTTCTTCCCAGCAACTTTGTTGTGCTAAAATGTTTACATCGCACGGGAATCGTAAATTTTCCCGGGATAAAAGCTATCTATAATATTATATCCTTTGCCGGGAGTATTTTTTGGCAAATCCATACCTTTAAAAATTGGTATTGTAGTTTGAGCGTATAGAGGTAACATACAGACACTGTGTAAAAAAAGTGTCGAATAGAGAAAATACAGCATTTATAACAGTTAATACCTGGATGACCGAGCTTTGCTCGGTATAGCAAACACTCGTTGACTTCGTGTTACTTAATAACGCCATCTGCTGGTCGTTAAAACAATTAGTTGCTCACAAAAAAATAGTATTATTATTCACCAATAGATGTCAGGACGGGTCATATTTTTCAGTTTATCGATTATCGATAAAACACGAATAAAAAGACATTTTCTGAAAATGATTCGTAGCTAGATCGATTTTTCGCCCCCGAAACCCCGTATATATATATATATATATATATATATATATATATATATATATATATATATATATATATAAGAATTGCTCGTTTAAAGATATAAGATAAGATAAGATTTATAATTATAAACGGTGAATAGAAACTTGGTCAACTCGAATAGCTTCATGAATTCATTCAAGAGATCGGCCGAGGAATTTACTTTGCGGATTTCGCAACTTGTTCCATTGCTAATTGGACTTGTGAGCTCCAGCTACAAGACATTTCAACTTTTAGTTTCTGCTGTTGTTCTTATTCCAATTGTATTCAGCAAAATGATTACAGCGTTTTACTTGAATATTCAATAATTAATTAGAATTGTTTATTATTTATTTCAAAATATATATAATTGTTACTTAGTCATCTCTACAATGAGGGTTTGCGATATTTCATTTGCCGTTAGGTAGCATGAAGTTCTCAGAATATGGCTTTTCCCGACTGCCCAAGGGAAGGGTTATGTTTTTGATCCTATGAACCACATTGCTCCGTTTCATAGAATTCGAAATGAAGTTTACAATAGGATTAACACTGCAATGTTTTCAACATTGCAGTGATATATCCTATTGAAGAGGCAGCACCAGCATAAACAGGAAACAAAAAGTTTTTTTCGACGTTTGCAGAGTTTCTTTTTTTTATGAAATAAGGGGGCAAACGAGCAAATGGGTCACCTGATGGAAAGCAACTTCCGTCGCCCATGGACACTCGCAGCATCAGAAGAGCTGCAGGTGCGTTGCCGGCCTTTTAAGAGGGTAATAGGGGAGGGTAGGGATGGGAAGGGAAGGCAATAGGGGAGGAAAGGGAATCAAAAAAGCTCCTTCACCAGTGAGGAGTTTTGCAAGGGGAAGCAGCTGCTGTATGAGACGCTCGGCCAGAGCGCGAACATGCCGTCGCGACGAAGAGACGGAACCGAAAGGAGCGTGCAGGACATCATCTCCTTGTTGAAGCAGACTGATCCAGATGAGGTACCGGCTTTTGTGGCTAAAGAGCTGTACAAGCTGCCGCCCGTCACGTTGGACCACGTCGACGTCGTCAGCCTACTGAAGGACATCAGGATCCTGAAGGAGGAGCTGACCGGAGTTCGGGGTAGATTGCAGGCGTCAGAAGCTATCATTAGTGATCTACGTAATTAATTATCACAACTAAAAAGTAATAATTCATTATGTAGGTCACCAGCTGACGCCGCATTCGTCACTCATCGCCGAGGCGCACAAGCGATCACGTTTGGCCCGTTAGCATTATCGGACGGGTCAATGAACGCTGCCGCTGCCGCCCCCGCCCGCGCTCCCCTCCCGGTTGCGCCGACGCCGAGTCCACAGGCGACTCAGCAAAACTACGCGACTGTTGCTGGTCGCCCCGCGCCTCCCCCGCGGGCGCATAAAAATGGGGAAAATGAGAGCCGTAAGGCTTCGGAGAGTCGCAAGACTACGGAGAGCCGCAAGGCTACAAAGAGCCTCAAGGCTAAGTCTTCTCGACCTGGCAAGGACGAGAGCAGGAGGTGCGATGAGGAGGGCTTCATACTGACGGAGAGAAGGAAGAAGAAGCCCGCCGCCCGCAACCATCGCGGCACCGCGCCATATGTACCTGAGCTGCGTCTGCGGAGCGAGGTCCCCGCGACGCCCCTGCACATATCCCGCCTGCACTGGTCCATGGAGGTCGAAGACGTCGTGGACTACATCAATAAGAAGACATCCCTCCACTTGAGGGTCGAGCGTCTGCAGTCTCGCCACAAGGTCAACTTCAGTTCCTTTGTGGTGAGAGTACCGACGCATCTTCTCCCGACCTTTGAAGCGGAGGAATTCTGGCCGACTGATGTGGTTTACCGAAGGTTCCGGGGGAGACTCCGGAATGAAGCGCGCGTCACGTCGCCGTTAATTCGTGATAATGTGTAGTTGTTAAGTTTATATAATTTTTATGTATGTTAGTCATTAAGGTATATATTGTATGGGCCTACATAGCCTGATTTAAATAAATAAATAAAATAAAAATAAAAATTGGTTCTCCGGTAGATTCACTCACTCGGCAAAAAACAGCGCAAGCGCTGTTTCACGCCGGTTTTCTGTGAGAACGTGGTATTTCTCTGGTCGAACCGGCCCATTCGTGCCGAAGCATGGCTCTCCCACGTATAAATTCCTGATATCTGTTTCTGTCAAATTCCTGATATGACGTATGTCAGATTTTAGTCGGATTATTTACCGTATTTGCTAGTAGCGCCCTCTGCACCTTTGCGCTATATTCCCTATTTTGTGGAAATAATGCGGACTCTTTGAAATTATTGAAAGAAATGATGCTAAAATGAACTTACAGTGTAACCCCCACCACCGATTGCTATGAAATCTTGGGAGACAACTTTATACTCTTTCTCTAGATCCAAAGGATGGTATCTGGGGACTTCACAATCTATACACCGCACTGATACGTTCAGAACTCTGTCTCCAAGATTCCGGGACCCGTCTAATACTACCTGCATACCTGAAAATGATAGGTTATGTCATCATCACCTTGAGTGGCAGTCCTCTAGTCTCTTTGTGGTATGCATAGTACAGCTTCACATAGTACGAGCCAGATTGGTCTACGGTTGCATTGGAAAGGGATATTACTTACTCTATTAAATTTTAGGTAAGTGTTATGTGTCATGACCTTATTTTTCCCCCGCCAAAAATGGTACTAGCGCCACTTAGTGTCGAAACACACTGTGTTATAGTGCCGACTTTCCGCTGCGGGAGTTCGGCTTGATTCCGCCTGCAATGTATTTTAAATTACCGATGACACGCCATGCCGAAATTCCGTCGCGTTATATTGTATGCGTTTGACATTGCTGACGTAATCATGCGGAATTTCCGTCGCGGAACTTCGGCATGATGTGTTTAGACACTTAGGCTTCGGTCTCGAAATCAGCGGACAGCGGGGCGGGAGCGGCGCCGGCGCATGACAAATGACAATGTAAAGATTTATATGGATAAGCTGTCTACTCGAGACTAGCCTTAGGCTCGATTTGTCCGCACGAATAAGCGGTTTGGCCGCTACATCACGATTCACGAGATCACAAGCCGTAGGGTCTATCGTGTCAAACAGCTGTCATATGTCACGAAATAGCTTCCACATGTCACTAATTATGTCCGTCCGACACGTCATTTGATACGAAAGACCCTACCGTCCCTCTAGTGGCAAATAATTTATCGTAAACCCTCATTGTATGTAATTTGTGGTGCGACCGCGCCGCTATTTAATTAAATCTTTGCATATAATTGCTTGTGACCTCGTTGGGTAGCTTCAGCGTTCGTTCAAGCGGACGTGTTCACTTCGACAATACACATGAAAGTTTTACACGTGTTTGCTCTGGTACAAAACTAGCGCGTGTCACGTATCGCGAGTATCTATGAGGGTTTCTTTGTGAAGCCTGACTCAATTAAGATTCAAAGAGCCCTCGAGGGTTCCTTAAGGACCTTAAGATGAGACTCGGCTTAATAGAGGTTAGGAGTACAATGGTTTTGAGGACTAGTAAACAATTTTTTGTAAATGCGAATTTTGGAAGAAAGGAGGACTAATGCAGAGGTTCAGCTCGCGAATATCACAGATAAATTATTACATTAATTAGGAAATAAAAAATAAAAAAAAAAACTGGACAAAGCCCGCTTTTTTCAGTAAGTCATATTATGTTGAGCTATGGCTGAGAATATTCTCGATTGTGTAAGCTTTAAAAAAACTAGACCAAATCGGCCCACCCTTTTGGATGCTACGATGCAGCCGACCGACAGACTGACACGTCAAAATTAAAACACCTTTTTATTCATTGGGGATTAAAAACAAAATATAAGCTAGGTATTGAAATTATTAGGCATTCACTGCAATAGACTGGTTAATAGTCGGGACGGTCCGGCACGTATATTAAGTCTTGCTTCATAGGGTTAGTTCACACCGAAACGAGAGGAAATTAGAGGCAACGCGACCACAATAGACATAATATAATTCTGTCTACTCTGACGCGACGTTACATGACATTAGTTCGCGTCGCAGGCAACCGTGTAACTCAGCGTTTCCCAAAGTGGGCGACAACGCCCCCTTGTGGGCGCTGAAGGTCTAAAAGACTAAGAAAAAAATGGCGGCATTTTGTAGAGGCTGGGAGAGCTAATATTACCAAAAACTTCTATTTAAACTGATAGAATTCTTTGAATATTACCGACAAATTTGTGTTAAGCCCCTAGGAAAAGAAAGTAGGTGAAACAATGGGGGCGCTAAAACATATTATTTTGTTCTCAAAGTGGACAAAATAAGTTTGGGAACCCCTGTTGTTATTATGTTGACGAATGATAGTACAATGAAACGATATGCATTCACCTGAGGACTTGGCTCATCCAACATACATAGCATTTCTGTGAGGTTTACTGGACACTAAGTTTCAGAGCGACAGGAAATTGCAAGTCGTGACGCTTGAGCATAATATCTCCCTTATTTGTACACATCTTCAGTATAAATACCTCTCTTTGGACGTAAATTTTCTTTGAATTTTGTCCTTAACAGCGCCTTTTTTGGTGAACGCCTTAATTTTGTATAGCTCATAAAAAACGCATCGTCACGTTTATTTTCATTTCATCTCATCTTCTTTCTGGACGCACCTTTACGTTGTGAAACATTCCTTGAATTATGCCTGAACAGTGAACATGTCATCAATTATTATAATTGTGGTATACAATATTATAGTCCATTTTGTCACGATTCGTCTCATTTGTGAGCTGACCCTTACACGTGTGTATAGACACCTAATATGTCTATAGGCATAGACGGGAGTGATTAAGGCGTACCAGGTCTAGAACTAATGACCTGTTGATTGGAGAACGATAGCAATAAAGACCGGAGCACCAACGGTCCATTTAGAGCGAGCCACGATGAATGTGGCCAATAAAATGAAACGGCCCTAGCAGATTAGTTGTTGGATGTAGAAATTAGTTGAGTAAAAGAAATTTAAGTAGAAATAAGGGGGTTTAAATGAGATTTTTTTTAAGTAGTAACCAACTTAAGAACAAAATCCATTCTATACTTACTAATAATACGAAAGTGTGTCTGTCTGTCCATCTGTTCGTCTGTCTTTCTGTCTGTTAGCTCATCAAGCCCAAACCGCTGAACCGATTTTGATGAAATTTCGTATGAAGATACTGAGTCCCGGGAAAGAAAAAAAAGTTTTTTTAGACGTTTGACAACGTTTCTTGTCGGATTACTGTTTGTGTTAGTAGCGCCCTCTGCTCCAACCTTTGTGTTATCCGCCTCAATATAGGTTACAAAAAAGTTCTTATGTTGCGTATGTGACTTGATAGTTGATATACCTATAACTTTTTTAACGAAAATCCGTGAGAAAATTATAAGAGGATCATGCAAAGGAATTCACTTCTTTAGTCCTTATTTTCAAATACCTACCAATCTCCGAGACACGTTTAACCTTGCGTTTAACCCAATTCGGATTCTCGTTTATGACAGCTTATTAATTAAAAAATAAATTCCAGATCCGTAAACTGGGCGAGTTGTAAATTTATTAATAAAATTGAATCTAACTGCCATCATAAAATAATTTGAATGCCGACTCGTAAAAAGATCGGCGCCCACTTGGTCGGGATGAAATAAAAGGGGTAATTATAAAATCGTCGGCGTATAAAATATTACGAAGAATATTTCAAACTCGGATAGCTCAATTAGAGAGAAAGTAGGTACTGGAAGAAAATTATTGCAGCGATGAGAAAAGAGTTGCAGAACATAATATTATAATTACTAGCTATTTGACCGAGCTTCGCTCGGTATTCGATAAAACACGATTAAAATGACATTTTCTAAAAATGATTCCTAGCTAGATCGATTTATCGCCCCCGAAACCCTTAGAAAGCTAGAAATATATAATAAATTTCATGAAAATCGTTGGAGCTGATTCCGAGATTCCAATTATATATATATATATATATATATATATATATATATATATATATATATATATATATATATATATATATATATATATATATATATATATATATATATATATATATATATATATATATATATATATATATATATATATATATATATATATATATATATATATATATATATATATATATATATATATAACCTTCCTGCCAAATTTTTAGGAGAGTCTATTTAACTTTTTTTTAGGAGAGTCTAATTAAAAATTGCGTGTTATGTTTTTTTTATTAACATATTTTATACAATTTTAAATCATTGCAGAACGGTCACACTTTGGTGAGGTGAGGTGAGGGAATGAGAGGGGGTGACGCGGGGGGAGGCGCGCACGCGGGGTCGAATCACGCGCGGGCGACGCGTCGTGTCCAATAATTGTAGTGTTTTTTAGGATAACTTTCGGAAGCTATTTCTCAACTTTTTAGTACTCAGTGATTATAAAAGAAAAAGTACGTATATTTTTATCAAGGATCAATATATCAAAATTTGGCAGGAACGTTTAATTGCACCCTGTGTATATATATAAATAAAATATCATATTTCGATTACCTGATAATTATTTTTATATTAAGAGTAAACAACTAAAATATAATGTTAGTTACTGTAAAACCAAATGTAATCCATACTTCCATACTAACTGTTCAATACTCGAGGATTAAAAAGGAACAATTGATCACTGAGTAAAATATGTAGCTTAAAGTTAAATAATTATTTACCCAACCACAGAATATTATATATTAGTAGTACCAAAACCCAACGCATGGACACCGCGCGCGGGAAGGGTAGTATAGCGGCTCGGTGTTTTTTGGTGGTGCACGCCGCCGAACCGGCCGCATAGTATCAAGTATGCCTACTAGCCGCATAATTTTCTAGTGTCCATGATCTTATATAAAAATGGATTTTCAAATGTATTAGTCGCGCTATAACTCGAAAACGGCTGAACGGATTGGGCTGATTTTAGTCTTAAAATATTCGTAGAAGTCCAGGGAAGGTTTTAAAGTGACTCGAAGTTCACCGGGACAGCTAGTTCATTTATATAAAGGGAAATTCGGACAAAAATTAAGTACCTTATTTTATTACATAATTCTAATGAGAATCGAGTACCATACTCTCCTTAAGTATTAATGCGAAAGTGAGTCTGTCTGTCTTTCTGTCTGACTGTCCGCTGAACTGATTTTGCTGAAATTTGGCATGGAGATACTTTGAGTCCCGGGAAAGGACATAGGATACTTTTTATCCCGGAAAATGTACGGTTCCTACGCAATAAACGAGTTTTGGCGCAACGGAGTTGCGGGCGTCATCTAGTGCTAAAAAGTACTCGCAAAGCGATCGTTGAGCTAATTAGTAACTACCCACGTTTGTTCTGCGAGCGTTCGATACATTACCGACGAGCCTAATTGCTGGATCTGCCAATTTACTTGTAATGTATTACGCAATATTGTCCGGTATTGCTCGCATTTGTAAGGGTTTTGTTTCAGTTTAAAGTTAGGAATAGTTTCCTGTTTTAGAACTAGGATGAGTATTATTTGGATATAGTAGACGATGTAAAAAGTATCCCGTAGTCCTTTACTGGTATTCGAAGTATCTTCATGCCAAATTTCAGACTAACCAGTTCAGCGGTTTAGGCTTGAAGAGGTTACAGACAGACAGACACACACATTTATAATATTAGTAATAGATTCGATTGTTACGATAGAACATAATATACAGGGTGTAACAAAGCTAAGTGATAACACTTTAGGGTGTGTATAATATGTTCCTTGTAGAGAGTTCAAGCGTCCCGGCGCGGCGTCACGAGTTTCCCCATACAAAAGTGAAAAAAAGTTGGTCTTTCAGCGCTGCTACTTTCACCGTGAACTCTCCAAAAACTTCTATTTAAACTAAATAGAATTCTTTGGAACTCTCTACGAGGAACACGTACACTCCCTAAAGTATGATCACTAAACTTAGTTTTGCTACACCCTGTAATAACTGTATATTGTATAATATATTTTTTATATTTTTATATAATTATTGTATGATAAATTATATATTTATATATATATATTTCAGCATATTAAATTATGGTTCTTCCATGTTCGTAGTCGCGGACAGCTCTAGTCTATACTTAATATTATTAAGCGGAATAGTTTGTTTGTTTGTTTGAACGCGCTAATCTCAGGAAGTAGTGGTCAGATTTGAAAATCTCTTTCAGTGTTAGATAGCCCATTTATTGAGGAAGGCTAAAGGCTATATTTGGCACAGATAAGAACAGACCACGTGAATGATCATAGGCAATTTTTTGTGGACTAATTTGTCTGTGAAATACCTAATTTACGCGGGCGAAGCCGCGCGTAACGTCTAGTCCCATAAAATGTTAAAGCAACCATAACCTGAATGAGACTGAAGACAAGAGAAAGTTTTCATCTCGCGTTCATCCCAGTGGGCTAGCTCCAGTTTACAAGAAATTAACCATGCATAGTCGATAGTAAGGGACACTTCATAGTTCATTATAAGCCTCTTATTATAGCAAGAGCCAGGAGCAGCCAGGCCTTTGCTATTTTATGGCTTTACGTTGATTCTACTTGCATGTCATATAGGGCAGAGGATTTCATGTTATATTTTTACGCACGTCTTTACAGATTTAGGCCCAATTTCACCAACGTCTATTGTTAAAATGTCTTCTCTTTCATTCATATGAAATACGAAGGAGGTAACGTGATAGTAATTCGAGCATCAACTTTACGTGACTGAACACACTAGGCCGAAAATACGCGGCTGAAGTTCGGCATGGTTACGCCTGCAATGTATTTTAAATTACCGATGACACACCATGCCGAAATTACGTCGCGTTATATTGTATGCGTAGCGCATTGCTGACGTAATAAAGCCGAACTTCGGCCACGTAACAACGGCATGGTGTGTTTAGACACTAACAGTCGTTGGTGAAATTGGACTCAAATTCACCAACGACTGTTAAATTGAAGTGCTCGCAAGTGGAAAACAATTCAAAACCTTTTATGAACACATTTCTCAGCTCAAAATATCTCACTCAATATTAATCTAACATTTCAAAGTGTTCAAGCAACAAGGTATTGGGGATCGTCCAAGAATTGCGCTAGACGATATTTTTATTTCCCCCTCCTGTTGTATGATTACATTGCTGCTGTCATGAGATTCGACTCGAGATTCGCCTCGTCCCCACCCCCATTTAATCTCACGTGGGATTTAGCAATAGAATATATAATTTAGTGGGCATAAAAATATCTAATAATAGGTAGGTACTCGAATAGTTACTTACAGTAAGGTACTATTAAAATTTTTTTAGTAATATATTACTAGCAGTAGTTTTTCTAAAACTCTCTTCACCACAATATGAGTTTTGATGATATTCCTCCTGGATCCTGCTGGATTCTCTTCCCCCTAAATACCATATGTACTATCTGGACGATCCCTACAGCAATCAAATAGATTCCCGATAGAATGTTATCGAATCAAATAGTTCGGTCAAACCCGGACGCTTATGTAAGTGCCGAACTAAACGACTAACCTCAGAAATTTTCCACTAGATTATACCACTGACAACTCGACCAAATTGAAGATCGGAGGCGAAACTTAGAACAAACTAGACTATTTGTACGAGTACGAGTAGATATACCTACCTCTACTTATAATACGTTTAAACTTGAGAGTAGGAGCTGGTAGACTTTATAATGTAAAGAAAAAATATTATGTCTTGAGTGTTTTAAGTTACTGCGGGGCTAAAATGGTCACATTTAGCAATTCCTCTCAATCAATTCAGCAAATGAATTGTCAAAACTGTCAAACTGACAAATGTCAAATCAGTACAAAAATACAGAAATGAATTGCAAGCAGAGTTGCATTTTGCGATTTTAGAAAAATGAATCATATTATGATTCATATCATGATTCTTCAAAGCGACCATTTTAGCCCCGCTGTACTAAAAAGCCATGGTCAAGAAAATAAAAAGGTAGACAAAGAACAGAAAATATTACTATTGGTGCCCCTCTAGACTATAACTGATAGTTAAGTCCAGTTTACGCACAGTAAATAATATAGTTTCAGAAAGAGTACAACGAAGCTAGTACAGAAAATAATTATTAGGTTCAACTTAATTCTCGCAATGAGGCAGATTTAAATTCCCCTACTAAGTTCTCATTGCCAAATAGCAGTAGGATTTTAAAGTAAGCCTTGTTGCCTTAAATCAAATAAAAAGCGAAAACAAAGCTTGGAATTAAACAAAAAGTGAGACCGAGTTTTAATGTGTGTAGAGCGTGTAGCTTACTAAAACTCCCCCACAGGTTTCAGTGACGGTGGCTGGTTTCAAACTAGTAACGCAGGAATAATTTTCATGGCACCCAAGTGTGTGCGCAGTACACAAGAGCTCTCTATTCCTTTACTGTCGTAAGTGTAACCCAGTGGGACGGACGACCGAAACGACTAGCGAGAGATCAGGCGCAGAACCGACGTTTTTGATGAGCATCCATCCGACATATGGATCATCTTACTTGTCAGAAAATTAGGTGATCAGCCTGCGTTGTCCTAACTAAACTTGGAAATAACATGTTCCATGTTCCAACGTGGGAATCGAACCCACAACCTCCGAGTCAAGAGCCACGCTCTAAGCTACCTGGACCACGCAGGCTTTACAATATACAATTACTCACACAGCGACAAAATCCTTTTACAAAGTAAGGCGTAGTTAAGTTCCTTCTCTGTCTCTACATTTTAACTTGGCTCATCCTAGATTATTTCCAATACTCTCGAATTAATTACCTGACCACTATTTCTATTTAAAGGGGCAAAGTTTGTTTGCTTGGCTAGGTAAACTATTTAAGCAAACATTTGGGATACGGCTAAGCAAACATTCAGGTTGTACTCAGTTCGTAGTTTGTCCTAATTATTGGCAGGATATCAAGTGGCTTCTATTTCTGGAAATAGCACGTAAATAATTTTCAATTTACAGAATGATCCGAGTACTCTATCAGAATAATCTACAATCTGCATACAGGATGTTTTTTTAGGGGAGGTTTTGACCGAATCACTTTCGTACTTCTGGTTTTACAATAAGACACTGCACAATGAGGCATTTTTGCACAACCGCTCGGGTGTAATCAGACGAGACGTGCGCGCTGACTAAATAAACGTTCAACAAATCATGCTCACTTGTGCAAGATTGAAACACGCGTATTCCACCCGCTTAGCCGTTTTATCTTGATTTATTTCTGTGGCTGTACTATTGTATATTATGTCGTAGGATTATTTGATAAATCTAATTATCTCGAAAATTCTAGGGATTTCGCGAATGCTGTTTATATTTTTCAATTTTTCTAAAAAAAGTTAGGTTTTTTGGGAAAACGCGAGTTGTCTTAGTAACATTGCACATTCTTAACGCTGATTGGCTTGATTTTTGCTTACTGGCCAACTCTTATTCTGATTGGTTACTATCTTTCCCTATGTAATATGTTTGAGGTATTACACTATAGAATTATACTTAAAGGGTAAGAAATCCTAAAGTATTATCATTAAGAACTGTTACACACTGTATAATTACTCCTTGGAATCCCTTACTACATTGCTACTTAGGTTGCATCTATATGTGACTATGTCTCGGTTTCCAAGGAATTGTCGCTTGCATCTGAATTCCGAATACGCGCCGCTACCGAAAATGTAGTAGCGTCATGCTTACATACTTAATTGGATAATATAAGGTCTAGAATGCTGCCTGTTACAATTAAGTAAATCCTTGTCAATAGTCCTAGTTGATAGTAAAATTTTGTTACGGAAGATTAGGTTACGGAAAAAGTGATTATATATAGGATACTATCCTGGAAAAATTTCGGTTACCGCGAGCTTAACTAATTTGGACGCCACAAAGTTAAGAAGAACCGCATTACTCATTTAAAATAATTTTATCATAAGTTTTTATATAGTCCAAGCTGCACAAAACTTAATCTCATTAAATTTTCGTATAAATCCGGTGCCTCTTGTTTTGATTATAGAAAACTATATACAATATGAAAGTATAAGGTAAGTAGGAACTGGATTAATCGGACTAATTGTTGTCGTTAGGCACTCGGATATTCCGAAATCCGGATAATTGAATGTATAAAGAAAAGCGGGTTCAGTACGTGTTGTGTCTTTAAAAAACCCACAGACAATCAATGTTTATTAAAAAAATATTTTGAGATACATTATCCGGTGGCAGCCCCGATATTCGCGAAACCCACAGACGTAGATCACGATAGATACCGAATATCGCTCCATTTGTATGAAAACGAGCGTGTCACTTTTTTCCTACCTAATGTAACGTACCGATGATAAGAAACGTGTCAATTATCAAGGCCAACGTTTTTATTTGAATTTCTACAACTCAATACGGCACTTTTAGGTACCTATTTAGACATTTTTAAAATTCCGATTGACGTCCGATTCCGATAGCAGACTAAAGAACAGACTTTCCAAAGACGAGCATTGCTCGTTTGGGAACGCGATATGACACGCGAAGTACATACACATGCGGCCTGATGGCCAGATTCGAGTTTGCACAGCCAACCCAAAATAAGCATCAAACTTACCGTGAAACCATCACCACCTTCACCGATGAAAGTCTGCGAGACGACCTTATAATATCTGTCTGCGTCCAGCGGTTCGTACCGTGGTACATCGCACTCAATGCAGCGGATAGTCGCGTTCAGGACTCGAGAGTTCAGAGGCATGGAACCGTCGAAGACAGCCCGCAACCCTGTCAATAGAGTTTTGTCAGGCTTCAGGTGATAGACAGACATACAGACAGGCTTCGGGTAGTGACGGAGACAGACAGACAGAATGGGTAGGCTTTCCAAAAATAGCATAGCACTGTAATGCATGAGTAAGTAATAGTTTTAGATGGTTTTAACTTTTAGCAAGTGGGATATAATGTGGAAATGATTATAAGTTGATGGTTTATAATATTAGAACACGTCATAACTATGGCGGCTTAAAACCTCTCTCCACGCTAGCAATAAAAGATAACCATAACCACCAATACGATTGCCAATCAACGTCATGTAGAATCATGGGGTATCATTTTAATGAGTAGGAATATGTCAATTTCCCATCTTTATTATCGCTTGCATGCAGTAGCCGCTACACATAGACGAATTATTGATTTGATTGTATATTAAGTGAACGCGGGTTTGAAGCTGAAATGATTTAGAAAATACCAATATTTTATTGTTATTATGTTCAAAAGCATTTAAAGCCTGACTGGTTTATACGATCAAAAATACTTTTAATGATAACGAACATAAGAAGACTAAATATCTAACAAAATCTTTTTTCTTCATTTATAAGACTTTCGAGTCAATTTAATCAAATTGATTGGCTCAGAATGTCGAAATATCGAAAGGGGGTGGAAGCGATAAAATTTTTTGTACATAGGTGTATCTATAATGGCCAGGTCACATCGAAACGAAACTAACATAGATCTAGTCTGACAGGTCCTCATATTATACCGATTAAACCTTTCATTTCATTTCTTTAATTATGTTATAAAGTCTTAACAGCTTAATATATTTTACTCAAAAGCTCACTTTAATTTTAATTTGTGTGTTCCGTGGTCTATTTTTAGCCTCCGAAAAAAAGGGTTGTTATAAATTTGAAGTGCCTGTCTGTCTGTCTGTGTGATTGTCTGTGGCATTGTATTTTTGTTCAAAACCTGATAATATCGAGTGTCTTCTTGCTATAGCTTATCATCATCAGCCCACTCAGTGCTCAGTCTTGAATTGAGGGTGGTTTTTAATTTTTTAATTCATCATAATATTATAATTTAGCCAACACCATCTTAATTAGCATAGCTAAACAAAAATATCACCTGAAATTTGCACCATCCTGCCCCCAGGATAGGGGTCGTTAGCCACGGAGAATTCAAGCAACTCTAGGATATGCTCGCCCTTCAGGTCGAAGACTTCCACGTTGTTCTCAAAAGGTGTCGATAGTAACAAACTCTCGAAGGTTACGTCTGAAAGAGGAAATATATTTGTAATTGACGAACCACTTAAATAACTTTCTTCTTCTTTTGGCGTATGCCTATATGCGGCGTGAAACAGCGCTAGCGCTGTGTTTCGCCGAGTGAGTGGGTTTACCGGAGGCCCAATCCCCTACCCTATTCCCTTCCCTACCCTCCCAAATTCCCTTCCCATCCCTTCCCTCCCTATTACCCTATTCCCTCTTAAAAGGCCGGCAACGCACCTGCAGCTCTTCTGATGCTGCGAGTGTCCATGGGCGACGGAAGTTGTATCCATCAGTCACCTGATGGAAACTGATGGACACCGTTTGCTCGTTTGCCCCCTTATTTCATAAAAAAAAAGTAATAAATAAATAATATAACGCCTTAGCACCTACTACTGTGGACAAATTCATGAAATTCAACGTCATAATGTCGCAAAATTTCTAATAGAACTAATATAAAATATAAAAGTAAGCCTTTCATCTTTGGGTGCTGCTACTTTCACAGTCAGTTCTTATAATACTTGGGACTCACACACAGTATACACCCTAAAGTATTTTCACTTTATTTTATTGCACGCTGTATAATATTATTGAGTTAGCACTTAGCAGCATTAAAACTATTCGCTTAATGCCGAGGCCCATGTATCTATCGTACGAAGCTTCGTGCTATGAGATGATGCCATTGTAATTGGACGATACACGCAGATCGTCCAATGATATCGTTTTAAGCACGAAGCACTACACAGGTGCGGCCCGCGGCCCGGGCATAATATTCGCCAGGTAAGATGGCAATTTCTCACCTCCTGGCGCTATATCCACTCGTATTCCGCCCTGGTTGATCACACACAGATGGGCGTAGCTCCAGGCATCTCCTTCGGCACGGTCCAACACCTGGAAATTAAATAAATAAATAAAAATTATGTAATTTTTTACTTTAAGTGTTATTTTTTGCTCAACATTTTAGGAACACACTTTATGAACGTCGAATCTTCAATAATCTACCACCGGTTCGGGAACTAGCCCGGCGAGTAGATAGGCGTAAGATTAGCGTAAGATTAACTTAATGTTAGGAGTTATCATTACGTATTGCGACCTGTATACAACTTTTTGGTTGGTACTACTCTAAATATTCTCTTTTTAACAGGGTTTTAAATATACGCGCACCGTTTGTTGGCGCGTGCCGGGGCGGATCGGGGCTCAGCGCAGCGCAAAATGCGCTATAGCATACTAATGCCGGGTCGGGTCACATCGCATTGACGGATTTTAACGCTCACTGTGCCGGGGCGTGCCGGGGCGGGCCGGGGTGGGTCAGCACGCAATGCATTGACGGATTTTGAGCGAGGCTTGCCGGGCCGCATCGCATCACATCCGCGCGCCGCTTGCTATAGCACACTGTTGCCGGGGCGCAGCGGGTCTTACCGGGGCGCAGCGGGTCTTGTCGGGCCGTGTCGCATTGACGGAAATCCGCCGAGCAAATATCCGCGCCGATGCGCCCCGGCACAGTGTGCGATACGCGCATTCGCTTCCATACAAATTGTTCCATACAATTTGTATGGAAGCGAATTTTTGCGATGCGCCCCGGCATGCTGAGCCCCGGCACGGCCCGTCTCAGTGTGCTCACTCCTTAAATGTGAAGAATTATTGTGAAATATCTCTTTCTTGAACTCCCATTACTTCAAGAAAACTTTCGTTTGTGAATTTTTCATTTAGGGGTTATTAATTCCCAAAACTAACTATTAGGAAATTTCATATGTGCCTAACATGGTTTACTACATATATTTGTACGATTAATTACTTGTTACAACAATAATTCGGTTTAGTTCAGTTAATTTAATACAATTAAGGGTAATACTGTTAGTCCATAGATAAATATTTACGTCCTTAGATAGGCTATGCTTGTAACTTATTACCCCAGAAGTTGTGCGGACTGCGGAGACTGAAATTCTTTGCCAGACTAACTAACAATATTATTTTTTTTAGATTCTGTATCTTATGCAATATATTTTTTTGTCAGTTTTTTTTGCTAGCAGCAAACAAAGTTTCAAACAAAATAGAGCTTATTCTGAGAATACGGCATACATATGTATTTCGTAAATAAAACAGAGTAAATAGAACAAGTTTTCGCTAAGAGAAGACGGAAATATTCAAATGCTGTATATTTAGGTGTAATTTAGCAACAAAAATATTACGCTAGATCACACTCGTAACTTCGTTGCGTCAACATTCGTATATCACGCAGGAACTGTACATTTTTTCGTAATAAGCTGTAGTACCTTATGTCCCCGACTCAAAGTATCTCCATACCAAATTTCAGCAAAATCGGTTCAGCGGTTTGGGCACGAAGTGATATTAGTATGAAAGTATGGATGTATCATACGTGGGAGAGCCATGCTTCGGAACGAATGGGCCGGCTCGACCGGAAAAATACCACGTTCTCACAGAAAACTGGCGTGAAACAGCGCTTGCGCTGTGATTCGCCGAGTGAGTTTACCGGAGGCCCAATCCCCTACCCTATTCCCTTCCCTAACCTCCCCTATTCCCTTCCCTTCCCTTCCCATCCCTACCCTCCTTTATTACCCTATTCCCTCTTAAAAGACCGGCAACGCACCTGCAGCTCTTCTGATGCTGCGAGTGTCCATGGGCGACGGATGTTGCTTTCCATCAGGTGACTCGTTTGCTCGCTTGCCCCCTTATTTCATAAAAATAAAAACTATCAGAGAAGTTGATTCATATCATACAGATGCCCTTGGCCTTTGTGATTTGGTCATGTTATGTCAACTGATCCGACATAGCCCAGCTAACATTGAATTGACATAATCCGACCATTTGTCGTAGATCCGTCAACTGCCTATAAATCAATTTATTCGATGGTATATTTGGGAAACTTAACGGGAACAAAAATAGCAGGGAAAAGCTGGACGCAAACTGCTAAAGACAGAGACAGGTGGAAAGAAATGGAGGAGGCTTTTACCCAGGATGGGACCACGTAGCAATGGAACAAATAATCGAGAAAAAAGATCATGAATAACAGTCTGCACTGCTATAAATAAATTAATATTTGGGAAAAATTTAGCAAAAATATGATACATTTGGAGATACGCTGTATATTCGGGAACTAAGTTTACGGCACCACAGTACATTCATACGTAAATTAGACGAAGCTGGCGTCGACAGGCGCGTAACGAGCGCATAGCTTAGCCATAGCTGTATTAGAGATGGGAATAATGCCACAGCATAATAAATATGCGGTTAAATATGCCTAATAATATAGGAAGAGTTAAATGTTGGAATTAGCATTAATGTCTGTAGTTTCTAAACTAAGTAAATAAAAGAAAAATATGTGTCAAATGTCAAAGTCAATGAGACGTTTTATGTTCTATCTCTCTCTCACATCCTCTTTTGCATGGCCGACTGTGTATTTTATTGTTTCCAAAATAAATCAAGATTAATCTGCTGAATGGTATTTATTTCACCTCACAAACCATCATTAAACAACTAATATTATTTGGCTTACCTTTAAAATTATCTTAACAGAAAAGCTGTATTAGGGATGTGAATTATGTCTCCGAATAATAAATATGCGGTTAAACTTGCCGAACAATATTATTGTTAGAGAAGAAATTTACAGTTCTCGCCAGTTAAACAACTTTGGTACAATAAAGTTCAAGGCAATTTTATAAAAATGTTAAGATTTAATATACAGGGTGTAACAAAAATAAGTGATAATACTTTAGGGTGTGTACGTGTTCCTTGTAGATAGTTCACTGTGAAAGTAGCAGCGCTGAAAGACCAAATTTTTTTTCACTTTTGTATGAGGAAACTCGTGACGCTCGGGCCCTTGCCCATACAAAAATGAAAAAAAAATTTCGCTGCTACTATCACAGTGAACTCTCTACAAGGAACACGTACACACCCTAAAGTATTATCACTAATTATTGTTACACACTGTATAAATAAAATACGTATTAAAAATTATGATGGCTGTTTAACATAATATAAAGTGGTTTCGATTTTCGATTGTAACTGTGTAAATAAAACTGTATCTACTTATCATGTTATTATTTATTATCATTTTCAAAATTTCCATTCCAGGGGGTGCTGAATACTTTTGATTAATTATTGTATCTTCATTGTTTTACCGAATAAAATTTATAAACCGAATACGTACCGAATACTCGTAGCATCCCTAACGAGAATCTAAATTGTGTCTTAGATTTGAGATATCTTTGGAACACTGTCGCTTCTAACTAATAAGCGTCTTATTATGTAATATTGTATTAGTAGAAACGTTACTATTATTAGGTGATTATGAATTACTATATGAATAGTGTTATTACTCTGAAAAGTGTTTGACTCTTTGACTACCAGACTAAAGTGGTATTTAAGAGTTCGCAACTGCTGCTATAAGGGCACTTACTGCCAATATCATAAACCCCATTTGGAACGAAGTTCCTTATCGCGCGTTGCGAAAGGGGGCTAGTTTAGCTAGTTTAGTTAGACACTTTTTGCCACCGACGTAGATCTAGATAGATACCGTATCTGTATATGTACTTCGCGGGACATCCGGTATCTATCTTGATCTATGTCTGTGCTTTTTGCTATAGTTGTAAGCCGTGCGGTAGCGCGTGTTCCTTTCTCAGTCTCTCTCTCTCTCTCTACAGGTTTTTTGTACATAAGAAATAACTTTGTTCAATCCGGGTGTCCCTTGACACCTCTCAAGATTTTTTTCCGTCATAGTCGGATAAAAAGTGGATTTTATCATTTGCAACACTCACGGAATGTAGAAACGCATCGCATATAAAGCTGCCCAGGTTACACTCCCCACATGCACAGGAAGATGATAGGTGGACCTTGGAGAACCCCACCTTCTCATTGGCTAGCTCGCTGATCATAGGCAGGTATTCGCTCACCTTAGCTAGGACGTCAGGTGCTGAAAAATAAAGAAATATTATTCGAATTAGGAATCATTGATGCACTTTTTGAACGCTGAGGAAAATGATTCCATCGTTTCGAGAAGAACAGGCATAAAAAACTCGTTCCGGGCCACCATTTCGGGGTTCCGATTATACCTTTAGGGTACGGAACCTTTGAAATTGAAATATATAAAAAAAAGCTATCATAGAATACCTAGGCAACTTAAATATTCATGACGATTTGAATAAATCAGAAACATATTTTATTATGTTATGGACCTAAAAACTGGTAACAAATATTTAATTACTGAGCGTTTTACGGAATATTAACCCAAAATATAGTTGAGAATTAATAAGACTCTCCCAATAATAACATTAACAACTAGATGACGCCCGCAACTCCGTTGCGCCAAAACTCATTTATCGCACGGGAACCGTACATTTTTCCGAGACAAAAAGTATCCTATGTCCTTTCCCAGGACTCAATGTATGTCTATGCCAAATTTCAGCAAAATCGGTTCAGCGATTTGGGCGTGAAGAGGTAACAGACAGATAGACGGACACAATCTATAATTCACCTTTGTAACACAGTTTTAAGCAATAAATATTTCTTTGACAGACACACTTTCGCATTTATAATATTAAGTATGGATAAGGTATTACAAAATTCGTAATAAAAATACTCGTACATAATTGAAAATATTCGGATTTAAAATTCATTTTGAAGTAACATTCGATATTCATGAACGAAAAATAAGGTTTCATGTAATTACCTTGTTCTATTTCATTCAAAACATAATGTGGGTTTCCGTTCCAACTCAGAAGCTCACCGTTTTCGTTGAAATATAATTTTATTTCGCCCAAATATGCTGTGTGTGCCGCGGCCTGCACTATCAGCACCTAAAAAAAATTGTTGGCTGTTATTCCTGGCTATTAGAATTAGACCCCGCTAGAGCCTAGGGGTTCCTCGTTCGATAGCGCGTTTTAGATTTGTGCGCTGTTTTTTTAACAAGCACTCTCATTGGTCTCTTACCGATCTAGTGGGCTGCTCGACAACCACAGGGTACGGTCCGGCGGGGGTGAACACGGAACCCACTGGTGGTTCCGCGTTCGATAGCGCGATCATGGTTTGTGCTCTGTTATTTTTTTAACAAGCACTCTCATTGGTCTCTTACCGATCTAGTGGGTTGCTCGACAACCACGGGGTACGGTCCGGCGGGGGTGAACACGGACCCCACTGGTGGTTCCTCGTTGCTGAGCAGCGTGTGACTGTGACCACCGACTATGATGTCGATGTATGGACCACCGTTCAGGGCTATATTCCTGAAAAATGCTGAAAGTGGGTTACAGCATTTTTAACCCCCGATAGGGAATGTTATTATTCGACAAATTTGCTATTCGAATAATTCGAATAATTTCTAAAAATTGTCGAATATATTCGAATATATTCGAATATTTCGTATTTTATGAAAAATTGGTATTTAACACATAAATAAAAGAACCATATTGAGTTTTAGCATTTTTATTTAAAAAGAATTAGTATTTATTTAACAAATCGTTTGTTATATAATTATAAGTTAAAGTTTAACAATCGTAAAAACTAAATATTTTTAAAATCGACGAAATAATGTTTCAAACCGTTAATGTGAAGCATGCACACCTTGAACAATTGAATCGAAAATTCGTGTAATTAAAAAAAACAATATCCTGAGTTGATATTTTTTATGTTTTATTTAGAAACTCTTGCTATCTCAATTCTTTACAACTTACGTAAACTTATACATCGAATAACTATGCCTTCTGTTTTAAAAAACCATAATATTTATTGTTACATAATATAAAAACAGAGAATTTTGATTACGTAATACGTATACGCTGCTTAAATAACATTTTAATGAAGGTAAGTAAATAGTAATTTAAATAGATCTCAATTTTTAAAATCTGTCGTAATTTGAGATCATGGAGATAAAGTTACATTAAATTTTTTAAAATAAAAATTGTAAATATTTATTATAATATTTTACGAAACAGTTTTGACATGTTTTCATTTTTTTTTACTTCAATTTCCGAGTAATCTAATAATAGATAAAAATACTTTAAAATAAACAAAAAAATATGAATACGTTACATTTATAAATAATAATAAAAATCATCACAGCATAACAATCAGTCTTACAACAAGAAATCACATAATAGGTATTAATTTGTTTGACAATTTAAATATAGCCATAATCAACAACTTTTTGATAAAAAAATCAAAACAATAATAACAATCGGACCTTACAATTAAGTAGAAATATTATAATATACTTTTAATGTTTTTTCAGTCTTTGATAGTGAGATCTAAGAAAACTTAGGCAATCTAAAGTATCGTCATTTAACCGCGTTCTTAGTTTATTGCAAATATAACCTGTGGACGAAAAAACCCTCTCGGCTTCTACGCTTGTTGGTGGGATAGTCATTAATAAGTCATATACTAGATCCAAATATTCACTTCTTGGCCCCCCTCTATCAAACAATGCCGTTTGGATACGTAAAATAGTTTCCAAGTCGTCAGAATCTACGTTGGTTGATGTCGATGGTGTTGACAAACATGCATCTATCTTTTTTCTTAATTGGTCTTCTAATGGCAATGATTTTTCGTTTCTTTTTTCTTCTTGATATAAGCTGAGGACTACGTCATCTTCATCAGAGTCTATCGATTCAATTTCCCCAGGGCGAAAATATGTTTTTATAATGTCCATTATAAATTTTAAGATGGTGCTAAATGAAGGATTTTCGAAGGTATCGCATGAACTTTCTGCATAAAAATTTATGGGGCTATGTAGGTATTTAAGAGTTCCAACAATTTTAGGTTGTCTGCGTTGAATAATCCTGGTTTTTAAAGCCTCTTTTAACTGGAGAGATATAATATTATTTCTTTCGCTTAGTTCGTCGATCATAAATTTCAAAGCAGTCTCTGCAGTCAGCATGTTCGCATCTTCGCTACATATTGCTTTTACCGTAGCTTTTATAATATTTAAAGCTTCTGAAATGTCTTTTAAAATATCAATTTCAATGCTGTTGAAAGTAGTATCGTTTTTTAAATCGATCAAAGCTTTCATTACACCATCTTTTATGGCTAAAAATCTTGATATCATGTCTGCCAGGCTACTCCAACGCGTTTTGCAGTCCAATATGAGACCTAACTGTTTTCCTTCAGTTTCCAGATATGAGTTTAAATGATCAGTTTTAGTGGGCGAATATTTAAAGTACTTTACTACTTGTCTTACTTTAGATATTAATTCTTTGTAAACTGTAAGTGGAGGTCTAGTAGTATTTTCTATGAATGGTGCAAATCCATCATCACCGCTCTCACTTTCCGAATCATCACTTTCGTTAAGTTCGGCTGTATAACTTATGTCCATATCGTCCGTGTTTTGATCTTTATATAAAACGTCTAAAACAGCTAACTGAATTCCATGCGCCAAACACAGTTGGCTTTGAGCTGTAATTCTCTGGCCTAAAGATTGCATAACTCGGGCACCATCTGTGACGATGCACACAACGTCTTCTTCCAGAGAAAGTCCGAATTCAATAAGTTTATCTGTCAAAACATTATGACAGTTTATTGCAGTGCCCCGACCGTTTATTTTTGACAGCCCTAAGTTTCTAAAGGGCTTGTTACAAAATTTTTGTGAATGGATGTTGACATTCATGTATCTTTTATTTCTCGTAGATGTCCACTCATCAAGGCTGACCGAAAATTTCTGTTTTTTTTTCATTTCAATTATTTCAATTTTTAGTTCTTCTTTCAGTTGGGCATGTTTCTTCATAACTATCATCTTTATTGCATTAGGTGTTGCAGGTAAATTATAATTACTTTTTTTGAAAAGATTTCTCAGTGTTTCAGACGTTGCAAATACTCGAAAAGGTAATCCGTCCAATGCAGTCATTTTCGATACGGCAGACTGCAAATTATCTTCCTTCTGCTCAAAATAGTCCCCAATTTTTCGTTTTTTAGAACTATTTAAATTGGATGAAGCTTCACCTATTTGAGAAGAACTGGCTTCAACTTCTTTTTTATTTGTAAGGTCCATAGAATGAACTAGTTTTAGATGGTTACGAAGGGGAGTAGTAGATTTACAGGTCTTCAGTATTTTTTTACATAATTGGCATTCCGCATATGATCCATCTGTAGAGCGAAGAAAATATTGCCAAACAGACGACTTTTCAACTACGCCACGGGGATTTTTTTCGAAAATGATTTTGTCTGCGTTTTTTGAAGCCGCCATTATGTTGCGCTAGTCAATATTTATCTGAAAAAAAATAATAAATTTACATTTTTTAAATTTCTAAGTTCAATCGAGAATATTATGGATATATGAATATGTACTAAAATATTTATAAACCGATATATATTATATAAATATATTTTGTACACCTGTGTTTGAAAAAAAATACAAATGGAAAAAATATTTATTTGGCGCTTTAATGAAAGCTTTAGTTTTAAAAAATGGCAAGTCAGTGTACGAGAGTATCAGGGAATTGTATTATTTAGCCTATTTTAATAACAAATCATTTATTGCGAAAAATTTGAATAACCTGGCAGGCGTCTAAAACATTTATGATGGATACGTGGCTTTCGCTTCTTAAAAAGAGCTCAATATACATTAAAAATCGGTACTCACCTTACACTCCACTCTTATAAAAGTTGAAACAAACACTTTAACACTAAAACATATTTATTTAATATCTATTTAATATCACTATTCACTAGCGACATGCGCATCGTTATCGAGAAGCGACTCAACTGACAAAAGACAAGATGGCGTCGCATATTTGAAACTGCGCGTGAGCGTGGCGTCTTTCCGGTGTTGCCAGTAAAAATATTTACGTATTATGTTTACTGAAATATAATCAGCAAGATTGTATTTGTATCGAAATCAGTATTACGTAACATTTTTTTTTGCACACAAATTAGAAATGTTGAATTTTTAATTTATCTTTACAATGCATTAATAGTGATTCTTTAATAAAAACAAAGTACAGACTGAATTGGCAAGCGACAAGATCATGTCGTTCTGAACGACGGTGATCATGGCATCTTTTCGGTGTTGCAAATAAAAAATATACACCAATTATTTGGTTTTAGTTAAGAATATGTAAAAAATTAAATACCCCTAATACATTATAATAACCGTAGTAAATAAATTACAGTAGACTTCCGCTAATCCGGCCCCTGTCTAATCAGGTACCGGCGGCGTTAATTTAGGTACATAAATATTATTTTGCCCAATCTTTACAAAGGTACGTATTTTTTTATGACGGTGCATGTTACGAATAATAAAAACTAAGGAAACATAAGTCCCATACTATTACCGTTTTAAATTTGGTTCCTTTCGAACTGTCATGCAACGTCACTTTTTTGACAAGTATTGTGGAGCATGTTTTTTGACGGAGTTACTTTTCCTTAGTTTTTATTATTCGTAGGGTGCATGCAACGGTAACGATTACAGATTGCTGATAAGTAACTTGCTTTAGGAAAATAGTTTGTAGTTAAGATAAAACCTTATTATTAAAACATTGTGATTTTCATGTATTTTAATCTGTGAAATGTATGGAGTTCTCTATAATCCGACAAATCCGCTAATCCGACATGGCCGTGCAAAAGGTTTGTCGGATTATCGAGTACCTACCGTAATATTATAAGGTAATATCAGATATAATTGTGTTTAGAAACATTGCCAGATTAATTTTTATAACATATTATTGTTAGTTTCAAGGTTTGTTTTATACATAAGCATGTATGGAAAAATATTAGTACTATTCGAATTATTCGAAAAATTGTGGTCGAATTATTCGAATAATAAAATCGTCGAATATTCGAATAAAACGAATATTCGAATATTCGAATAACATACCCTAACCCCCGAGGAAGAGGATGTTTTTTGTTCTATGTGTGTGTGTGTGTGTGTGTGTGTGTGTGTGTGTGTGTGTGTGTGTGTGTGTGTGTGTGTGTGTGTGTGTGTGTGTGTGTGTGTGTGTGTGTGTGTGTGTGTGTGTGTGTGTGTGTGTGTGTGTGTGTGTGTGTGTGTGTGTGTGTGTGTGTGTGTGTGTGTGTGTGTGTGTGTGTGTGTGTGTGTGTGTGTGTGTGTGTGTGTGTGTGTGTGTGTGTGTGTGTGTGTGTGTGTGTGTGTGTGTGTGTGTGTGTGTGTGTGTGTGTGTGTGTGTGTGTGTGTGTGTGTGTGTGTGTGTGTGTGTGTGTGTGTGTGTGTGTGTGTGTGTGTGTGTGTGTGTGTGTGTGTGTGTGTGTGTGTGTGTGTGTTTGTGTGTGTGTGTGTGTGTGTGTTTGTGTGTGTGTGTGTGTGTGTGTGTGTGTGTGTGTGTGTGTGTGTGTGTGTGTGTGTGTGTGTGTGTGTGTGTGTGTGTGTGTGTGTGTGTGTGTGTGTGTGTGTGTGTGTGTGTGTGTGTGTGTGTGTGTGTGTGTGTGTGTGTGTGTGTGTGTGTGTGTGTGTGTGTGTGTGTATGCGTGTGTGTGTATGTGGCATCTAGCAAGATCATTAGTGGCATCGTAGATTTTAAAACGGTGGACTGATTTTGATCTAGTTTTTTTTAAAGCTGACATGATCGACAGTGTTCTTAGCCATGATGCAGCGTCATCAGCTCGTTCATTGTTGTTTTTTATTTCTAGTACTTAACTGTTTTTCCAGAACATAATGCAAGAACGGTAATTTCTTTATTATAATTTATTTTTAGGACATCACGGTCGCAAACTTTAGGTGAAACCTCGAAGCCTTGTCGCATTGAGTTTGAGACTTGAGAAGTATTCTTATAGATCCGTTTTAGGTTTGTACGGTTCCTGCGCAAGAAACGAATAATAGCTCTTCAACCAGGACCCGATCTAGCCGCTCCAGGCAAAGATCATTACCGCCGCCCTTTACATATACAGGAAACATATTTGTTGGGGGAAAATGGGAGGAATATTTAAGTAAAATACTCAAATATTTCCACTAGCAAACTTAAGGTAGGTTAGCTGGTAAAATTCTCAAACTTAATCAACATTTTTACGTCAGATTTAGTTCTCTTCTCCCGCATTGGGGGCAAAGACTTCTATTTAAACTGAATTCTTTGATTGGGGGCGCTGATTCCACTTCAACTCCACTGTGTTTGAGGAGCTCTACGTATGATTCTACAACAAATTTTTGGTCAACTTTCTTACCTGGTACCTGCCCAGGAGTCACACGTAGAGTGACTAAGTACATAAGGCACTACTAAAAACCTATGGTTTCATCCATCAGAGAGTAAGTTATGTCTGATCCTTCTAAGATCTGGGTCTATTTATATTATGTCACTAGCACATCGCAATCAACAGGGTTACGGTATAAACCCTGTTATTATATTTGATTGATGAGGGTTCGTTCATTAGGACAGATGGAGATCGCCAAATATCTGTTGATTGTTCTTACGCATTATAGACATTAATTATTATCTCTTGAATTGTACACAATAAATATGATTAATATTATGATTTGGGACCCAAACGTGGCTTTACATCGATACACTGATGCAATAGTTACCCACTTTTAATTATTCTGCAACTTTACTCACGTCTCGATGGAGGAGAACACTGTAACTGTGACGTCACACGGCAGAAGAAGTTTGTAATTGTATTTTGAACAAGTTGTTCCTTTCTTGGGAAATGAGGAACTTGCTGCTACTTTCTCAGTGAACTTGATAGAATCCCTTATTATATATTACTAGATGACGCCCGCAACTCTGTTGCGCCAAAATTAGTTTATCGCGTGGGAACCGTACATTTTTCCAGGACAAAAAATATCCTATATCCTTTCCCGGGACTCAAAGTATCTCTGTACCAAATTTCAGCCCAATCGGTTCAGACGTTTAGGCGTGAAGAGGTAACAGACAGACAGAAAGACACACTTTCGCATTTATAATATTAGTACTTCGATCACAGTCTCCAGGAAATGATATTGTATTCTATTGTTGTCGCGATCACCGGTGCTCTTATGGGACTTGAAGAATTAATATGGATAAAGATGACTAAGAAAGTAGCAGCGCTGAAAATATAGCATTTTTTGTGATTAGTATGGGAAAAGAAAAGTCATTCTTTCAGCGGTGATAAAATCACCCTATATCGAGTTCGCTGTGACCCACCCTAAGGTATTTTATCACTTGGTTTTGTAGGTTCAATAAACATCATAATATCTGTATCAAATTCCATCAAAATATACTGTTTTCAAGCCTATAACACCCCTCATAATACATGGAAAGGTTCGTGAGTGTAAAATACCTGTCAATATCCAACCCGCAGTGTGACAGTACGACGATAATATCTACGCCCTGCTCGTGTAGCTTCTCAGCCTCCTGTCGAACTGTCTCCACCTCGTCAGTAAACCTCAGTTGTCCTGTTGATGCCAGCTCCTACAGTAAAATGATAATAATATAAGAAAAAATAAATAGAAGCATTAACTTAATCATATGAAGTTGTTTTGAATGAGTGAGGTTACCAGCCAAAAAAACAGGTAGTATGAGAGACGTCTTGTACTTACTTTAATATAGCGAATAGAGTGGCAACCGTCATATAAAGTTAGTTGGGGGTGACAATCGCTTACTAGAAAGAGAAAGACAGACGAACGGATCTGCTAGTAGGTACCAAGCTGTTTTAGGTGCAACCGCACAGACGACAGACTATCCGAGGCGCACTTTTTAGTCTATGGAAATGCAATTATCTGCGCTGCGCGTCGTGTGCGTTACACGACGCGCAGCGCAGATAATTGCATTTCCACAGACTAAAAAGTGCGTCACGGATAGTCTGTCGTCTGCGCTGCGCCTCATTTGTATTTCACTCAGAAACTCTAACGGCCGTTCCCAATATTTGATCTATCTCTGGTTTTGCCCTACTAGAGATAGGAATATCTCACATGAGACATTAGAGATTAGAAATAAGGGGGCAAACGAGCAAACGGGTCACCTGATGGAAAGCAACTTCCGTCGCCCATGGACACTCGCAGCATCAGAAGAGCTGCATGTGCGTTGCCGGCCTTTTAAGAGGGAATAGGGTAATAGGGGAGGGTAGGGAAGGGAAGGGAATAGGGGAGGGTAGGAAAGGGAATAGGGTAGGGGATTGGGCCTCCGGTAAACTCACTCACTCGGTGAAACACAGCGCAAGCGCTGTTTCACACCGCTTTTCTGTGAGAACGTGGTATTTATCCGGTCGAGCCGGCCCATTCGTGCCGAAGCATGGCCCTCCCCTACGTATAAATATTTTATACTTACATTAGTAGAAGCGATAATAACTCCAATGATACCGATTCTTCTGCCATTCTTCTCAACAATGATACTAGGCTCGTATAACCCTTGTATAGTAGGTTCATCATCGTCTATAATGTTGGCTGTGACGACTGGCGCTTCCAGTGCTTTCAAATATGGAACTACTCCCTCTATACCATTGTCGAACTCGTGATTTCCTAGTACCTATTAAGGAAATATTAAAAGTAAGTTATTTGAAACAAAATTCATAACTTTTACATAGATAAGTTTTTTAATCTTTTGTTGTGTAATTTTATATCTAATTATTTGTGTTCCAAATAGTTTACCTGAAATAGAATGATATTGGTATCTAAGGGGTGATTAAAAAAAACATTGTTATATCCTACTAAGTTAAGTATATCAGTAATAAACGCCATTTCATTAAAGCGCTAAATAATAATTAGGGATCAATAAGAAATTGTATTTGAGCCACCTGTGCTCGGTCAAATTGTTGATTATGTTTTTGTGTACGGAAAACGTGTACTCCAACTCTATAATATTATTATTATCTAACTAGCATTAGCAACTTGCTCTGTTATGTACCAAAAAAAACGCTTTACAGTTCAGCTAGTTCTATTCTTAATTTGAAAAACGTTCCTAAAATTTCGTCGTTTATCCTCTGTGGTCCCACAATAAAACACGTAAAAGCCATTACACCACAATTTACATTTCCCGTTATTTCTAATTGTGAATTTGGAACGATTTTATATCCGTATTTCCGTTTATTAGCCAATTTGCCATAGCACATTCGCCATTGATTAGACTCGTAAATTCTGAATTTTTAATCCAAAGTGAGTACGGATCGTATTGGTTATTACCGTGGTTATTACGTAAGAGACATTACTGGTCGTCGTTTTGTTAGTGGTACTTAAGCCATTGGAAACACGATCAACAATTTTAACCAATTCCAAAAAAAGAGAAGGCTCTACATTCAACTGCGGATAGTTTTGTGATGGTTTTGGTTACATGATTTGTAACAAAATAATAATAATAATTAGCTCCGGCTAACACCGGTTTCGGTGACGGTGGCCGGTTTCAGAAACCAGGCCAGCTACGCAGGAGTAATTTTATAGTGCCCATAGTCGAGACTCGTGAGCCGTGCTCTATACCACTGGACCACGGAGGCGTTCACACAATATGATTTAAACAAAGAAAGTCAAATAAATAATTTTATTCAGTTAAGAGTATGTAATTTGTAGACTTTTTTAAATAGTTAACTAATGACCAGGATTAAGCTAACAAAAAGTTGCTATCACTATAATTATTGTCTCAAGCTCTAGTTTATGTAGCAGTGACGAGTTTATAATACGCAAGAAATAGTACCTGACAAAAGAGTTCGAACCTTTTTGTATGGAGCGTGGCATACCTAAAGTTATTTTCGTGTACACCTATGAAACATACGTCAATTGACAGAGAAAATAATTACAAACAATAAATCCTCTTTGACAAAATGTCGTAAATGGTATACTTTTTGAAATATAGTAAATTTGAAGTAATATGTAAAATGTTATTTATTTTACATTTTCAAACTGAAATAACTCAGAAAGTATATCATTTACTACATTTTGTCAAAATATATTTATTATTTGTAAACATCTTCTCTATCGATTAGCGTATGTTTCATAGGTGTACACAAAAATACGAGATTTCATTTTTTTTAATGAAATAAGGGGGCAAACGAGCAAATGGGTCACCTGATGGAAAGCAACTTCCGTCGCCCATGGACACTCGCAGCATCAGAAGAGCTGCAGGTGCGTTGCCGGCCTTTTTAAGGGGTAATAGGGGAGGATAGGGAAGTGAATAGGGGAGGTACGGAAGGGAATAGGGGAGGGTACGGAAGAAAATAGGGGAGGGTAAGGAAGGGAAAAGGGTAAGGGATTGGGCCTCCAGTAAACTCACTCACTCGGCGAAACAGCAAAAGCGCTGTTTCACGCCGGTTTTATGCAAGTACTTGTAATTTTAGGTATGCCAATAAGGTTCTTTGTTCTTTTAAGTTTAAAGGCATTCTATAGTTTCTGAGATTTTGTAATTACTCTGTAAGTAATTCGCTTTTTATTCTACGGGCAACTAATTGAGGCAGGGTTTTACAACCTTTTTCTTGAGATCTGCCTCGGGCCATAAATTTTATGTTTCGGCTTGGAGCTCCAGAACTCCAGACTTAGACTATTCCAAACAGATATTTCAGCAATCTAGGCCTGTCTGTTTCTTTTACAAGTAACCTTTTACTAAAGAATATAAATTAATTATTATTTTACTAGCCTTAGCCTAAAACTTCATAAAAAATATCAAAATGTGTATGAAATTCTATGCCCTGTCTCGAAATTTTGATTAAAATGATTATGGCACAATTATTGAGAATGCGATTTAACTTGATTTTTTTTTGGGAAATTAAGGCGTTACTTCAAAACCTCTTTTCTTTATAACAATAAATTGAAACTAACTTAAGAGGGCGACTAACCCAAAAAATCAAACATCCTCCTTCTCTCTTCACACTCACGCCCGTCCCGCCCCCAGGTGAAAAAGGACGACGTGGATTCATAGCCAAATTAGTTTTTTCTAAATAACTCGATAAATATACAATATTTTAAAAATCCGCTAGGTCGGTTTCTTAATCATAAAATTTTATACAATGTGTTAAAATATGAACTTAGTTCAATACATGGTTATGGCAATAAATGAAAAATTCTTGAAAATTAGATGCATCTTTGTGTTTTTTTTCGATCGAGAAAATTTGAGGATATGGTGTTTTTGGTCAGATCGAATTCTTGGAAATATAATGTAGTAAGTATCTAATTTTAGAAAATGAAATAATTCGGGTCTTATTTTCAAGTATAAAAATGAATTATAAAATCGTAAATTTTGGGTTAGCCGCCCCCTTAATAGAACAAGGCTCTCATTGACATATATGGCGTTAACTATAATTTAGTCCTAGATTTTTCATTATAAATATTTACTGTATCGTATGGAATAACTTTTATCCCCTTTCGTAGTAACATATTAAATCGTCTTACATGAGCGTCATGGTGCACCATATTCATGAAATCCTGGGTCACGTTCCACCTGAGAAGGTTGTACCAGATGGTACCCTGAAAGCTGTCCCCTCCGTTGAGGACTAGGGACTCAGGTTCCCGCTGCAGGGCCTCTCGTATGAGGGTGGTCAGCCTGGCGAAGCCTCCGATACATGGCTCGTCGGATGGGTTACAGACGGTACCGGCTGGACTGGTCTCCACGAATCTGGATGGATACGGATGATTCAATATTCTGGTTAATAATATAAATGACCAAGTGTGTGTATCTGATAAACGGCTTCATGCTTAAACGGCTGAAATTTAGTATGGAGATTGGAGATACTTTGAGAGACGTCCAAAGGTTATTATGATAGTTTTTGTCGCGGAAATAGTATTGAGAGAGGGAGATAATATAGTTACGTTAGTTTTTCTTTTGGATGAATAAACGGTTCCGGCGCTATATAAACGAATTTTTTTTTTCTATGAAATAAGGGGGCAAACGAGCAAACGGGTCACCTGATGGAAAGCAACTTCCGTCGCCCATGGACACTCGTAGCTTCAAAAGAGCTGCATGTGCGTTGCCGGCCTTTTAAGAGGGAATAGGGTAATAGGGGAGGGTAGGGAATGGAAGGGAATAGGGGAGGGTAGGAAAGGGAATAGGGTAGGGGATTGGGCCTCCGGTAAACTCACTCACCCGGCGAAACACAGCGCAAGCGCTGTTTCACGCCGGTTTTCTGTGAGAACGTGGTATTTATCCGGTCGAGCCGGCCCATTCGTGCCGAAGCATGGCTCTCCCACGTATAAAACGGTTCAATAGAGTCATACACTAAATAACGGTCTTGTCGCCGTGTTTACCAAATTCCCCAGATACAGCAGTTCAATTTTAATAAAATGTTGTTTTTAGTGGGTACATCCTAGGTCCATGATCTGTTTTTCATAGCCATGATTACGTAGCAAACTACATAGCACACATCCTGAATCACGCTGCGGCTATCGAAGTTTGTTGGAGGTTCTGGAAGGAATAGGCATGATGACTATTTTTTTTCTTATCGGTAATTGAAAGACACTTAAAAAATAGAAACATCGTTGAAAGAATGACTCTGATAGCTTAAAAATTCACCAAGATATGACAATTCAAATATCTCATAAAAATGACCTGCCCGAAACGCTCCATACAAAGTGCTACGAAAGACTGACGTCAGTCTTTCGTAGTTTGTACGCATCGGGAGACAACTTTGTTCGACAGGTATATTAAATATTGCGTTTATGAAAGTGTTTTCATAACAAAAGTTGCTTTTAATTGCATAAGTTATCGAATTGTATACAAATATTATGAAATTTAATTGAAAAAAAATTCGACTTGAATATCCAACTTTGAAGGCGCATAACAAAAAAAATACAAATGCTATCAAGCTGAAATTTTGGGAACACTTATTTTTTACCGTGATTTCTTTATTTTATTAACAAAATTCGCTAATCTTTGACCTTGTCATCATCCCTATTGTAATTACAACGTCAGAAATTACGTGTGACTCGGTCACATTGTCTCATTCATTGTCAAGATCTTCCTTGGGGGCCCTAAACATATTATTATTATCTAAACTGGATGAAACCCGCAACTGTAAATTTTTCCGGTATAAAAAGTATTCTATGTCCTTTTCTCTCCATACCAAATCGGTTCAGCGGTTTGGGCATTTAAGGTGACAGACAGACACACTTTAGTATTTATAACATTAGTATAGAAGTATAGATCTTACCTCGCATGGAAGTCATTATAATGTACAATATTTAATTCGTACTCCTGACAACTTGCAGTCACAAACATACAAAATAAAATACACCACCGCGCCGCGCCCATCTTGATCGGTAAGTATCTAATCGGAGTAATTTACATTATTCGTATTGCTGTGATAAGATATTATATTGTTAATAATCGAATACAGTTGTCCATGATAATAATTATTGAAGGTGTGTCAGGAACGTGTATAATATTATGGGCAGTCGCAGAATGGATCGCATTATTTTTTTTCCATGCAGCACACACAGAACCCTAAAACGGAACCCTAATCAGCAGATTTTTTTGTATATATGTATGCCAAATTTCAGCCCGATCCGTCCAGTGGTTTGGGCTGTGCGTTGATAGATCACTATGTCAATCAGTCAGTCACCTTTGAGTTTTATATATATAGACTAGCGACCCGCCCCGGCTTCGCGCGTGTATAATAATATTACATAATATAGCCACTGAAAAAATGATTAAAATCGATAGCCTATGATCCTTCACGTGGTCTACTTCTTATCTGTGCCAAATAACATAAAAATTGCTCCAGTAGTTCGCGAGATAAGCCCTTTCAAATAATGTTCCCCGTTTTTCCACATTTTCCTCTATTTCTTCGCTCCTATAAGTCTTAGCGTGATAAAATATAGCCCATAGCCTTCATCTATAAATGGGCTATCAACACTAAAAGAATCATCAAAATCAGTTGCGTAGTTTTAAAGATTAAAGGGAACCAAGGGACATGAGGGAATAAAAGCGACTTTGTTTTGTAATATGTATATATATATATATATATATATATATATATATATATATATATATATATATATATACTAATATGTACTAATACTAATATATATATATATATATATATATATATATATATATATATATATATATATATATATATATATATATATATATATACATATTACAAAACAAAGTCGCTTTTATTCCCTCATGTCCCTTGGTTCCCTTTAATCTTTAAAACTACGCAACTGATTTTGATGATTCTTTTAGTGTTGATAGCCCATTTATAGATGAAGGCTATGGGCTATATTTTATCACGCTAAGACTTATAGGAGCGAAGAAATAGAGGAAAATGTGGAAAAACGGGGAACATTATTTGAAAGGGCTTATCTCGCGAACTACTGGAGCAATTTTTATGTTATTTGGCACAGATAAGAAGTAGACCACGTGAAGGATCATAGGCTATCGATTTTAATCATTTTTTCAGTGGCTATATTATGTAATATTATTATACACGCGCGAAGCCGGGGCGGGTCGCTAGTCTATATATATAAAACTCAAAGGTGACTGACTGATTGACATAGTGATCTATCAACGCACAGCCCAAACCACTGGACGGATCGGGCTGAAATTTGGCATGCAGGTAGATGTTATAACGTAGGCATCCGCTAAGAAAGGATTTTGATAAATTCCAACTCCAAGAGGTTCAAATAGGGGATGAAAGTTTGTACATAATAATACTTCTTAACGCGAGCGAAGCCGCGGGCGAAAGCTCGTAGTTATATAATTTAATAGTAACATTGTCCTACAAATAGAACAATCCATATTTTAGAACCATCAAATCAAAGTATGAAATCCTTTCTATCTCTGTTAGCTACCACTTTCAAGATTTTTCGCAGATAAAATAGTTGTTTGTCTTATCAAAATGAAGCTACTCACAAAAAATTTGCTTGTTAGTAATAAAAAGAAATTGTTCTAGGGCTCCCTCACTATTCTTTTACGAAATCGAAATACCAAAATGATGCTAAATAATGATGGCTAGTAAATATTTTATACTTTTTTATTTTCATTACAAAAGTCTTATCAATTTTATACCAGCAATTATTATTAGTATCGAATACGAATTTGATGTAATCTATTTATCGAAACGACTTATCAGTATTCATAAAAGTTTGTGCGAGGTAGGAAATTCGACTAAGAGTTGACGACCAAATCGGTTATGTAGCTTCAGCTGTATTAAGACTCCGTAGCTACTTCCCTGAACAACCCTTACTGATAATCTGCGTGCTGGCAGGCTGTGGGTGGTGGGTGTGGGAGTATTGAGGTGGGGAAAAGAAAAAAAGTAGGTTCAGCTGTATTAAAACTCCTTTACCTACTTCCCTGAACAACCCTTTTTGATTATCTGCATGCTGGCAGGCCGTGGGTGGCGTGTGGGAGTAGTGGGGTGGGGAAAAAAAAAGAAAAAAAGTAGGGTTCAGCTGTATTAAAACTCCGTTAGCTACTTCCCTCAACAACCCTTTTTGATAATCTGGTGTTTTAGTACAGCTGAACCTACATTTTTTTTCTTTTTTTCCTCATCCCACTACTCTCACACCCACCGCCCACGGCCTGCCAGCACGCAGATTTTCAGAAAGGGTTGTTCAGATTCTCAGAAAAGTAGCTAATGGAGTTTTAATACAGCGGGGCTAAAATATTCGCTATGGAGAATGATAATATTATGATTCATTTTTTTAAAATCGCAATAATTGCTTAATGTGGCCATTTTAGTCCGCAGCTGAAGCCACAATATGACCGATTTCGTCGTCAGCTCTCCGTCGAAATGTTTTGCTATTATAATATGCTAAACTGTGCTCCTTTTTTATTTTCACAAACTACAGTGGGGCTAAAATGGTCGCTTTAAAGAATCATAATATGATTCATTTTTCTAAAATCGCAAAATGCAACTCTGCTTGCAATTCATTTCTGTATTTTTGTACTGATTTGACATTTGTCAGTTTGACAGTTTTGACAATTCATTTGCTGAATTGATTGAGAGGAATTGCTAAATGTGACCATTTTAGCCCCACTGTACTTCTAAATATTTACTACGTAATGCAGGGTCATTGCTCATTGTGTATCTTATGAAGCCCGGATTTTTATTTTTTATCCCCCTTACTAATAAACGCTGTATAAGCTTTGAATAGTTATACAGTGTTTTGTCTTCTTCAATCCAATTAAAAATGTCACTTGTGTGACAGGAACAAAACACTTTATAACTATTCAAAGCTTATACAACGTTTATTAGTAAGGGGGTATGAGTTTAGCACTTATTATTTCCGTCACCCTATGTACGAAATCTGCCGACCCTAGGACGCTGCCGCTCCCTACGACGCTGCCACCCCTAGGCAAAGACTTCTATTTAGCCCGGCCGCACATTTTTTTTATGAAATAAGGGGGGCAAACGAGCAAACGGGTCACCTGATGGAAAGCAACTTCCGTCGCCCATGGACACTCGCAGCATCAGAAGAGCTGCAAGTGCGTTGTCGGTCTTTTAAGAGGGAATAGGGTAATAGGGGAGGGTAGGGAAGGGAATAGGGTAAGGGATTGGGCCTCCGGTAAACTCACTCACTCGGCGAAACACAGCGCAAGCGCTGTTTCACGCCGGTTTTCTGTGAGAACGTGGTATTTCCCTGGTCGAGCCGGCCCATTCGTGCCGAAGCATGGCTCTCCCACGTATAATTGAAATAAACGTATAATTGCATTATATGAAATTTGTGATCAGAAAAATTCGGACACCCGCCGGAACGCACTCTGTTCATACATTTTGTTGTAGACCCCGCATACTATCAGAATTTCTGACGTGTCAAAAATATGTATGAGCGGGGCGGGGCGTCCGAATTTTTCTGATCAGAATTTCGGATAATGTGCGGCCGGGCTAAAACTAAGGTTTTAATAGAAGTTAGAAGTCTTTGCCCCTAGGACGCTGCCAAGTGCCTCTCCTAGGACGCTTCCGCCCCTAGGCCGCAGTCTATACAGCCTATTTACAATTTCTGGGCCGATCTTATGACAAATAAGCGATGTTAGAAATTTTATGTATTATGACGTTTTTGGCATACATCAGCTGATATTATGACTATATGACGCAATGAGTTTCTAAAATACTAGAATAGCAATGTCTTACAAAAGATTCTCAGAAATGCGTAACCACTTTTTTGTTCAAAAGACAATGTCAAGTCATATATTCGTTATGTCATTATGTATGTGAGATATGCCTGCAGGCATCTTCGAAGTGGCAACGCGTTGCTACCGTAAACTTCCAATCTAGTTACGTTAGTAACATAGAATATCATTGATATGACGTCAAACATAAATTATGTTGTTTTCCTGTTGCAAGAAGTAATCGGTCTAGGAGATAGTTGATTATTATTAAACTGCTGAACGATTTGGCTGAAATTTGGTATGGAGGAACTTTAATGTGTCCCGGAAGAGGATAGATATTTTTTTATCTCAAAAAAAAAAATTGCGATTCTCGCGCGATAAATGAATTTTGGCGGAACAGTGGGGCTAAAATGGTCGCTTTGGAGAATCACATTAAGAATCATAATATGATTCATTTTTTAAAATCGCAAAATGTAAGTCCGCTTGCAATTCATGTCTAGAACTCGACAAGTCTTTAAAATGAACGTGTCGAAAAAAAGAACTAACGCTGCCATCATACAAAAACGTCATTTTTGACAGTTCTCCTTTCCGAGCAGCGCCACCGCCCACGTTCATATTTAACCTTGTCGCACTGTAGTAATTTGTACTAATTTGACATTTAGTTTTGACAATTCATTTGCTGAATTGATTCAGAGGAATTGCTAAATGTGACCATTTTAGCCCCGCCGAGTTGTGGGCATCGATACTGTACAATATAATGCTGTCAAGCGCCTGTTGCTTATCTGCCGCTAGTTATACATAATATAATGATAAATGGCATTGCTTTTTTTTATGTTTGATAGGTTAAATATATCGAACAAGTCACAAAGTTGAATTATATTGTGCCATACAAAAAGTATCTAATGGCTTTAATTAACTAGTTCTTCCTTCCTTCCTTTATCGTAAAGTTAGATTAGATTGTGAAGTTCACAAAGGTCGTACAAGCGTAACTTTTCAATTTAAATTCTGTGATCTTCGTCATTATCTCTTAGCTATCATAACTGAGTCACCAAAGGTCCTTATTACATAATAAGTTGAAGCCAACACAATATAATATTATAATCAAAATATTATATGCCATAATATGAAATCGGAATAATCTTAGTAAGAGTAGTATTAATGTCGCAGCCACCTGGTTAAAATAGCCGTCCAATCAAACAGCTAAATTTGTATCAATTATAGTACAAACAAGGCTTTGACTGAACAACGTCATTTAGTCACACTAGCGGTTTGGTTGAACGGCTATTTTAACCAGTTGGCTGCGACATTAACATCAGCAAAACTGTACGTCCTGCCTGCACAACTACATAAATAATAGAAAAACTTTCGCATTTACTTTTGCATTTATATAAATTTACTAGCTGTCCCGGCAAACGTTGTTTTGCTATAATAATATAAAGTATTTCGAGTATATTATTATTTTATTGAAGTGACTAAATAAGTATGTTACCATGGTAACGTCCCGTCCCGTCCCGTCGCACAAACAATGGTCGCCATCGTCTCGAGTTGTAATAATTTACTATTATTTATTCAACAAATGCACTTATCAATATAAAAAGTACCCAGTAGCCGATTCTCAGACCTACTCAATATGCGCACAAAATTTCATGAGAATCGGTCAAGCCGTTTCGGAGGAGTACGGGAACGAACATTGTGACACGAGAATTTTATATTAAGATTTACAGCATAAAGGTAGCCGTGACATTATACATGTCGTTGAAAAGGTATTGGAAACACATTATGAGAGATAAGATTTTCTATTAGGAGTGCAATGTTCCTTTATCGTACTGGATAACATTTATAGCGGGTTTACATTATTCCAATCCTGTGATTAAATCCAGCGCTGTTGCTACTGGATTAAGGAGACGCCGCGTTAAAGTAAAAAACCGTGTTGGATGTTTTAGATTGTCCTCTCATGGAAAACAAGCAAACAAACAGCAAAAAATTGAAAGGGCGTAGCGACAAAATGGTTTTGTCGCGTAATTTAAAAACCATAAATACATTTTATATAAGCTATGGGCAAATTGAAGTGTATGCTTGAACCAATTTATGTACAAATTTTGGAAGTCTTTTTGATTGATTATTCTGTGTTATAAAAGTTGACCAATCGTGTTATGCTATGGGTAATTCAAGGACAAAGACATGATGAATACTGACAATGAACTTTAATTTCTGTGCAATACTGTGTCTCTTCACATTATGCAAGTATCAATCAAGCGCTGCATTGGGTCACAGGATTGGAATCGTGTAAACCAGCCATTATATTATTCTCTTCACCGAAATGTAGTCTAGGAGCCGTTTAACTTTTAATGCATTTTGTTTTATTTACGCAATACCGTAATAAAGTTTTAGGCTGGTATAAATAGTCAGTACTCAAGATGCATCTCAATCTCTGTTCAGGCTCTGTGATTGGTTGGCTGTCAAAATTTGGACCAATCACAGAGCCGAACCGCGTCTTGAGACCGGGTCGCATCTTAAGTACTGACTATTTATACTAGCCTAAGTTTGTCAGACAATAAATGTAAGTGTCTAAACTCGGGGTGATTTTCGCAGATGCAACAAAAACTTGATTGATTATGAGTTATGACAAATATAACATTGAAGTTTAAACACTTATGAAATATTTTAAAATCAGGCTGTTTTCAGACAGACAATAATGAGTTATACTTAATGTGACCATACGTCCCGCTTAAGGCAGGACAGTCCCGCTTTCAGGCAGTCTGTCCCGCTGTCTCCCGCGAGGCCGAAATTGTCCCGCTTTTGCAAACAGACCAAACGACAATTTAAAAGACGTATTTATATATTTGAATTGCCTGTGTAACGCGGAAGTAACACGGAGTGTGTTTTTCAACGAATGTGGTTATTCTGCCATGCTTATACAGATAGGTACTAGGACATTCACAAAATACTAGATTTGGAGTAAAAGCGTTCATGTGTTGACCGTTTAATGGATTTTAAAGACGCGAGGTTTTTGGTCAAGCTGAGTACGCTTATATGACTTATATCATCGATGAAGCTAGAAAAACAAAACTATCAATCGATTCAACGCTACGGGAATTTATATTAAGAACTGTAAGCATTTGCAGGGTTTCCACTATTTCGCTATTATTTTGGATTTCTCATGCCATGTTTATTTTCAAAATTCCAAAATAAATACGAACCTAATTATATCTTAGATTTCTGTTCATAAGCTGATATTCATACTTTTCTACTTCTCATCATACAAGCCCAGTATCTAATTAAGGTTTTATGAATATTTATTATAGAATGATTATATTATATTATAATATAATTATAGATTATATTTTCTATTGCGCTTTAATCACTCTTGAATACATAAACTCCAGTGGACTGTCGTTTGGAAAATCTCAAATTTTGGTTATTGGTGTGGTCTAAAAATGATATACTTAACTCGTATTATGTCAACTGGAGACGTAGACAGTGTCACGCTATCCCCATTTTATTTTGAACGGAATTCTTACAGAAACCATTTTTCACTTTAACACTTTTTACTTCGAACGTGTTTAGACAAGGAGAATAATAATTTCCTTAGAACTTTATCCCGAAGAAGTGTTGGCAAAAATCCAAGATGGCCGCTCTTCACATTCCGAATTCAAACCGCTTGATATTGTATTTATTTTGCCAAGTTGAGTATGCTGTGTGTTTAACAATGATTTAATAATGGTTGGCTTGTGAAAATTATTTGAACTCTTGTTATAGCCAGAATAATTGTTAATGTAATTTACTTCTCAATTGATTTACTTTGCAAATGTAGAAATGGTGTAGTGTAACAAAACTAAGTGATCTTACTCTAGGGCGTATACGGCTCACCTACGAGTATAATAGGAGTTCCTTGTGAAAGCAGCATCGCTGAAAGTGTGATTCTTTTCTAATTTGTATGGAACAACTCACGCACGACTCTGTTTCAGCGCTGGCACTACAGCGGGGCTAAAATGATCGCTTTGAAGAATCATGATATGAATCATAATATTTTTAATTTTTCTAAAATCGCAAAATGCAACTCTGCTTGCAATTCATTTCTGTATTTTTGTACTGATTTGACATATTTTTGTCAATTTGACAGTTTTGACAATACATATTTTGTTCAATTAATTGAGATGAATTGCTAAATGTGACCATTTTAGCCCCGCTGCACTATAGTTACACCTTATAAACTACATTAATTGTAAAATTCTTCATATTTTAAGAGATTTTGTGCTTATGTTTAATCTTTTAAGTTAAAATGTCATATTTGCCAGTATATTTACTAGGATAATAAAGGTCGAATTTTGGAGAATGATTACGTTTAGAAAAAATTTTGTACTGTGTCTACTCTTTCTTGACAAACTGTAAATTAATGTAGGTTTGTATTATGTACTTTGAAACTTAGTAATTTGTAGCTTTTATTTAGTTTTATAAGGAGTGTGAACCAGCAACAAGATAAACCTGTCAGGGTTTTTTGTTGCTGTATATTAAAATGTATCTTTTATATTATTATATTGGTTAGTAAAAAAAATAAAAAAAATATATATATTTCGGAACATACCCAATTGTTTCGTTAACAATACCACCTAGTTTCGGTCTATATTCGGATGTGGGACACATCACACACTAGATGACGCCCGCAACTCCATGGTGCCAAAATTCGTTTATCGCACAAGAACCGTACATTTTTGCGGGATAAAAGTATCCTATGTCCATTCCCGGGGCTCAGAATATCTCCATACCAAATTTCAGCAAAATCGGTTCAACGGCTTAGGCGTGAAGAGGTAACAAACAAACAGACAGACAGACACACTTTCGCATTTATAATATTAGTATGGAAGTATGGATAAAATTGAATTATCAGTAATTTTCTGCTATCGTATTTCAATCGAATTCCTCCCATAATCGACGTCCATTTACAAAAATCGTTTCAAACAATTTAATAACGAAACTATCACGGAATAATAAAATATAGCGAAATAAAATTCGCTTTGTCCAGTTGTACGTTGGATATTTTATTCTATTTGTATGCACCGACCGTACAAATCCATACAAATACGTTTATGTTTGTATGTCACTTGATTTACATACGATAAATTTTCTAAACGGTTTTTCAGCAACATTTGCTATACGAGAATTGATATGAAACATTCCGATACGCATCTCACATTTCACCGATCATAAAACATTGAATAAATAACGCAAACTTTTACTTTCCAATGTTATGCAGACTATTTTTTTTTTATTAGCCTTCAGATTTTTAGTAGCCTTCAGATATCTGATGCGATTCCCTCGGTACAGTAGCGCATCTGGAATGTTCGCCACAGCCAGTATAGATAGTTTTGCTATGCTAAAAGATCGGCGTCTATGATGCGAAAAGTGCGGGACAGTTCCAACAGAATATATCTGAAGGAAATTGCTATCAAGCTTGAAAGTCCGACATGGAGACATTGGATTAATCTACAAATTTTATAATAATTATCACTCGCATTTTACTAACATAGTCATAAGAAATATTGTACTTTTACTAACTCTATATTATGAATCTGTTCTATGGTCTGAAATAAACTGATTATTATTATTATACTGTCCCACTGCTGGGCTAAGGCCTCCAGATGGATACAGAATATATATATAAGTAGTACCAACATGGAGGCCTACTAATATTATAAAGGCGAAAGTCAGTTTGTTTTTGCTCAAAGGTATGGAGTCCTAGGAAAGAACATAGGATACTTTTTATGCCGGAAAAATGTACGGTGCCCGCGCGATAAACGAGTTTTGGCGCAACGGAGTTGCGGGCAACATCTAGTGATATAATAAATGCGAAAGTTTTTTTGTCTGTCTGTTAGCTCTTCACGCCCAAACCACTGAACCGATTTTGCTTAAGGAGAATAAGTACACAATATTACTTAAAGTATAAAATACCAAACATATTTGTTGTTGAATAATATAATATATCTATTATAAATTCTTTATTGTAAAATTTATTTATTTATTTATTTAAAACACTTTATGCAAATATTTACATAGGCGGGCTTAATCCCGTGTGGCATTCTCTACCAGCCAACCTGAGGGTGATGATAAAAGTTTAGAATAGGCGCATTCTAAGACTGAATTGGTTAAGACATTAAATAAATAGTTACCGTATATAAAATGTTTTGCTTTCCTTTTTACTTCTTTAAATTTTTATTTAAAAAAGTATAAAGGAAAGTATTATGAAACAGGCACAGATTCCGCTCCTACGTTTCTACTTTTACTGGTCGTTTAACGCAATAAATGTTTCCATTGAAAAATATAATTATTGCTGGCGACAGCTGTGATAGTTTCGTTAAAAAAGGAAACAATTTCAAAGGAACGCCTCTAATAGCTTTCTAATTTGTAGACTGAGGCGAACTGTTCCTTCGTTTGCATATTTATTCCTCAAGTCGTGAACTAAGTGAAAAGTTTTTCTAAGTTTCTTATGCACTCGAGTTAATAATGATCTCATAGATATACTGGCACTTTGAGAAATTATTACTGAGAAAATGTTCAAAGTTGTGCGGTTTACGAGCGCTTTTAAGTGAAGTAGACTGAGTATTTTTCATTATCCTGGTTACTTTCATACGATATTGTTTTGCTGGCTTATACATTAAGGTGCGTCCACATTTGTATCATTTGCGCGATCAGCTCCGATCAGATCATCCGTCGCGATCATCGCGCCGTATCAAGTATGCGTATCATAGTGTGGACGCCTATTAGATCATTCTGCCGATCGTGCGCGTTTTTGATACGACACGTGTCAGATACGCAGTTAATAGCGATCGGGCGTATCATGATACGCTTCGATGATACGCGACGGAGATCATCGGAGATCTGATCGCGCAAATGATACAAATGTGGACGAAGCCGGCATCCATTACACGCTCATGCAAGCGACAGTCAATTCCGCCAATCATGAATAATGTTTGACTGATGGACTGACGAATGTTATTAGACGGTCACTCAATTCTCCTAAGTTTTATGTCAGTCAAAGCCAAAGTTTTCAAAGGTATACGTTTCTAATTTTTTTTCCTATTTTGTCAGTTGTGACAACACTTACTCAAAATTCATGACTGATGGTTGCATGAAGTAAAAATCAAGATATCCAGATTTTCGTCAATCAACTTCATGCAACCGTCTGTCACGCTCTTACACGGTAGTTACCCATCAGTTACAGCCATATGACTGTGGTAAAACTGACAGCAAAACCTACCGTGTAATGGATGCTTAACATATTAATAAAAATAAGTTTTTTTAACAAAGCTAATAAATCTTTTTAGCCACTTTTAGGCCCTACTATTATTACTTATTCGATCGTTCTATACGGGTCTACCTGATATTTAAAAGGCTGTTTCCATAAAAAATTCAAGCATAGCCTTTGAAATAATAAGTGAGTAAGAGTTTCTCTATTCACTCATTAGTCATTAACTCATTACCTACTAAGTCCCCGGATGGCAACTGTAAAATTATTTTTTAATCCCGATTCCCGAAACTAACACTCGTACATAGGTACTGAGAAGACCTCACGCAGTGACTGCCAGTCGTCTCTAACATACATCGACTTCCAGACACAAAACTGCTGACACTTGCACATTCACATTTCACACATAGTACATACATGGTCCCTTTAAGTGACAAAAATCCAAGCTAAATATGCCAGCGTTAATAATAGCTCCCACAACAGTTTCGATGACGGTGGCCGGTTTCATTGAAAACAGGCCAGTTACGCAATATTATAGTGCCCAAGTGTGTGCGCAGTACACAAGAGCACTCTCTATTCCTTTACTCTCATAACCCAGTGGGACAGAAGACCGACACGACCGGCGAGAGTCGCAGGCGCAGGTCCGACTTTTTACATGCCCATCCGACGCATGGATCATCTTACTTGTCAGACAATCAGGTGATCAGCCTACATTGTCCTAACCAAACTTGAAAATAACATGTTTCCAACGCGGGAATCGAACCCACGACCTCCGAGTCAATAGCCGCGCTCTATACCACTAGACCACGGAGGCGTTGCCAGTGTTACGTCATAGTAAAAGGAGGGGAAGTAGGATAACTCCGGCCCAATCCGCGATATAATTACCTACTGTTTTAGGGTTGTCAATTTTAGGCGGCGCGGAGGCGCGGCGGGTTGGTGTGGGAGCGGCCGTCCGCGCTTCGTTCGCGCAACCGCATGAACAGCGGCAACGTCGCGGTCTCCCGACTTTTAATAAAAAGTAAATCTTTATTGTGCATATTTTGTGCATATTTCGGCCATTTTTCGTGCATATTTTGTGCATATTTCGGCCATTTTTCGTGCATATTTGCATGCATATTTCGGCACTTTCATCGTGCATATAATCCGATGTCTAAATAAAATTATAAAAATACCCTGTAAAACAACATTAAAAACTAACGCCTGTCTCTTATACTATAAACCAATCCCCTAACCCCTACCCTATTCCCTTCCCTACTCTCAACTATTCCCTTCCCTTCCCTTCCCTACCCTCCCCTATTACCCTATTCCCTCTTAAAAGGCCGGCAACACACTTGCAGCTCATCTGATGCTGCGAGTGTCCATGGGCGACGGAAGTTGCTTTCCATCAGGTGACCCGTTTGCTCGTTTGCCCCCTTATTTCATAAAAAAAAAAACGTAAACAAAGCAATAGCGGCAAATTAGTTGAAGGATTAAAAGTAGGTACATAAAACATTATCTTATTTATACTTTGTTCTAGTGAGAAAGTAGATCTACCTACCTACCTTTGTGTGATAGAAAACTAATACAATACAAAAGTAGTAAGTAGTATCTAATCATCAAGTAAAAATTATTATATTATACTAGAATAAGTGAGTAGTACTGACCTTTCCTGTTTTACAGGTAATTTAAACAAAGACAATTCTGGAATTGTTGCATTACTATTAAAACACCCAAACACAAAGCAATATCTATTACTCCTGAGTCCTGCGATTATGATCGGACATTTTTGATTCGTTTAGCCATGGCGCGGCGCGGCAGCGCGAGCGTGCAGCGTAAAGTGTAAGCCCCGACTCATAAACTCGTATATATATTATTGGAAACCCCGACTGGTTATGCCGAAATATTGTCAGAGATTTTGTTGTGTGCCGTGTGGCGACGTACTATGGCGCACACATATTACAAGCCGCGCGCGGTGCCTTTGTATGAAGATTTTATTTGAAGATAACTTACTTCCCCTCCTTTTACTATGGTTACGTAGTTTATATTCTCTTTGTGAGGAAAATACCCCCTCAAAACTTAAACTCTTGACGTTTTTCGTCAAAAATATTATGTTGTGTAATAAAGTTTTATATGACCCGTCTCAGGGTCCGATGATATTGCTGGCTTTGTTATTGACACGCCTTTATTAGGTATCGTTTAGTTAGGGAGGAAGTTTTATTTCTGTGGTGTAATAAATCTTATTGGAAATCATTAGATGTTATTGCCCTATCGATATCAGAAATATTATTTAATCAGCAATCATAATACCTCCTCCATCTTTTTCAGTGATGGTGGTTTCATATAAGCCAGACCTGCTAGGTAGGAGCTATTTAGGAGCTATTTTTAGTGCCCAAGTGCATGCGAGCTAATCAGAATCACTGAAACTTCCACTTGCCCAGTAGAGTGACGAGAGTGTGCCCTCGGCCGAGTAGACCGCAGAAGAAGTAGTTTCTCCTTCTGATCTTCAACTCTCCTGTTGGTACCTGCGTTGCCTTACCCAAAACGATATGGCCTTGAGCTTTTTATAGAGGTGTACTAATCTTACGACTATTATGATCTTTTTTTTTTTTTATTTATTTATTTAAGGTCGCTTTTTAACAACAAAGGTCATTAACGACCACAATAATTAACAATAGAAGACAATAGAACTTAAAATGTAACAAATAGGTACATCTAAACTAATTTATAAACATCAATCATTTTCAAAAATGTTAAGGTCTGATCACAACCATTTTTATATGATCTTATGAATAAAGAGTCTTATAGAAAAACATGAGATAAAATCTGACCTCCTTAAAAGTTTATGAGATCGTAACCAGTAACTGTCTCCGTCAAGCGAGCGGAGATAATATTAATCCTGTATAAGGAATATTATCATCCCTACGCGCCATTTGTTATGGAGTGTTTAAGTCGATAATTCGATATCTCTTTGATAAACGCTCGATATGCCTTCGATAAATACTTTTTACCTCCGACAAAAACAGAGTTATAAGTTACACTTGTCTGTCTGTGTGTCTGTAGATGCAAGAGGGTGACCTTATTTAAATTTCATTTCTTTTTCTAAGAAAGCTGAATTTATCGAGTGTGTTCCTAGTCATAATTCATCACAAAAAAGGTTGCCCGCAATTTTTAATGCACCAAAATCAATTCATCGTGCAAGAACCATAATTTTCTTCAGGATGTAATTCTTTATCAGAACTCAATGTATCTATATACCTTTTGAAGTTAACGTGTGATGATGTGATCTAAAAGAAAATACTTTCTAAAAAGACAGATAAGTAGGGTTTGTCGAATAAGTTAACAAATTTTTCTCTATAAAAAGCTGTAGTACAAGAAATTTCCCTTGTAAAAACTAGAATAAAGAAAAAGCTACAAACTCTTAGAAACAATATTCCCTGTTCGCAGAAAGCTCTTATTCAATTTCCAGCACGGAATGTGTCAATATTAGTTGTATTGATTCTTTCTTATCCATTAAAACAATCCCTTTTTCTGTGAAAACACTACCTGTTTTTGCTCAACTTGATTGATGATTGCGATGTCTTGTCGTCAATATACGCCAGAAATAGAAAGTCGAAAAATCTTGAGACGTGTGTACTGTGTGTTATACTTTATATGCGACGCCTTGATAATTTGGCTGTAGCGTTATCGATTTTTCTCAGCAATTACAAAAGCTAAGAAATTGAAGTTCATTGTCAGTATTCATCATGTCTTTGTCTTTGAATTACCCATAGCATAACACGATTGGTCAACTTTTATAACACAGAATAATCAATCCAAAAGACTCTGTAAAAAAAGGGTTCCTATTTTGCCTCGAAGATGGATAAAACTTGAGTCGGCACTCTCACCACAAAGGAACTGAAATTCACTTTGTGGCGAGAGTGCAGACGCTCCACCCTCTAGGTGTAGGTGGTCTTCTCGCGGATGTAGTTTACGACGTCTTCGACCGTCATGGACCAGTGCAGGCGCGACACGTAGAGCGGCATCGCGGGCACCTCGCTCCGCAGGCGCAGTTCGGGCACATAAGGTGCGGTGCCGCGGTGGTTGCGGACGGTGGGCTTCCTCTTCTTCCTCTTCTCCACCAGAACGAAGCCCTCCTCATCGCAATTTGCCCATAGCTTATATGAAATGTACTTATGGTTTTTAAATTACGCGACAAAAACCATTTTGTCGCTTACGTCCTTTCAATTTTTTGCTGTTCCATTGTTGGTTTTCTATAAGAAGCCGGGCCGGCCTCTCATAGAAAACAAGCAATCTAAAACGTATCCAAAACGGTCTTTTACTTTAACGCGGCGACACCTTAAACAAACTCTTTTATATTATGTTGTTTATTATTTACTAGATATAGCCCGCAACTCTATTGCGTCAAAATTCGTTTATCGCATGAGAACCGTACATTTTTATGGGATAAAAGGCTTTTCCGGGACTCAAAGTAGCTCCATACCAAATTTCAGCCAAATCGGTTCAGAAGTTTGGTTGTGAAGAGGTAACAAACAGATAGATAAACACTTTCGCATTTATAATATTAGTATGGATAGATGAGCCGCCAAACGTTGTTTTGTTATACAGGGTGTAACAAAAATAAGTGATAATACTTTAGGGTGTGTACGTGTTCCTTGTACAGAGTTCACTGTGAAAGTAGCAGCGCTGAAAGAAAAAATTTTTTTTTCACTTTTGTATGGGAAAACTCGTGACGCTCGGGCCCTTGCCCATACAAAAGTGAAAAAAATGTTTGGTCTTTCAGCGCTGCTACTTTCACAGTGAACTCTCTACAAGGAACACGTACACACCCTAAAGTATTATCACTTATTTTTGTTACACCCTGTATAATGTTAATGTTCTGGAGACATGCTTGAGAGCATCAAAAAAAAAAGCGGAGAATAGTAATTGTTGACGTTGTAATGACAATTCTTTTTCATGTCATCGTGCGTTCTTTGGTCAGGCACAACGTCATTTCGGGTATAAAAAAAGTCATTTTTTTACCCACCACAAAAAGGACACAACGTCGCCAAAGAAAACTTTCAATTTAAAAACCACGACATCTTTATCCATTCATTCAAATAATAAAAAGGCTATCGAATAAAAGCGAACGAATTTTCGAACGGCAAAACTTTTATCTTTGTCATCATAATTTCTAAACAAAGATATAAAATTAATTACAACTTCTAAGTTACCATGAGTCAGTTCAATTTGTTCCTCGAAACCGCCTTTAATGTAATAGAAAGTTTTAAGTAGCTCTGATTTCCCGTAATTTTACCAAATTGCGGTAACTCCTTAATGAAATAATGATTGTAGGCTGAATCTTTAAGGAGTGAGCACACTGAGACGGGCCGTGCCGGGGCTCATCGCAAAAATCCGCCTCCATACAATTTGTATGGAAGCGGAAATATCCACTTCCATACAAACTGTATGGAGGCGGATTATTGCGATGAGCCCCGGCACGCTGAGCCCCGGCACGGCCCGTCTCAGTGTGCTCACTCCTTGATACAGCCTACAATCATTATTTCTTTTATTATGATTTTGCGTCGATAACTAAATTTGTTACTATATAAAATTTTATACAAATTTTGATATTTTGTATGAAGTGTGATTCAGAAATCAGATTGGACTTCCAAGTAAAAGCTGCAGTAATTTCATTGAAGTCAGTTGAGTGGTTTAAGTGTTAAAAGGTATCAGATAGACACACTTTTTCATTTAAATATTATAAAAAAGTATGTAGGACCATAGTTTACAGACAAGGCATTATTCAACGCACTCCACGCACGTGTAAGTTTCAATTTTGTCGTATTTTTGCTGACAAAATCGGTTGAAAGGATGGCGTAAATCATATCCATTCGACAATATGGCAGTCTGTACACGTCAGTGTTTTTTGGAGAATTCATACGTTATATTTTATACTATAACTAGCTGTCCCGGCAAATTTTATTGAAGTAACTAAATAAGTATGGGCACCATGGCAACGTCCCATATTATTTTATTGAAGTAACTAAATAAGTATGGGCACCATGGCAACGTCCATCGCTATCCCGTCGCACAAACAATGGTCGCCGTCAGTCTCGAGTTGTAATAATTTACTATTATTTATTCAACAAAATTAAATGCACTTATCATTATAAAAAGTAGCCAGTAGCCGATTCTCAGACCTACTGAATCCATACTAATATTATAAATGCGAAAGTGTGTCTGTCTGTCTGTCTGTCTGTCTGTTACCTCTTCACGCCCAAACCGCTGGACCGATTTTGCTGAAATCTAGCATGGAGATACTTTGAGTCCCGGGAAAGGACATAGGATACTTTTTATCCCGAAAAAATGTACGGTTTCGCCGCGATAAACGAGTTTGTGATACGACAGTTTTATATTTATGATATTCAGATTTTAGCTGATACTATACAGTAATATTCTCGTTCTCAGAAAGACAATAAATCATCAACCACAAAAATCGTGTCATAAGTCATCGTCCGGCCTTATAAAGGGTGTAACAAAACTAAGTGATATAATGGTTTAGGGCAGCCTTTCCCAAAGTGGGCGCTGAAGTTTTAAAGGTGTGGAACCCAGAAATAAATGGGGGTGTTGTGTAGAGGCTTCGGGGGTGATTTATTTCATCTGGATGCATTTTAAATTGAAAAAATGGGGGCGCTAAAACATAATTTGTTCTCAAAGTGGGCAGTTGACAAAATAAGTTTGGGAACCCCTGCTTTAGGGTGTATACGTGTTCCTTGTATAGAGTATACAGTGGAGGTAGTAGCGCTGACAGAGCTACTCATAGAAATATAGAAGTCAGAACTAACTGTTTCAGTTCTGCTACTATCGCAGTGAACGCTAAGGAGACACATAAACATTAAGGGGTCGGGTGCCACCGAAATTCTCATACATACGTAATACCAAAATCGTTTTCTCATACGAAAATATTTAACATGTTTGAGTAATTTTTCAGGTTAAAACAGTAATTACCTAGGTTCCTGCGTAAAAATTTACTACAAAATATTTAAACACTAAAAATATAGTAAAACACTTAACATATATAAATAAATAGTGAATTTACTACAAAATATTTAAATACTAAGAAATATTTTTAAAGTTTAAATATTTTGTAGTAAATTTACTATTTATTTATATATTTTTTAGTGTTTGACTATATTTTTTAGTGTTTAAATATTTTGTAGTAATTTTTTACGCAGGTACGTAGAACCTAGGTACGTAGAACATAGGTAGGTAGAACCTAGGTAATTACTATATTAAGCTGAAAAATAACTCAAACATGTTAAATATTTTCGTATGAGAAAATGATTTTCGATGGCACCCAGCCTCTTAAACACCCTAAACTATTATCACTCTATATTGTTATATCCATATATAGCATTAGATGTCCCGCGCGGCTTCGCCCGCGTAAATTAGGAATTTTAGAGAAACCGTACATTTTCCCATAAAAAATATTTCCCCCGTTTTTCCCACATTTTCCTGAGTTTCTTCGGTCGTATTATTCTTAGCGTGATAATATAATATAGCCTATAGTCTTACTCGATAAATGATCTATCTAACACTGAGATAATGTTTTAAATCGGACCTGTAGTTCCTGATATTGACGCGTTCAAGCAAACATACTCTTCAGGTTTATAATATTAGGTAGGTATAGATTTTTTTTAATTATCGCTTGACAAACTCGAGTCTCGATCTAAAAGACTATGAAATGGTATAATATGGTAGTGATGATGATGATGATGATGAATGTAATTTGCATAGTAGCATATGCTTTCTGTTCTTAAAACAACGTCGAAACTCCCAAACTTGTATCTATAAAGATTTAGGAGTTCTCCCAGCACCTTCCGAACTACGGTATACCAGGTATATCTCGGTGCAAAATCTTACTTGTTGGTAGCATATGCTTAGAATACTTCTCACGAAACCGAAGTCACCACATGTTTCCCTATAAGTTTTGAGGAGTTCCCTCGATTACTTATGGATCCTTCATCAGATCACCACTTTTGTGAATATAATACCAAATTGGGATGATACCCTATATACCAAAAGAAAAATTTTGAAAATCGGTAAACAAACGGCGGAGTAATCGTTGAATATAAGAAAACGAACATAACACCTCCCCCATTTTGAAAGTCGGTTAAAATTGTAGCCCATGTGTTATTCTGATGTATAAGCTATATTATTGTAAAGTTTCATTAAAATCCGTTCAGTAGTTTTTGCGTGAAAGAGTAACAAACATCCATACATCCACACATCCACACATCCATACATCCAAACAAACTTTCGCCTTTATAATATTAGTAGGATATAATACATTAAATGCTAGATTTTTCCTCAGAAGGACAAGAAGCCTTCGATACTGGTATGGAGATAATTATTTTAAAATTTACCACTAAAATATTTTAAATTCCTAGGCTTTAATAAGCCTTCAAATTAGGAATTCGGAGTGAAAATAATTATTCTCAATAGATGAAATATCCAGCCAAGGCAATCTTCCGTTCAGACGACTAATTATAATATTCCAATTTATACTAGTAGGTGTTAATATTAATTAGTGATTTCAAATTCCATCTGCCATAATTAATTTCTTGATAATTATGTCTGTTAGTCCGGGTTCCGTAGAACATTTTTTTTTTATTACTATCAAGAATTTTTTGTGAGTAGCTTACTTATGATGAGACGAACAACAATTTTATTCGCGAAAAATCTTGAAAGTGGTACCTAACAGTAAATATAGAAAAGATTTAACAGTTTGGTTTAATGGTCCTAAAATATGATTTGTTCTATTTGTGGGACAATGTTACTCTTAAATAATGTAACTATCAACCTACCAATATACAAAAAATTAGCTTAGGGTTACAATAGAACAATCCATTTTATTATCCCCACATGCTTCTATACTATAAAACGTTGATGATAATGGAAAACCAATTAAAAATTCAAAGGGCGATAGGGATAAATCAAGTAAAACATTGGACCCTCGCAGATTCATGGGGTCGAAGTGACCACGGCGTGTGTTCGACAATTTATTAGCTATTTTGCATTTCACACAACATTGTCCACTAAAAAAACCGCGATAAACATCAGTGGGGTTTATTTTAACCCTTTTAAAGCCTAGAAAATGTAGATAAGACATAGTAGGCAGGTTGGTAAAGGTCAGAAATAAAGAATATCTTTACAAAGTTTCTGAGTTTTGTTACTATGTTGACCGACGTTCTGTCCTTATTTAGGCTGGCTCCATAAGTGCGTTTTCTGAATTCGAAAATCCGAATGCATGGAATCAGTAGAAAATTCATGTTTGTTTTTCTCCGTACGGAACGAAAACGAAACGAACAAATGCAACGAAAAAAAACGAAAAGAACGAAAAATACATATGTATTATATTATATATTATATTTCCAAAAGCAGAAAGAACAGCAGCAGCGGATGGACAAAGCAATATCGGGATGCCGTTCGGAAAGAGAGACCGAGGCAGTTGACGGTGATAGGCTTATTCATGATCATGATGATGATTCCTAAAACGAATCACGTAAGGGTTCAGTATTGTTATCTTCATTCAAGCCCTACTCGAAAAGATAAATGAGATGGTCATTAAAAAGTCCTGACGCTATAAAATATAATTCTCTCAATTGATCTTTTATTTTAATAATTTTAATAGGCTCATAATTTATTATTTAGACTTCACTAGCTACAAAAAAATACTAATTCAAGATCGGCCAGGCTCTATTAAAAGCTTTTTTTTTTGGATTATTTTATACAAAAGAAATTTCGCGGCAACCGTTCATTTTCCCGCAAAAGAGTAGCCTAGCCTATGCCCTTAATCGTGGTACACGTGGGAGAGCCATGCTTCGGCACGAATGGGCCGGCTCGACCTGAGAAATACCACGTTCTCACAGAAAACCGGCGTGAAACAGCGCTTGCGCTGTGTTTCGCCGAGTGAGTGAGTTTACCGGAGGCCCAATTCCCTTCCCTATCCTCCCCTTTTCCCTTCCCATCCCTACCCTCCCCTATTATCCTATTCTCTCTTAAAAGGCCGGCAACGCACCTGCAGCTCTTTTGATGCTGCGAGTGTCCATGGGCGACGGAAGTTGCTTTCCATCAGGTGACCTCCAGGTCTCCAGGAGGGCTAAAATGGTCGCTTTGGAGAATCATATTATAATGAACCATAATAATATGATTATTTTTTTTTAAAACGCAAAATGCAAGTCTGCTTGCAATTCATGTCTAGTAATTCATACTAATTTGACATTTGTCAGTTTGACAGCTTTGACAATTCATTTGCTGAATTGATTGAGAAGAATTGCTAAATGTGAGCATTTTAGCCCCGCTGTAGTTTTCTCTCCCCATTAATTCGAAACTTTGCATACCTACGTAGCAATAATTTGTTAATAAAAAAGCTTGTTTTTAAAATCTATATTATGATGTCAATACATAATATAACGTAAATATTAAATAATATTTTTAAATATAATACAATGTTTTGTCTACCAAGCAACTTTTCTAACGTATCGGACAAAAACTTAAGACACTTCTAATATAAACATTTATCAACAAAGTATTTATTTTTATCAACACAGCATTTATTACAAGTATTACCTCTTCACACCCAAGCCGCTGAACCGATTTTGCCGAAATTTCGTATGGAGATACTTTGAGTCCCGGGAAAGGACATAGGATACTTTTTATCCCGGAAAAATGTACGGTTCCCGCGCGATAAACGCATTTTGGCTCAACGGAGTTGCGGGCGTCATCTAGTATAATAAATTCTAAACAGTTTTACTAAATTTTAAAACAACAAAAGTAATGAAGCCTTAGGCCACTCCGAGAATAATTTTTCATTAAGCAAGCGCTCACATATTTCTTCCTGGACGTTCTGGACAGATGTGAAGACTGTATTTATAGCTGAAATATTAAATTGCCCGCTAGAAATATTGTGCTTTGGTCTTAGTTAAGTTGGTTTAAGTGAAAATGTGTCATCTGTGGATGTTCATTAACAAAATTTAATTGGAAAGATGTTGAATGTCTGTCTTAACTAGTAAGGTATTATGAAGCTCTGATAATTATAAGGTACTAGCTGTGCCTCGCGGTGTTACCCGCGATTTATTAGGTAAACTAAATTGTGTTTTAATAGGTAAATATTTATTGGTAATTACTAATTAGAGACAAAATGAATTGAGTTTGATCATCGGAATTCGGAAACATAAATTTTTGATGACTGAGAGATGGAAGTTGATTACCTATCCTGTCATATGCTATTGTTTTACCGACTTCCAAAACGAAGGAGATAATAATATATATTTTATGTTCAGATGTGATGATTTATGATTAACTTCACTGTCTGTGAAACGATTTCCAACGTTTCGCAGTGTAAAGGACTGTGAGACGGAGGACGGGACGGACGGGCGGCACATCTGTAAGATGGTGGAAAAAATACAGAACAAGTTTGCTAGATTCCTGTATCTACGACTGTATGGTGTATATCCCTTCTATCCCCTGTCTTACCCGACGTTGTTCGTGCTCGGCATGGTAGGATATACACAGCTGCGGGTCAGGAGGGAACTGGCGCTGGTCTTATTTGTGGTCCGAATTATGAGGGGTCTTCTGTACAACCCGGATATACTAGCACGGGTCAACCTTAACGTGCCAGACAAGTACGTGTGGCGGCGAAGACGACCTGCTCTGCTCGAAGAGCCCCGTGCCCGCACCAACCTCCTTCAGCAGGCGCCGCTGACGCGGGCACTGCGCTGCATTAATGAAGTTGCGTCGGAAACCGACGTTTTCTGCTGTGCTCAGAGTGAACTCACAAGGATTGCTTTATATAAAATAAGTTACTGTTTAGTTTAAATTAGGCACATATTTTGAATATTGTTTAGTTGCAATTTTTTATTTGTATGTTTCTATCGCATTGGGGTAAACCTGTAATGGTAGAAATAAGCATGGAAATAAATAAATAAATAAATAAATCTATACTAATATTATAACGCTGAAGAGTTTGTTTGTTTTAACGCGCTAATCTCATTAACTACTGATCCAATTTAAAAAAATATATTAACCCATTTACCCAGGAAGGCTATATTCTAGTGTATCAGGAGTTTCCAATCTTTTTGAGGCTGCAGAGCAGTTACACGTAGGAGACGGGACGAATGCCTATTAATCATATTACACTCGAAACCTGTATGTTTAGTTAGTCTGGCGTAGCCCCCCCAAGCAGAAGACGGGGCGAAAGCCTATTAATCAAATGACACTCGAAATCCGTATGTTTAGTTTAGGTTAGAATAAATTCACTTATATAATTAATTACTTCATTTGTTTTTAAAAAGGATAATTAAAACTCAGCACTAACGACGCCATACCATTTCGTTAAATGCAACAGTTCCAGGAGTGAGGGGGGGAGGGTTTGGGGGGGCGCAGCCCCCCCAAGCAGGAGACATGGCGAAAGCCTATTAATCAATTTAAAAAATGAACATAACACCTCCTCCGTTCCGGAAGTCGGCTAAAAATGTAGACCATGTGTTAATCCAGGATATCAGCTAACGGCTTGTAAATTTTTGTCGAAATCGGCTCACAAACAGCGGAGTAATCGTTGAACGAAAAAAATTAAATGAAAACTTTCCTCCATTTTGAAAGTCGGTTAAAAATGTAGCCTATGTGTTAATCCAGGATGTCAGCTACCTCCTTGTAAAATATTGTCGAAATCGGTCCAGCCGTTTAAGCGTGAAGAAGTAACAAACATACAAACTCACAAACTCACACACTCACAAACTCACAAACTCACATACTTTCGGCTTTATAATATTAGTAGGATAACTTCATTTGTTTGTAAAAAGGATAGTTTAAACCCAGCACTAACGAAACGATACCATTTCGTTAAAAGCAAGTTCCACCAAGCAGGAAACAGGGCGAAAGCCTAATAATCAATTAAAAAAAAAAAATAACACCTCCTCTATAATTCCGGAAGTCGGTTAAAAATGTTAACGATTTGTTAGTCCAGGAATCAGCTAGCAGCTTGTAAATTGTTGTCGAAATCGGCTCACAAACATCGGAGTAATCGTTGAACAAAAAAAATCACATGAAAACGAACAGAACATCTCCTCCACTTTGAAAGTCGGTTAAAAATGTAGCCTATGTGTTAATCCAGGATGTCAGCTACCTCCTTGTAAAATTTTGTCAAAATCGGTCCAGCCGTTTAAGCGTGAAGTACTCACATACTTTCGGCTTAATAATATTAGTAGGATTACTTATTTATTTTATTTTATTTTATGAAATTTGGACAACTTACGGCTAAACAATATTTTTTGTTTATTAATATTTATCACCCAAAACTTCCATTAACGCATTGTAACCTTACGAGAAATAATATAATAAATTTTCTATCAGCTCTAAGAAATTTCTTTACAAATAAGCATAAAGCAGTTTCTTTGTCTTTTCTATTGCGATCGTTATCTATGTAACATAATATTATAAAAACAAAGTCGCTTTTTGTTCTCTCATGTCCCTTTGTTCCATTTAATCTTTAAAACTACGAAACGGATTTTGATGATTCTTTCAGTGTTAGATAGCCCATTTATTGAGGAAGGCTATAGGCTATATTTTATCATAAGACTAATAGGAGCGAAGAAATAGAGGAAAATGTGAAAAAGGGCTAACTTGAACGCGCTAAAGTCAGGAACTACTGGTCCGATTTGAAAAATTCTTTGAGTGTTAGATAGCCCATCTATTGAGGAAGGCTATAGCCTATATTTTATCACGCTAAGACTAATAGGAGAATGTGGAAATAACGGGGCAAATTATTTGAAAGGGATTATCTCGCGAACTACTGGAGAAATTTTTATGTTATTTGGCACAGAGAAGAAGCAGACCACGTGAAGGATCATAGGCTATCGATTTTAATCATTTTTTCAGTGGCTATATTATATATTTTATACCCGTGCGACGCCGGGGCGGGTCGCTAGTAACTTATAAACTTATAAGTCTCCCATATACAGTGTGTAACAAAAATAAGTGATAATACTTTAGGGTGTGTACATGTTCCTTGTAGAGAGTTCACTGTGAAAGTAGCAGCGCTGAAAGACGAAAACTTCACTCACTCACTTATTTTTGTTACATCCTGTTTTATATGTATATGGTGTACAATAAATGCTAAAAAATAAAAATAAATAACGAATAATACATAAACGTTTTGTTACACCTCGATTCAAAATTTTGTATGGTGGTAAGCCACGGACAAACATACTGTAAAACATTGACATAACTACTAACTACTTCGTCGTTATGACAATTTTTAGCCAACTATTAAATGAAATTGCTTTAAAAACGTACTGGTCGAAAGAGGGACGATTTTTGGCCCGAGCCGAAGCCGAAAAATATCTATTAATTGTCTTAAATGTCTAGTAGTCACGTACATAGATCATACTATGGACTTGCAACATTTTTTTTTATTTGGATGAAAGATTTTTTATTTATGTTGTCTGTGCTCCTCTGATCAGTTTCGCTGGTTTGACGCTAGATGGCACTATATGTCGTATAGGTCCGTAAGGCGTAACAATATTATAAAGAAATGTAAAATTCTATACTGATGCTATAAAGCTAAAGAGTTTCTTTGTTTGAGGGCGCTTCTGGTTCGAATTAAAAAAAATGTGTGTAATAGTCCATTTATTGAGCAAGGCTTTAGCTTTTAGCCTTTATAACCTTAGCCTAATGACTGCGATTAGCAGGAGCGAAGAATTAGTGGAAAATAAAAATAAAAGGTTTTTTTTTCTTTGTTACTATGTGTTGACGCGAACAAAATCGCGGGTGACGCCTAGTAATACCTTTTAAGCATAACCACAGGCCTGATAGTAAACTTTGGATTTTGTGGACTGGGAAACTAAAACTTTGACGAGCGACGGCTTCAACCGTTTGAGTCTAAACCATAAAGTTAATATACCTAGCGGAATAAAGAAACAAAGGCCTGAGCAAGAGAGATGTCACTATCGGTAACACTGCGTAGTAAAAAGAGACGTGTGATACATGACAGCAGCACTCTTTTTTTGACTTCCAGTCGGCACGTACCGCACGTTGACACTTGTCAATTTAATCTTATAGAAATCATGTTCAATCATGCTTGTGTAAGTGTATACGTACACATATTTTTCACACAGATGAAAACCAATTTCGGTTTCGTTTGACAGCTCGAGATTGTTGCTCTATTCCGCTAGGTATATTAACTTGATGGTCTAAACCCAACATGATTTCTGCCGAAGCCAAACTGATTTCTGTAAGACACCAGTAAAATGTAGTAATACTCTGCTGACCCAGTTTACAGTGGTTTTGACTTTTTTTTACTAGAAGAGCTTCGACCGTAATTTCGAGCCGAAGTCACTCATGATTTCGGCCGAAGCCAAGCCGATTTCTGTCAGACACTAGTAAAATGTAAAAATACTCTGCATGACACAGTTTACAGTGGTTTACGGGCTCGGTTTAACCGGCTTTACTTGTTTCGCTGGCTTTACAGCGCGGATTGAGGTTATTCAAATTAAATTTTTGGCTTGAATTTAAGCGTATCAGAAAAGTGTTTCTAATTTATGGCGGTACAATACTCTTTAGATGGTGTTATAGAGCAGCTATACGGTATACCTACTCAACCTCCGGCCCACTATACATTTTTTTCCACTTTAATAATACCTAAATTTTTAAGACGTGGAAGAGCCATGCTTCGGCATGAATGGGCCGGCTCGACCGGAGAAATACCACGTTCTCACAGAAAACCAGCGTGAAACAGCGCTTGCGCTGTGTTTCGCCGAGTGAGTTTACCGGAGGCCCAATCCCCCACCCTATTCCCTTCCCTACCCTCCCCTTTTCCCTTCCCTTCCCATCCCTACCCTCCCCTATTACCCTATTCCCTCTTAAAAGGCCGGTAACGGCACCTGCAGCCTTTCTGATGCTGCGAGTGTCCATGGGCGACGGAAGTTGCTTTCCATCAGGTGACCCGTTTGCTCGTTTGCCCCCTTATTTCATAAAAAAAACGATAATAATTATATTATCACAAAATTTTAACAACTTTATTTTTTACTCCTAAATATGTAATTTGATTGCGGCCCATGACTTTGAGTGTCGCTAGTGTAGACTGTAGAGTATTTTTTATAGATACATAATTTGATTTGATAGTGACTAGTGTAAAATTTGATATTGGAGATTAGATGCATCATGCACCTTCATAATGTTGTTGAATTATGTCAACAGTCAAATCCAACAAAAAGGCACAGTGTGGACAAAGCTCATTAGCTTTGTCCACACTGTGCCTTTTTCTGTTCGTCAAGGGCATGCGTTATAGCGCAGTTAACAGCGAACGTGAGGCATGCCCGCAACGCATGCCCTCTGCGGTCAGAGCGTATCCAAAACTTCAAAAATGACAATATTGGCGTTGCGTTTATTGACGCAAATTTAATTATTGAATGCGCCAGTATGAAAGTTGATGACGAAAATTGAAGATGAAATTGCACAGTGTGGACATAACTAGTCGATGATTTGATATAACCTGACCAAATAACGTCTGTCATCTGCCGCCCTGATGGTACTTTGGTACTACATTATAAAGCATATTATTATTAAAAACGATATTGCTATTATAATTTATAGGCACTTTATCGGAAAACATAATCATATTATAAATTCTGTCACATTTTGTCCTAATTACTCCAACAAAATTTGCTTCACTTCACACGTTAAATTCTATTAAATATCCGAATATAATAATTGTAATCCGGTAAAATTACGTGCCAGCTACCAATTTAATATCCAGTAATGAGGTAATTGGTGTAAATCGCAGGTGCTAATAATGATGTTCAACTAATCCAGATCCGATTTCATCAAAATGTGCTCGGGCATTAAATGTGAGTACACAATTAGCGACAGCGCAGACAGAACGGAGCGCAGCGGAGAGGATTTTATTAACGCACTTGAAATAATAAAAATCGGCCAAGTGCGAGTCGGAATTACGCACGAAGGGTTCCGTACTGTAATTATAGAGCAAACATGGACCAAAAATTGTGTTTTTGTATGGGAGCCCCCCTTAATTTTTTTATTTTATTTTAATATTATTCTTAAATATTGAAGTAGACATATAATTAAGGCCTTTGTGAAAATATGAAGTGCCTACCTGTTGCCATTATTTATATCGAGCAGAAAAGGCCAAAAAAGTCACGTTTGTTGTATGGGACCCCCTTGAAATTTTATTTTGTTTTTAGTATTTGTTGTTATAGCGGCAACAGAATATATACATAATCTGTGAAAATTTCAGAACTCTAGCTATTGTGGTTCTTGAATCTTGAGATACAGCATGGAGACAGACAGACGGACAGACAGACATCGAAGTCTCATGAATAGGGTCCCGTTGTCACCCTTTGGGTACGGAACCCCAAAAACACTTTTAAATTATTAAACTAAAGTGCGATAAGGGAATCCCGCGTATCTTCGAGTACGTGCGATAATTTTTTTGTAAGGTTTAGACTTAGAGCATTTGTGCACTTAATTTTTTTTGCTTTGGCTTTGCGAAGAGCGATGCAGCGGTAGAAATTGGACAGCAACAGCTGCTGTGTGTGATGCTCTTTACAATACTATATGAAGATGTATGTTGTAACACGAAACAACTTATGACATCTTTCCATAGAAATCTTTATGATTAAAATGTAATATACATTATTAGAGCTGCCATATGAAAATCAAGACGAATTCTATAGGAAGATGTTATGAGATGTATTGTGGTAAAATGCAAATTTACATTATAGCTGGTACGTAAGTCTGCCATTTCCTACGAATTCTTGATATTACCTATACAGGTTGCAATTAAACCTTCCTGCCAAATTTTGATATATTGATCCTTGTTAAAAATAAAAATACACGTATTTTTTCTTTTATAATCACTCAGTACTAAAATGTTGAGAAATAACTTCCGAAAGTTATCCTAAAAAACACTACAATTAATGGACACGACGTGTCGCCCGCGCGTGATGTGACCCCGTGCGCGCGCCTCCCCCCGCGTTACACCCTTTCATTCCCTCGCGCCGCGAGTGACCGTTCTGCAACGATTTTAAATGGGATAAAATATGTTAATAAAAAAAATATAACACCCAATTTTTTGGTTAAATGGACTCTCCTAATGATACATAAGCCCTGGAAATATTTGGCAGGAAGGTTTAATTGCACCCTGTATAAAATAATTTGTAGATTTATGATGTCAGACAAATCAGAACACATAAAAAGTAACAACATTAAACATGTTATAGTCACGGTCTTGACACAGACCTTTGCAGTAAAATTATGTACTATAGGGAAGTTGATTCATAGGCAGACGGCGGACCAACGTTATTTGGTCTGCAGTCAGCTTATGTCAAACCACTGTCAAACCCAGCCGACAGATCACCACTTACAGTACTCTCAAATTAATAATACACATGGAAATCTTCGCTAATTGTCGTAATCACGAAAACACCCGATTCTATGAAACTTGCATTTTGCACCTTGTTCAAAGGAAATAGAAGTAAATATCATATAGCCGGTGGCTGTCGCTAACTCACCGGGAAGCCATCGCGGCGTTACCATGGTAACGTCCAAGAAACGTCAGGCGCTTCTACGTCACTGCAAAGCGCTATTTTTCTTAAAATTAGGTTTAAAACAGCGCTGGCAGCGACGTCTTCCAACGCTCGGGAAATACGATCGTTGCTGAAAAATTACGAATATTTCTATGCGCATTATCACTTTGGGAGCACTGTACATTGAATTGACATAAATCGACCAAATGACGTAGGTCTTTCATCTGCCTATGAATAAATTTCTTCGATGGCACTACGGAAATGCATTGTGATGAACACAACAACAGCATCTAAAGCAGCCTTTCCCAAAGTGGGCGATAACGCCCCCTTGTGGGTACTGAAGATCTAAAGGCTGGTTTGGGGTCCAGAAAAAAAATGGGGGAGTTGTGTAGAGGCTTGGGGAGAGATGTATTTTAGCTGGATATGCATTTCAAATTGAAACAATGGGGGCGCTAAAACATAATCTGGGGCCTTACTCCCGAAACCGATATCTATTTCGATTTACGATTTCAACGGTTTTTGACACTTTCGACATCTAAAATATCGCTATTTTAGATGTCTAAAGCATGTCTAAAGTGTCAAAAACCGTCGATATCGAAAATCGAAATCGATATCAGTTTCGGGAGTAAGGCACCTGTTCTCAAAATGGGCCGTAGACAAAATAAGTTTGGGGGAACCCTTGATCTAAAGTCTAAACGGCGAATCGAGACACAAAAATTCTTTGTATACAAGTATAAAATTCTGTGCCTAGGCCTTTTGGTTAACTGTAGAAGCTGCGTTTATAGAAGCGTCGCGCGTCGCCAAGTGCACACACACATAAGCGTTGCTGAAATAATATGAAATACAATTCTGAATTAAGCTGGGTGATATGAGGTTATCACACGCTAAAATAACATCTCTGCGCCATTCTATATGGAAATTAGGATTTTGTTTTGGTACAGTTGTTCGCTCGTGTACTTACACGAGGCGTTCGGTGAGCGCCGTACGGTTGAAGCTACGAGTAGGTACCATCGAGGAAGTTGATTGCTATGCAATTGACAGACCAACGTTATTTGGTCGAATAAATTTAAAAAGTAGTCAAAGAGCGTTTGTGTGCCAAAGCTTATTATAAGGTCAATGATTTCATAGAAGATGGCACATCTTGGGAGTAGGATGGCTTCTTGCAAGGCTACTTCTACATTATTATATTATGACTTACAATTATGTATGTTGACATTGTATATAATATTAAGTTACAAAATTGTAAACTTTATTTTAAAAGAATAATTTTTCTCTCACTTTTTTGGTAAAAAGTGGAACCCGTGCGAGTTTCTTACGCCGGTTCTTCTCGCCGGGGTAGTTCCCGAACCGGTGGTAGGCATCAGGTAGACATTCTGAAAAAATTTGATTCAAATTTACTCAGAAATAAAACATTTTTTATTTTTTTATTTATTTAATATGTCAATTCAATGTTATAGTTTGTGCCTTCTAAGATGATATGGGTGACAGTTTTCATGTTCCTTGCTACGGGCTTTTACTACAAGAAAATAAAAAAAATCTAAATGTAATAAATTATATTCCGTCTACAAAAACAAATGTTTCCTATAATTGTTAATGAATATAAATAAAAAGATGCTAAATGCTAACTTATTAATAAAAATTATAAATATTAACTGTGAAATAGGAGTATAAGATTATTGTAACGAAAATATTTCAAAAATGTCATATGCATGAAACGGAACTAATATCAATAGAGATTGACTCTGTTGAATCGAAATCAAATCGATAAAAAAGGGCGGCCATCTTAAATCGCCGGAACCACTGAAATGTCAGTACGAAATCGATAATTTCGATTGCAATTCCTTTACGAAGTAATTCGATATTTTTAAACTATCGATTAATTTTTGTTAGGTAACTTCCCTACTATTGTCAATTATAAAGTGTCACGCATATCATCATAAAACGCACAAACTATAATTGTGATCTGTCAGCTGGGTTTGACGTAACGCAACCAAACTACTTAGGCCCCCGATTTGCATAGGAATCAACTTCTCTGATAGTACATTGATTTATGAAAAAGTTGAGGTATAGGACGGCAAAAAAAAAACAATGGAATTCACACGCCAGGACCAGCCATTTTTTGACGTGGGAGAGCCATGCTTCGGCACGAATGGGCCGGCTCGACCGGAGAAATACCACGGGCTCACTGGAAACCGGCGTGAAACAGCGTTTGCGCTGTGTCTCGCCGAGTGAGTGAGTTTACCGGAGGCCCAATCCCCTACCATTTTTCCTTCCCTACCCTCTCCTATTTCCTTCCCTACCCTCCCCTATTCCCTTCCCTACCCTTCCCTATTACCCCTTTCCCTCTTAAAAGGCTGGCAACGCACCTGCAGCTCTTCTTATGCTGCTAGTGTCCATGGGCGACAGAAGTTGCTTTCCATCAGGTGACCCGTTTGCTCGTTTGCCGCCTTATTTCATAAAAAAAAAAAACATTTTTGCAGTAGAAAGAGTGATACTATTCCTCGCTGTCTACTCTTCTTCTATCTACAGATGCAGGTGACGTGTCTTGATGTGTAAAAAATTTTTTACTCATCCCAAAAAATTGCATGATGATTAAGAAGTTTTTATTTCAAATACTACTATTTACCTGACTATATTTTTACATTAAAAATATTATAAAAATGTAGCTCAGTACAAAAGTAAGAGAAGTACGTAAATAAGTAAATATGAAAAACATCTTTGTCGTCACCTAAAAACTCATACTCCATTTTTTTATTTTTTTTTATTAAATAAGGGGGCAAACGAGCAAACGGGTCACCTGATGGAAAGCAACTTCCGTCGCCCATGGTCACTCGCAGCATCAGAAGAGCTGCAAGTGCGTTGCCGGCCTTTTAAGAGGGAATAGGGTAATAGGGGAGGGTAGGGAAGGGAAGGGAATAGTTGAGGGTAGGGAAGTGAATAGGGTAGGGGTTAGGGGATTGGGCCTCCGGTAAACTCACTCACTCGGCGAAACACAGCGCAAGCGCTGTTTCACGCCGGTTTTCTGTGAGAACGTGGTATTTATCCGGTCGAGCCGGCCCATTCGTGCCGAAGCATGGCTCTCCCACGTATTATATCATACGGGGAATAAAATAAAAATATGTTGACTAAAAAGGCACCGGCGGCAATATCTAGAAATTACTCTAAAGAGACAAAACAAAAAGATACAAAAGTCGAGGAAATACTGACACAGTTTAAAAACGAAGCTAAAGAATATCGTATTGTTTTAAAATATGATTTCAAATGAAAGTTACTTTTATGAATTGTGAGGATACAATATTATAATGAATTGTGACTAAATACGCTTCTTGTATTTAATCACAAGCGTAAGAAGTTTGAATAAGAACACTATTTCGATATTAAATTAAAATATTGATAATACTTATATGAAATCAAAGTGTTTATAATTAAAGTATTTTATAGAGTTGGGAACTTACATATCTACTGACGCCAAGTCTGTAAAATTTAGAACTATTTTAAATATTTATCCGTTTGGAAATAAAAACTGAACAACGAAAATGGATTTAACAGCTTATAAAAATCTGTTAAATTCAATAATGCTGTATCCACACATGCCGCCGGCTTATACCGGCGGCACGGTCGGCGGTCCGGCCGCCGCGCCGGCTAAGCACACATGCCGCCGGCTTCGGTGGCAAGGCAATTGAAAGCCGGCGGCAAGCCCGGCGGTATAAGCCGGCGGCATGTGTGGATGCGCCATAACGTACATAACTATGCCAGTAGCTCTCCAAATTTCGGTGGTTCATAATAATTTCATTGCATAATATAAATATTGTCTGCACGACCTATCTTAACATCTAGCCTTATTAATTTAAGTAAAATTTATCTATTAATAAACATTAATAATTTTATTGTCAGATTATTTCAGGTAAATGAATAAAAATTTTAAGCTCGCGTTAGGAGTCAGGAATCGTGTGACTTTGGTCGACAATTCGTAAGACGGAGGTGGAGTACACCGCCGATATTTTATTAGGTACTAGCTGTACCGGCAAATGTTGTTTTGCCATAAACACTGGACATAATAAATAAACGTTGGAAATAGTCTCGGGCTCACGGAGCCCGAGACTATTTCCAACGAATGCAAAACCGTGGAGTTATAACGTAAGGAAGGAAAACCCGACATATTTTTAATTATTAGATCACACTAATACCATACAAACTTGTACTGTAAGTACAGTAAAGTAAAAATAATAATTTAATTCGATTATATAAATTAGTGAAAACTTTATTGTCTCATACAAATAATTATTAATAGGCTGAAGCCAAACGAGCGTAATTTGTGAGTTGTGACTCGCAGAATCTCGGTCGCGTAAATATCTTTTCAATTTTTATACAAATCATGACTCACAAAATTACGCTCGTGTGAATCAAACAGGACTTTTGGCTTTTGTATGAAACTGAATGCAACAGAATTTCTGTCAGCCGAAATTCTGCGACTCATAACTCACGAATTACGCTCGTTTGGCTTCAGCCTACGAGTATTAATCTTATATCTTTAAACGAGCAATTCTTGTATATATATATATATATATATATAATTAATATATATATATATATATATATATATATATATATATATATATATATATATATATATATATATATATATATATAATTAATATATATATATATATATATATATATATATATATATATATATATATATATATATATATATATATATATATAATTAATATATATATATATATATATATTATATAATATATATATATAATTGGATTCTCGGAATCGGCTCCAACGATTTTCATGAAATTTTGTATATAGGGGGCGATAAATCGATCTAGCTAGGAATCATTCTCAGAAAATGTATTTTTATTCGTGTTTTATCGATAATCGATAAACTGAAAAATATGACTTCCTGACATCTATTGGCGAATAATAATACTATTATGTGAGCAACTAATTGTTTTAACGACCAGCAGATGGCGTTATTAAGTAACACGAAGTCAGTGAGTGTTTGCTATACCGAGCGAAGCTCGGTCATCCAGGTACTAATTATTTGTATGAGACAATAAAGTTTTCACTAATTTATATAATCAAATTAAATTATTATTTTTATAACCTTCTACATGACGCCCGCAACTCCGTTGCGCAAAATGCGTTGTTCGCGCGGGAACCGTACTTTTTTCCGACTCAAGGTCAACTAGCTACATACCCAGCAAAACCGATTCAGCGGTTTGGGCGTGAAAAGGTAACAGGCAAGACAGACAGACACACTTTCGCATTTATAATATTAGAGGTAAGTATGGATTAACATTAATTATTATTCATAATACAGTAATTATTCTTCGATGCGCGTAAAGAACCAATCGTATGCCGTATAATTATGTCATATTATAATGCTAGCTATCGCATATTTTCATATTTCCACAGGAAGCCAGCAACGTGAGTAATGGGGCTCGCGGGCAGAGATAAAACTAACGGAACATAAAATATTCCGGTATAAATAGGTTGGAAGCCACTGATTAAATTTTATCACTTTTATCTTTTTTTATGAAAATATTTTTCAGTTACACACAAAGTCATAAAACAAAACTTTTTTAAAATAGGCCATGAGTTTTTTTTGTACCAACTCATAAATTAAGATTTCTTTAGGAAGACGGTATGATAAATTTTACCATAATATTAAATGACTTTACAGAGCTGCTGTTTTACACGCCGCTTCTTTAAGTATTTAAAAAGTTTTTTTATATTATATTTAATTATTAATTATTAGGTGAATTTAGATCATAATAATATTATTATCCTCCCACAATGACCTAAGACCTAGACCTAAGATGATCTTGATGTTATACATAGTCATGTGATGGTCTTCACCAGTGACTACGATGACAATGACAATGATGATGATAATGATGATTTTGATATCGACGATGGTAATGTTAATGATGATGTCAGTAATGACGACGGTGATGAAAATGATGATGATGACAGATATGACGACGGTGATGATAATGATAATGATGATGTCAGTAATGACGACGGTGATGAAAATGATGATGATGACAGATATGACGACGGTGATGATAATGATAATGATGATGTCAGTAATGACGACGGTGATGAAAATGATTATGATGACAGATATGACGACAGTGATGATAATGATAATGATGATGTCAGTAATGACGACGGTGATGCATCAGATGTAATCGATGCCCAACAAATCTCTGCTAATGCGCCATATTGCTTGAGGCGTCCCATTATTCCCGCGCAATCGCTAATAGGAGGTACTCAGATTAATTAAGCGTGTGTTTGATTAGGGACGCCATTTCCATATATGGAAATGATCTACCGTCCATTAGCATTGCATTGTAGATCGCTGATAAAAACAATACGGAAGAAATAACTGATTCGAAAGTGATTTTCATTAGATACTTGTTTTTTTTAAATTAATGATTTAATTTTTCTAAAACCCTATCTTGCTGCTGCTAAAAACTGCATCCATTTTGCTATTAACTATAAGTACAATCCGGGAACTGCTTAAAATTATTTGTTCGCTAAAATATATTTTTTTAACATTAATAATCTACTCTTTGTTTTTCATTTGTAAATCTCGAATGCATGGAGAGGCTACTTGATATTATAGAGTGGGCGCTTGGTTTACTATAATATTGTGGCTACTAGTGCCGATGATTATTCTTTATATAATACGGAGGTAAATATCATGTTAATCACTTTAAGTTACATAAAAATCTGCTTTTTATAACAATAGACATAGAGGGTGTTAATTATATATTTGATATTTTTTTTATTGGTTTTGGTTTGTAACACAATATTTACCTAACTTACACAGGGTGTGATAAAACAAATTGTTAATACTTTAGGGTGTGTATGAGTCCCATGTACAGAATTCACTGTGAAAACAGCGCTAAAAGAGCGAAATTTCATTTAACTTTTGTATGGGCAAACTCATGACGCTCTGGGGACCCAAACAAATCACAAAAAAAGCTCCTTCAGCGCAACTACTTTCACAGTGAACTTTATATAAGGGAATATAAGGGATACGTCATACACACCCTAAATTATCACTTTGTTTTGTTACACCATGTATAGAAATTCCAAAAAATATCCTTGATCATTGGATAAATTTATATATTATATTTGCATGTTTCACACACAGAATCAGAGGACAAAAAAAGGATCAAAACGTTTTATTCCAATTACCCTGGTATTGCTAGAGTCAATTTATTTTCTCACTTTTTGCCATCAGATTCTGGTATACTTTCTATATTAGTATGACTAAAACATCCAGAAAAATCAATTGCTTTTCCATCAAAAGCACCATAAAAGTTAACTTGGTTTATTTCATAGGAGAAAATAGTAATTGTTTTTCCCAGAGCTGACGTAGGTACCTAATACTTTCTCGTTCCTTGTAATTAATACGATTTCCACATGAGCTGAGAGAAAAATTGAATATATCTTGTTTTCCTTTTGCAACCCAAATGATGTAGATTCACAGCTAGTCAGCTATGGAGGTCGCATACAGGGTGTTTACACATAACATTATATTATTATTATAACGCCTCCGTGGTCTAGTGGTAAAGAGCGCGGCTCTTGTCTCGGAGGTCGTGGGTTCGATTCCCACGTTGGAAACGTGTTATTTCTGAGTTTGGTTAGGACAATGCAGGCTGATCACCTGATTGTCTGACAAGTAAGATAATCCATGCGTCGGATGGGCATGTAAAAAGTCGGTTCTGCGCCTGATTTCTCGCCAGTCGTGTCGGTCTCCCGTCCCACTGGGTTATGAGAGTAAAGGAATAGAGAGTGCTCTTGTGTACTGAGCACACACTTGGGCACTATAAAATAATTACTCCTGCGTAGCTAGCCTGGTTACAATGAAACCGGCCACCGTCACCGAAACCTGTGTGGGACCTATTATATTTTTAGATTGCATTTTTTTTTCAAGTTCTAGGCAACCCAGCGAACTTCGTATCACACCTATCCTAATATAAACCTTCCCGCACTTTCAAGAATATTTCGAGGCTCAAATTAGCCAAATTGATTTAGCTGTCCATCAGTCTATCTTTCTGTGTTCAAGAACCGCTATAGCTAGACTAATTTTTGGCCTATTTTTGCTCTATACAGAACACAGTACAGAACCCTTAGTCTGACTCGCACTTGGTCGATTATTATTTAGATTTTTTTGATATTTGAAGTACTAGAGGGGCTCATTTGGCGATGACAAAAGTTTCTAAATAATAAAAATTGCTTAATAATTATAGTTTTCTGTTATTAATCTATCAACCCTGTTACTAATAAACCCCAATTACCCATCATTATGACCCCACCCTAAGCCTTAATTGAGGGGTTTTCCTCAGAGGATTAGACGAGTCTACTACCATTTTTGGTTTACCCCAGTTCGTATAAGTAAATAAGTAGCTGTTTGACCGAGCTTCGCTCGGTATTCGAATACGTTTAAAGATATAAGATTTATTACAGACAATTTTCTTAAGCTGTATGAAAATGTGTTTGTCTGTCTGTCACGTCCTTACATTGAAAAACCATTGCACCAAATTTGATGAAACTTGGTGAAAAAATTGCTGTCGGGAAAGGTAAAATGAAAGATGTCATCTCGGCAACATGTTACAAATGGCTACTTGAACGTACGTACTTGATACGTGAACTTAATGAAAAAAAACCGGCCAAGTGCGAGTTGGACTCGCCCATGAAGGGTTCCGCAGCAGCAATAAGGTTTATTTTTATGAAATTAAGAGGTTTTCTGATTTATTTTCATATTTCAGGTGATTTAATGAAAGTTAAATTAAGGTGTACCATATAAAAAAAAAACTACTGGCTAGATCTCGTTCGAACCAATTTTCGTTGGTAGTTTTTGTAGTAATGTACATCATATATTTTTTTTAGACTTATCATGCCCCTACTTTAAAAGTTAGAGGGGGGACACACACATTTTACCACTTTGGAAGAGTCTCTCTCGCAAACTATTCAGGTTAGAAAAAAATGATATTTGAAACCTCAATATAATTTTTGAAGCCCTATCCATAGATACCCCACACGCATAGGTGAGATGAAAAAAAAAATTTTGTTTCAGTTGTATCTATGGGGACCCCTAAAATTTTTAATAATTTTTCCATTTTTGTATCAAAATCTTAAAGTGGTTCACAGACTACATCTACTTACCAAGTTTCAATAGTATAGCTCTTATAGTTTCGGAGAAAAGTGGCTGTGACATACGGACGGACAGACGGACAGACGGACAGACGGACAGACAGACAGACAGACAGACATGACATGAATCTATAAGGGTTCCGTTTTTTGCTATTTGGCTACGGAACCCTAAAAATGAAAATAATGTTGCCTTGAAAAACAATTTGCCTTTTGTAACACGCCGTATTTCGCACGATTTTTGCTAACAAATCGCTGACCAGCGCTGCTCAGTCATTGAAAAACGATATTTATTAAACGGCTCGCATTTATATTGCTACATTTGAAACAGTGTTTCAGATAAAAACATTAAGGTGAAATGAATAGCCAGCGTTTTGTTTCATGTTATATTTGTGTACTTTTGAAGTTGCACGAACTTTCCACTAAAAAGTTTTACAGTAATAAAACATCAAATTATTGTTATAAGAATCTATATATATATATATATATATATATATATATATATATATATATATATATATATATATATATATATATATATACAGTGTGTAACAAAAATAAGTGATAATACTTTAGGGTTTGTACGTGTTCCTTGTAGAGAGTTCACTGTGAAAGTAGCAGCGCTGAAAGACGATTTTTTTTTTTCACTTTTATATGGGCAAGGTCCCGAGCGTCACGAGTTTTCCCATACAAAAGTCCAAAAAAATTTTGGTTTTTCGACGCTGCTACTTTCACAGTGAACTACAAGGAACACGTACACACCCTAAAGTATTATCACTTATTTTTGTTACATCCTGTATATATATATATATATATATATATATATATATATATATATATATATATATATATATATATATATACAGGATGTTTTTTTTTTCCTACGGCGATGCGAATTAGTGTAACTGGCTAACTGGGCCCCGAGTGAATAAAATTTTCAGAAAATTTTAAAGCGATATCAGATGCATTAATTAACTCAATATTTAAGGCCTTCGGATTGACAGCATTTTTTTTTTTTTTTTTTTTTTTTAACGGGCAAAAGGCCCACCACACATTCCCACCCCTGCAACTCCTGTGTCGCCAGGATCAACAGTGGTAACCAACCACGAAAACCCTTTGAAATGATCTCAGGGATGCCCGAGGGACAAGCTAAATCTGTCTTGGGACCCGCAACGAAATTAATCAGAAGAAATGTAGGAGGAGTAGGAGATACCAATTTCCCTCCCCAAGCAAAGCGGCAGACAGCCAAATTGTAATGACATTGATGTCCGAACAAAGGGGGAAGCACCACGGGAAAAAAATTTGGTTATACTTAATACAATATGCCTACTTCATAAAAAAAAAATAATGACATTTATTTATAATGGCAAACTTGTGTTCGGTTGTTTCCAATAGTATTTATGACAAAAACGTTTGAAAGCACGGAAATTCCTTGCGCTGCCTACGAGGTCATCGTAATATACGACTCCAGAGACACATTGGAGGCTGTTTAACAGATCGGTTCTTTCCTCATGCCAGAGACCGCACTCCCAGAGTACGTGATGAGCAGTTTGTACTTGCGGGCTGTCTGCGGTCGAGCACTCGCAAAAAGGAGATGGAACTAACTTAAATCCATGAAGTTTAGCTTTAAAATTACCGTGACCAGTTAGGAATTGTGCCACGCAATGATCTATTTCTATCCAATGCATGGCGAGTCGTTCACGAACCGAAGGAAAGAAATTGTACAGGTGACGACCTTTGATCGAGTTATCCCACCGTTCCTGCCACTCGGATATAAGAATTTGTAGTGTAAAGTCTAGTGGTTCAAATAGTCTATTCACTTTATTTCTGTCTCTCATAGTTAAGAAATCAGGGGTCGTAATTTTTTATTTTTGTAATATAAAGCAGCTCGGCGCTGTATTTCTAAGTCTACAGGCAAAACACCCGACAGGACAGGAAGTGCTTCAGTACTGACCGTTCTATATGCCTTACATAGGAATATTAATGCGAGACGTTGGCTTTGTAAAAGTTTACGCCGGGCTGCGCCAATCATAGCCCTATCTGCCCAGACCGGTGAGCCGTAGCATATTCTGCCTAAGTACGTAGCTGTATATATAGTTTTTAACGTTTTGAACGAGAGACCCCATGTAGATGTCGATATTTTAGTAAAACTATAGAAATTTATTTTTGCTTTTTCACCCGTTTGTATGATATGTTCTAAGAATGTGAATTTATTTTCTAAAATCATTCCAAGATAACATAGTGACTGTTTACGTTTGACATTTGTTTCGTTAAGTTTAATGCGAGGAGTTGATATAAGAGAGCCTTTTAAAAGAATTTGATAAGTTTTGTGTGCCGCAAATTCTAAACGATTTCTGTGACCCCAACTTGCAATTACGCTTAGGCACTTGTTAGCTTTGTTCTCTATTTCATTTCGCGTATTTCCTTCAACAAGGAGGAACCCGTCGTCTGCATAGCCTACTAGATAACAGAGAGGCGGTATAGGAATACACAGCAAATCGTCAAAACTTATATTCCACAGGTATGACGATAGCACTGACCCCTGTGGGCAGCCGCGGGTTAGATCTTTGATATAGATGTAGTGACCGAGTCGTAGTTTAATTACGCCGTGACGGAAATACGATTGTAGTAAATAATAAATATTGCGGTAGCAACCTCTGTTCCGCAGCTTTAGTAGTAGCATCGGCCACCAGGTATTATCAAAAGCTCCTGCGATATCCAAAGATATACCTACCACGTATTTACATTCAGATGAGTTTACTATTTTTCTGACTTCGATTGCCGCATCGATTGTCGATTTTCCGGCAGTAAATCCAAATTGCTGATTATTAAACTTCAGCCCGCCTGGTAAAAGGCGGGGCACAACCAGCCGTTCTAATAATTTACCTAAACATGGTAAAAGAGTTATAGGTCGGTAAGATTTTGGGTCGTCAGGTGGCTTATCACCGGCTTTTGGAATCAATTTAATTGTGCCGATTCGCCAAATTTTTGGGAACGTGCCTTCTGCAATACATTTATTGAAAACTTCTAAAATCGCTGGTCCAGCCGTTAGACAAGCCTGCTTAATCATAATGTTAGAAATTTTGTCCTCGCCGGCGGACTTTTTTGTAGGTAATAAATTTACGGCTTTAATAAACTCATCGAGGGTAGGCAAGTTGGAAACCGGGGCGTTTACGGGGTCAAATAGTCGGTGTCGAATTTCACGGTGAAGATCGTCGTCCAAGTCCGGCTCGTCGTCAGGGATCAGTACGTCTAAGTAGGCCTTAGCTGTGTCTTCTAAGCTGTGAGTAAATGAATTATTAATTTTTATATTCGAGATAAAGTGTGGAGCTGTAGTATTGTTCGGTTTTAATTCTCGATATAAAGAGGACCACGGGCCCTCCCTATCTAGTCTGTTGGCGGCGTTACGTAACATATTATTTTTCGCCAACACGACGGCGGCGCGATAACGCGACCTTGAAGCCCTAAGGTCGGCTAAGCAAGAAACGTAGTAAACGTCTGATGGACCGAGTCCCTGTCTACGAATGATTTTAATTTTTCGTCTGGCTTTTCTGAATTCCCTGCGTAAGCTGTATAAATTATCGTGCCACCATTTACAACTTTTGTCCGTCTTAATCGGTTTTCGACCTAGGGCAATATCGGCGCAGTAAATAAAGGTGTTGGTCATAATTTCAGCACTATCATTAGAATTTAAGTCCGGTCGGGTGAAGTCTCTGGAATGGGCGGACATAAGGTTCCTGAATAAGTTCCAATTACCATTTTTAACATTGTATTTAAAGTCGTTCGACTCAATCATTGAATCACTCGAGGAAGCGCATGAGAACTCGTAAACAATCAAACGATGGTCGCTGCACGACGCGTCTGGAATGACGCGCCAGTTAATAATATTATTACTATGGACGTACGCGCTAGAAAGCGTGACGTCGATGGAAGATTCGCCTGAAGGGCTGCTAAAAGTAGGTGGTGCATCGGGGGTGTTATGGACTTGCAGATTAAACTCTGCAATGAAATCTTCTACCGCACTACGACGGTCGCGGTCAATATACCTAAGTTTGCCGTGCCATAAGGGAGACGAGGCATTGACGTCGGCACCTATGACTATATTTTTCCCTGCGAGAGATTGTAGGACGCGTCGTAGCTGGTGTAAGTGGGGACCTACTGAGTCGGAATATTGGAAATAACAACTAACTACGTACAGTCTGAAGTATCGACACGAGACCTCCACCACCGCACAGTGAGACGTCGACAGGTTTGTTAGGGCCGTAACTGAGAATTTAGACTGAGGTGTGTATACGCCGGCTCGCGCTAGGTTGTCAGTTTGTACGACTTTCGGCCGTAGCGACTTACATTGGTATTGTTCTTGTATGAGAACCAAGTCTAAATTATAATCCGACACCAATTTTTCCAATTCTAACGTCGCGTGCTTATTGTTATGGAGGTTCAGCTGTCCTATGACTAGTCTATTCATAGTGAGTTGTTAAAATTAATTGCTCCATTTTTGCCTTATAAGTTGGACAGTCTGAGGAGCCCGTGGGGTGATCTTTTTGTAACGGGTGCAGCTACCGCACACCGGCTTAAAATCTTTTAGGTCTTTATTAGGGCAGTCGCTCGATTGGTGTTTTTGTGCGCAATGACGGCAGCACGGGTCGGACTCGCGGCAGAATTTTGAAGTGTGTCCGAACTGTTGACAGTTGAGACAGCGCACTAGTTCGACGTCATCGACAAAACGACACATGGCCCAATCTATAAATAGTTTTTCTTTCGTATCGATTAAATGTTTACGAACTTTTGGTTGCAATTCGAGGCCCATCCATTTCCTATTATAATTATTATTGATAAGACGACGCCTAATAATTTTTGTCGTACTCTTAAATTCATCTTCAGACACATTAATTTCGCCCTTAATATTCTGATTATATAATGCCATTAGAAAATTTTCGTCAGAAATATGTTGCGGTACATCTTTAATTAAGATACGCGGGCTACGGCCTTTAGGAGTTTCGAGGCGCAGGCCGGCAGATTTTAGTGCGTCGACTGATTTTAATTTTTTTATTTGTGACTCACTAGTTAAGCGTAAGATGACGCCCGAGTTTGCGGTTTTTTTCACGCCGTGGATTTGAAAGCCGTCCGAGGGATTAATAGCTTTCATTAATGCCTGTTTCGTTTCAGTTGACGATTTTAATTCGGCCGATTTTTCCTGCGTCGGATATGCTATGACGCACGGGAGCGGTTTACGCGTCTCGACTGGTGGTACCGACTTTGCGAGTTTGAGCTTTAACGCGTCGGCATAAGAGGCATTTTTTGCTGCGGGGGCTGATTGCACGGCGTGAGATGCGTTTTTAGCTGCTATCAAGTCTCGCTCAATATTTGCGACTTTATTTTCTAGTGACGAATTTTTAAGTGCCAAAAGTGAAATAATGGTAGTTAGTTTTTGTGTCATGTTCATTATTTCAGCTTTATTGGTGAAATTGTTGCGACGCGATACGGTTTCATTGGCAAACTCATTTATTTTAGCTAGGTACGAGGAAGCTTCCCTGACTAATTCATAGTAATTGCATGAATCATCGGATGCGCGGCTTGTGTCTAGCAGTGATATTACGGGGGACAATGGGTCGTCCCTAGTGGGTTGATGTCGCTTCTCGACAGGTGATAACGAAGAAGGTGATAATTCCGACAATAAACGTTTACTAGACAAAGTGGGCGGTGAGCGAGTTATTATGTCACTTCTAGCGAATGGGTTAGTGTCCTTATCTGGTGGAATATTGTTATAGTTTGACATTGTGTAAAGTCGGAGTTAAAAACAGCAAGATTCACACTATTTATCGAATTTGAATAAAATGTAATCTGTAATAGGTGATAATGATCAGCTGTTCAACCTGTTCGGCCGGCGCTGCGCTGCGCGCGCGCTACCGGCACTCACAATATTTTGCCTACCTTCAGTCGCCAACAAAAAATGAACAATGAAATTTACTTACCAAGTTAAATCCAACAAAATACGGGCAAATGTGTTTCAAAAACTTACAGTAAATGTAGATTGCACCTTTACCTAGCTATTTACACACACTCAGCACGCATTTATCGATTTAAAACCACTGAAAAATATTTTTGATCCCGGAGCGCACGTCAGGCGATGTTAACCGTTCGGAGGCCGCGGGGGGAGGATTGACAGCATGCCAAACTTTCTTTGTGCATTTCCATTTTCCGTATTTGTAGACCAAATCAAAAAAATAATATCTATCGGCCTCATAGTATATGGAGGCCATTATTTTATGTTTTCTTCGTACTAAAATATAAATTTTCAAATAAGTCTTCAAATAAATAAAACAGAACACGTCCCATTAATGTTTATTAACTCTAAAGAAAGTCCTCTACAAGTCACCCGCGAACGATAACTTTGAGAACCACTGACCCGATCCGGAGAAGGCTAAGCCCTTAAGTACTCAAACTTTACGATTACATAAACCTAGAGATCAAAGGATGACAGCCGAGAACAGTAAACATTAATGTTAAAGACCCTCTTCTGTTTATAGCGACCAGCTGTCTTATTTTGAGCTTGGTGCGCAATGAACTGTACAATGTACATCTTCCTTTGTAAGAAGACTATAATGTCACTTCGTCGTGCTTTAGATGGGTATGGATAAGATTTTATTCCCGGAACAAGACAGGACAGTTTTTCTTTTGAAAAACGATTGTTACTCACTCAAGAAGATATTATGCGGGGTACAGTGTACAGTGTACGCCCCGCAACCAAACAAAGTACAGAACTCCCAAATTAATAATGCGCATGCAAATAAAATATAATCATGAAAACACCCGAATCTATGAAACGTAAGAGCCTCAAACAATACACTTGCATTTTGCGTCTTGTTCAAAGGAAAATAGAAGTAAATATCATATAGCCGGTGGCTGTCCGCTGTCGCCGATCCGTCAATAGGGCGTTCGCTGCGTTGAGCGTATGCCCGGTGCGGCAGCCCATCGCGGGCGCCCGCGCCGTGCGCTCTTAGTATTAGCGCTTGTACTATTATCTTTTCTGCGGTATTAGCTCCGTGCGCTCGCCATAGTAATCGTGCGACGGCTGACCCGCTCAACGCAGCGCTGCTCTATGGGATGACCGGGACACAAAAACACTATATCGTGTCGTGTTATTGTGTCCCGACTCCCGGCCCTAACGCAGCGAACGCCGGGAACTCGCCTAACTCACCGGGAATCCATCGCGGCGTTACCATGGTAACGTCCAAGCAACGTCAGACGCCTCTACGTCGCTGCAAAGCGCTGTTTTTCTTAAAGTTAAGTTTAAGGGCGTTCGCTGCGTTGAGCGTGTGCCCGGCGCGGCTGCCCATCGCGGGCGCCCGCGCCGTGCGCTCGCCATAGTAATCGTGCGACGGCTGACCCGCCGCGCCTCAACGTAGCGCAGCTCTATGGGAGAACATGAAACAAGCACGCCGCACCGGGCGCACGCTTAATGGTCGATTTACACGGGTGACTAACGGGTGGATTTTAGTCACCCGGCAAGTCACCGGTCGAATCGCCTGTCCAAGTCGAATCGCCACCCCATTTACACGGGTGACTAACGGGTCGATTTTAGTCACCCGGCAAGTCACCGGTCGAATCGCCTGTCCAAGTCGAATCGCCACCCCATTTACACGGGTGACTAACGGGTCGATTTTAGTTACCCGGCAAGTCACCAGTCGACAGTAGTATTCGCAGCAAGCGATCGCTTACGACTGAGCGTTTTCACGGTCGATTTTAGTCACCAGCCGCATGCGGCCATTGGCCGCACGACTTTGGGGCTTGCGACTTTAGCCGCATGCGGCGTAGTCGAATTGCCATTTACGGCCGTGCGGCGTAAATCGTGCGGCTTTAGTCACCCGTGTAAATCGGCCATTACGCAGCGAACGCCCTAAGACACGCCGCCCGCGCTTGCAGCGATGTCTTCCGACGCTCGGGAAATACGACCGTCCCTTATAAAGAGGTCACCGAGAAAAAAGAAGCGCTAACAGACTTTTTTATTATTAATTTATGAGGAAATTCCTGACGTTGGGGCATTTCTTATCGAAACATAGAAGTCAAACGTAACTCTTTCAGCTTATAACTTTTCCTCCTCTACACTGGTCGTCCTCTCCTACACTGGTCTACTCACCTTCTGTCCTATTTAATCAAGGTCACCTTTTTTAATACGAGTAGATATACGCAACCTAAAAAAAGTGCACAACGCAGCTTGAGAAGTTTTCACTTAAAAACAAATCTAATTTACTCTCGCACTGGTTTATCCTGTTACAGCAACAACATTAGAATATAATCCCGTCGTAATTCCACGGACGTAATCTTGCAGCACCGGGATTCCTAATGTGGGTGTATTTTTCATCCGCTCACCACAATATTGCGCAAGAAATTAACATCATATTTCCATGTGCTAAGGAATTTAAATGACTCTTCATCAATCATCATCGTCATCATGACACAGCAGTATTTAAGAGGATACACCAGGTGCGAGAGAAATTGAAAATAGGTATTTGAAAATGTATTGCTGTCTCACCAATCTCAAGTCTCCCACCGCAGAGCGCGATAGAGACAACACGACAAAAGTTCTAATAAAAGAACAGAAAATCTTCGATTCGTTGTCCGCTGATTCCTTCTCCAAAACTTAACCGATTTAAGTACTTTTTTCATTAAGAATTAAAGCAAGGCTTGAGCTGTGTTCCTATGTTTTATTTTTTTGTATATTTTAGCCAGTTTTATTTTCTGGGTGTTTGAACACAGAGGAAAATCTGGCCATTTTTTTGGGTTTTTGGACGTTCTTATCTTTTTTAATAATAAAATTATGAAAAAAAGAAAACATAGGGACATGCAGCATGCTAATAGTGGCCATAGATATTCAGGAAAAAAATCATAACTCTAGCGGCATTATCCAGGGAGAAAACAGGGGACAACGTTTGTATGGAAAATCGGTGGTGTGGACTCCTCTTAAGAGTGAATTCAGTATTTAAAAACTTACACAGCTGAACAATGAACTTCCTTTTTAGAAGTTTCTTTTAATGCACATACAGTGTTTATTCGGGAAGTAAACTTTCCTTTATTTAGAGAATCAAAATATCTTCAAGCATAATCCATATTATATAAATGAGAGTCTGTCTGTCTGTCTGTTGCTTGAAGAGGTTTCAAGCATATGATTTTATTAAAATTTGATATTATGGATATATAAAATTCTCGTATCACAATGTTAGTTACCGTACTCTTCCGAAGCGGCTTTACTGATTTTATCAAATTTTATAAGTATGCATATTCAGTAGGTCTGAGAATCGGCTACTGGGTACTTTTTATATTGATAAGTGCATTTGTTGAATTAATAATACTAAATTATTACAACTCGAGACTGACGGCGACCATTGTTTGTGCGACGCGACTGAATAGCGATGGACGTTGTCATGGTGCCAATATATTTACTTAATTAGTCACTTCAATAAAATAATGCTTTATATGGCAAAACAATGTTTGCCGGGACAGCTAGTCATATTATAAAATATGTGCTGCCTTAAATCGTATCTCTCTTCGTAGCAGCAGCCCTACGAAGAGACTTTTTATCAGAAATAAGTAGATCCTTTTGTCGTATTTGCACAATAAATTATAATGAAATCAAATATAAAAACTGACAATTAGACATTGAATAATATATTGAGCGTTTTTAGTTTCCAAATCAAAAGGCTTTCTTAGGCTTAATTTCAGTTATTTTTAAGTCTAGCTTTTATTCGCACTGGCACAAGTAAAATTGATAGCACTATATAACTGCCGTTCGTTTTGATCATCGTAAAACCTGGTGCATTGTTTTAAAGAATTTATGACTCGAAAATGGTATTTTATTGTCGGATACAAGTATTTCTGTTTTATTATCATCATCAGTATTGAAATCACAGTAGTCGATACAGATATATTTTTGGTACAGAATTAATTAACAGATGTTTTGAATACCTAGTCTTAGCCAAATACCATCATATTTGGCTCTATATCTAGTGCTGATTAAATGCCAAAAAATAAATAAATATATTGTTCGTTAGAAATTATTGTATGAGGCAAGCCGCACTACGCGGCACCGAAGCTACGCGACTGAAAACGTCAGTATAGTCAGTGCAATGGAACTTGAAGTGTTGCAGCTTGTCTTGGTCTCACTGTTAAGGCCTATAATATATAATATATAAGGCCTATAATATATAAGGGGAGGCCGATCGCTTCGGTTGGACTGACGCGGACGCAGTGACAGGCCGACTAGACCATAGCAGGAAGTATGTCCAGCGGGGCTAAAATGGTCACATTTAGCAATTCCTCTCAATCAATTCAGCAAATGAATTGTCAAAACTGTCAAAATGACAAAATATGTCAAATCAGTACAAATATACAGAAATGAATCGCAAGCAGAGTTGCATTTTGCGATTTTATTTATGTAGCGATTTTAGCCCCGCAGGGCTTAGAAGCCACCTATGTGAAGTTAGCAACCGAGTTCAAGGTAAATGATTTTTATGTATGTCATTCGATTGTACCCGGAGTGTACCCGATTGTACCGCAATTAAAATCGTTTGTACCTCAATAGGGTAGAAATGGGGGGGTGGTAAAATTTGCTTAGCAACCGACATAAAGATACCGGAATTTCAATGATGCCATCTGGAAGAGTATCGTTTGTACCGGATTGTACCCGTTTTTAAAGTATTTTTTTTTTTTTAATTTTACGAAAAAAAAAACAAAAAAAAAAAATTCCCTAAAAATAAGGCTTTGTATGGAGTAGAAGGAAAGAAAGTATATAAAGCAGTTCAAATGTGTAAAAGAAGTTATTTTTTGAGGTAGATTCGTTCGGTCTTGACGAATTTTCCAATATCTTACTATAAAAGTCGGATATTTTGCAGTTTTTTTGTCGTTTGTACCTCGCCAAAACAGAAAGATTATAAAAGAAGATACTATTCACTTTAAATTCACACAAAATGTTTTGAGGTACAAACAATTTTTCATATAGTAACAACGTCAGAAATTCGATCGGTCTTGACGAATTTTCCTATAACTTACTATAAAACTTTAAGTTAAATTTTGCAACTTTTATCGTTTGTACCTCGCCAAAACAGAAAGATTATTAAAGAAGATACTATTCACTTTATTTAAACATAACATTTTTTAAGGTACAAACGATTTTTCATATAGTAACAACGTCAGAAATTCGATCGGTCTTGCCGAATTTTCCAATATCTTACTATAAAAGTCAGAGTTAAATTTTGCAACTTTTATCGTTTGTACCTCGCCAAAATTGAAAGATTATAGAAGAAGATACTATTCAATTCATATTCACTCAAAATTTTTTGAGGCACAAACGAGTTTTCATATAGTAACAACGTCAGAGATTCGATCGGTCTTGACGAATTTTCCAATATCTTACTATAAAACTCGGAGTAAAATTTTGCAACTTTTATCGTTTGTACCTCGCCAAAACCGAAAGATTATAAAAGAAGATTCTATTCACTTCATATTAACAAAAAAAAATTATAGGTTAAAACGATTTTTCATATAGTAACAACGTCAGATATTCTATCGGTCTTGACGACATTTCGAATATCTTACTATAAAACTCGGAGTCAAATTTTGCAACTTTTATCGTTTGTACCTCGCCAAAACCGAAAGATTATAAAAGAAAATACTATTCACTTCATATTTCCAAAAAAAAATTTGAGGTACAAACGATTTTTCATATAGTAATAACGTCAGATATTCTATCGGTCTTGACGACATTTCGAATATCTTACTATAAAACTCGGAGTCAAATTTTGCAACTTTTATCGTTTGTACCTCGCCAAAACCGAAAGATTATAAAAGAAGATACTATTCACTTCATATTTCCAAAAAAAAATTTGAGATACAAACGATCTTTCATATAGTAATAACGTCAGAGATTCGATCGGTCTTGACGAATTTTCGAATATCTTACTATAAAACTCGGAGTCAAATTTAGCAACTTTTGTCGTTTGTACCTCGCCAAAACAGAAAAATTATTAAAGAAGATACTATTCACTTCATTTTCACTCAAAATTTTTTGAGGAACAAACGATTTTTCATATAGTAACAACGTCAGAGATTCGATCGGTCTTGACGAATTTTCGAATATCTTACTATAAAACTCGGAGTCATATTTTACAACTTTTATCGTTTGTACCTCGCCAAAACCGAAAGATTATAAAAGAAGATACTATTCACTTCATATTTACATAAAAAATTTTGAGGTACAAACGATTTTTCATATAGTAACAACGTCAGAGATTCGATCGGTCTTGACGAATTTTCGAATATCTTACTATAAAACTCGGAGTCAAATTTTGCAACTTTTATCGTTTGTACCTCGCCAAAACCGAAAGATTATAAAAGAAGATACTATTCAGTTCATTTTTGCACAAAAAATTTTGAGGTACAAACGATTTTTCATGTAGTAACAACGTCAGAGATTCGATCGGTCTTGACGAATTTTCAAATATCTTACTATAGAACTCGGAGTCATATTTTGCAACTTTTATCGTTTGTACCTCGCCAAAACCGAAAGATTATAAAAGAAGATACTATTCCCTTCATATTTACATAAAAAATTTTGAGGTACAAACGATTTTTCATATAGTAACAACGTCAGAGATTCGATCGGTCTTGACGAATTTTCGAATATCTTACTATAAAACTCGGAGTCATATTTTGCAACTTTTATCGTTTGTACCTCGCCAAAACCGAAAGATTATAAAAGAAGATACTATTCACTTCATATTTACATAAAAAATTTTGAGGTACAAACGATTTTTCACATAGTAACAACGTCAGAGATTCGATCGGTCTTGACGAATTTTCGAATATCTTACTATAAACTCGGAGTCAAATTTTGCAACTTTTATCGTTTGTACCTAGCCAAAACCGAAAGATTATAAAAGAAGATACTATTCACTTCATATTGACATAAAAAATTTTGAGGTACAAACGATTTTTCATATAGAAACAACCTCAGAGATTCGATCGGTCTTGACGACATTTCGAATATCTTACTTTAAAACTCGGAGTCAAATTTTGCAACTTTTATCGTTTGTACCTCGCCAAAACCAAAAGATTATAAAAGAAGATTCTATTCACTTCATATTAACAAAAAAACATTATAGGTTAAAACGATTTTTCATATAGTAACAACGTCAGATATTCTATCGGTCTTGACGACATTTCGAATATCTTACTATAAAACTCGGAGTCAAATTTTGCAACTTTTATCGTTTGTACCTAGCCAAAACCGAAAGATTATAAAAGAAGATACTATTCACTTCATATTGACATAAAAAATTTTGAGGTACAAACGATTTTTCATATAGAAACAACCTCAGAGATTCGATCGGTCTTGACGACATTTCGAATATCTTACTTTAAAACTCGGAGTCAAATTTTGCAACTTTTATCGTTTGTACCTCGCCAAAACCAAAAGATTATAAAAGAAGATTCTATTCACTTCATATTAACAAAAAAACATTATAGGTTAAAACGATTTTTCATATAGTAACAACGTCAGATATTCTATCGGTCTTGACGACATTTCGAATATCTTACTATAAAACTCGGAGTCAAATTTTGCAACTTTTATCGTTTGTATCTCGCCAAAACCGAAAGGTTATAAAAGAAGATACTATTCACTTCATATTTCCAAAAAAAAATTTGAGTTACAAACGATTTTTCATATAGTAATAACGTCAGATATTCTATCGGTCTTGACGAAATTTCGAATATCTTACTATAAAACTCGGAGTCAAATTTTGCAACTTTTATCGTTTGTACCTCGCCAAAACCGAAAGGTTATAAAAGAAGATACTATTCAGTTCATTTATACACAAAAAATTTTGAGGTACAAACGATTTTTCATGTAGTAACAACGTCAGAGATTCGATCGGTCTTGACGAATTTTCGAATATCTTACTATAAAACTCGGAGTCATATTTTGCAACTTTTATCGTTTGTATCTCGCCAAAACCGAAAGGTTATAAAAGAAGATACTATTCACTTCATATTTCCAAAAAAAAATTTGAGTTACAAACGATTTTTCATATAGTAATAACGTCAGATATTCTATCGGTCTTGACGAAATTTCGAATATCTTACTATAAAACTCGGAGTCAAATTTTGCAACTTTTATCGTTTGTACCTCGCCAAAACCGAAAGATTATAAAAGAAGATACTATTCACTTCATATTTACATAAAAAATTTTGAGGTACAAACGATTTTTCATATAGTAATAACGTCAGAGATTCGATTGGTCTTGACGAATTTTCGAATATCTTACTATAAAACTCGGAGTCAAATTTTGCAACTTTTATCGTTTGTACCTCGCCAAAACCGTAAGGTTATAAAAGAAGATACTATTCAGTTCATTTATACACAAAAAATTTTGAGGTACAAACGATTTTTCATGTAGTAACAACGTCAGAGATTCGATCGGTATTGACGAATTTTCGAATATCTTACTATAAAACTCGGAGTCAAATTTTGCAACTTTTGTCGTTTGTACCTCGCCAAAACAGAAAAATTATTAAAGAAGATACTATTCACTTCATATTCACTTAAAATTTTTTGAGGTACAAACGATTTTTAATATAGTAACAACGTCAGAGATTCGATCGGTCTTGACGAATTTTCGAATATCTTACTATAAAACTCGGAGTCAAATTTTGCAACTTTTATCGTTTGTACCTCGCCAAAACCGAAAAATTATTAAAGAAGATACTATTCACTTCATATTCACTCAAAATTTTTTGAGGTACAAACGATTTTTCATATAGTAACAACGTCAGAGATTCGATCGGTCTTGACGAATTTTCCAATATCTTACTATAAAAGTCGGATTTATATTTTGCAGTTTTTTTGTCGTTTGTACCTCACCAAAACAGAAAGATTATAAAAGAAGATACTATTCACTTTAAATTCACACAAAATTTTTTGAGGTACAAACGATTTTTCATATAGTAACAACGTCAGAAATTCGATCGGTCTTGACGAATTTTCCTATAACTTACTATAAAACTTTGAGTTAAATTTTGCAACTTTTATCGTTTGTACCTCGCCAAAATTGAAAGATTATAAAAGAAGATACTATTCACTTCATATTCACCCAAGAAATTGTGAGGTACAAACGATTTTTCATATAGTAACAACGTCAGAGATTCTATCGGTCTTGACGAAATTTCTTACATCTAACTATAAAACTCGGAGTTAAATTTTGCAATTTTTATCGTTTGTACCTCGCCAAAACCGAAAGATTATAAAAGAAGATTCTATTCACTTCATATTCACACAAAAAATTTTGAGGTGCAAACGATTTTTCATATAGTAACAACGTCAGAGATTCTATCGGTCTTGACGAAATTTTCTATAACTTACTATAAAACTTTGAGTTAAATTTTGCATCTTTTATCGTTTGTACTTTGTACCTCGCCAAAACAGAAAGATTATTAAAGAAGATACTATTCACTTTATTTTCACATAAAAAATTTGTGAATTACAAACGATTTTTCATATAGTAACAACGTCAGAGATTCGATCGGTCTTGACGAATTTTCCTATATCTAACTATGAAACTCGGAGTTAAATTTTGTAACTTTTATCGTTTGTACCTCACCAAAACCGAAAAATTATTGAAGAAGATACTATTCACTTCATATTTAAACAAAATATTTTAAGGTACATACGATTTTTCATATAGTAACAACGTCAGAGATTCTATCGGTCTTGACGAAATTTCTTACATCTAACTATAAAACTCGGAGTTAAATATTGCAACTGTTATCGTTTGTACCTCGCCAAAACCGAAAACTTATTAAAGAAGATACTATTTACTTCATATTCACTCAAAATTTTTTGAGGCACAAACGAGTTTTCATATAGTAACAACGTCAGAGATTCGATCGGTCTTGACAAATTTTCCAATATCTTACTATAAAACTCGGAGTCAAATTTTGCAACTTTTGTCGTTTGTACCTCGCCAAAACCGAAAGATTATAAAAGAAGATACTATTCAGTTCATTTTTACACAAAAAATTTTGAGGTACAAACGATTTTTCATATAGTAACAACGTCAGAGATTCGATCGGTCTTGACGAATTTTCGAATATCTTACTATAAAACTCGAAGTCAAATTTTGCAACTTTTGTCGTTTGTACCTCGCCAAAACAGATAAATTATTAAAAAAGATACTATTCACTTCATATTCACTCAAAAATTTTTGAGGTACAAACGATTTTTCATATAGTAACAACGTCAGAGATTCGATCGGTCTTGACGAATTTTCGAATATCTTACTATAAAACTCGAAGTCAAATTTTGCAACTTTTATCGTTTGTACCTCACCAAAACCGAAAGATTATAAAAGTAGATATTATTCACTTCATATTTATATAAAAAATTTTGAGGTACAAACGATTTTTCATATAGTAACAACGTCAGAGATTCGATCGGTCTTGACGAATTTTCGAATATCTTACTATAAAACTCGAAGTCAAATTTTGCAACTTTTGTCGTTTGTACCTCGCCAAAACAGATAAATTATTAAAAAAGATACTATTCACTTCATATTCACTCAAAAATTTTTGAGGTACAAACGATTTTTCATATAGTAACAACGTCAGAGATTCGATCGGTCTTGACGAATTTTCGAATATCTTACTATAAAACTCGAAGTCAAATTTTGCAACTTTTATCGTTTGTACCTCACCAAAACCGAAAGATTATAAAAGTAGATATTATTCACTTCATATTTATATAAAAAATTTTGAGGTACAAACGATTTTTCATATAGTAACAACGTCAGAGATTCGATTGGTCTTGACGAATTTTCGAATATCTTACTATAAAACTCGGAGTCAAATTTTGCAACTTTTATCGTTTGTAACTCGCCAAAACCAAAAGATTATAAAAGAAGATACTATTCAGTTCATTTTTACACAAAAAATTTTGAGGTACAAACAATTTTTCATATAGTAACAACGTCAGAGATTCAATCGGTCTTGACGAATTTTCGAATATCTTACTATAAAACTCGAAGTCAAATTTTGCAACTTTTGTCGTATGTACCTCGCCAAAACAGATAAATTATTAAAAAAGATACTATTCACTTCATATTCACACATAAATTTTTGAGGTACAAACGATTTTACATATAGTAACAACGTCAGAGATTCGATCGGTCTTGACGAATTTTCGAATATCTTACTATAAAACTCGAAGTCAAATTTTGCAACTTTTGTCGTTTGTACCTCGCCAAAACCGAAAGATTATAAAAGAAGATACTATTCAATTCATTTTTACACAAAAAATTTTGAGGTACAAACGATTTTTCATATAGTAACAACGTCAGAGATTCGATTGGTCTTGACGAATTTTCGAATATCTTACTATAAAACTCGGAGTCAAATTTTGCAACTTTTATCGTATGTACCTCGCCAAAACCGAAAGATTATAAAAGAAGATATTATTCACTTCATATTTACACAAAAAAATTTGAGGTACAAACGATTTTTCATATAGTAACAACGTCAGAGATTCGATCGGTCTTGACGAAATTTCGAATATCTTACTATAAAACTCGGAGTCAAATTTTGCAACTTTTATCGTATGTACCTCGCCAAAACCGAAAGATTATAAAAGAAGATATTATTCACTTCATATTTATATAAAAAAATTTGGGGTACAAACGATTTTTCATATAGTAACAACGTCAGAGATTTGATCGTTCTTGACGAATTTTCGAATATCTTACTATAAAACTCGGAGTCAAATTTTGCAACTTTTATCGTTTGTACCTCGCCAAAACCGAAAAATTATTAAAGAAGATACTACTCACTTCATATTCACTCAAAATTTTTTGAGGTACAAACGATTTTTCATATAGTAACAACGTCAGAGATTCGATCGGTCTTGACGAATTTTCAAATATCTTACTATAAAACTCGGAGTCAAATTTTGCAACTTTTATCGTTTGTACCTCGCGAAAACCGAAAGATTATAAGAGAAGATTCTATTCACTTCATATTAACAAAAAAAATTATAAGTAAAAACGATTTTTCATATAGTAACAACTTCAGAGATTCTATCGGTCTTGACGACATTTCGAATATCTTACTTTAAAAATCGTTTGTACCTCAAATTTTTTTGTGTAAATATGAAGTGAATAGTATCTTCTTTTATAATCTTTCGGTTTTGGCGAGGTACAAACGATAACAGTTGCAAAATATGACTCCGAGTTTTATAGTAAGATATTCGAAAATTCGTCAAGACCGATCGAATCTCTGACGTTGTTACTATATGAAAACTCGTTTGCGCCTCAAAAAATTTTGAGTGAATATGAAGTAAATAGTATCTTCTTTAATAAGTTTTCGGTTTTGGCGAGGTACAAACGATAACAGTTGCAATATTTAACTCCGAGTTTTATAGTTAGATGTAAGAAATTTCGTCAAGACCGATAGAATCTCTGACGTTGTTACTATATGAAAAATCGTATGTACCTTAAAATATTTTGTTTAAATATGAAGTGAATAGTATCTTCTTCAATAATTTTTCGGTTTTGGCGAGGTACAAACGATAACAGTTGCAATATTTAACTCCGAGTTTTATAGTAAGATATTTGAAAATTCGTCAAGACCAATCGAATCTCTGACGTTGTTACTATATGAAAAATCGTTTATACCTCAAAATTTTTAATATAAATATGAATTTAATAATATCTTCTTTTATAATCTTTCGGTTTTGGCGAGGTACAAACGACAAAAATTGCAAAATTTGACTTCGAGTTTTATAGTAAGATATTCGAAAATTCGTCAAGACCGATCGAATCTCTGACGTTGTTACTATATGAAAAATCGTTTGTACCTCAAAAAATTTTCAGTGAATATGAAGTAAATAGTATCTTCTTTAATAAGTTTTCGGTTTTGACGAGGTACAAACGATAACAGTTGCAATATTTAACTCCGAGTTTTATAGTAAGATATTTGAAAATTCGTCAAGACCAATCGAATCTCTGACGTTGTTACTATATGAAAAATCGTTTATACCTCAAAATTTTTAATATAAATATGAAGTGAATAGTATCTTCTTTTATAATCTTTCGGTTTTGGCGAGGTACAAACGACAAAAGTTGCAAAATTTGACTTCGAGTTTTATAGTAAGATATTCGAAAATTCGTCAAGACCGATCGAATATCTGACGTTGTTACTATATGAAAAATCATTTGTACCTCAAAAAATTTTGAGTGAATATGAAGTGAATAATATCTTCTTTAATCATTTGTCTGTTTTGGCGAGGTACAAACGACAAAAGTTGCAAAATTTGACTCCGAGTTTTATAGTAAGATATTCGAAAATTCGTCAAGACCGATCGAATCTCTGACGTTGTTACTATATGAAAAATCATTTGTACCTCAAAAAATTTTGAATGAATATGAAGTGAATAGTATCTTCTTTTATAATCTTTCAGTTCTGGCGAGGTACAAACGATAAAAGTTGCAAAATTTGACTCCGAGTTTTATAGTAAGATATTCGAAAATTCGTCAAGACCGATCGAATCTCTGATGTTGTTACTACCTGAAAAATCGTTTGTGCCTCAAATTTTTTTTTGGAAATATAAAGTGAATAGTATTTTCTTTTATAATCTTTCGGTTTTGGCGAGGTATAAACGATAAAAGTTGCAAAATTTGACTCCGAGTTTTATAGTAAGATATTTGAAAATTCGTCATGACCGATCGAATCTCTGACGTTGTTACTATATGAAAAATCGTTTGTACCTCAAAATTTTTTGTGTAAAAATGAACTGAATAGTATCTTCTTTTATAATATTTCGGTTTTGGCGAGGTACAAACGATAAAAGTTGCAAAATTTGACTCCGAGTTTTATAGTAAGATATTCGAAATTTCGTCAAGACCGATAGAATATCTGACGTTGTTACTATATGAAAAATCGTTTTAACCTATAATTTTTTTTTGTTAATATGAAGTGAATAGAATCTTCTTGTATAATCTTTCGGTTTTGGCGAGGTACAAACGATAAAAGTTGCAAAATTTGACTCCGAGTTTTATAGTAAGATATTGGAAAATTCGTCAAGACCGATCGAATCTCTGACGTTGTTACTATATGAAAAATCGTTTGTTCCTCAAAATTTTTTGTGTAAAAATGAATTGAATAGTATCTTCTTTTATAATCTTTCGGTTTTGGCGAGGTACAAACGATAAAAGTTGCAAAATTTGACTCCGAGTTTTATAGTAAGATATTTGAAAATTCGTCAAGACCAATCGAATCTCTGACGTTGTTACTATATGAAAAATCGTTTATACCTCAAAATTTTTAATATAAATATGAAGTGAATAATATCTACTTTTATAATCTTTCGGTTTTGGCGAGGTACAAACGACAAAAGTTGCAAAATTTGACTTCGAGTTTTATAGTAAGATATTCGAAAATTCGTCAAGACCGATCGAATCTCTGACGTTGTTACCTTATGAAAAATCGTTTGTACCTCAAAATTTTTTGTGTAAAAATGAACTGAATATTATCTTCTTTTATAATCTTTCGGTTTTGGCGAGGTACAAACGATGAAAGTTGCAAAATTTGACTCTGAGTTTTATAGTAAGATATTCGAAAATTCGTCAAGACCGATCGAATCTCTGACGTTGTTACTATATGAAAAATCGTTTGTACCTCAAAAAATTTTGAATGAATATGAAGTGAATAGTATCTTCTTTTGTAATCTTTCGGTTTTGGTGAGGTACAAACGATAAAAGTTGCAAAATTTGACTCCGAGTTTTATAGTAAGATATTCGAAAATTCGTCAAGACCGATCGAATCTCTGACGTTGTTACTACATGAAAAATCGTTTGTGCCTCAAATTTTTTTTTGGAAATATATAGTGAATAGTATTTTCTTTTATAATCTTTTGGTTTTGGCGAGGTACAAACGATAAAAGTTTTCCAAAATTTGACTCCGAGTTTTATAGTAAGATATTCGAAAATTCGTCAAGACCGATCGAATCTCTGACGTTGTTACTACATGAAAAATCGTTTGTGCCTCAAATTTTTTTTTGGAAATATAAAGTGAATAGTATTTTCTTTTATAATCTTTCGGTTTTGGCGAGGTACAAACGATAAAAGTTGCAAAATTTGACTCCGAGTTTTATAGTAAGATATTTGAAAATTCGTCAAGACCAATCGAATCTCTGACGTTGTTACTATATGAAAAATCGTTTATACCTCAAAATTTTTAATATAAATATGAAGTGAATAATATCTGCTTTTAAAATCTTTCGGTTTTGGCGAGGTACAAACGATAAAAGTAGCAAAATTTGACTCCAAGTTTTATAGTAAGATATTCGAAATGTCGTCAAGACCGATAGAATATCTGACGTTGTTACTGTATGAAAAATCGTTTTAACCTATAATTTTTTTTTGTTAATATGAAGTGAATAGAATCTTCTTGTATAATCTTTCGGTTTTGGCGAGGTACAAACGATAAAAGTTGCAAAATTTGACTCCGAGTTTTATAGTAAGATATTGGAAAATTTGTCAAGACCGATCGAATCTCTGACGTTGTTACTATATGAAAACTCGTTTGTGCCCCAAAAAATTTTGAGTGAATATGAAGTAAATAGTATCTTCTTTAATAAGTTTTCGGTTTTGGCGAGGTACAAACGATAACAGTTGCAATATTTAACTCCGAGTTTTATAGTTAGATGTAAGAAATTTCGTCAAGACCGATAGAATCTCTGACGTTGTTACTATATGAAAAATCGTATGTACCTTAAAATATTTTGTTTAAATATGAAGTGAATAGTATCTTCTTCAATAATTTTTCGGTTTTGGTGAGGTACAAACGATAAAAGTTACAAAATTTAACTCCGAGTTTCATAGTTAGATATAGGAAAATTCGTCAAGACCGATCGAATCTCTGACGTTGTTACTATATGAAAAATCGTTTGTAATTCACAAATTTTTTATGTGAAAATAAAGTGAATAGTATCTTCTTTAATAATCTTTCTGTTTTGGCGAGGTACAAAGTACAAACGATAAAAGATGCAAAATTTAACTCAAAGTTTTATAGTAAGTTATAGAAAATTTCGTCAAGACCGATAGAATCTCTGACGTTGTTACTATATGAAAAATCGTTTGCACCTCAAAATTTTTTGTGTGAATATGAAGTGAATAGAATCTTCTTTTATAATCTTTCGGTTTTGGCGAGGTACAAACGATAAAAATTGCAAAATTTAACTCCGAGTTTTATAGTTAGATGTAAGAAATTTCGTCAAGACCGATAGAATCTCTGACGTTGTTACTATATGAAAAATCGTTTGTACCTCACAATTTCTTGGGTGAATATGAAGTGAATAGTATCTTCTTTTATAATCTTTCAATTTTGGCGAGGTACAAACGATAAAAGTTGCAAAATTTAACTCAAAGTTTTATAGTAAGTTATAGGAAAATTCGTCAAGACCGATCGAATTTCTGACGTTGTTACTATATGAAAAATCGTTTGTACCTCAAAAAATTTTGTGTGAATTTAAAGTGAATAGTATCTTCTTTTATAATCTTTCTGTTTTGGTGAGGTACAAACGACAAAAAAACTGCAAAATATAAATCCGACTTTTATAGTAAGATATTGGAAAATTCGTCAAGACCGAACGAATCTACCTCAAAAAATAACTTCTTTTACACATTTGAACTGCTTTATATACTTTCTTTCCTTCTACTCCATACAAAGCCTTATTTTTAGGGATTTTTTTTTTGTGTTTTTTTTCGTAAAATAAAAAAAAAAATAACTTTAAAAACGGGTACAATCCGGTACAAACGATACTCTTCCAGATGGCATCATTGAAATTCCGGTATCTTTATGTCGGTTGCTAAGCAAATTTTACCACCCCCCCCATTTCTACCCTATTGAGGTACAAACGATTTTAATTGCGGTACAATCGGGTACACTCCGGGTACAATCGAATGACATACATAAAAATCATTTACCTTGAACTCGGTTGCTAACTTCACATAGGTAGAAAAGTCATGTTAGACAATTAATACTTGTTATAAGTTGATCTAATTATCCATATTAATATAAATGCGATAGTTTGTCTGTCTGCCTTTTATATCTTCACGCCCAAAACCAGTGAACAGATTTTGCTGAGTATGTAGATACTGTGAGTCCAGGGACCTTTCCCTACATAGGATACTTTTATTCCCGGTTAAATGTATAGTTCCCGAGCTATGAACGAATTTTGGCGCAAAGAAATTGCGGGCGTCATTATAAGTGCGGGATTTCATGTTTGTGTTTTATCGTAGTAAGAAAAAGTATTCGACCACTACTAAATAAATAATAATAGTCTAGGCCAGGGGTCACTAAATGGTGGACCGCCGCCGCGCCGCGCGCCTACCCATCGTGTGCGGACCAAGCACTGCTTGCTGATGATGACTTGATGAGTGTTGAACTTCTCCAGGATTTCATGTCAATAGCTTGCACTAATTTCACTCCAAACAAGCAACAAAATTGTCACTTTTTTCATTGATAATATGTAAAAAAATAAAGATAATTTTTGAAATAGTTTTATGTTACAGTTTTGCTTTATAGACTTAGTCAAATGCTTAGGCATAATGTTAAATATTGTTAATTAATATTATCTTTGGTGCTTACTGAAAACCAGCGTTGCGAACTGTGCTTCGCCACATATGCTGAGTAGGCGCCGATTTGGTAAGACTTGTATTTTTGTATTTGAAATGTTATTGATTATTTGTATTGGACATATTTTACTGTTTTACCAAATAAAGTTTCTTTTTTTCTTTCTTTCTTTCTAAATAAATATCTTTGTAATTTCTAAATACCTTTGTAAATACCTTTGTTTATTAAATATATTTTTTTATTATAAAAGGTGTGGACCGTGAAGGTCATTTCTTTTCTTAAAATAGACCCCGAGTGAAACTAATTGGTGACCCCTGGTCTAGGCCCTTGATATAAAGTTTCAAATATTATTTTAACTGTGTATCTAGTAAAATTCTCAATCAATTGAGGTCAAACACAATCAATTATTTAATGGATTGTTTTATGGGTTCCTCCAATTTATTGGTCGAAAGATTTAAAAGAACTGCTAATAAAAATAAAAATAAATATATTTTTAGACGGCACCGCTGTAAGCCTTTCCTAGGTGAGCTTATTATCTTAAACTGTTTTAATTTGTTTCTAGTAGGAAAGTTGCTGCCATAAAAAGATTATTTTTAATATTTGTAGGCGTAAGTTGATGAAGAGGAATAACTAATATCTAATATAATAATATTTTTATAACGTAATTTGTCCAAATTATAAGGGAAAAAATGAGTACTTAACTCATTTTTTCCCTTATAATTTTTTTTTCCCTTATAATTTGGACAAATCTTGTAACTTAGGGGAAGTTATTATTAACTTCATCATCTAGCTTATAATATTATATCTGGCTATAACTAAATTACATTTTTTTTGGTGACAAATAATTTTCCCGATCCTAAAGCGTTTGCTTTAGGATTATGCAAAAAAGAGAACATTTTCAAATTGTTAGTTACCCACTTCTACTTATGTCTTCATTTATTATAATAGCTTTCGAAACGAAATAAATTATTATGTTCATCCTAATAATGTGTAAAATCTTTTATTTAAATGCTATAAGTATACACTTATAGAAGTTTCAAAGCGGAAAAAAATCGTTAGAGCCCAGTATCCTCCTCTTCTACCAGCTAAACGGTTGCTTCTGGAAATGTGAGCAAAATCACGGGAGTAGGAAATATGCTGAATTTAAAAGTAAAATTATCACGCCTAAGAAGACTTCATAAGGTAATAAGTAATAGTCGATCATCTAAAAAAATATTCGGCGAAGTATAGAGGAACTTTTCGTTCAAATTCCTTTGAACATAACTGAGACGATGTTGTTAGTAGTGTTACCTGTGTTTGGTTATATCCCAGATATTTATAACCGTCAGCTTGGTCTACTGATCCTATTACTTCGTTACTGTTTAGTCGGTACGACGAGTTCTCAAGTTTTCCTTTATTTACAGATTGGATCTTACACCGACTCCGAATTCCATGCAAATATTATATGATTTTTAGGGTTCCGTACCCAAAGGGTAAAATCGGGACCCTATTCGGTACTAAGACTCCGATGTCTGTCCGTCTGTCTGTCTGTCTGTCTGTCTCCCGGCTGTATCTCAAGAACCGCTATAGCTAGACTTCTTAAATTTTCACAGATAGTGTAAGTATATCTGTTGCCGCTATGACAACAAATACTAAAAACAAAATAAAATAAATATTTAAGTGGGGCTCCCATACAAAAAACGTGACCTTTTTTGGCCTTTTTTGCTCGATCTGATACTTATCGAGCAAAAAAGGCCAAAAAACGGCAACACGTAGGTATTGGATATTTTCACAAAAGCCTTAATTATATGTTTACTTCAATAATAATTAATGATATTAAAATAAAATAAATAATTAGGGGGCTCCCATACAAAAACACAATTTTTGGCCTATTTTTACTTTATAACAGTACAGAACCCTTCGTGCGCGAGTTCGACTCGCACTTGGCTGATTTTTTATTATTATTATCATTATATAGAGAAATAGTAGTCTCAGCTGCTGTTGTTTGCCGGAGAAATGACTCAGGTATAATGATTATTATTATTATTGAATACTAGCCTATTTAATAAAATAATAATACAATATAATATTATAATATTGTCTTAAAAACTTAGAAAAGTTTTAGTAGGAGGTCACCGTGTCAAAAGTCATGTTATTAATTTTAATAATTAAAATTAATTATTTACATAGTTTATTAGTATTTGCATACTAGCACCTAGTACGATAAACGACATTTGAGTGAACTTGTTTTAAATTGCCTTACTAATAGATAAAAAGTAAAAATACTAAAATAATTAAAATAAATCAATATTTATAAACTTGCATTTCCTATAATTATACAATTAAAATACCACATCGGTTTCGGTGACGGTGGCCGGTTTAATTGAAGCCAGTCCAGACACGCAGGAGTAATTTTATAGTGCCCAAGTGTATGCGCAGTACACAAGAGCACTCTCTATTCCTTTACTCTCATAACCCAGTGGGACGGAAGACTGACACGACTGGCGAGAGATCAGGCGCAGGACCGACTTTTTACATGCCCATCCGACGCATGGATCATCTTACTTTTCAGACAATCGGATGATCAACCTGCATTGTCCTAACCAAACTTGGAAATAACATGTTTCCAACACAGGAATCGAACCCACGACCTCCGAGTCAAGAGCCACGCTCTTAACCACTGGACAACGAAGGCGTTATACAATTAAAAATAATCTCCCTAACAGAATAGAAAAAGAATTAAAGTATGTAAAACCCGGTAGGTTACAAAACAACTAAGGTGAAGCTGACCCATTCGTGCGGTGTCACAAGAGCTGTCAAACGGAAAGCATAATGTTTTGTTTGATCAAAACCAACTCATGAACATGACAATTTCAATTAAAAACAATTATCTGGCTGTTACTCTTAATAAACAATGATTAAGGATGATAATATGTGTGCAGTATACAGTGTGTTCTTTTTATGATGTAAAAGAAATACTTGTGGCACTCGGGAACTGCCGCGGTAAAGCCGTTGCATAATAATTATGATTTTTTATCTATTTATGCACACAAACACAAACACACTATGCCGAAGTTCCGCGTCGGAAATTCCGCATGATTACATCAGCAACGTCAAACGCATACAATATAACGTGTCATCGGTAATTTAAAATAAATTGCAGGCGGAATCAAACCGAACTTCCACCGCGGAAATTCGTCATAATGTGTTAAGACACTGAGGTGTGTGTTAGGTTTTTTTCGTTACAGAATATCTTGATTCGGTCATCGCGCTAAAAGCCCGGGATAAAAGCTATACAATAGCTAATAGTTTTTCTAGTTTCGGGGAAAAGTGGACAGACAGACAGACATGAAGAATCTTTAAGGGTTTTTTGCCATTTAGCTATGGAACCCTAAAAATGTAATAAAAAAACAATAATATTATACTACAAAATTAAGTAGGCGCAGTCATGGAGGCTTTAAATTTTTTTTACGTACTTTGCAATTTTGTAATGAGTAATGACTGTTAATTATAATTCAAACATTTAACTGCCACAATTAGGATGCTGATTTGAAGCATTTATTTTTCACTTATAATACCACAAGAGCTTCAAGATAATTTTGAAGCTCGTGTGGTATTCGGGGGATTATTTTTCCGTCCCAAATGTCGGCCAATAGAATTAGAATTTGTTTTTTATATATAGCAACTACCAGAGAAAATTTTCAAAAAATTATCAGTATAATACCATGTAGGTTGTACCACGTGACGTCGAATGGTGCAATTCTATTGGTCGATATTTGGGTCGGAAAAATAATCAGTATAATACCATGTAGGTTGTACCACGTGACGTCGAATGGTGCAATTCTATTGGTCGATATTTGGGTCGGAAAAATAATCAGTATAATACCATGTAGGTTGTACCACGTGACGTCGAATGGTGCAATTCTATTGGTCGATATTTGGGTCGGAAAAATAATCAAATATATTTCTGTAAATAATTTTCCGCTTCAGTATTTTTTGACGATCAAAAATACTTTTACAAACTGATGTAACAGCAAACGTCGCGTTGCTTGTCGTAATTTCTCATTATTTAGCAAAAATGTTCATGGGTGCGAAATTAATGAGTATTGTATTACGATTTACGACACAATATTTGGTTTGCCTTTTTCACAGTGTTTCTTTTTTTTGTTACGTTGAAAATGTTAAAAGTACTTTGTTACTTACGACTTCAACCACTGTGATAATTAATAATGATAATCAAGATAGTTTTTTATTGCAATTTGGTTTAAAACTTAATGTTGGTAAGAACGCCTCCGTGGCCCAGTGCTTAGGGCAGGTTATCCCAAATTCACGTTTCTAGAATAAGTAATTTTTAAGGAAATTGCCATTAAAAAAACAAAAAATATTTTATACGTCATATTTTAACTAGTGACTTTTGTTGGTTAGAAACATAATACAGATAATAATTTTAACAGTTCGATTACTATTAAAATTTTACAGGGTATTCATTGGATATATGTTTAGTTATAATATTTTTCGATTCAATAACAACGAGAAATACGGCTTGTGAGCACAACGCCTGACGCCACGTCGCGTGTGGCATCAGTGTCCATAGAAACGTGTGCGGCGAGATAACCTGCCCTTAAGGGTCAATTCAGACCGCAACGCGACGAGGCGAGGCGAGGCGCGGCGCGGCATTTTGTATGGATTTGACAGATTTCAATTGCGTGAGACGTCTTGCGAATCTGTCAAATCCATATTATAAATTTAGAAATGCATCTACGCGTTGCGTTGCGGTCTGAATCAACCCTAAGAGCGTGGCTCTTGACTCGGAGGTCATGGGTTCGACTCCCGCGTTGGAAACATGTTATTTTCAAGTTTAGTTAAGACAATGCAGGCTGATCACCTGATTGTCTGACAAGTAAGATGATCCATGAGTCGGATAGGCATGTTAGAAGTCGGTCCTGCGCCTGATCTCTCGCCAGTCGTGTCGGTCCTCCGTCTCACTGGGTTATGAGAGTAAAAGGAATAGAGAGTGCTCTTGTTTACTGCACACACACTTGGGCATTATAAAATTATTCCTGAGTCCTGCGTAACTGGTCTGGTTTCAATGAAACCGGCCACTGTCATCGAAACCGGTGTGGGAGTTATTATTAACGTTGGTAATAACCACATAAAAAACTAGTAATTCAAATTAATATGATATTTGAGAAAGCCTTAAGAAGCGCTTACACGGGCAATAATTATGGCAATATTTGCTCGGCGACACGAATGGAGCGATCTGGGGGGTGAGCCAAAATCTTTTCGTTTTCGCTTCGTTATAGAATCGCCGAAGATAATGTATGGAATTGACATAAGCGTTCGTTAATATGACGTTGACGTTCGACTCGTCTTATGTCAATTCCATACATTTTGACCGGCGATTCTATTACGAAGCGAAAACGAAAAAGTTTCGGCTAAATGTCCTGGAGCGAATGGAGACATCTGCCGCTTATACGGGCAACTAAAGTTGCTCAACTCTCGTCAACTGTGACATCACGACTACATCAAGCAATTTGCGGCAACAAGCAGCAATATTGCGCAATACAATACTAAGTGAATGTGGCCATCGAATATTTGAGCGATCTGACACTGAGCGATATAAAATAAATTGCTCCATATTGCTCCACTAATTGCTCCAGATCGCTCCATTAGTGTCGCCGAGCAGTTATTGTCGTAATTATTGCCCATGTAAGCGCTTCTTAAGTATTTAAAGTCTTCTCTAACAAACAATAATATTATTTAAACTTTTTCTCTCCATAAATTATTATTTAAATATTATTGTGACCCTCAGTTTAAATAGAATTCTTTGATTGTGACACAAATCACAATATATTATTTTAATAAGTTTAATTTAACATCATCCTGTATTCAATAAAAGCAGTTGTAACAAGTTGTTGGCATTGCCAACTCATTAAAAAAATATCTCGTAGCAAACGCTACAGTCGCTTAGTGTTTCGATTTCGCGATGTGAAACAAAAATTATAATATCAAGAAATGTATAACTTATATTGCATAATATGGAATGACAAAGATTTATATAATCTAATGTGAATTATATTTACTTAGTGACGTGTTAGCTCTTATCATATCAGTAAAAACTATAATATTTATAAAGCAAAGAACAATAACGTGATAGTAGTGAGAACAGACAGACAGACTTATTGTCTTGTGCGAGAAAGTTCAATATTTATATGTTATTTATTATAATAGATAATGTCTACAGAGAGTGGAATAGCCCCATCGAAAGGTATGTTAATTTTTTCCTAATCTTTTTTTTCATAATTTTAAGGAAAGGGTTTTTAATTTGTAAATTATAACAGAATTTCTTATTTTTCTTTGTAAGTATACTTAAAGTATACTTAAAAAGACACAATTATTTAAAAATTAACATTTAATATTATTATATATGAACAATATTATATTATTGGTATCAGACAGATTTCTCTTTAATTTGTTATATCCAACATGATATTATAATATAATATTTAATTTGCAAACAAAGGCTGTGCTATCTATTTTCAATATTTTTAACGGCACTTTTTCCAATATTTTCTTTAATAATTTTGTTTTTAACTTCATCAAAATCAATCTAGCCGTTATGAAGTCTATTCACTGCAACATACACTTTCCTTCATCAAGTTTTTCCACTGTACGACATAAGTTGAAGTAATAAATATCTTGTATTTCACTTGGCTGAAACTTTTAAGCCGATTAATGGATAAGCCAGTTCGGAAATGTTATTATCTCAATAATGAGTTAATAAACTTTAGGAATTGCTTCTAATTAATTCTGGTCTATAAATAAATAAACGCGCAGCCAGAACTAAAAATATTTCCAATAACCAGGTTATTTATATTTTATACCTTATCCCTTAAACTAATTCTATGAATTTAACACTGATACTATACGTTTTTAGTAGTTATTTAAGTTTACGTACGTAGGTACGTAAAAATGCAGCTACAGGGTTAAGTCCGTATATTTTTTTTAGTTCTTAATATGGCCTAGCTATTTTAAATAATCCTAGGTCTGGCCGCGCATCTTTTTTTTAGACCAACATTGTACGGAAATTGCCTGATGTCCTTTGGTTCCTTTCGAACTGTCATGTAACGTCAACCTGATACCGCTCAAGGCCACCTAAATATTATTGCAAATTTATTGAAAATGTGTACCTAGGTACTACCTCTGTAGTAGGTACACAATTTTGACAAGTATAATTGTAGAACATGTTTTTTGACGGAGTTACTTTTCCTTAGTTTTTATTGTTCGTAGTTGTATATTAACAGTTAGTATAGAAAGAAACTTTTTTTTTAGAAATTTCTTTCTATACTTTTAAGAAATTTAGTATAGAAAGAAGCTTTTATAAGTAAGTATAGAAAGAAACTTTGAAAATTTAGTGGCAATAATATGTAACTTGTAAGTTGTAACTCATAGGGCCAATTCAGTCCGCAACGCGACGCGTAGATGCATTTCCTAAATTGTACTGAATAGGGATGATGACAAGGTCAAAGATTAGCGAATTTTGTTAAAAAAATAAAGAAATCACGGTAAAAAATAAGTGTTCCCAAAATTTCAGCTCGATACCATTTGTATTTTTTTTGTTATGCGCCTTCAAAGTTGGATAATCAAGTTGATTTTTTTTTCAATTATATTTCTTAATATTTGTATACCATTCGATAACTTATGCAATTAAACGCAACTTTTGTTATAAAACCACTTTCATAAACGCAATATTTAATATATAATATAATATAACAAAGTTCTCTCCCGATGCGTACAAACTACGAAAGAGTGACGTCAGTCTTTCGTAGCACTTTGTATGGAGCGTTTCGGGCAGGTCTATTTTATGAGATGTTTGAATTGTCATATATTGGTGAATTTTTAAGCTATCAGAGTCATTCTTTCAGCGATGTTTCTATTTTTCAAGGGTCGTTCAATTACCAATAAGAAAAAAAATAGTCATCAAGCCTATTGACAGATTTTAATTGCGTGAGACGTCTTGCAAATCTGTCAAATCCATACAGAAATGCATCTACGCGTCGCGTTGCGGTCTGAATTGAGTATTTAAAGGTAAGAGCCCATATGACCCTAACTTGACTACATACTTTAACCTAGATCTCAAAATCTGTAAGGTCTAGAAAACTGATTTTTTGACACAAGTAACTTCAGTTCATAAAGATTAAATGCTCAAGACGAAAACACGATTACTCAAAAAATGCTCGATAGTTTCTTTTTTACAGAAAACCTTGTTTTAGACACATTTTTGCTTGGATCTTCGAAGTTTGCTGTCTTTTCTTTAATATTTTTTAATATCTAAAAAGGTATTGATAAAACCTACATTTGCTCAAAACACTTTTTTCATAATCATTATAGTTCGTCTTTTATTCAAGTAAAACTAACTCGGCGATGATTCCGCGCCGTCCTTTTTCATCTGGCATATGAAAGACGGGCGTGAGTGTGAAGAGAGAAGGACGATGTTTGATTTTTAGAGTCAGGTGAGCTCTTAATGCTGCCGGCAACTTCTTGGACAGAACAATGGAACTGGAATGTTTAGGAACTATAACTATTTTTCGCAAAAAAAAAACTTTCCAATATCGTTTCCTATATGTATTTCTTACTCCATACTAAATTTATACAAATTGTTTCAATGATTCAAGAGCATAAAACGGTAACACAGGCAGACAAGTACCTATTATAATTTTTATAAAAAACTAGCTGTCCCGGTGAACTTCATGTCACTTTAAAACCTTTCCTGGACTTCAACGAATATTTTAAAATTAGCCCAATCTTTTTGAGTTTTAGCGCGACTAAAACATTTGTAAATCCATTTTTATATATAAGAAGAAGATAATATATATTATATAGATAGATAACGTGCATTGGACATAATATTTTAATCGTTTAATATTTAAAAACGAAATCATGAGACGACCTGTACATGTTTTTCTTTCAGCGCGCCTAAAGAAGTTTCATTAAAAAAGTTACACTCCCTCCAGTGTAATCGTGCGCGAAAATTTAATCTCACTTGTTGGCTTTTCCTCATCGAAATTGAAGCAAATATTTGCATTGAGGATATTTTAATTTAAAAATATTGTTACACAATTTCACCGCTTGGAATATAAGAAAATAATTATTAATTATTATTTAGTGTAGCATAATTTTTGATACAGAATATAGAGCGGGGATAAACAGTCAAGATCAAATAATGAGACTCAATATTATTCTTTAATTAATGATAATATATAATTACATGTTCATTTGTTTTTTTTTTGGGAAGTTTTTTCTTTTCTTGTTACTTGACTGATAATACCATACAAGGCATTAAAAGCAATTTAGTCAATCTTTGTACTTTTGTGTGCATAAAGTTTTTAAATAAATAAATAATCTAGACTAGAAAGGTGAAAACCATAATCCCCCTTTTTGTTTTGCCGTGGTCGGATAAAAATATTTTTATACGTGGGAGAGCCATGCTTCGGCACGAATGGGTCGGCTCGACCGGAGAAATACCACGTTCTCACAGAAAACCGGCGTGAAACAGCGCTAGCGCTGTGTTTCGCCGAGTGAGTGAGTTTACCGGAGGCCCAATCCCCTACCCTATTCCCTTCCCTACCCTCCCCAATTCCCTTCCCATCCCTTCCCTCCCCTATTACCCTATTCCCTCTTAAAAGGCCGGCAACGCACCTGCAGCTCTTCTGATGCTGCGAGTGTCCATGGGCGACGGAAGTTGCTTTCCATCAGGTGACCCGTTCGCTCGTTTGCCCCTTATTTCATAAAAAAAAAAAAAAAAAAATACGTAGGAAGGAAGCGGTTACATAAAGATTAATCCATTACTACCGGGAATGTTTTATGTAATAATTTTATTTTATTATACCTTACAAGGAAATAGGCTTCTCTTTATATGGTAATCGTGCGCGGTAGCTGCAAGATTCTTTATCATAATATTATTATCTACTTGCCAATTATTACGAAGATAAAGTTACCAATTACGTTTATTGTTTTATTTATGCAAATCTTATTTATAAAATTCTCGTGTCACAATGTTAGGCCGCGTACTCCTCCGAAACGGCTTTACTGATTTTAACAAAATTTTATAATGCATATTCAGTGGGTCTGAGAATCGGCTACTGGGTACTTTCTATATTGATAAGTGCATTTGTTGAATAAATAATAGTAAATTATTACAACTCGAGACTGACGGCGACCATTGTTTGTGCGATGGGATAGCGATGGACGTTGCCATGGTGACATACTTATTTAGTCACTTCAATAAAATAATACGGGCGAAATACTTTATAGGTATAGCAAAGAAACGTTTGCCGGGACAGCTAGTACTTATATATAAACAAAATACCTTATCGGTTATCTTCATGTTTACAGATGAGACGAAAACAAAGGACTCTATGGAAATATTGGAAGAGGCATTAGTTGTGTGCGGATTTGGAAAATTTAACATAGTTCTACTAGCTGCTACACTATGTACGGGGTTTGCGGCTATGATCATAACGACTACTTCAGCGTACATCTTGCCAATAGCTGAATGTGATCTAAAGATGGACATAATGCAGAAGGGGCTTCTAAATGCTATACCATTCTTTGGTGAGTATTGAATTTTTGTTTCATGAAATAAAGGGTCGCCTGATGGAAAGCAACTACCGTCGGCCATGGACACTCGCAACACCAGAAGAGCTGCAGGTGTGTTGCCGGCCTTTTAAGAGGATTCGCTCTTTTCTTGAAGGTTTGCAGTTCGTATAGGTCCGGAAATACTGCCGGTGACAGTTTGTTCCAGAGTTTTACAGTGCGCGGAATATTGATTTGTCTTATTACAGTTGTATTAATTTTTACCACGTAAGAAATTATCTTGAAGATCGCTTTAGGCTCAGCGCAGCTCTTTGATTTAGCGCCGTACATAGTTCTTTATCAGACAAGATAGTTCAAACATGTGTTTATTAAAACACATATTTCAACTATCTTGTCTGATATAATTATTTCTCTCATGATGACTTAACATATTCAAATTGCGGAAAAGTTAAAATGTACCGTGAATATCTAAAATACTGTTTCAATTTTACTTTAAAGTAAGTGAATGAAATATTATTTTAATATAATTTAAAATATAGCTTTTGAGACTTTTATAGGGACCGTGCAAGAACTATACGTGGCACGTTATGGAGTCATTTCAATATTTAGTTTCGAATTTGCGACACCTGTTTGCAGTTCCATGGTTATGAAATAAATAAAAAATAAAATCATTTATTCAGGCTTCTGAGACCCATAACATTAGCCCATTATGCACATTTCTTATAAAAATAGTTGCAGGCAAAATCTAGAAACAATGTCTTTATGTTGCTACTAGATTTTATCGGCAACATTTTCCATGACGAAAACTCTTCTATATTCTGGGACTTAAAGGCCGTGCAATATGCAATATAGATAATATTATGCAATATAGATTTACAATATAATTCGCATAGTAAAGGAGGGGAAGTAAGTTATCTTCATAGATTATAATGGCGCACACATACAAGCGCGGCTTGTATGTGTGCGCCATATATATCAATGCGTCGCCACGTACGGCACACAACAAAATCTCGGCGAGTTTTAGAGGCTGCAGCTGGTACCGCCGAGATTTTGTTGTGTGCCGTACGTGGCGACACATTAATACTATGGCGCACACATAACTTACTTCCCCTAATTTTACTATGTAATTTTAATTTTTTTTATTTATGAAATAAGGGGGCAAACGACCAAACGGGTCACCTGGAAAGCAACTTCCGTCGCCCATGGACACTCGTAGCATCAGAAGAGCTGCAAGTGCGTTGCCGGCCTTTTAAGAGGGAATAAGGTAATAGGGGAGGGTAGGGAAGGGAAGGGAAGGGAATAGTTGAGGGTAGGGAAGGGAAGGGAAGGGAAGGGAATAGTTGAGGGTAGGGAAGGGAAGGGAAGGGAATAGTTGAGGGTAGGGAAGGGAATAGGGTAGGCGTTAGGGGATTGGGCCTCCGGTAAACTCACTCACTCGGCGAAACACAGCGCAAGCGCTGTTTCACGCCGGTTTTCTGTGAGAACGTGGTATTTCCCCGGTCGAGCCGGCCCATTCGTGCCGAAGCATGGCTCTCCCACGTATATAATGGGTGTAATGGATTATGGATCCAATATTCTGCTTATTCACTACCGAATACGTAACTTACTAGTTACTACCTAACAAACGTAAAGTGGTTAAAAGCAGACACATCTTTACATATATAATATTAGTGTGATTTTTTCTTTTAGGTCAAGTTGGAGCATCTTTGTTCACTGGTTTCGTATTGGATGTGTTTGGGAGACGGGTATTTTTGATAGGGGGAAACTTCGCTTTGTTCATCCTGACTATCCTGGAGGGATCCTCCCAAAACTACTGGATGTTGGTCGTCGTGAAACTTATTCAAGGAATACCGTAAGTATTCACTACTTATGATTTAAGATTCATAGGTTGGCGATTTACATTTTCAAATGGGAATTATTATGCATCGGAGCAGAGGGTGCTTAATACTCGTAGCATACAGTGCTAGTGCACATTAGGTAACATTAGGTAAACAATCCGATCAAAATCCGATATGTTCCGACCATAAAGTTAATATACCTAGCGGAATAGAGAAACAAAGGCCTGAGCAAGAGAGATGTCACTATCAGTAACACTGCGTGGTAAAAAGAGACGTGTGATACATGACAGCAGCACTCTTTTTTTTGACGTCCAGTCGGCATGTGCCGCACGTTGACAATTTAATCCCATAGAAATCATATTCAATCATGCTTGTGTAAGTGTATACGTACACATATTTTTACATACAGATAAACTAATTTCGGTTTCGTTTGACAGCTCGAGATTGTTGCTCTATTCCGCTAGGTATATAACTTTATGGTTCCGACCAAAATCAATTCAAAATATTGACAGAAACGTTGTCAAACGTCGAACAAAACTTTTTTTTACTGTCTGTGCTAATGCTGCCTTAAGAATAAATGATTCCAGTGATATAACATAGCTAAGCTTTGCATACAGTATAGTATAGTAGTGTAGTAAAAGATCATATTCTATTTTTTCACTCGGTTATAACCACCGAAATAAATCAAGATAGAACGGCGACGCGCGTGCGTTGCTAAGGAATCGCTCGTGTCAATTTTTGCTTTGCTTTTAGTTAGAACAAATAACTTACTCGTGGAAAGAAATACCTTTTTTTGACCGATTCACTTTGGTACTTCTGTTTTTACAATTAGACACTGCAGAATGCGGCATTTTTGCACAACCAATCCGGTGTAATCAAGTCGAGACGTGCGCGCTGACTGAATGAACGTTCAACAAATCGTGCTCACTTGCGCAAGATTGAAACACGCGTACTCCACCCGCTTAGCCGTTCTATCTTGATGTATTTCTGTGGTTATAACTTTTCAGCTTGAGTTTTTGTTTCACGGCTGTTACCCCAATGCTGACTGAGATGACAAGTATGAAGATACGAGACAGAATAGTGCTAATGAATGCTTGTTTTGTCTCACTTTCGTTAATAGTAGCAGCTCTGATGTCATGGGCGATGCTACCTCTACAAATTGACATCGTCATATGGAAGGGCTACTTTGGTACGTATTTACTCAGTTCAATAATTACTTAATGTTTACATTACAACCGTTACTAAAATAACACACAATGATGAGCTCATAATAGTCCACAATTATAGTTATTAATCGAAATTATATGAATCAAATAATTGAGGCCCGAGTATATTCCCTTGAGTCACTCTATTATAATACAATGTTGTTTTGCAGAATTACACGCTTGGAATGTTTATTTGTATACTTGTTCGGTTTGGAGTCTAATGGGGGGTATATTGTTTTACATTCTGCCTGAGAGTCCAAAATATCTGTTGTCACATGGTCAAGAAAATGAGGCGTTGGTTGTTTTGAAAAATATTTACAGAATAAACACTGGCAAAGATGAAGACACTTTTCCGGTAAGGCTGGAAAATAAATTTCTTTTTTATATTTATCTAGCTGTCCCGGAAAACGTTTCTTTGCCATATTTAAAAGTATTTCACTCGTATTATTTTATTGAAGTGACTAAATAAGTATGTCACCATTGCAACGTCCATCGCTATCCCGTCGCACAAACAATGGTTGCCGTCAGTCTCGAGTTATAATAATTTACTATTATTTATTCAACAAATGCACCTATCAATATAAAAAGTACCCAGTAGCTTTTCAGACCCACTGAATATGCATATAAAATTTGGTTAAAATCAGTAGTTCGGAGGAGTAGGTACGCGGCCTAACATTGTGAAAAGAGAATTTTATATACAGGGTGTAACAAAAATAAGTGATAATACTTTAGGGTGTGTACGTGTTCCTTGTAGATAGTTCACTGTGAAAGCAGCAGCGCTGAAGGACCAAAAATTTCTTTCACTTTTGTATGGGGAAACTCGTGACGCTCGGGCCCTTGCCCATACAAAAGTGAAAAAAAATCGTCTTTCAGAGCTGCTACTTTCACAGTGAACTCTCGACAAGGAACACGTACACACCCTAAAGTATTATCACTTATTTTTGTTACACACTGTATAAGGTAAGATAAGAAGATGTAAGGTTATTTTATATTTTAACACATCTTTTAGAAAAAAAAAAACTAATTTAATAGCCCACGCTCTGCAGATTTGTGATTTGAATGTACAAATTTTCGAAAAACTAATGATTTGTGTCTATGAAAAATAAATATTTTTCAGATTAAATCATTAAACCAGAAAAACACATACAGCGAAACGGTGAAAAGAAGTCTTAAAGAACAACTGGTACGCGCAACCCACGACATAAAGGAACTGTATCGACAACCGCTACTGTGTAGACTGATATTGTTCACATTTATAGGTTTTGTATGTTTATGGAAGTAAGTAAATTTCTAACGTCTTATCTATAGGCCTCTTGGATATCTCTAGTGGTGCGGCGAGTGGCAGATTCAGGCAACACGTGGGTGTCAGAGTGCGATCAGCTGTAAAATACGGCTTACTAGTTTTAATGAAAACACGTTGAAAACGTTAAAAAATGCTCTGAAATAGGAAAATATGAGCGGTACGAGGTACTGTTGTGTTGTAGGGTGCAAAAATTCCCAATCTTTGAATCGTGAATTAACGTTTTATTCGTTTCTGAGACGGAATTGGGAAACGTATCGAAATCAACATGCCGATTTTATTAATCATGCTTAAATCTCGCATGAATATGTCTAAAATATCACGTGCAAATTATTTTTAATATCATTGTTTCATTATGTAAAATAATATATTGCAATTTAAAACACGATAAAATAAAAAATAACAAACAAAATTATTGTCGGTTTAATATTTCAGAACAATACTTATTCCTTCAATATTCACTTTTGCAGTTATACTATTATCATACTAATATACTAATTACTGATATTATTAATATAGTATAAGTACTAATAATATTATAAGTGCGAAAGTGTGTCTGTCTGTTACCTCTTAACGCCTAAACTGCTGAACAGATTTTGCTGAAATTTGGCATGGATAACTCCATATATCCTTAAGAGTCCCGAAAAAGGACACAGGCAGTGGCGTAACTATAAGATTCGGGGCCCGTGGCAAATTGATGGGGCTCTATCAATAAAAATCGTCACGTTAATAATAAAACAATATGTACTTAAAAAATGTTGCCCTTTTGGGCTGCAGGCCCGTGGCATTTTGCCAGCCCTATAGTTACGCCACTGGACATAGGATACTTTTTGTCTCCGGAAAATGTACGGTTCCCGAACCCGTGCGACTAAAGAGTTATAGCACAACGGAGTTGCGGGCGTCATCTAGTAAATATGTATAATATATTATTACATATTAAATTTTTCTTTGCTAATGAAATACAATATATTCATTTTCCATTTTTATTTTGCATGTACGGTTGAATAGTTGCTGAAAATATATTTGTTTACATTATTCAACTATTAATTAATTTTCTAATTAATATATAGCTCCACTTTCACGTCGTACAGTCGATTACCTACTCGTCTGTGGGAACGGAACGGATGATACGTTCTCCGTCATCATGGATTTCAAAGACCTCATGAACATGATTGCTTTGGAATAGTTTTCGCTCTATAATTTTTAATTAGGTAAACAACCTGTTATTAGTAATAGTAAAAGATAACTAATAAGATGATCTTACAAATAAATAAATACACAGTAAAAAACATATTCAATGAATTTGAAAGAATATTTCATGATCGTGTATATTTAAGTAAATAAGTATAGCTTTCGATACAGATTTTCCGTGGAAAAAGTCTGTGGAAATATTCCGAAATCCAAACTTAATAGTAATTTGGCTCACTACTTTTTATTGTGCTAAAAATATAAACAATTACCAAAAAAGTGCAGTGACTTGTATGAGAATCATATGAGAAAAGCGCCCGTGAGTTTCCGCCGTCAACCGACCCGCGGCGTTGCCGTAGCTTAGCAACGATATCCAAGAGGCCTTGAGCCAAAAACTTTGTATCCCTTTTGGCGAAAACGGGGAAACGTAGGTGAATGAAATTTTGCACAGTTATAGTTTACATGGTGAAGGAGTGCATCGAGCTAATATTATTTTGAAATTATGCTTTATCATACATTTTTTTAACAAATAAAACATTACACATATTACAACACACACACTAGGAAAAATGACAGATTTTTGGGTGACAAGCCTATACATACGAATTATACTCTTTTATTTATGGTTGAAGTCTCTTGACAACAAGTTGACAAATTGAAAATAGATTATAGTTTTTTTTTTATTGAATCTTAGCTACTATTAGACAATGCTTATAAACTCGGCCAGTTTGAGATCACCTGAGTCCCAGAGACAAGAGTTGAAAAAAATACGATAAAGTCAATATTTTTTTACAAAATATAGGTAGTAGACAAGAGACAGTAGTCCTAATGTTGTTGAATCTAAGGTCGAATTTCGACCATTGGGCGATCTCTAGTTTATATTAATTAGTAACTTTATTTGCACTATTGCAGAGAGTATGATGCTTATTATTTATCAAATTGTAGTTAGATTTCACCCATAAAGTTAATATACCTAGCGGAATAGAGAAACAAAGGCAAGAGAGATGTCACTATCACATTGCGTGGTAAAAAGAGACGTGTGATACATGACAGCAGTCTTCTTTTTTTGACGTCCAGTCGGCACGTGCCGCACGTTGACAATTTAATCTCATAGAATTCATGTTCAATTATGCTTGTGTAAGTGTATACGTATTACGTACACATATTTTTACACACAGATGAAACCAATTTCGGTTTCGTTTGACAGCTCGAGATTGTTGCTCTATTACGCTAGGTATGTTAATTACTTTATGCTTTCACCATAAACATGAATGACGTCATTGCTCGATTTAGGCATTACGATACGTCGATGGCTTGCCCACAAACTTGATGTAAATGAGCAATGTATTCTGAATTTACTTAAAAATATCTAAAGTTCTGACTTTACTGCAAATTAAAAATCACGTTTACAGTTACACGTCTCTACGACTGTGGTTTCCTCAACTTTCAACAATCGTTGAAGACTATCACAGAGAACACAATGATTCCGCTGACTTTTGCTACATGATCAATAATTATAAAGCAGATTCCATAGACGGTCCAATTTCTAGAAACATCACAGAACCTACTATTTGCGTTCCGGTAAGTACAAAGATTTCTATAGCCTAGTGCAGTAGCAAAAGTTATGGCTATGCTAAATTTTCATTACTTATACATACAAAATAGCAGAAGTGTAACAAAGTAACTGGCTTTATTGCTAAAGAAGATCATCAACTTTGTTTATACTTTATTTAAATAATAGTTTATAGAATTTCATGCATATATTTAATTTAGCAATTCCACGTCATGAATCATGATGTTGATTACGTCGCTGTTGGAGTTTCGAGTGAAATAGAATTTTGTGGAATTTTTATGAATTTTATTATTGTTAACAATATATTGGTCCAAACTAAAAATTATTGTAGCGCGTGTGTTAATTATTATTATTGTTTGTATGTGCGCGTAATAATAGTTGTAACGACGCCCGCCGAATCGAGTCGATCTTGTTGCATCGGGGCTCGAGGTCAAGGGGCACCGCGGGGTGAAGCGTTCTGGAATGCACCGGCGAGCGCGGCACCCCCGCGCCAGTCGGGACGCGCGAGCGTAAGCTGCACTACTTGATTGTGTACTTTGTTGTTATTATACCTAATTATAGTTATTAGTGAGCCACACCTGTATTTTAAGTGCATAAGTAAAGTGAATAAAAGTATTGCACCTTAAAAATTGCGCCCAACTTGTGGCCGGACCACAAAAATGCCGAAAACGCGACAACAAGAAAACGCGAGTGCAGAAGAAACTGACGCTAACATGGCGGCGCCCGCGCCCGTGAATACCGGCGCCACATTGTCAGAAGCCCAGTTCACCGCACTTCTAAGCGGCGTGATCCAAAGTCTTCAGTCACAGACACAAGCAGCACCCGCCCCGACTCCGGCGACAGCAACGGTAGGAAATTTCGTCGCGTGCACCGCCCGCTTCGACGGAAAGAAAAACGACGCCGACGCCGTAGAAGCATTTATCGATAACATAGTTACGTACAAAGAGTGTGCGAATGTACCGGACCACATCGCGCTCCGTGGTATGCCTATGCTGCTAACGGGAGAGGCTGCGGTATGGTGGCAAGGCATAAAAGCCACCGTACAAACGTGGGACGACGCAATAAAAAGGCTACGTAACATGTTCGGCGCACCACGTCCCGCCCATTGGATATTTCGCGAGATTTTCGCCCGAGAACAAGAGGACGAGCACGTCGATTCCTTCGTGTCGAAGATCCGTGCCCACTTCGCTCGACTCCCGTACGAGGTTCCCGAAGAAATGAAGATAGACATAATTTATGGACTGTTAAGCGATAGTATTAGGAAGTGCGTGCCGCGCGAGAATATAGATAGCATAGATTGTTTGTTAGAGCGCGCTAGATATGTACGGCACTCTGTTTATAATGTTAACCCGTTAAACGCGGATGGGGGTAAGTTTGTACCAAAGGCGCCCGTTGCCGATGTTTATTCTAATACCGTTAGTAATGCGGATAGTAAAAATAATATCGTGTCTAAACGTGTTAGAACGCGTTGCGCGTCGTGTAGGAGAATTGGTCATACCACCGACGAATGTAGACGCAACGTAACGCCCAATGCCGACGAGGTGAAAGCTAAACCGATTTCTTGTTATGGTTGTGGTAAAGAAGGTGTGATTCGCTCCAAGTGCCCGACGTGCAGGAGCACCGCTTCGACCGACCATCAAGTAAGTTTTCAAACGGCCGTTACGCGCGACGCCGGGGTGGCGCGCGCGGTTATAAAGATTAAAGTGTTTTCGCAGGTTGGTGTCGCTGTGCTGGATACCGGCGCCACCGAGTCCTTGGCCAGCCCAGGACTTTATAAAATATTATTGAACAACGGAGTAAGTTTTAAGCAAGTTCGTCGTACGATTGGTCTCGCCGACGGGACACGACAGGTGAGCAACGTATTATTATGCGAGACTAAAGTTTATCTTAATAATCGTGAGTTTACGACTAAGTTTTTAGTAATCCCGGAAGCTAATAATAGGACCCTTCTAGGGCAAGATTTCATTGTGCAGGCAGGTATATTACTCGACCTGAAAAACGAATGTTGGCATTTTTCAGACGCACCTGGAGCGAAGTTCCAATTCTTCAAGGGGGAAGCGCGAGTTAACGCCGGCTACACCTCGACTATGCAGCTGACGCTGGAAGAGAACACTCTGATGTTGAGGAACGACGAAGCGACGCAGCTGTCGACAGCTCAGAGGACCCAGCTCAACCAGCTGATCATCAGTCAAGCTGAGCGGTTTGCCGACCGGGGACCGCCGACCAGCTACGCGTCTCACCGCATTCGGGTCGATGAGAGACAGGAGCCTATAGCTTCACCACCGTACCGCTTGTCACAAGATTTCAAACAGCACCTGGAAGACCTGGAAGCTGTCTTCAGGAGGCTGGAGGTGTTCAACCTGCGAGTCAACCGTGAGAAGAGTTGTTTCGCCAGAGACTCAGTAAAATTCCTTGGCCATATTATTGTTCCTGGCGGTTTACACGTTGACCCGGATAAGACTGCAGCTATTGCTGAAATGCCTGCTCCAAAGAACGAGAAGCAGCTCAAAGGATTTTTGGCGACGTCGAGCTGGTTCCGACGTTTTGTACCCAACTATGCTGCCTTGGCTAAGCCGTTGACTGACCTCTTAAAGAAGAGTAGTACCTGGAAATGGACTGATGGCCAGCAGGCTGCATTTGATCATATTAAAAGACTTTTAGTCACTGCCCCTATTCTTCGACAAGCTGATGAAGCTAAACCTTTTTCCCTCAGGACTGACAGTAGCGGCTACTGCCTCGGAGCTGTCCTGATGCAGGGGGAGGGCCCCGACGAACGGCCCGTGGAGTACGCCAGCAGACTGCTACAACCTGCGGAGAGAAACTACTCAACCACGGAAAGAGAAGCTTTGGCGGTCGTGTGGGCTGTGACGAAGTTCAGAGGTTATATAGAAGGTTCAGAGGTAATTGTTAAATCTGACCATCAGCCCTTGCGCTGGCTGATGAGCTTAAAGACACCGAGTGGCCGCCTAGCAAGGTGGGCCCTGACGCTGCAGTCATACAACCTGCAGATACAGTATACTCCTGGTAGAGTGAATGTCATAGCAGACACTCTCAGTCGCCCTCCCTGTTGCAACGGTGGAGCAGAAAGTTGCGAGGTGTGCTTTGTCACTGTAGACATACCGCACAAGACTCCTGCAGAGGTGCGTGAGAGCCAGCTTAAAGATACCGACTTGAAGAACATTATCGAAGATTTAGAGGCCACCGACGATCCCTTTAGGGGGAGGAATTGGTCAGAAAAAGGGTACCTGATGTCAGATGGTGTATTGTATAGATGTACCCCCGAAGCCGATGACGCTGATACTGCTTGCCTTGTGATTCCAGCACACGAGAGAGAGCAGGTGCTCGCCGAGTTTCACGACGCACCCACAGCGGGCCATTTCGGAGTGGAGAGAACCCTGCAACGCATCAGGACCCGGTACTTTTGGATGGGTATGAGAACATACGTTACCAATTATATAAAAGGATGTACTGCGTGCCAACGCTACAAGGCAGATAACAGGAAGCCTGCCGGCTTGCTCCAAACGCCTGCGACAAACCGACGCTTTGAGGTCATCGCTGTTGATTTGTTTGGGCCTTTGCCGAGAACAGCTAAAGGCAACCGCTGGATTTTGATAGTGGAGGATGTCTGTTCCCGATGGACAGAGCTGCCCTGGAGAACGCCACCAGCGTGGAATGTGCCGCTGCCCTGGTAAGCGAGGTATTCTTGAGATTCGGAGTACCACGGAGGATGATTAGCGATAATGGAGTGCAGTTCGTCGCTGAGGTGATGCAGCAAGTTTGCCACACCTTCGGCATCAAACAGTCGCTGACCCCTCTATATCATCCCGAGGCGAATCCCGTAGAGAGGAAGAACCGCGACCTAAAGCCGCAGCTTGCTATCCTAGTGGGGAGAGATCACGGCTCCTGGGACGAACACCTGCCCGCAATTAGGTTTGCGATGAACACGGCAACGACGGCGAGCACCGGTTCTACCCCGTCATTCGTTACCTTCGGAAGAGAGCTGCGAGCTCCTTCCGACGTGATATCAGATATGAGAGCTATTGTGGAAAACGATAATTTCGTTCCTAATGTTACTCCATACTTACGCAGGTTGTCGACAGCACTCGTAGACGCGCGAGAGGTTCACGAGCGTGCCCAGTCCATCCAGAAGAAGTACGCCGATAAAGGTAGGAGAGCACCACCGGATTACGAGGTAGGTAGTTTAGTCCTCTTAAACACTCACGGACCGAACAGTGTCGGATCCGGGCAGTCTGTTAAGTTTATTCCAAAGAGAGACGGTCCCTATCGTATCAGTGAAGTAGTTAGTCCCACGACGTATCTTCTAGAAGGCATTGGACGTTACCACGTGTCACAATTGACGCCATACGTTGGCAAATTAGAAGCACCTGTTAGGGTCAAACGTAAGCGGGGGCGACCTCGTAAGTGCTAGTCCGAACGCGGGACGCTAGTTCGAACTAGAGGGGGAGTTTGTAGCGCGTGTGTTAATTATTATTATTGTTTGTATGTGCGCGTAATAATAGTTGTAACGACGCCCGCCGAATCGAGTCGATCTTGTTGCATCGGGGCTCGAGGTCAAGGGGCACCGCGGGGTGAAGCGTTCTGGAATGCACCGGCGAGCGCGGCACCCCCGCGCCAGTCGGGACGCGCGAGCGTAAGCTGCACTACTTGATTGTGTACTTTGTTGTTATTATACCTAATTATAGTTATTAGTGAGCCACACCTGTATTTTAAGTGCATAAGTAAAGTGAATAAAAGTATTGCACCTTAAATTATTGTTAAACTGTATTTTAAAAAGATAAAACCGACTTCAATATTGTACGTAATCGAGAATTAAAACTCCCTATCTCCAAAACTACTGAACCGATTTTGATGAAACTTGCACTATTCCCTAATTTGAATAATACCTAGCACAAAAAAAAAAAACTGAAATCGGAACGGTAGTTCCAGAGATATGCGAACACAAACATAAAAACATACATACATACATGACATACACTTTTGAAATTTGGCACATTTGTTTAGACGCTGATTTAGACTAACATATACGAAAATTGGGCAGTTCTGGAAATATTACATACATATGCGTCGAATTGATAACCTCCTTTTTTTGAAGTCGGTTAAAAATGAGTTTTAAATTCCTGTAAATAAATTCCATTATTTATTAAAAATAAAATGTTTTTATTTATTCATACTTTAAATTTTTCAGAAAATCAGTGGTCCCGAAACTTACATCAATGGAATTCTGATGGGAGTTATATTTTTAATCTTTGTGTGTATCAGTGCTTGTGTCATTGATCGAGTTGGACAAAAGGTGTTGATGGTCATCACCCTTACTGCAGCTTGTGCTTGCTCTTCATCAATATATTGGGCAAACACTTCTATACAAATTGCCTTTCTGATTTCAACCACGTGCGCCTTGATGCAAACCTTCCTGAGTTTGCTTCAGAACGTTTTGATTAGAGTATTCCCAACGACTGTAAGGTTAGTATTATTTTATATTGTAATCTTATTGTATTTTGAGCCAATAGAAACAGATTTTTGATGTTTTAAAATTGAAATATTTTTTATACTTATTACTAATTACAAGATGACCCGGTAATGTAAACTTTCTCGAGTTTTAGTAAGACTAATCAAATTTAAAATTCATTTTATTTATATGGTAAGATTCTGATTTTTGTTCTTATCTATAAATCCTTATAATAAATTACGTACAACAATATCTTCATGTCGAATCACAAAACCATTAACGCCTATTTTATTTTCCAGGGCTCTTGCAACATCTATGTTTATGATGGTCGGTCGATTGGGATCGTTATTAGGAAGTATATTATTTCCAGTATTATTAGAAGTTGGATGTATGGCCCCATTTTTGTCGTTATCCATTGTTTGTATATGTAAGTAGAGTGTTACTCTTACGCTAAATATTGATGTCTGTAATACCCAAGCAGCAAATGGACGTGCTATAATGGTCGAGAGCACGTTCTTGTTTTCGCTTTAAGTTCTATAAAAGTTCTTAAAACAGTCGAGTAAAAGTGCTGTAAACGTTTACTCGACGCGAAAAAGGCGCAAATTATTCAGACTAAAGTCCTATTAAAGTGGAATAAGCGCTGAGTAAGCAACAAAAAGATGCTGTAAGATTTGAGTAAAAGTGGTAGAAAACACTAAAAGAGTTTTAAGAGTAACCAAAATGCGTATATAGGATATTTAGTTCAATAAACGCAATTGATTTGCTATTATACAGATAAAGTGTGCTATAATAGCAGACGAATTGCTTTTATTCTCCTTTTTAGTTCTATAACAGCGAATAGAATGCTTTTACTCGACAAGTTAGTGCTGTAAAGAGTGCGAGCTTGTGTGCTACATAAATTTAATGTAAAAAAATTATAGTTATTAAACTACATCTCAATCCTTATTTATATTATCAAGTTTTTGAGAAATCAATATGTGATTATTTTTACTGTTCGTGTAGCTACTCCAAAACATCATGCGCAACAAGCTTTATTGATAAACCCAAAGGCATTTTTACATAAACATTCATGCGCTGCCTATTTTCTTAAATTTGAAGACTAATTAATATAATTAAATTTACTTAAAATATATTTTTTTACTGCCATTGTCCACATTGATAATCTAGTTGCAGTTACAGCTAACTTATTCCATTAAAAGTCGAGTAAGAGTGCTGGTCACCACATTTATAGCACAAGGTGTCGCCATGATAACAGGATTTAGGGTTCGCTTCGTAAATATCGTATAACAGCTCTTAATTACACTACAGCTCCTATACGAACGTTTTTAATTCTACTATAAGAGTTAGTCTGTAAGCGTGCAGTAACAGCAGCAATGTTGCCATAAGCAATTCGATTGCGTTTATAGAGCTTTTATAGAAACATAAAAGATAGCTGAGTAACGGCTGTATAAAAGCACCCAATTCAGCGAATCATCTATTCTACAGCTATTATACGACTGTTAGAGATCAAACGATCGAATAATGAGTATTTTAGCCATATTAATTCAGCATCTGCTAAAAGGTGGAGTAAAAGGGCTAAAACATAGTGCTGTAAACGTTTATTCGACGTCCTTAAAGCACACATTAGCAAATATTGCCAAATAGTCGAGATAACCGCTATTATACGATAAATAGGTGTTTTATGAACGGTTACCCGGCTCTTATACGATTAAAGGCTGAGTAAAAAAATCCTTATTCGACTGTTTTGCTGCTTGGGTAGATATACATTTTTTTATCTTGCACACTTAAATATAAAAACGCTTTTGTTGACACAACTTTTCAACAATTTACATCTACCACTACTGATAATATTTTATTGCACTGCAATATAAATTCTTTATGACTTGTAAAATTTAATGAATGATCATTTCCTTTACCAAAGAAATATACATCTAGTAATGTTTTTGCGCAAAAAAGCAGCAGGCAATGTTTGATGTTCCTAAAAGTTAAATTAATTTTAGTATGACTTTTACGAATATTATCACCGACAGTACAAACAAAGGTTGTGCAACACAGTGTATATTTTAACATTATCTTTGTTTGCAGGTGTCACCTGTCTTATTTACTTTCTGCCGGATCCAAATAAAGAGAATAATGGCGCTGGTGATAATTAGCTCTCAATTTGTGATAAAGTAGATAGCTAGATAATGATATTAGTTTGAATCTTACTCAGAATGAAATATCTGATACTGAAATAGAAACAAACAGTAAAGGTGATTACACTTAAAATACAAGACAGCGAAGAAGACAAGAATCTAGTAAATTAAGAAACAATCTTTGAGTACAGAATGAAATATCTGAAACAAAATGTAAAGGTTTTGTACACTTGAAGTACAAAACAATAATACAGGGAAGAAGACAAGAATCGAATAAATTAAGAAACAATCTTTGAAATGGGTGATATGGAGACGCGAGATGATCAGAGCTGAAAACGAGAATAAAACAAATGCAGTGATATATTATAATTCAAAGCGAAGAATCTTCTAGAGTTATTAAGCGTAGAAATAACAATAACAAGTGATAAACATGTACCTAAATGGAATTAACGATAGTACTTGATATTATGTATTTTTAACTCAATATAATGTAAGGGACAAACTATTAATTTATTATTTACCATGGCCTTTTCAATTTCACGAAGAATTAAACGCGAGACGGTGCTATATTTTAAGATAACGTTTCAAAATTTAAATGTAGAATATTTAATTTTTTTCGCTGTCGCTGGTGTATTGAATCGTAATAGAAATCAACTTTAATTTTGAATCGATATCTTAAAATATCCGCGCTAGATCGCGTCTCGATATGGCATCCCATTGATTTTTTTTTGTTGCTTGCAAATATCATATTTTTCAATTTATCCTTACTTACCTTAGGCCATAAAGTTAATATACCTAGCGGAATAGAGAAACGCCTGAGCAAGCGAGTGATAGCAGAACCAATTTTTTTATCTTTTTGACGTCCAGTCGGCACTAATAGGCACGTAAACAATTTACTCTCTTAGAAAGATACTTATGTAAGTGTATACGTAAACAAATTTTCACACACAGACGTAAATCAATTTCATTATGGGCTGGACCTACAATATGAGTCCGCGCGAAGGCGCGATTTCATAACTACACCGCGAGATCCCAAGAAAATGTGTATAATAATATATTAATATGCAAATATTTAATTAAAAAGCGACGCGGTCGCGCTGTCATTTGGATTTTCTTGTGTTCTCGCAGTGCAGCGGCCAAACCGCGCGTTCACGCCGCCGCATATAAATCGGTAACATTGAATTTTCAAGCAACACTCCTGTTTTCTCAGGAATTGTTGTTCTTGTCCTTATCGACTTCAAATCCATTACTATCTTAAATTCCCATCACGTCTCTACAGCTCCAGTCAGCGTTAAGGCAATTAGCCGAACGAATAGTTTTTTCCGTACCTTCCTTCGCAGTCATATCACGTTCCGAAAAATTAACAAGAAAGCCTTTACCTTCTGCAATTTGTTTTCAAAGTTAATTAAGATTTTGCTGAGGAAAACAAGCATTATCAGCTAGGAAAAGAGTAAAATTTATTTGTTATACGCTATTGGTTGTTTACAGTTTACATTTAGAACGTGACATTTTTAACATCAATTTACGTGGGAGAGCCATGCTTAGGCACGAATGGCCCGGCTCGACCGGAGAAATACCACGTTCTCACAGAAAACCGGCGTGAAACAGCGCTTGCGCTGTGTTTCGCCGAGTGAGTGAGTTTACTGGAGGCCCAATCCCCTACCCTATTCCCTTCCCTACCCACCCCTATTCCCTTCCCTTCCCATCCCTACCCTCCCCTATTACTCTATTCTCTCTTAAAAGGCCGGTAACGCACCTGCAGCTCTTCTGATGCTGTGAGTGTCCATGGGCGACGGAAGTTGCTTTCCATCAGGTGACCCGTTTGCTCGCTTGCCCCCTTATTTCATAAAAAAAAACAATACAAGAATTCAATCGAATTTGAAGAATATATATTTTAGTTCCTGAAAACCCAATTTCGGGGAAAGCCGCAAAGGTGTAACATATTCAATAAAAATGCGTAACAGTCTGGACCATGACGATAGTGGAAACAAAAGATTCCAATGAATAGGTAGTTGATGGAAGTATTCTATGGTCCGTTCGAGTTTTTTTTTTCGAAGTGCCAAAGTGATCCTTCCGCCGTTGCCACAAGGATCGCGTTCGAGGTAAAATAACTCTGAACGAATACCAAACATAACGCCTACCTGAAAAATTCAATATTATTCCGTTGCGCGCGGTAGAAGTTTGAATAAAAATGTAATTTTACAATATTTCCTGAACTTTAAGGCCTCCTGTTCTGTGATATTCAAAATACTCTCCTGCGACTCTATATTTGAATTTTGCAGCTTTCGTAATTGTTTTGCCCTGTATTTTACAAATAAAACAATTTTCTGCTTGAACTACAATATGCAATCGGTTTTTATGATGCCTGCTTCATAAAATCATAGATCAGTTATATATTTTTGTTTTAGGTAGAGCTGGTTTAACTTGAAATGAGTGGAAATATATTTTATAAGTACTTTAAATACGAGAAAAGTGCGCATAACTTTAACTTGAAAAGTTCTATAGACCTAGGGTGTAGGTCATAAAGTGGTATTTGGTTTTGTTGTAGCCTAGGTCCTCCGTCTTAGGCTACAGGTTTCATTTCCCGACATTGGTCTAGCGACCCATACCGCCCCTGCTTTTGCGTACCTACAGCAAAATTAAATCAGGTTTGTTCATAGAGCAAGAGCCCCTAGCTAGACGATCAATTTTATTGTGCAATATCACGTATCGTGAAATAATATTGACGTCTAATTTTAATAGTGAACTCACCCGCCTTTCAATCTTGTTTTCAAATAAGTTGTTCAATAAAATAATAAATAGTTTGTGATATTGCGCAATAAAATTAATCATCTAGGGGCCCGCAATACTGCTAAAATAGTATTTTATTAAAAAGATAAAACCGACTTCTAAATTGTATCAGCTAAGAATTAAAATTCCCTATCCCAAAAATTACTAAACCGATTTTGTTGAAACTTACAGTACTCCCTAAGTTGAATAATACCTATTACAACAAAGAAAGAATTACTTAAATCGGGCTTGTAGTCCCGGAGATATACGAACACAAACATAAAAACATACAAAATATTACACACACTTGAAATTTGGCACATTTTTTTCAGGTTCAGACGATGATATAAACTAAAATAATATTATACGAAAACTGGGCAGTTTTTGAAGTCGCTTAAAAGGAGCTCAAACGGTAGGCCTCCAGAGCTTGCAAATCAGCCACTTATGTTTGCCATTTGATACCGTGCTCAGTGAAGCTAACAAGATCAGTTATCATGGGATCAATAACGTGTCATTACACCTCTCGCTCAATTAGCACTTGTGTTGCGATAATTTATGCAACTGCTTAGACACGGATATTGCTTTAATAAACCACACCGGTTTCGGTGAAGGTGGCCGGTTTCATTGAAACCAGGCCAAGGACGCGGGAGTAATTTTATAGCGCCCAAGGGTGTGCGCAGTACACAATAGCATTCTCTATTCCTTTACTCTCATAACCCAGTGGGACGGAAGACCGACACGACTGGCGAGAGATCAGTCGCAGGACCAACTTTTTACATGCCCATCCGACGCATGGATCATCTTACTTGTCAGACAATCAGGTGATCAGCCTGCATTGTCCTAACTAAACTTGGTAATATCATGTTTCCAACGTGGGAATCCAACACACGATCTCCGAGTCAAGAGCTGCGCTCTTAACCACTGGACCATGGAGGCGTCTAAATTGAGATAACAGCATAGGTTAAGCAAAAAATATTGAGAAAAAAAGTCGGCCAAGTCGAACTCGCGCACGAAGGTTTCTGTGCTGTTATTGAGCAAAAATAGGCCAGGGAGCTCCCCTTAAATATTAATTTTATTTTGTTTTTAGTATCTGTTGTTATAGCGGCAACAGAAATATACAATCTGCGAAAATTCCAGACGTCTAACTAAAGCGTTTCTTGAGATACCGCCTGGGAGACAGACAGACAGAAGTCTTAATAATAGGGTGCTTTACCCTTTGGGTATTCCCCTTAAAACTACGGTTATACTCCGGGAGTGCCGGCAGAAGAGAAAAGGTGGCAGCCTTAGCTACGCCTCCTCGGTGATTTACTCTCCCTTTGTCTTATGAATTTTCGATAAGGCACGTGTCCTGATTCCTGACGCGAGTTTAACTAACCTATTCTCAAATCGCTGAAATCTGTCCGTAACGGTCATTGATCCCCTGTCAAAAAATTGACATACTTATTTCATCTTTTTCTATAGAAACCGTGATTGACAATGAAGTCGCAAGCACGCACACAAACACCGTGCCGATCTGAAACGACGTTAAACGAGTCTTAGGTTTATTTTTTTGTTTATTTCTTGATTCCGTCGTCGCGCTCAAAGCCCGCAATAAAATCTATGAAATAGCTTATACTGTAAGCTACAGTGCTCCCAAAGTGATGATGCGCATATAAATTTTCGTAATTTTTCGGCAACGGTCGTATTTCCCGAGCGTCGGAAGACGTCGCTGCAAAGCGCTGTTTTTAAACTTAACACTACGTTACGTTTCATAAACTTAACACTACGTTACGTTTCATAGATTCGGGTGTTTTCGTGATTACGACAGTTAGCGAAGATTTTCATGCGCATTAATAATAACTAGAGATCGCCCAATGGTCGAAATTCGACCTTAGTTTCAACGACATTAGGAACTACTACGTATATTTTATAAAAAATATTGACTTTATAATTTTGTTTCAACTCTTGTCTCTGGGACTTAGCTGATCTCAAACTGGCCGTGTAAGCATTGTCTAATAGCTACTCTGCTAATAGTATCTGAGATTCAATAAAAAAAAACTATAATCCATTTTCAATTTGTCAATTTGTTGTCAACAAACTTCAACCATAAATAAAAGAGTATAATTCGTATGTATAGGCTTGTCACTCAAAAATCCTGTCATTTCTCATGTGTGTGTGTTGTAGTGTGTGTAATGTTTTATTTGTTAAAAAAATCTATGATAAAAGCATAATTTCAAAATAATATTAGTTCAATGCACTCCTTCACCATATAAACTATAACTGTGCAAAATTTCATTCACCTACGTTTCCCCATTTTTCGTCAAAAGGGATACAAAGTTTTTCGCTTGCGTATTAATATATAGATTTGGGATTACTGTGATAAGTGATAACTTATCCTTCTGAAGTTAAAACACTTTTTATCCAAATTAAAGTTTGGTTATCTCTAAATGATTTACATAATTATTATCAATATTATTATGTAATATTTCACCAAAACATAATATTATGTACATCCTTGAGGCACTTATTTGTAACGATAATGTAGAGTAATTTATGGAACAAACACCGACTAAAATTTAGACCTTATGATTGAATTCATAAGGTCTAAATTAAATTTGCCAAAAATTCAACTTATTGCACTTATCGTAAGGACGGCAGTATAGTTTAGCGAACATTATAACTTACTATCATACTGAGATCTACAATACGTCATTACGTCCAAACTCCAAAATTCATGACTATATTCATATTAACTCTAAAGGTAGCTCTAAAGGCATTATCATTTAAATACAACCTCAGTATTTTATCTATTGTTTATCCATACTAATATTGTTAATGCGAAAATGTGCATGTCTGTCTGCCTGTCTGTCTATCTGTTACCTCTTCACGCTCAATCCGATTTTGCTAAAATTTGGCACGGAGATATTTTGAGGAACGGACACAGGAAATTTTTTATCCAAAAAAATTTACATTTCCCTTCGCGATAAACAAATTTTAGTGCAATGAAGAGATCTAGATATCCATAAACCAAGGAAATCAAGATGTTAATAAAAATAGTTATTGCACTTAAATTAATCACAAAATATTGTTTTAATTAACTAATTGCCTACATAACACATTTACTTTATAAGATCTCAAGCACTTAAGGAGTGAGCACACTGAGACGGGCCGTGCCGGGGCTCAGCGTGCCGGGGCTTATCGCAAAAATCCGCCTCCATACAATTTGTATGGGAATCCGCTGCGCCCCGACACAGTGTGCGATACGCGCATCCGCTTCCATACAAATTGTATGGAGGCGGATTTTTGCGATGAGCCCCGGCACGCTGAGCCCCGGCACGGTCCGTCTCAGAGTGCTCACTCCTTTAAGGCGGGAAAGTCTCGCAGCTTATTATGCCCTTATATGGTCATAAAGACAGCGTACAGCGTAAATGAGAAAAAGATCCATACGATTCCGGGAAAACGAGCAGGATAAAAGGTTTCGGGTAAGTGATTCCTGTAATTATCTCGTTTAGTTTTGTAATTAAAATTAATATGCTAGTCACTAGCGATCTTTACAAACCAACTAGCAGCTAGTGGGTTTGTGGGTAAAGGTATTTGTTGCCTCTTCACGCTCAAAATGCTAAACCGGCTTTGAAGATGGGATACATATTTTGGTCCGGTAAAAATGTGCATTTCCCACACGATAAACGACTTTTTTCGCAAAAGTAAGCGTCATTTACGTTTTGATCTACGAATAAATTTTATTTTATTATTCGTCGGTTTTAATATTGTAATTCCTAATCTTTGTAATTTCATATTTTAAAGAGTTAAAATATTAAATGCAATCTAAGAATGCGTGATGTAGTGCAAAGCCCTGACAGAAACGATACTCGATACAAAATTATTTCAAAAAAAGTACAATATTATACTCTATCTAGTATCTAGTATCTATTAAAATACAATCAGTGATACTAAATTATTTCATAACAATTCCATGTTCCATTACCTAATAGTACGGAAGCCCCAGAATAATTTTTTTTTATTACTATCAAGCAAATTTTTTGTGACTTTGTGAGTAGCTTCATTTTGATAAGACGAATAACATGTTTATCTGCGAAAAGTCTCAAAAGTGGTAGCTAACAGAGATAGAAAGGATTTCATACTTTGAATTGATAATCAACAAAACTTGGTTGACTACTGAACCCTAAAACGGAAACCTGACAAGCAGATTTTTTGTATATTGATAGGTTAATAGTTATATAATTTAAGAGTGGCATTGTCCTACAAATAGAACAATCCATATTTTAGGACTATCAAGTCAAAGTATGAAATCTTTTCTATTTCTGTTAGCTACCACTTTCAAGATTTTTCGCAGATAAAAATGTTGTTCATCTTATCAAAATGAAGCTACTCACAAAAATTTGCTTGATAGTAATAAAAAAAATGTTCTAGGGCTCCCGTACAAAATACATACGTAAAACCGAATACATTATCTGATTTTCGCACATGTAAAAGAAAATCCTACTAAATATTTTTTTGCGCAAAAACCCATTAGGGCTTTGTAGATAAAAGTCATTAGTGGGGCGCCGACAAATCGATGTGACGTGAATTTAGGGATTACGATAAGCCACTAGAACTTTTTACGTCATAAAGTAGCTTAGTTCGCATAAATATGTGCAAAGTTGCGAGAAAATATTTCAAGTTTAGTTTGTAGAAAAGACGAAAATTGAGGATCCATTCCAAAGTTTTATATTAGAAATGTGTCAATATCTTATATATTATACAATAGTAATAGATTTTAATTGAATTTTTATGGAGGTACAGATTTAACCCTTACTTAGGCGCATCAAAAAAGTCACACAAGTAGTCGCATGGGGTCTCCACTGACACCAATAAAAAAAAAAAATTAGGTTGAAGAAATTAATAAAACGAAGTATTAATTATGCGAATTGTTAGAATGCTTTATGATAATAATTATTCTTAATAAGCAAAAACCTTAATTTACCTCTCAAAAAATAATCAACTACCGCTCTGTCTCGAAATCTCATAAATATCACTATGGTTGAGATCGAGATTCAAAAAATCTATAATTCACTTTGATAACCAGATTTTTTTTGCAGCACCGAAGGAAGTAGGTCCTAAGCTTATACTAACAAACACATTTTCCTCATTTGTGTAATTCTGGTTATCACCCCCTCATCATCATCATCATCACTATCCAGTGGTCAGGGATTATTTTAGGCATCTTTAGGCTCTTAAATCTTGTCTACCGATTCATGCCCGTCACAAATCGATACATAGTTTTAAAGTTCGGAGGCTATAGGCTCGCAAAATCTCTTTTGTCTTCAGAAACCTTCCAGCCGCCAGTGTATTTCACTATCTTGATCTATATTGAAATTTTTACAAAGCTATTGTATAAAATTAGGTTGTCAATAAATTGACATACTCATATATTTATAAATCCTTCTAAATTCAATCAAAAATAATCTAACAATTAAACATAATATTACAAAAATGGAAAATTGTCTTGTGACAAAAAAAGTCACGTAAGTAGTCGTATGTGGTCAGCGCTCAAGAGAGTAGCGACACATGCACCATCGTTAGCTAACCGGCTACTACTTATTGGGATACCTCAATAGGAGTTAGAAAACTACCAAAAGCGTCGTTGCATTCCTGGAACTCTAGCACATTTTTTTTTCGGTTTGAAAGTGATCTGACCCCATGCGACCAATTAAGGGTTAAATTCAGGTAATGGACTAGGGTACTTTTTATTTTGGAAAATTGTATCTGCAAAAAAACAAATAATCAACTAACAGCACGCTGCATACATATTTATGTAAAAGACACGAAGGAATGGGGATTGATGTGATTTTTTTTGGACAATGCCCATTACTACCTGTAATAATTAATTATGTACCATCATCTAAGTATATAAAAAATCATCCCCGCTTGATGTGTAGGGGTGGTACCAAAAACATTTTTTTTTTAATTTCATATACCGTTTTGTCGGCATCATTTAGATGTGTATTTATGCCAAATTACGTCTTTGTAGGCGGACAGACACACAGATAGACAAACAGACAGACAGACAGACGGACAGACAGACCGAAACTATAAAGGTTCCTTGTTGCCTACGGAACCCTAACAAAAATTACTATAAATTTTGTTAGTCTCCCCAAAATTCAAGAACGGCTCAACCGATTTCACTTATTAAAGTCTTAAAAATATTTGCATTTAGGTATTTTATACATTTTGTACAATGTAAAATTTACATTCGTCAAATATTTGAAGTTTGAGGGCCTAGACAAGCGGCAAGCGATTATCATAAACGCCAACGCCACAAAATGTATGGGATTTGACATTAATACCGCTAGCGAAGCGATGACTTAATATTATGTCAAATCGCATACATTTTGTTAGCGTTAACGATAATCGCTTGCCGCTTGTCTAGGCCCTCAAACTTCAAATATTACTTGTTACAGTGTAAGTGCGCGAACTCCTCCAAAACGGCTCAACCGATTTTAATGAAATTTTGTATGTACACTCGTTAGGCCTGAGAATAGGTTTTTATCTACTTTTTATATTGATACTAGAAATAATTTCTATGGCAAAACAACATTTGCCGGGGTCAGCTAGTCTAGTATTATAATATTCGTTATTGCGCACAAAGTACACCGTGGTATTAAAACGATTAATTAGGTCTAGTCCATCAGATCCCCGAAAATCGGGCGATCGGATATATCTCTAATTAAATTGGATAGTGCTGTTTACCAATCCGGCTTAGGAGATGATTGATTTCGCGCTTGTTTGAACGCGGGCTAGGGAACATCCATAAAGTACGTCACACGACATTTAAAACCCCCTCTCCCTCCTTGTCACAGGTGGTCACATTTGTGAGATCACGTAATTTTACATTTAAAAATTAAAACCACCTCAATATTTTAAATTTTGCTATTAATTAATAAAATTTAAAATGTGATGTTACAAAATTTAGGACCTCCCCTCACACCATGTCACACTTCATCGACGCCCACCACTTTTAGGTGTTACAATATACTTTATGAATGAACCCCGTAGACTAGTTTATCACAACTATATACAGGGTGGATTTTTAGACGAAATGTGAAGCTAGGGAATAAGATGTGGTTATTTATTCGCTTCATATATTTCGTAGAGGAAACTTTTTGGTGGTGTGCACTTTTTTGGGATGGGTAAAAAATGTTTACACTGCTTCTGATTGAAAATTCGTAAGACGAACAGAGAGTAGTCCGCCGGTGCAGTTTAGGAAAGTAATAATTATCCACCTGAAAAACTGTATGTCTGTCTGTCCTGCTGTTTTATTAATTTTTTCTTTTGCCTGACTCCCTTAGTGCTGCCCATTGCATTTTTTCTAAGCTTGCGCTTGACTCGTCTTGTTAGTATTTGCTGTGTAAATGTTTTTATTGTACTTCCAATAACTATAATCCAAGTGTGGGCGTCTATTTGACCCCTAGAGCCTAGTATTTGTCTGGGGTCTAGATTAATCAGGCTTACTCCCACACAAATACTACGGAACGGCGAATCGGAGGTAGAGATTTTTATTTAGCTAAAACAACTCCAAGCTATGATTAAATGAATAAGTTTTTAAGATTTTTAAAAATACTACTCGTATTTTTAAATATCTCCTCTTACTGCCACACTCAGAGAACTTTAATGATGATTAAACTTTAACTTAATAAATAGTTTGACAGATACTACTTACCCTATAACGGAACCCAAATAAGCTGATTTTTTGTATATTGATAGAATAATGGTCATATAATTTAAGAGTGACATTATCCTACAAATAAAACAGTCCATATTTTAGGACCATCAATTCAAAGTATGAAATCCTTACTATCTCTGTTAGCTACCACTTTCGAGATTTTTCGCAGATAAAAATGTTGTTCGTCTTATCAAAATGAAGCTACTCACAAAAATTTGCTTGATAGTAATTAAAAAAAATGTTCTAGGGTACGAGGCAGTCGAGTAAAAACAATGATTGCAGCGGGGCTAAAATGGTCACATTTAGCAATTCCTCTCAATCAATTCAGCAAATAAATTGTCAAAACTGTCAAACTGACACAATATGTCAAATCAGTACAAAAATACAGAAATGAATTGCAGGCAGAGTTGCATTTTGCGATTTTAGCAAAATGAATCATATTAATATGATTCATATCATGATTCTTCAAAGCGACCATTTTAGCCCCGCAGGTCTCTGCGCATACTATTAGTATGCTCTAACATTTTTAAATTTAAAGTGACAAATGAAAATCTTGCACTAATAATATTTCCAGGCTTTACCGCAAGAACACCTAAGTACGACGACATTGCTAATTGCAATTAATTAAAACTGCGAGTGCACTGTCGGGTTGCCGTTTTAATTTCATTCCTATAATGATGTTAAATTATATATTTAACTATGAAGTACACAGTGACAATAATTACTATTGTACGCTTTTTGTGCATACAGCAATGAAGTTGTAAGAGAATTTTGTACGTAATTATAGATAACTACTAGCTATGTTTTGAATAATTTATTATGATAAATGTTTATTAAAATATTAAAACACTCATAATTGATAAAAAGTATTACGGGCGAAATGTACTCATAACCAATTCCGCTGTGACGCACCATAATAAACAAACTTTTCCTATTGCATCCATACCATAATGCGCGGCAACCGCGCGTCTCTCTTTTGTATAGAAGTCGCGCGGCTGCAGCGCTGTTGCCGCAGTGCTTGCGACGTAAAATATGTGGAGAGGCGCTCTAATCTATACTAATATTATAAATGCGAAAGTGTGTCTGTCTGCCTGTCTGTCTGTCTGTTACCTCTTCACGCTCGAACCGCTGAACCGATTTTGCTGAAATTTGGTATGTAGATACTTTGAGTCCCGAGAAAGGACATAGGATAGTTTTATCCCGGAAAATGTACGGTTCCCGCGCGATTAACTAATTTTGGCGCAACGGAGTTGCGGGTGTCATCTAGTAATATTATAAACGTAAAATATTATAAAATATTATAAACGTAAAAATGACGTGTCTGTTACCTCTTCAAGCCCAAGCATAGCTCTACCACTTTTTACGTGTTAGAGCCATGCTTCGGCACGAATGGGCCGGCTCGACTGGAGAAATACCACGGGCTCACAGAAAACTGGCCTGAAACAGCGCTTGCGCTGTATTTCGCCGAGTGAGTGAGTTTACCGGAGGCCCAATCCCCTACCCTATTCCCTTCCCTACCCTCCCCTATTCCCTTCCCTTCCCATCCCTACCCTCCCCTATTACCCTATTCCCTCTTAAAAGGCCAGCAACGCACCTGCAGCTCTTCTGATGTTGCGAGTGTCCATGGGCGACGGAAGTTGCTTTCCATCAGGTGACCCGTTTGCTTGTTTGCCCCCTTATTTCATTAAAAAAAACTTCTGAATCGATTTCGCTGAAATTTTGTTTGGAGGTACTTTGAGTCCCTGAAAAAGATATGGCTTGCTTCGGAATCCCGGAAAAATGTGTGGTTCTCGTAACATAAATATTTTTTTTGCAGCAAAGTTGCGGGCCTTATTTAGAATTAGAGATTGAGATAAAGGCCGATACTTTTACTTAAATATTTTAACCTTTGTCTTTTTTTCCCATTGTATAGGTATACAATTTTAACTATAACAACCGGAAACGGAAATGTATAACGTAATTTAATGTGTATAATTGTGTGCTTTCACGAGTATTCCATTACGGTAATTGTATGCACAGTACTAAGAACATGTTTTCCTCCATTTCCCAGGTGCCCGATTCTAAGGCGTCGAATGTCATTTAGATAGCAGGGTATTTCACTCGCGTACACACAAAATGTTAACTCATGAACGCCTCCGTGGTCCACTGGCTTAGAACGTGTCTCTTGACTCGAAGGTCGTTGGTTCGATTCTCGCGTTGGAAAGTTCTAAGTTTCGTTAGGACAATAATGCAGGCTGATCACCTGATTGTCTGACAAGTGAGATGATCCATGCGTCGAATGAGCATGTAAAAATCGGTCCTGCGCCTTCTTCTTCTCTTGCCAGTCATGTCGGTCGTCCGTCCCACTGGGTTATGAGAGTAGAGGACTAGAGAGTGCACTTGTGTACTGCGTGCACACTTGGGCACTATAAAATGGCTCCTGCGTGGCTTGGTTTCAATTAAACTGACGACCATCACCAAAACTGGTGTAGAGGAGTATTATTTGTATAATATTATGTTAGCTCATGAGCGAGACGGCCTGCAATCGATACGACATTCGAGGCTCGTGAATCGGGTACCAGTTGTATAAACTTAGTTTGGTTATTCTAGTGTCACGATGTTTAGCTTGTTATTCTAACCTCATTTGCTGGTATAATCACTTTATAACGCGAATTTGTACGTGAAGTAGACCTGTAAAACTGTACATTTTGCGGGTCATATTTTCATCTGACATCAGCATATTTTTAGCCTTTTGATTTAGAAGAGGCTAAATATGCTGAGGTTTATGTCTATCTTAGTAATTTTAACATGGTCAATGCAAATGTCAATTAAGAATTTTTAAGAGTGCGTTTAAGGACGCTATCATAAAAATGGTTACAAAAATTAGCAGGTCAGTACGAATATCGACGTTAAGGATATTAAAATAACATTCAATATCAGCGCGCCTTGTACAGTGGCGGTTACGACGCTCGCCGCGTTTTTGATAGGGCGAAAATGTATGAAGAAATTTGAAATTTGAATTTATTTTTCTTATAAATGGAAATGTTTTTATTTTTATATAAAACTAGCTGTCCCGGTGAACTTCGTGTCACTTTAAAACCTTTCCTGGACTTCTACGAATATTTTAAAAGACTAAAATTAGCCCAACCCGTTTAGCCGTTTTCGAGTTTTAGCGTTACTAACATAATTGAAAATCCATTTTTATACTTATCACAAATCTTTTGTATGGGAGTAGAGAAAAGTGTTGTTTTTAGACTTTTTCAGGATTTGTTTTTTTTTTTTGAGATTTTTTTCTCTCCGTAAGAATCATCCTCGTACTTCAAGGAATATTAAAAAAAAAGAATTGGCGAAATCGGTCCTACCGTTCTCGAGTTTTGCGCTTAGCAACACATTCAGCGACTCATTTTTATATTATAGATATTTAGCTATTCGTACAGGGGACTAAATAAGCAACAATTTTTTTGTACATTTATATTCCATAGTTAAGTGTATTTAGCTATAATGGTACTTAATCAAACCCCATTTTTTTAAATCTTTTGGATGTGGTGGTTAAAACCTATTTATGTGAAAATTTTGTATGCGGCTATAAAAATGTATGGTGTAGACACAATAGACATATTGGAGAAATGTTGATATATTTCATTGTTCAAAATTGAATGCACATCATATAACTTTTCCTTGTATGATAATTTTTTGTGTAAGATGCGTCGTAACTCGTAGCCTATCCTTACTTTGAAATATTTGACCGTGACTACTGACTACTGAATACTGACTTGTTTGAATTAAAGAATCAAATGGAAATGTCTAGAATGCTGTCTACTCTGGTGTAGACATGGAGATGAATATATTATCTCTCATTTGAAACTAAAATATCCTCGCAGTGTGACTACTAATTCTTTAAAATGGTACCTGAAAATCGCTGATATTTGTGAAAAAATGTGATGTGATCCTTAACAATTTTCAATATTCCATAATTACTTATTGATGGCGATCGTCCATGCTATATACGAGTATTACAACTTATAAGCTTTATAACTATGGTTGAAATAATGATTGTGCATCATGTAGAGTACCTTTATAGTTTATAATATCAATATTATTTTATGTTGGAAATGACTGCCAATAAAAGTCACTTAATTTTTAAATATTCAGTTATTATAGAAAATAATCATTCATGTAATAATCAATAATCCTTCAACCTTTTGCTATTAGTAATTAATATCAACTCATGTTTCTTTTTTTATGAAATAAGGGGGCAAACGAGCAAACGGGTCACCTGATGGAAAGCAACTTCCGTCGCCCATGGACACTCGCAGCATAAGAAGAGCTGCAGGTGCGTTGCCGGCCTTTTAGAGGGAATAGGGTAATAAAGGAGGGTAGGGATAGAAGGGAAGGGAAGGGAATAGGAGAGGGTAGGGAAGGGAATAGGGTAGTGGATTGGGCCTCCGGTAAACTCACTCACTCGGCGAAACACAGCGCAGGCGCTGTTTCACGCCGGTTTTCTGTGAGAACGTGGTATTTCTCCGGTCGAGCCGGCCCATTCGTGCCGAAGCATGGCTCTCCCACGTATATGTACCTAGATATTAATTATACAGTGGCAGTTATAATAATTAATATAATTATCATGTGCTTCTATCAGACACTAGATATATTAATAATATTATTATAGTAATTATAAGCTGATCTGATCCGGCAAAGGTTGTTTTTCAATATTTGCCGGATGATCTAATCCGGGAAACGTTTTAGGATGTGGAAAAATATTTAAGTTTAAGCCTACGAATAATAAAAACTATATTCGTAGGTTTAAGCCCATTTAATTTGTGAATGAAAAAAAGATTCGGTTTCGGATTCGGTCGGATCATTCAACAAGGAATTTAGTTAATCTTTCGATCGTGGATTCTTAGAAATCTATTGTTATTCTATTGTGCCTCGCTCACCGGTGAGCTTATGGGGCTGGGTGGGTTAATATCATTCCATTCGTAACCTAATAAGTAATAACTAACCTATCTATCAAGTGTATTCATAACGAGCGGCCCCGACGGACATTGTCCTGTCGTATGTATAATGTTATAAATAATGAATAGAAACAGACATTTTCTTGTGCTTTTAATTAGCTATATTTTGTGCAAGATCTATTCAACTTAAATTTGTTCTCGTTAAAACTCGTTTGCCCCCTTATTTCATAAAAAAATTAGCGATGTTTTTTTTATGAAATAAGGGGGCAAACGAGCAAATGGGTCACCTGATGGAAAGCAACTTCCGTCACCCATGGACACACAGAAGAGCTGCAGGTGCGTTGCCGGCCTTTTAAGAGGGAATAGGGTAGGTAATAGGGGAGGGTAGGAATGGGAAGGGAAGGGAATAGGGGAGGCCGTAGGGGATTGGGTCTCCGGTAAACTCACTCACTCGGCGAAACACAGCGCAAGCGCTGTTTCACGCCGGTTTTCTGTGAGAACGTGGTATTTCTCCGGTCGAGCCTGCCCATTTGTGCCAAAGCATGGCTCTCCCACGTCTGAAATAGATTAGAAATGTTTGCATAACATGAATATTTGATATCATGATCTGTATATCTTTTAGTTTAGACCTAAATTGTAATATATTCTCAGTGAACCATGTATATCACTTATTGTACTCGGCTGTAAGCTGAAAATCATTGAATAAAGGAAATGTACAATGAAAAAAAATCAAATGTTTACGTCATTGGCACTAGAGTACTTTTTTCTAAGAAGAAACATTATTTTTTCTAGTTTTCCTGGTAGTTTTTAAAATGGTTATTCTTCCCGTAACAACCATTCTCGTATTTCAGAGTTAAAAAAATTGGCATAATCGGTTCAGCCATTCTCTAAATTCACGCTTACACACACAGATTTAAAGAATTTTCATATTAAAAAGTTGACTAAAAATATACACATCACATACTTTATATTTACAAATAACAAAATTTCTAAGTTCAAATGCTTTAAAATTTCGCGTCTGAAGAGAAGCACTTAAGTAACAAACAGTTCTACTGCAGCGATTCTTTCGATGTGAAATATTAGGAGATAAGTAAGATTTAGAACTACAACAGTTACCAAAGGAACACTTTGGCGCTGAGTCTTTGATCCGAATTTTATTTACGAACTGTTGGATTTGACAAATTCGTTTGGAATCAAAAGATTCAAGCGCATATTGACTTGTGTTATGTTTAAATTTCAGTTGCTGGGAAAAATATATTGTTACCTACTACTCCTACTAGCTGTCCCGGCAAACGTTTCTTTGCCATATAAAGTATTTCGCCCGTATTATTTTATTGAAGTGACTTTATTGAAGTGAAGTATGTCACCGTGGCAACGTCCATCGCTATCCCGTCGCATAAACAATGGTCGCCGTCAGTCTCGAGTTGTAATAATTTACTATTATTTATTCAACAAATGCACTTATCAATATAAAAAGTACCCAGTAGCTGATTCTCAGACCCACTGAATATGCATATAAAATTTGGTTAAAATCAGTAAAGCCGTTTCGGAGGTGTACGCGGCCTAACATTGTGACACGATAATTTTATATATAAGATGATTTATGTTAACATGGAGTAAACAAACTATTTTATGTGCTTTCCCTAGACTCAAAGAATCTGCATACCCATCAAATTGGTACAGACGGACAGACAGTCAAACACACTTTTGCTTTTATAATATTACTATGGATTTCATGTTTTCTCAAAGTTTCGTTGCTTATAGTTTTTTTTTTTATTATAAAATTGGGGCCGTCTATGGACTGTTCGTCCATATCCTTTTTTGTTATTTTATTATTTAGATTTTTCGCACCAAGGATAATTGAAATAATATTATGAATTTTAATTAATTGTGGTCCATCACGCCATGGTCACTTTTTTTTTAATTATTATTATTTTTTAATTTATATGTGTATATATGTCGTAGGATGATTTGATAAATCCGTGTTTTCGCGAAATCCCTAGAATTTTCGCGAAAATTCGATTTATCAAATCATCCTACGACATATATACACATATAAATTAAAAAATAATAATAATTAAAAAAAAAGTATATATATATATATATATATATATATATATATATATATATATATATATATATATACCTATATATAAATATTTTATTTAATTATTTATTTAATTTAATATGTTATACATATAATATTTTATTATATGTATAACATATTATACTCTATTCTATTATATATATATATATATATATATATATATATTGTTTTATAAATTGCATAATAATAATATTAATGTTTTGAACGGTGAGGTTCCAGTCGGTGTGGCGTTGCTTATAGTGGGAGCAGTTATATAGTTGACCTTTAAAAATTGTATTAAGCTATGAGCTTCATCACATATGTTCCTTAAGTGATTCTAAGCATTTTCAGTCCGGGGAGCAAAACGAAACTTGCGGCTAGCGGGGGAGAGGGGGGTTCAAACATGGCCGCCACCCGGTCTCTTTAAAAAAAATCTATCCTCGTCCTGGTGGCTACTAGGGCAAGATCGGTATCATTTTCATATAAACCAGAGACGTAGAATCTGTTTCTGATATTAATTCCCCTCTAGCCACATGTTTCGTTTTGCCCCCCGGACTTGAACTGAAAATGCTTAGAATCACTTAAGGAACATATGTGATGAAGCTCATAGCTCAATATAATTTTTAAAGGTTCTGTATGGGAGCGATGCATAACTTCCTATACTATTATCCTTATAATTTAGACCGTTCTAGGCATTTTCGTTTTAATTATGAACTTGTGGCGTGAGAAGCGTTCATGAAGATTTCCTCATATTGTTCTTTTAAGCCATTCTCGCGTCCATATTTTGTGTAGGTAGAATTTTAGAGCGAAATTAGTTAATACGGATCCATTTATGTAATACCTAAGCAAGAAAGCGTAAAAAATGTACATTCAGAATTTCAAAAACTTAAGAAGTTTGTAAAATTCTATATAATTGGCGCGTAGAGATAGTCAAATGAACCGAGAAAGCCAAATTTTGGATATTACGTGGGGGATGACTATAAAAGGTTACTTAGGCAAGTAAGCCGCGCTATTTAAATAAATTGTTACATACAGCGTACCACAGATTTTAGAAGTAAGAGGTATGTTATAGAGCTTGTCACATGTCGCCAAATCCTGCCCATATGGGCACAAATTGTCAGTCGTATGTCAATCACTCCGCGGCAAACACGTTTTCACTACGCCGTAAATTGCGAACAAAATGCTGACTTGCGCTGTAATTACCTACAAAAATTGCAGCGATACTGTGAATTTCAAAAATAGCGGGATCACCTATCACAGCCAACTGTAATTTATACGACTTTTTAATTTAAAAATAAATTATTCTTCACGAAAAATATTCTTCACGAAAAATGTTCCGTGAACTATCAAACTAAGGCACTAGTGATGTGGTGTGATGCAGATTTTGGTATCGATATTTTTATCGACATTTTTTATGCGGTTGCGTTATTATCTACACTAATATTATAAAGCTGAAGAGTTTGTTTGTTTGAACGCGCTAATCTCAGGAACTACTAGTCCGATTTGAAATTTTGAAGTATTCTTTCAGAGTTAGATAGCTCATAGCCAAGAAACAGAGAAAAATGTGGAATAAACGGGGAAAATTATTTGAAAGGACTTATTTCACGCACCATCCAGCAATTTTTATGTTGTTTGGCATAAATAAAATGTAGACCACATGATGTTATAGGCTATTTTTGTGGGCTCATTTGTCTTTGAAATTCCTAATTTACGGGGCTGAAGCCGCGCGGAAGGTCTAAATTCATTACAGGGTGTAACAAAAATAAGTGATAATACTTTAGGGTGTGTACGTGTTCCTTGTAGAGAGTTCACTGTGAAAGTAGCAGTGCTGAAAGACCAAAAATTTTTTTCACTTTTGTATGGGGAAACTGTTGACGCTCGGGCCCTTGCCCATACAAAAGTGAAAAAAAATTTTCGTCTTTCAGAGCTGCTACTTTCACAGTGAACTCTCTACAAGGAACACGTACACACCCTAAAGTATTATCACTTATTTTTGTTACACACTGTATAAATATGCGGAAGTTTTATTTTATAGTCGGAAGAAGTGGTGCTTAATGCTTACTCTTATTATAACTTACAATAATTAGTACATCTTTGAAGAATGATTACCTTCATCGCTTTTAGTCCTATTTCAGTTTTCCCAAAGACGCAAAATTCAAAGAGAAATGTATAAAAAAAATCGGCCAAGTGCGAGTTGGTCTCGCGCACGAAAGGTTCCTTATCATAATACAGCAAAATTAGGCAAAAAATAGCAAAAAAATCATGTTTGTTGTGTGGGAGCCCCCTTAAATATTAAATTTAATTTGTTTTAGTATCTGTTATTTTATCGGTAACAGACATACACAATCTGTGAAAATTACAGAAGAGTAGCGGTTATTGAGATATACAGCCGAGACAGACAGTAAGACATCGAAGTCTTAGGAATAGGGTCCCTTTTTTTCCTTCTTAAAGATATTCAAAAAATAATAAGTGGGGGATGTTACTACATCGCTATTATAGAAGCCAAAACTGTGGCTAGTTTTTCGTGTCTGTCTGTCTGTATGTTTGTTCCAGCATCACACGAAAGCTACTGATCCGATTTGAATGCGGTTTTCACAGATATATTTGTCTTTTTCCAACTTAACATCTGGTTATAAAATATTATGAATGTTTATCTATTGCCTAGTTACGATTTTGCCAGAACAGATTATTTAGCCGAATTCAGTTGGTCCGATATTAAAAGTTTTTCGTAATCATGGATGATTTCAACCCCTTTCGGCCTTTAAGTTATTTTTGTTAGACTGTAATATTAATTATTTATCACTTTCATTATTTTAATAGTATTTAAATACCTACCAAAATACATCGATATCGTCGTAATAATAATTAATCGACACCGTAGATAGACCGGACATCACTAGACCGTGTACCGTTGACACTATTCTGACAATATAGTGTCATTGAAGTCGGCGACATAGGTTTCCATATAAACGGCGCTATATAACACTTCTCCTTATTTTCCTGTTCTGAGCAGCGTACAGTATAGCGGCCAAACCACTTGTTCGCGGGGATGGATACAAATCGATCCTCCAGTTTTATATTATTAGTAACAGTTTAAAGACCTTTCTCGTCAGTCTCTCCACACCATAATCGCCGTTATTCTATGATTCACTACAACAGTCAAGAGTTATGCAGTGAGAATTCCGCTTAATTCCCCAGGGGCAAGTGATGTATGTGTAATGTGGTCTGATGCTACGGTGTTAGTGCACTATGGAATGAACTAGATATGGTCAGTAATTATTGGCCATATCTGACTCATCTATACATCTATACACACATATAAATAAAATTGGAGTGTCTGTTTGTAATATTGAAAGAACCGCTTTTTACTACATGCATATAAATCTATATACGCTACATATACCAAAACAATATTTTTTACAATTTTTATCTGTATGTATGTCTGTCTGTTTGTTCCGGCTAATCTCTGAAACGGCTGGAGTTATTTTGCCGGGACTTTTTTTGGTAGATAGCTGATGTAGTAAGGTGTAACTTAGGCTACTTTTTAACTGACTTCCAAAAAGGAGGAGGTTATATTTTACTTTTTTCATATTTGTTAGCGGACTATCCATCTTTGTTATTATACTATGTTGACGCGGACGAAGTCGCGGGCAACAGCTAGTTCTTAATAACATTAGAATAATTGAGATTATTGTGGCGTCAGTTTGACGTCATAATAAAACAAACGCAAAACGATGTTTCAAAACTAACGTGTCGCGGTGTTGGCTGCCAAACTCTTTAGAAAGCGCTGACCGTTTAGTGAAATTTAAATAATGTTGTCAGCACCAAACAGTGCACAATCCTAAATCGAAGTTTCTGATATCAGTGCGACAGTTACAACTTCAGAAATAACTACAGGGGCTCTTGGACCGACGGGGTATAATAAATATATTATGTAACCTAGCTAACTTGATATTTGGTAACTAGCTTGGTCGAAAAACCTTCTGTTCCAGGCGTATCCTACAAATAGGGATGATGACAATGTCAAAGATTAGCGAATTTTGTTAATAAAATAAAGAAATCACGGTAAAAAATAAGTGTTCCCAAAATTTCAGCTTGATAGCATTTGTATTTTTTTTGTTATGCGCCTTCAAAGTTGGATATTCAAGTCGAATTTTTTTTCAATTAAATTTCTTAATATTTGTATGCAATTCGATAACTTATGCAATTAAAAGCAACTTTTGTTATGTAACCACTTTCATAAACGCAATATTTAATATACCTGTCGAACAAAGTTGTCCCCCGATGCGTACAAACTACGAAAGACTGACGTCATACTTTCGTAGCACTTTGTATGGAGCGTTTCGGGCAGGTCTTTTTTATGAGATATTTGAATTTTCATATCTTGGTGAATTTTTAAGCTATCAGAGTCATTCTTTCAACGATGTTTCTATTTTTGAAGTGTCTTTCAATTACCGATAAGAAAAAAAAAATAGTCATCATGCCTATTATATGGTAAAATGATGTTTGTCAGGTAAGTACTAATCTAAGCTATAGAAAAAATATAGGTATATAGCAGACCACAGCATAGGCAAGGCCACAGAGAAGTCAATAGGAAACATTTTCGATGCCAGTGGTATAATTATTATTTATTATTATTATTATATGATACATAGGATTGCTCATAAGATCAATCAATTTTTCAGTCATTTTTTTAAAAGAAATAAGGGGGCAAACTAGCAAACGAGTCACCTGATTTAAAGCGAATTCCGTCGCCCATGGACACTCGCAGCATCAGAAGAGCTGCAGGTGCGTTGCCGGCCTTTTAAGAGGGAATAGGGAAGGGTAAGGAAGGGAATAGGGAAGGGTAGCGAAGGGTAGGGAAGGGAATAGGGGAGGGGTTTGGGCCTCCGGTAAACTCACTCACTCGATGAAACACAGCGCAAGCGCCGGTTTTCTGTGAGCCCGTGGTATTTCTCCGGTCGAGCCGGCACATTCGTGCCGAAGCATGGCTCTACCACGTAAAGTGCCGTATTCCGTATGCCGTATCTTCATCGTATCATCAGGTATTTTACCTATGGTCATATCTGTATATTCTTTAGTCTATGGGATGTTTGTTTAATGTTTATGCATAACTTTGTTGATGCAGCCGGAGTTACGCACATAAGAACACCTCTCGAGGGAGTTTGTGTGCAATACTGTGGTAATTTTATCAAGGAAACCATTGTTCAAGGAAAAGTACTATCAGAGAAGTTGATTCCTACTCAGATGCGGGACCTACGTAGTTTGGTCGCGTTACGTCAAACCCAGCCGACAGATCACAGTTAACATTGAATCGACATGATCCGACCAAATGACGTTGGCCTGTCATCTGCCTAGGAATCAATTTCCTCGATGGTACATCGAATTTAAAACATTAACTTAGCATTGTATTTAAAGGTGTAACAAGTAATTATATAAATATTTTTTGACATAATAATATTATATTATGAAGTTACTTAATATTTGTATATAGACACGAATAGGCAGGAAAATTACTGTCGTACTCAATATGAAAATTGCATCTCATAGTATGGGTTATTTCTCACAATGTAACTTCGACCTTTTAAAGCAAGTGTTTTTTTTAATGTTATCCAAACATGATATCCCAGCAAAAGTCATCTACATAAGCACTGGCGTAAATTTCGGAACTAATAATAAATAGTATATTGTGCATTCCAGACATGAAGACTGCGTTAAATTTCAGAACATACTCGTTGTCTCATCACTTCGAAGTAGACACATTTTGACAATCCAAAAAATCATAAAATGAAAGCAATGCCCACGAGTATTAAATTCCATGGACAATTTCGGCACAACAGTTTTTCCCGTTTCATTGGATCCGCCTTGTTTGATTGAAAACGAAAATTATGGTTTCCATGTAAGCTGGAAAGGTTGATGGATTTTTTTAATTGCGCAACCGTAAATCTACTGTAGATTTAACGTGACCTTCCGATCCACGCGGCAAGCAATCGCGATAAAGTTCAAATGAAACTTTTTGAACTAGGCTATTGGGTTAATTTCTACCGACATTTGTCTAGTGACCCATGCTGCCGCTGCTCTGTAGTGGCGTAGAGGAAAATGAAACCTATTTGCCTAGGTCATAAAGTAACATTTTATTTGTATTTTTTTTGGTCGCAGTCGCTAGCCGCGAGGATCGAAAAGCCACCTTACAGCAAATTTACGCTAGCGAGATATTAATCGTCAATTTTACGCATTTCACGTCATATTTGTTTACGCAAAAGTAAACGGGGTTCGCAAATATTGAAATTTTAATGAGAGGTTTATTTGCGTAGGATCCAGTCTTTTATATCTTCCGTAATATAGTAATGGGTCGCAAAATGTATTTGGAAGTCCATGAAATGGAAAAGCTACTGTGACGATGAATCTTAAAATTAAGCTAATCGATTTTTAAGGTTCTAAAAGCAGGCTTCAGCAATTTGCGCATATCCATACTAAACTAATGTTATAAATGCGAACGTGTGTCTGTCTTTCTGTTTGTCTATGTATAACATCTTCACGCCACTGAACCGATTTTGCTGAAAGGTGATACTTTAGAGATACTTTGAGTCTCGGGACGTAGGATACTTTTTATCCCGGAAAATGTTCGGTCCCGCGCGAAAAACGTATTTTGGCGCAACGGAGTTGCGATCCTTTAATCTAGTTCTTAATAGTTTGAGCACATTCGGATTAAGTACGTAAAATAAACAATCTAATATTCAGTTGAAAAGAAATAACTGACGCCTATCTATACTCAAATAATAATATCAGAGAAGTTGTTTATTATGCGTTTCTAGTCCCAAATCATTCTTCAGAACACCGGAAATTATTTTTATTTAACGCAAAACAACCCAATTTTTCTTATTAACAGTTTCTAACAAAGCGTTTTTATGATAAGTTACCCATTATTTTATTAATTCAGTTATATTTACAATACAACAAATGTAGTAAATTTTGTTTCCATATTGACCAATAATAATTTAAATATCGGCTGTTTTTTTTTCATTTTCAGAAATTCATAATAAACATGGAAGGGAGAGACCCTGAAAATTACTCTGAAAAAAATGTTTTTTTAAATCTTTTAAATAGCAAGTAAATAAAACCGTTGCTGTTAAAAAAACCAGCAAGATGGCCAAAAATTCTGCACAATACAAAGTAAAAGCCCGTTACACTTCCGACTAAACTGTGAATATGAGTATGTTTATTATCTCCAGCAAATAGGATAACCGTTCAGGCGCAGTTTATACCTCAATTCTACGGCTGGAGTGCTGCCAAATTAGCAGAAGACCAATCCTCCACTTATCCAGCGGGTTTTTGATATTTATTCCGGGGAATTTTGTGTAAGTATCCCGCTGATTAAAAATCTAATTTATGATTTGTTTTAGTAAGGTTTAATATGTGTTATGGCACATTTTCTTTAAATTTCTATTAGATTCTTAATGGCCGACATACACGCTACGGTCTACCGGAGAGGTCACCTGTGCAGGCATGCCTGCGCAGGTGTCAGTTGAAAGAATTTATTTTGCGACACTTCAGTTCCATAGAACTGACGTTTGTAAAACATCAGACTCACGTTGGTGACGTGAATTATATGGAACTGAAAACGCACGCGAGACCGTAAGCGACATGACATGACTTCTATGAGGAAGTGGCCTTTACAGTATTTTGATTGTTTTTAGACTTTATTTTAAAATGAATAGGGCTAGATTTTTACCTTAGTGTAACTGTTTACGACGAAGTAGTATGGGAAACGTGCAGTAAGACGATGCTAACTTATAGTTCCTGCACGGTCCCCAATAGCAGCTTCTGTCAACAGTTGCACCAAAATCACTACGTCAATTTAGTTGAGTTGAAATATGGCATAAAATATATAGTAAAAAGTATTTCGTATCCTTTACCAACGATAAAGCACACATAAACTTTTTTTTTCATAAAAAATCTTTGATTCCATCGGGAATTTTGCGCATACGGAGTCGAGATTTTTGTATACTGTATCTTTTTACAGCAACGCAGGCTTACCCCGTAATGACAGCATAAAAAGACGAATATTTATTAAACAATATTATTATTCGTTATGTCTTTATTTCCTTCTCTTTTCCGCGCCCCATTTACAAGCCAAATAAAAGGAGTTATACCAAGTTGTTGCTTTTTATGACACAATAAATTTATGAATAGACGATTGCTTGCCACGCAGTCTGGGATTTATAGGAATAATATGCGGAATCTTCATTTGGCTTAAGTGGAAACGTCTTGGGTGGTTTTAGGGTTTTTTTTGATGAGAAATTTGCTTACTTATTAACAAACCTGCAGCAACAAAAAGACTGCCTGCAAAAAAGCTAACTTGTGTTCAGTGCCTTACCCTATGAACCTTTGATGAAACAATGATTAAATTTGGGATTGCTATGTCCCAAGAGTCCCAAAGAAGACAGTTCTTCTTTGAGACTCGGATCCCGAAAAAATATATGACGTTAAAAATAAACTTTCACTAAAATAGTAGCGGACAACATTTGGTAAGTAATATTTGTAATTACAATTACAACATTAATGAACTTAAATTTAAAAATGCCTCTGTTAAGAATAGTGATGATGATTATGATTTATGAGCAAGAAAAGTATGAAGATTGAAGATACCCAGTACCCACTAGAAAAATAAGATGACATAATTTTGTAGAGTGCCTCCGTAGCCGTGCTACAATTTTACGTAGCACATAATCTTGAAGTAGCTCTACGAGTGTCTACAAATTTGTTTTGGAACGAAGTTCCTTATCGCGCATTCGGCGTAAAGGAGGCTAGAGAGAACGAATAACGATATTTGACCTCGACACTTTTTTATTAGTACCTGCATGCAGAGGGCGTTGTTAGTATTCCTGGGCGTCAATATATTATGGCGTTTTTATAAATTATTTTTGAGTGTATATGTATACAGGTTTTTGAATATAAGAAATAACTTCGTTCCATTCGGGTGTCCCTTGACACCTCTCTAGTTTATTTTTTATTTGCTTCTGGAAGTGTTTGTAATAAAATAATTTCATAATATAAATTATCATAAATTGTTATTATTATTAATTAAAAGTTTTAATATAAAAGCCATTAAAGACCCTATTACTTTATAATCTCAATAAAATGCGACGCTAAAATATTTTGATTTTAATAACATTTTAAGTCGGAATATTTAGATAAATTCATTTCTTGAGGTGAAATTATTAGATAAAGTTCTTGGTAAGAGAAAAAGATATTGAATTTATTAAACTTGTTTCCTTAACGATCAAAGTAAGGAAAATGCTCTATATTTATACAAACCTAATTATTTTTGGATAAGCGTTTGTAACTTTTTTGTAAAAATTGCTATAAAATGTCGTTTATATTTGTTTTATTTACAGCTGTGTATTGTAATGTATATTATTTTACAAGCCCTTAGCTTGTAGCCGGTAGTTTGTATCTCATAGTTCGTATCACGTAGATCGTATCTCATTGTTTGTATAATATAAATCGTATCTCGTGGTTCGTATCTCATATCTCGTAGCTCATTCGTAACCCATAGCCCGTTGCCCATAGCTCGTAACCCGCGGTAGCCCTGGATAGCTCGTAAGTCGTAACCCGTGGCTTATGGCTCGTAGCCCGTAGCTCGTAGCTCGTAGCCCGTAGCCCGTAGCCCGTAGCTCGTAGCCCGTAGCTTGTAGCCCGTAGCCTTAGCACATAGCCCGTAGCTCGTAGCCCGTAGCTTGTAGCCCGTAGCTCGTAGCCCGTAGCCTTAGCACATAGCCCGTAGCTCGTAGCTCGTAGCCCGTAGCCTTAGCACATAGCACGTAGCTCGTAGCCCGTAGCTCGTAGCTCGTAGCTCGTAGACCGTAGACCGTAGACCGTAGCCCGTAGCCCGTAGCCCGTAGCTCGTAGCCCGTAGCTCGTAGCCCGTAGCTTGTAGCCCGTAGCTCGTAGCCCGTAGCTCGTAGCCCGTAGCTTGTAGCCCGTAGCTCGTAGCCCGTATCTCGTAGCCCGTATCTCGTAGCCCGTATCTCGTAGCCCGTAGCTCGTAGCCCGTAGCTCGTAGCCCGTAGCTCGTAGCCCGTAGCTTGTAGCCCGTAGCTCGTAGCTCGTAGCCCGTAGCTCGTAGCCCGTAGCTTGTAGCCCGTAGCCTGTAGCCCATAGCTCGTAGCCTGTAGCCCGTAATTCGTAGCATCTAGCCGTAGCTTGTAGTCCATACAGTCTTTAACGCCTTGCTCGTAGGTTTAAACCATTAAACCATTGATCACATCTAACAACGGCATTTCGCTTTAGTGTATCCGCAGTATAAGGGTCAGTTTATTAGTCAACCCTTTTCAAACAAGTTTTATGGCCACTGATAGGACGTTTTACAGTCGACCTCAGATATCGTTTTTTACGTTTATCATCGTTCTTGATGGCGTTGTAAAGTACGAGTGCCCTTATAATTTGTAATGGGAAATCAGGACATAAAACGATAATATAGCTGTTGTTTCGTATATAAAGTAGTAAATGAGCGAGTTACTTTGACCGAGATTATTATTTATGTATAAAGACCACTTAAAACGTTGTCCCCTTTAGCTACCTTTTAATATCGGATTAGTAGCTTAGGTTGTTGCCAACAGAATAAGAACAGTGCCATTAAAAATACATAGTCGTATAATAATGCAATATACAGGTAAACTTTTAAAAGTAGCGCGGTAGACTAAATCTAGTCTACTTTTGATAATAATTCTAAATGTAATTTAATAAGTAATATTTAATTTTATTTGTATTTTAAAAATATGACCTGTTGTGAGGTTGAAATAAAAATTTAGTTATTTATTTTATTTAAGTGTATTAAATAAAACTTCAGGAAAAATCACAAAATGTTGGAAAAAGCTGCAAGCTTTATTAGATGTACTGTCCCAATTCATTTCATTTTACTGTGGGCACTATATTAACAAAAACAATAAGTTAAAAAAACGGACACATTTTACAACTTAGTATATAAAAACTCATCAAAAATCAACTGTATACTTAAATTCATAAAATCACGTAAAAGTCAACAATATAGAGATACTTTTATAAAGTGGAGTCTAGATAATAAATCTTGCTTTTGCCTCTGTCGCAGGACACAATTACCATATTACTACGTAGCCTGGAAGATTGCCAACGGACCAATATAGCACGTTACTACAAAACACTGCACTGCACGCCGATGTATAATCATTGAACAAATAACCAATATAGCTTTTTTCAATAAAAAAATACTAATGACTTCTATGACTTCGTAGATTTCTCCCAAATTAACTGGCGAATACAGTATATGACTCGGTTGAGACGTCGTTAGTCGTTAGTACTTGTACTACTATACTGGCTTATATTTCGGAACCTACGCTGCGCAAATTTTTAAGTCTTTTACATTCGATTAAGGAATCTATTGATGGACTTGTAGTTGAAATCAGACAAGACGTTAGTGTCCAAGTGTGCAACATATTCGAACATTACTCCATCCTATCCCGGGGCTCAAAGTACCAAAATTTCATCAAAATCGGTCCAGTGGTTTCAGTGTGAAGAGGCAACAGGCAGGTAATAACTTTTCTAAAACTCGTCATAATTCCCTCAAAATTAAGTTAATACGTTCAACATTTCCCGACTACCCGCAACTCAACTTTATGCGGCACCGCGCAAATATTTACCGCACTTGAGCGCCGCCGGTGGTTCGCATTCCTCTGACCACATCAGCGCGCTTCTGTATAAATGTTGCTCGACCACAAAGTTTGTAAGCACGAGTTTGTAGTCAAATTCTTTACAGTGTATAACAAAAGTAAGTGAATTAACATTAGGATGTGTATGGTTCCTTTTTATAGTTTGCTGTGAAAGTAGCATCTCTGAAAGAGTAACTTTTTTTTCACCTTTGTATGGAAAAATTGTAGACCTGCGGGCGATTGCCCATACAAATCACAAAAAATTGCTGTCTTATCGCTGCTGCTTTTACAGTGAACTCAATATAAGGAACACACACAGTAAAGTATTATCACTTAGTTTTGTTACACCTTGTATAAATAAACGAATTTTGAATGTTTGTCTCACTAAAATTCGAGAACCGATTTCAAAATTACAATTAGCTATAATTTTTGTAGTTTTTAAAAATTCATGATGCCCAGGGAAGGTTTATATTAGGACTAGTACCAAAATTAGTTTATCGCGTGGTAACCGTACATTTTCTGGGATAAAAAGTATCCTATGTCCTTTCCCGGGACTCAAAGTATCTCCATGCCAAATTTCAGCAAAATCGGTTCAGCGGTTTGAGCGTGAAGAGGTAACAGATAGACAGACAGACAGACACACTTTCGCATTTATAATATTAGTAAGTATAGTATGGATTTACATATGGAAGTTGATGGGTGATTTAGTAAACTACAGGTTTTTATAGTAAACAAAAAAAAAAAACCGGCCAAGTACGAGTTGGACTCGCCCATGAAGGGTTCCGCAGCAGTAATAAGGTTTATTTCTATGAAATTAAAAAGTTTTCGATTTATTTTTATATTTCAGTTGATTTAATGAAAGTTAAATTAAGGTTTACTATTTATGACGTATAAAAAAAACTACTTGCTAGATCTCGTTCAAACCAATTTTTGTTGGTAGTTTTTATAGTATTGTACATCATATATATTTTTTAGAATTATCATGCCCCTACTTTAGAAGTTAGAGGGGGGGGGACACACATTTTACCACTTTGGAAGAGTCTCTCTCACAAACTATTCAGGTTAGACAAAAATGATATTACAAACCTCAATATGATTTTTAAAGACCTATCCATGAATACCCCACACGCATAGGTTAGATTAAAAAAGTTTTTTTGTGATACATCATAAGGTTTCCGTGTTTTACCATTTGGCTACGGAACCCTAACAAGATTCTTATATCCCATTGTGTAAAACAGAACAAGTTGCATTTGAGTGGCGGAATTATTACCCCCTAGTAAATCGGTTACACATTGAATATGCCATAATATAATAAATATGAGAAAATAGAGTAATAAAATATTATTTTTATTATGTAAACAAAACTTTCAATGTAACAAACACAAAAAATTGTGTAGCTTAATATGCGTTGTTTAAAATATGTTTTATTTGTATGGGATTTACGAGTATAAAAGCATAAAATTTGTATAAAAATAGTGGCTATAAAAAGTTTTATTTTAACCGTTAAAAACCTTTGTTATTCAAAAAGGGAAATTCACAAGAACTGAACAAAGGGAATTATTAAACAAATATCTTAGCGCCGTAATTCGTCCTGTATCGGGCCTTGTCGGGTCCTTTTGGGTCGTCGGGTTGTCAGGTCGTCGGGTCGGAATCGATGTGTCAGCCTGAATACGACGTGGGCAATTTACGACCGCGTGCAATACATTTTTTTATTAAAATCCGAGTCCTAAGTGAGTAAGTTGAGGAATAGAAGAGAACCGGCAAAACTTTACTTAAGGTTTTTAAGATCTCAATAATGGTGCCCACGCAGCCGTTAGTAATGTTTTTATGTTAGAAAATGTTTGTAAACATTTTCTAACATAAAAACATTTACTAACAAATGTTGTCAATTGTCACATTTTGTTAGGAACTGTTACATGTTATAAGTGCTCCCACATTGCCGTTGCCACCTAGAAAATGTTTACTAACATTTTATAATATTTAAATCTGGTATTGGCTCGCAGTTTGGTTTGCGACTTGCGTTTTGAGGGCGTCTACACGAAAATGGAAGAGGATTTGCTCATTGGAATAGCTTTCATTTTTGTTTAGAAAAAAAGCGCTCTTATTGGATGCACCAAACGCTAAAGGCACAACATATTATGATGTGTGAATTATTCGGGTATTAATCTGTGTAGACTATCGCTAAAGGACTTACGATAAATAACGTCGGAGGCGTTCCCCGACTCACCGCATATCCCGCCGTCACGCCGTTTATAAAATGTTAACAAACAAAAGGTAACACAAATTTTATTGTGTTATAATTTGTTTTGTTATAATTTATTTACTTACGTTTACTAACGTTACTAAACATTTTCTAACGGTGGTGTGGGAGCACCATAAGATACATATTGAAACGTCAATCACCATCTTAGATCCTTCTTTTTAAAAGTTGATGTTTTACTAAAATGTGGTACGTTTTTCTAGAATAAAAACCTTTCCCGGGACAAAAAATTCCCTTTTTAAAATTTCCTCAAATCGGATACGGCTTAGGCATGAAAAGATAACATTTATTGAAAAAGACTGATAGATAGATAATAATATATATAGACTCTCATTTTCATTTGTAACATAAAAATAATAATAATAGATTAATTGATGGAGTATGTACTCATGATACGGAATTGTGCTCAGGCTCAGGCACACACATTATCATTTTCTTTGAAGTCTTCCCTCTTTTTCGCTACATAATCTATGGCCATAAATCAATTCTGATCACGCAGAGGTCCTAATGAATTCAACTGTCCTTACCCACACAGACTATAAATTGATAAACGACAGGTTTATTATATTTTCCCGCCAATAAGGCCGAAAGACTGTAGAAATAACAAGTCGAAAATGTTTAAAGCCGAGAAAAAGTGAGCCATTGGAAGTTGGAATTGGTTTCTAGATATGATTTGCAATATTGACTGAAATGTGGAATATAATTTTTGTTGCAGTTTATAAAATAGTTGAGTGTTTTTAGTTCATCCGTCCATCTGTCCACCTAAATACATTTTGTAATTATTATGAACTAGCTGTGCCCCGCGGTATTACCCGCGATTTATTAGGTAAACTAAATTGTGTTTTCATAGGTAAATAGTTATTGGTGTAAGAGACAAAACGAATTGAGTTTGATAATCGGAAACATCAATTTGGATGACTGAGAGATGGAAGTTGATTATTCTGTCTTATACTATTGTTTTTAACTGATTTCCAAAACGAAGGAGATAAAAATATTATATATTTTATGTTCAGATGTGATTTTTTATGATAAATGAATACTTTGCCGTTTGTGTCACGAAAAGGAACTGGGGTCGGGGGGCCTTAGCCCCCCAAGTAGAAGACGGGACAAAAGCATGTTAATCAAATGACCCTCGAAATCTGTGTGTTTAGTTTAGGTTGGTAGAAATTCACATTTATGATAAATAGTTTAGTTTGTTCCTAAAAAGACAATTTAAACTCAGCACTAACAACGCGATACCATTTCGTTAAAAGCGAAACTACCAGGAGGGGGGGGAGGGGGAGGGATTGGTGGGGCGCAGCCCCCCCAAGTAGACGACGGGACGAAAGCCTATTAAACAAATGACACTCGAAATCTGTATGCTTAGTTTAGGTTAGAATAAATTCACATTTATGATAAATAACTTAGTTTCATCCTAAAAATGAGAATTTAAACCCAGCACTAACGATGTGACAGCATTTCGTAAAAAGCAACACTACCAGGACTTGGGGGCAGCCCCCCCCAACCAGATGGGCCGGGGAAAAGTCCCGGTTCACAAACAGCGGAGTAATCGTCATGAAAAATTAAAAAAAAGAAACGAACATAACATAACCTCCATTTTGAAAGTCGGAAAAAAATGTAGCCTATGTGTTAATCCAGTATATCAGCTACCTTCTTGTAAAATTATGTCGCAATCGGTCCAGCCGTTTAGGCGTGAAGAAGTAACAAACACACAAACTCACATACTTTCGGCTTTATAATATTAGTAGGAAGTAGGATTATATAAATTAAATGATACATAATATGCAGCTATTATACCTATTATAGCTATCATAGTTATTATTGTGCAGGTTATTATAGGTTTTGTATATGATAATTTAATTTTCGGAACTATACGGGAACGTTCCGGAACTATATCTGACACAAGTAAAATAGTACAAGTTTTGAATCGACAACACCAGTTTGTAGCGCCTTCATTGCATGCGTTCCCAATAATACTTCATCAACCACTTACCGATATGGCAATAAAATACAACAATTTTTTTTATCCGATTTCCAAGAAGTATTCAAAAGAACCCCCTCGTTTTTGAGAAACCTGAGTCTTTTTGAGATACCGTAATATTCATGATTTTTATTACCTTGAGCGTTTAAAATTTTATTTCCGTTACAGTCTAGAAGCAAAATAAACTCAAAAAACTGTATACCGACCGAAATCTTTCATGCAACAGATTAAAAATGAAATCCAAATAAAAATAGTCCAGTGTTTCGGTCCAAGTTTTGCCAAGCGGTCGGATGACAATATACAACTGATTTTGATACTTGCGAATGTAAATTGTCGGCGGACACAACAATTTTGATGCTTATAACTGCGTTGTGACTCTTGGGAAATACTTTTTGTTAAGAGTATGGTTTAATAATAATGTGACGCGTGGTTTCACGAGAAATGTACTTTTTAATGTTTATATTTTTAGATCCTTTTTTTTGTCATTTTTACAAAAAATATTTGCACACCAAAAATGAATTCTTGCACAATGAACTTGCGGAATTTAAATAAAGTATAATTTGCTTACTTCCCATAAAATAATTTATGGAAAATACTTTTTACTTCAGTAGGTAAAAGATAATTATCACACCTTCACTCATTACAAATGTAGCCTCTCTTCTACCAATTATTTTATTCTAGTGAATTTCAGGAAAAAATGATGCCAATAAAACAGAAGTGCGGGTTTTCAAGATGTTTCATAATTGATAACCCCTGAGTGCTCCTGGAAACGGTAAGTGAGTTATCGCTCACTCGAACTGAAATTTGATCTTTAAGCGGGTTTCCGTTGGCCACATCGTTTGCCCCCTAATTTTTAAAACATTTGTTGGTTGCAATGTTTGGAACCCTACATTTTTAAGGCATTTATTGGGTACAATGTTTAGCCTCCAAAATATTAAAACATTTGTTGGTAGCTACGTTTAGCCCCCAAAATAAAGAAAATCTTGGTTGAAACGCTTGTTCCCTTATTTTAAAAACATAATATTTTGTTGGCTACAGTCATCGTTTTGTCCTCTAGGTTTTTAAATATATATTTTATTGGCTACACCATTTGGTCCCTGAATTTTACTCAAAATATAGGCCAAGTTCAATTTTAAACACGTTTACCTTATGACATAAAATAATCTACGACTAATTTTTTTTTAAAACAATGTCGATGTTTTTCAAAACGATTGCCTAAAAAAAGACTTAAAATTTGCCAGAGTTATAGATTAGTTTGGCTATAATACACACGCCTCTGTGGTCTAGTGGTATAGAGCGCGGCTCTTGACTCGGAGGTCGTGGGTTCGATTTCCGCCTTGGAAACAATATGTAATTTCCAAGTTTGGTTAGGACAATGCAGGCTGATCACCTGATTGTCTGACATGTAAGATGATCCATGCGTCGGATGGGCATGTAAAAAGTCGGTCCTGCGCCTGATCTCTCGCCAGTCGTGTCGGTCTTCCGTCCCACTGGGTTATGAGAGTAATGGAATAGAGAGTGCTCTTGTGTACGGCGCACACACTTGGGCACTATAAAATTACTCCTGCGTAGCTGGCTTGGTTTCAATGAAACCGGTCACCGTCACCGAAACCTAGCTATTACTATTATTATTATAGTACATAAATCGGCTTTGAACTAATTCTCTCAGATTTATAAACTACGAAACAATTCATAATTAAATCTATTTATTGCTATTTCAATTAATTACAATTTCCAATTTCAGTCCAAATGATTCAATTGGAGCTTTATCAATTAAATTAAATCTTGCTCCATTACAAGATAGGTAAGTAAATACTCAATAGTTATAGAATAATATTAATTGACGTCTATAATAATTGTGTAATGCCTACGTAATTAAAAGGGTGACTAGCCCAAAAAATCAAACATCGTCCTTCTCTCTTCACACTCACGACCGTCTTTCATATGCCAGGTGAAAAAGGACCACGCGAAATCATCGCCAAGTAAGTTTTTCTTAACCCTTAATTCACTTCCTAAGTCCCGGGGACACACATCAAAATTTTAAACCGTCATAATTCAAAAGTCTTAGCAGCTAATTTCCCCAACGTCTCAGTACCTTCATGTAGTGACGCGGGCGACATGGTACCGAGAGGATGAGTGCGTACATTCCATAATATTTGGTGAGTTACACCGAGTGATTCCCAGGGACTCATACTAGTGAATTACGTTATGATTATTTTTATTTATTAAAGACGTTTTAAAATGTTGATTTTTCGCCGTTATTATAATTTAAAATAAGTATGCTTTATTTTTCTGTTGCAAAATTGTAAAATGGCTCTAAAAACATGACTTTATCAATCTAAGAGAAGACGGAGTAGATTCCATTCTGGAAGCCTGACTTCGAGAAGATTTGGAAGAAGAAATGACATTCCTGAAGATGTGAGCCACCCTGAAACAAGTTAGGAGGGAATGTATTACTATTTATGCCACTACAAAAAGAGAACAAAAACTGCTCATCTGTGCACAAAATTTTTGAAGCCGATATTTTGTGTGTACTTGCTCAAAAAAGATATGCCGACGTAGCTTTTAGATAGTGGTAGAAACCCACTGCACGTTGTTTTTTGTATAGAAACATACATTAGTGTTTATTTTATTTTATTTTGTGTACCTTTATTGGTTTAAAAACGTTCAGTTCCTTTTGTGAAGACGGTTTTTTTCGGTTAAAAAAAATCCATTTTCATACCCATACAAATAACCGATCCGGGCAACCGGGCATCCTGGTTTCAAGGATAACGGTGTTTACACTAATATCTTGTATATCTGGCTGTACAGGGTGTAACAAAACTAAGTGATAATACTTTAGGGTGTGTATATGTTCCTTGTAAAGAGTTCACTATGAAAGTAGCAGCGCTGAAAGACCAACTTTTTTTTCACTTTTGTATGGGCCCCAGCGTCACGAGTTTCCACATACAAAAGTGAAAAAAATTTTTGTTCTTCTTCAAAATTAACGACTTTTTCTATGAGAACAATGATTTTTCTCATAGAAAAAGTTGTTCATTTTGACGAGCTCATTCGATGGTTTCAAGAATAACGGTGTTTACACTAACACACTGTATAAGTCAAATAATTAAAGCAGGTAAGTTACAAGGTTTGTTAAAATTATAGGGAAGAAATGAGTTGCCTTTGTCGTATAAATGTTATAAAATTTTAGTTATCCACTTCTCTCACTCATGTCTTCAAAAACAATAAAAATTAAAAACTAAAACAAATTAAATCTTAAAAAAGCTGAGTTAGCATAAAACACCGTTACTCCATTACAGTTACCTTACCTCAAATGTAATAAGACTGGAGTTCCTGGGATTTCCTCGTTGACCTGTTAGAGCTTTGAGATTCCATTAGTACTGAGTATCCATTATTTGATCGTCCAAGTCAATTTATTTTAATATGTAAACAAAATAACGGGATATACTCTAAGAGTGTTGGTAGAAGTAAAATAAAATTACGGTAGGTATAGTCCTCGTCTCAGCGGATTGCATGGACTATATAATGTGGTGGAAATAACTAATGGTGGAAATAGTGATTTTTTTTTACATCACTCACGCCTTTCCAATTTTCGATTAGATAACGTGATTAGGTAACCCTGATGCGTGTTTCAACTTATTATTATGCTAAATAAAATGCAAAATACACAAAACAAGTAAAAAGAATACGTGTGGCACTCGGGGACTGCCGCGGTAAAACTATTGAGCATATTCTAGTCTACACGCATACGTCACACGCACACAAGCACCGTGCCGAAGTCTACCGAACGACGAGTGTTAGGTTAATTTTCGTTACGGAATTTCTTGATTCGGTTGCCGCACTCAAAGCCCGCAATTAAAGCTAATCAATAGCTTAAAAACTCGCCCAAATACGAAATCTTTCTACTAGTACTTAATAACGTGACAGCTAATTTCTAAATCAGGAGCATTTTTGCCGCTCATACCAAACCTTAAACCTGGGTACGAGTATTATCGCACAGACGGACAGACTTTCACATTTACCGCGACCATACATTTGCCGCGTTGCCAAGATCGCCCCAAAATCCTATTTTTTTACTTATCTTAGTTCAAAATTGACCTAAAAAATTCAAACGGCAAATATGTACTTAATGAAATTGTCGATCTATTGGCGTGTGTTTCAGATAAACGTAATTTGTAAATACTAGGGAGATGGTGAATTTATGCTTGAATATATTGGTATTACTTTAGAAGTTGATATCATGAGTATAATAAACAAAAATAGAAAATTAATAACATAGAAAGGAATGTTCATATGCGGAAGATAATTGCTGCATTTTTATTATAATTTAAATAATTATGAGTTAATAATACTCTCAAAACGGTAAATTACGGTATCTCCGTAGGGGTATCGCCTTAAGAGCATTTTATTATTGTAAAACCGCGACGGTTAAACCATAAAAATAGCTCCGCAGTACTAGCCAAATGTTATCCTGGACATTTGGAATTCCACGTTATACCTTATGCAGATTCATACGGCTTTCATAACAAGCCTGGGTCGGAATGTCTGCTGCATAGAACATAGATATTACGTGGCTTTGAATTGTACAATAGTATGCTTAAATATTGTTCTTTAAGTGTTTTTGCTCACGGTTTTGTTGTAACTGGAGACTTTAACACTCGATTTTCTAGTAAAATTTAGCGTTCTACGGGTAACATTCAAACACCCTTTGGTATAAATAATCTAATGTATAAAAATAAGTCGGGTTTTCCTTCCTGACGCTATAACTCCAGAACGCACGAACCGATTTCCACGGTTTTGAATTCGTTGGAAAGGTCTCGGGTTCCGTGAGGTCTATAGAAAAAAAAACAGAAAAAACTTCAAGAGACAGGCAGGAAAACAGGGAAATAATTTTATGGCAAAACGTTTGCCGGGACAGCTAGTATTAGTATGAATTTGTGTGAGACTTTCACAATTTTCAGATAAGTGTCAGTTTAGAACTTTTGTCTTGTTCATGCGAAGTGACAGAACCTACTCTGACACAAATCACAATGTAAAAGTTTGTGAATATGCCCTAGGCCCTTAGCCTAAGGCTGCCTTACCACCAGAGCTGAGCGGAGCTGTGTTGCGAGGAATGTGTTTTTGTGAAAAACGTGGAACGGAACGTGTTTCAAAACCTATAGTCAAGTTCATTAAGTAGAATATTATTTGATTTTTTGTTGTTCACGGTCGCTTGCGGTTAAGGATTGAAAAACCGCCTTACAACTTTGTAGACTCTGCTTTATAATTGCGTAGAGCAAAGTGAAACCTATAGCTTATGTCGTAAAGTAGCAATTTATTTGAATTTTTGTCGGTCGTGGTTGTTTGCAGCGAGGATCAGGAAAGAGACTTTAAAAGAACATTTTGATTTTTCTGCATAATATTTATATATTCCGACTGGATCTAAGTATTAATAATTATATTAAATAAAATATTATATCAAATTACTAAATGGCGCCCGCAACTCCGTTGCGAAAAGATCTTTAGTCGCGCTGGAACCGTACATTTTTAAAAAGTATATCCATTTCCAGGACTCAAAGTATCTCCATACCAAATTTCATCAAAATCCGTTCAGTGGTTTAAGTGTGAAGAGATAATAGATAGACAGACAACATACAGTCGCATTTGTAATATTAGTAAGGATTAATTATGAATTTCAACAGGGAAGTAGGCATTTCACCATCCGACAAAAATATAAATTATTGAATAAGCCCTAACACACGTAATATTTAATTAGTACGGAGATTACGGTACGGGATCAAAAAGATAATTAGTACGCGCATAAGATCACAGGCTAATTGTGTTCATCCGGTCTGCTAATGATCTATATTAAATTAAAGGAAAATAATTAAGAATTTAAGTGAAGAGTTTGGTGTGTGCAAAATTAACAAAATTGTAGCGACACTGCGCCCAATCTCTGTTTTTATAAAAATCAAACAAGTAAACGATTCACATGCTGAAAAGCGACTATCGTCACCCATGGACACTCGCATAATCAGAAGAGTTGTGGGTGCGTTGCCTTTTAAGAGGGAATACGCCACAGACATAATATATCAAGATAGAGAAGAAGATAGACAGCATGTCGCTCCATTTGTATGAAAACGAGCGTGCCACTTTTTTACTACCTACTGTGACGTACCGATGATATTAAGAAACGTGTCCATTATCTAGGCCAACGTTTCTATTTGAATTACTACAGCTCAATGCGGCACTTTTAGGCATTTAGGCATTTTTAAAATTCCGATTGACGTCCGATTCCGATAGCAAACTAAAGAACAGACTTTCGAAAGACGAGCATTGCTCGTCGTTCGGGAACGCGATATGGCACGCAAAGTACATACACATGCGGTATCTATCTTGATCTATGTCTGTGGAATACGCTCTATTTCATCGAAATTGCGAAAGTAAAGAAATAGGCTTGCTTGATGCATTGCGTACACACTTTTAAAATTACTCCTTTATATTTCAATGAGACTAGAAAATCGGTACAAACCTGACTGGCTACTTCGCTGATACCGGCAACCGTCACCAAAATTGGTGTCGAAAGCAATAATAATTTATTATATCGTACCTGGAAGAATTATAAGATTTAATAATTTGAGCATTAATTTATATCAAATCTCTAGAACAACTTTAACATTGAATAATTTGAGCAATAATTTATATCATAGTACCTAGAACAACAAAAAAAAAATAGAAACTATTCGATTCCAAATATGGAATGTTTTCGAGCCGAAATTCTGGGAGTCGAGTTCGATAACTTGTTTGTGGAGTGAGTTTAGATGTTCCGAATAAAAATCATGTTTCCGTTTCTATGCATGCACATTAGAAAAAAAATAGTATGAAAATTTGGATCCAAGCCTTACTAGGTCTAATAATAATAACTAGTGATCGCCCAATGGTCGAAATTCGACCTTAGTTTCAACGACATTAGGACTACTACGTGTAATTTGTAAAAAAATATTGACTTTATCATATTTTTTTTCAACTCTCGTCTCTGTTACTCAGCTGATCTCAGACTGGCCGTGTAAACGTTGCCTAATAGCATCTAAGATTCAATAAAAAAAAAACTATTATCCATTTTCAATTAAACTTAATATGTTGTCAACAGACTTCAACCATAAATAAAAGAGTATAATTCGTATGTATAGGTTTGTCACTCAAAAATCTGTCATCTTCTTGAGTGTGCGTATTGTAGTGTGTGTAATGTCTTATTTGTTAAAAAAATGTGTAATAAAAGCATAAAATCAAAATAATATTAGCTCGATGCACTCCTTCACCATATAAACTATAACTGTGCAAAATTTCATTCACCTACGTTTCCGCATTTTTCGTTAAAGTTTTTCGCTTGCGTATTAATATATACAATGTGTCCCGACACCGTTGTCCGATCCTTTAATGTCATGATCTATGGCATATTTTATCGACAAATTGGCCCTCAAATTTTATCTCTTTCTCACGGTTGTAAAATGGCAGCCATTTTAGTTTTTCTCGGGCTTTCACACTAATCTGACCAGTACTTCTCATGTAAATATCCTATGAAGATAAAAAAGGTCTCATTTGATAGCTAAACTAGTGGACTACGCTTACACAGGCAATATGTTATAAATTTCGTGGAATTAAACATAGAAAAACCAAAGTTTGAGAAAAAAAATTGTGTATTTTTTAATTAATGGCTTTTTGTGACACATTGTAGATAATACATAAAAAGTGATGACGACCTCTGTGGCGCAGTTGGTGGGCTGTTGGTAGGTCAAGCCGGGGTCGCGGGTTCGAATCTCGCCGTCGGAACTTTTGGCACCCGTAACACAAGTCCTTCAGGTACTTACCACGGGGCCAGACTGACGTGGTGTGAAGCGTCCATATATATTATTATTATTTAATCATTAAAATATTTTTCAGGTAAGGAAAATCAGTCGTTTAGGTGCTATAATGGTACAGACAGACACAGCCAGACACTTCAAACTTATTATACCCTTTCGTTGGAGGTTAAAAAGACCGATTATATAAAATTTTATTATAATGAGAACGAAGCTTCGTTTTAGTCTGTGTTATGTTATTCATAATTATTTAATTACTTAAGCTTAATAACACTAATAATATTAGTACAATTATATATTCATATTTACACTTATAATTAACTGAAACAATCATATTCGAATGTGTAATTAAATGATAATACTGTGATATTAATTCATGTTTATTTTATCGAATAATTAGAATAATAGACATCTAAACTTCTATGCTAATTCATACGGATATTAATTCAAAAGTAATAATATGTCTGTCTGTCCTCCCGCCACTGAATATTTTAAAACTAATTTTCGCCCAAAACTTATTTAGTTAAAAAATTGCTATGGAGATACTTTGAATCGGGATTCTTTCCCGGGATCCTTTCCATGCGGTATACTTTTTATCACGGAAAAATGTACGACCCACCCCATAAACGAATTTTTCTGCAGCAGATTTGCGGGCGTTATCTAGTATAATAATAATATTATATTCAGATTAGGTGCAATATAACACCAACGCAGGCGATAGTTCGGAAAACTTCCAACGTCCGCCATTTTGGAAACTGAAACTTGGCGCGTTCAATCTTCTACGGATCGTTAAGAAGATTAATCAAGGGCTTATTGTTTAGATTTTAGATTCAGGGACGTATCGTTTATAACGTCCATTGTTCCTCACCCCGAGGTATTTGCAAATCATTATTACCTCCCATCCTTTGTGTTTGCGTATAAACTATTGGCGACAAATTTTGGTTTATTCCAGTTTAACCTCTTTCACACTCGCCGCCATAATAGAGCTATAGAAAGGTCCTAGAAGAATGTGCTTGCACGCTGATATGGAACCCGTGACCAACGGTATAGCATGTTGGCAGATATTTATTATGTTAAATTAATTTTCCGTGGGAGAGCCATGCTTCGGCACGAATGGGCTGGCTCGACCGGAGAAATACCACGGGCTTACAGAAAACCGGCGTGAAACAGCGCTTGCGCGGTGTTTCGCCGAGTGAGTGAGTTTACTGGAGGCTCAATTCCCTTCTTCCTTCCCTACCCTCTCCTGTTCCTTCCCTACCCTCCCCTATTACCCTATTCACTCTTAAAAGGCCGGCAACGCACCTGCAGCTCTTCTGATGCTGCGAGTGTCCATGGGCGACGGAAGTGGCTTTCCATCAGGTGACCTGTTTGCTCGTTTGCCCCCTTATTTCATAAAAAAGGGCTTGAAAAGCTTAACATTTTATTGTATGGCGTAAAATATTTTAACAGTTGGAGTTACAGTTAAGGAGGGTATAATGTACGAAAAAATTTGGATAATCATTTCATTACATAATTTGGTAGAGGTGCTACCAAGAGATAACATACTGACACTCGAAAGTGATAGTGTACTATGAAACTTTAGAATATTAATAAGTAACATTTAAGCAATACAGTTTGAGATCTCCTAAACGGTGCTTATAAAACAGACAATATAATATTTTACTTCCCAAAAGAAAAAGTAAAGCCAAAGGAAGCTCGCCTGAAAGTTATTATATAATAGTTCCTAACGTTTCCTAAACTCTTAGTATTCTTCATATGCTATTTCCTCCAGGGGTTATAATGCTGCACTGTGTTCTAAGCCACACACCCCGTTATGTTCAGTAGTGTGAGTAATAAAATCCTAGAGATGTACTTTGAAGAAATTAATGTCAATTCTATCTGGAAGCACAGGAGTGCCCCCGCCAAGATGAGCCAAGCGAAGCGCGCAAGGGCACTGCCTACCTTTTCTCGAAATAACTTTGGTTTGGATAATGCCAAATAGTTGAAATTTTCAAGATTTCCATAGTTACTTTAATCAGCTTCCTTTATGTTATATACTCGTAAATAACCATAAGTACTTTTTGCCGCAACAAAATATTATAGCTATATTTTTATGGTATAACTGGATATTCCGCGCGGCTTCGCCCGCGTAATTTAGAAATGTCACGAAAACCGTACATTTTTCCGCAAAAAAAAAAAAACCTATGTCCTTTCACGTGGTCTATTCTTCATGACGTGTGTCAAATAACACAAAAATTTCCTCCGTTTTTTCCACATTTTCCTCTATTTCTTCGCTCCTATTAGTCTAAGCGTAGTAAATGTAGCCTTTCTTGATAAGTAGGCTATCTAACACTGAAATAATTTTTCAAATCGGACCAGCAGTTCCTGAGATTAGCGCGTTCAAATAAGTCATTTCAAATAATTCCTTCCGTTTTTTCCACACTTTCCTCTATTTCTTCGCTCCTATTAGTATTAGCATAATAAAATATAGCCTATATCCTTCCTCAATAAATGGGCTATCTAAGACTGAAAGGATTTTTAAAATCGTTCCAGTAGTTCCTGAGATTAGCGCGTTCAAACAAACAAACAAACAAACTCTTCCCAATTATAATATTATATAATTTATAATATTATAATATTATAAAGTATAGATATGATTTTTTTTACTTAAGCACATAATATGAAAATAACAAACCAGCAAAGAAATCACTGATGGAAAGCAAACACTATCGCCCATGAATACGATACCTATATTATTGTACTAATGATAATAATAGACGACGTCTTTGTGTTAAATACTATTTAAAATCCGATATGAGGGCTCACGTCATCTTTAAGGCCTAATGTACGTGGGAGAGCCATGCTTCGGCACGAATGGGCCGGCTCGAGCGGAGAAATACCACGTTCTCACAGAAAACCGGCGTGAAACAGCGCTTGCGCTGTGTTTCGCTGAGTGAGTGAGTTTACCGGAGGCCCAATTCCCTTTCCTATCCTCCCCTATTCCTTTCCCTTCCCATCCCTACCCTCCCCTATTACCCTATTCCCTCTTAAAAGGCCGGCAACGCACCTGCAGCTCTTCTGATGCTGCGAGTGTCCATGGGCGACGGAAGTTGCTTTCCATCAGGTGACCCGTTTGCTCGTTTGCCCCCTTCTTTCATTAAAAAAAAAAAGGCAGTTTTTTATATATATTTTAATAGAAAACTTGACTGACCGATGATAATAATAGAAATAAAAATTACTACTTATATGAAAGCACAAATCAATAGGCATGATTCTGTATTCCAGAATCATGCCTATTATACTACTGATGATAATAAGATAAAAATATAGAAGTTGGGTAGTTTTTTTTAATGAAATAAGGGGGCAAACGAGCAAACGGGTCACCTGATGGAAAGCAACTTCCGTCGCTCATGGCCACTCGCAGCATCAGAAGAGCTGCAGGTGCATTGCCGGCCTTTTAAGAGGGAATAGGGTAATAGGGTAGGGGAGGGTAGGGAAGGTAATAGGGTAGAGTTGGGAAGGAAATAGGGGAGGGTAGGGAAGGGAAAAGGGTAGGGATTGGGCCTCCGGTAAAGTCACTCACACGGCGAATCACAACGCAAGCGTTGTTTCACGTCGGTTTTCTGTGAGCCCGTGGTATTTCTCCGGTCGAGCCGGCCCATTCGTGTCGAAGCATGGCTCTCCCACGGTCCCTTTTAAAAGAAGATGTTGCACCTAATTTTATTCATCGTGCCGGAAACACAGGTACATGTTTTCAGGGAAAGAACTATATTATAATATCTATGTTTTTAGATTGAGCGGTTTGGCACAGTAATTATAGTAGCAGACAGACATAAGACACATCTATAGGATTAGTGCGAATTGGGGATGTCAAATATTTTACTAATGCGTTATAAACTTCGGAACCTTAGCGACACAACAGTTCCGAAATTGAAAAAAAAATCTTTGAAAAACAAAAATATTTAAAATACTAAAAATCTTTTATGCCGCTGTAACTGTTTTCTAACTATTGTATATTTTGTTTTAACGGAAACCAATTTCCTCCTGCAGTCTGTAACAACTGATATAGGTTTTGGGAATACTCTGTATTTCAACCTATATTTTGGTTGTTGTATTGTCTTACCTCCTCTAAGGATTATAGATTCTGAGTATAATATAGGTTGTAGGCTGTTTGGCTTAAAAGCTATTCAAAATGATACAAAACGTCACGAAAAAACTGATTTTTTATATTTTGTATTTAACTCTCCAAGAAATCATTACTTGAACTTTTACTGAATCTTAGAAATAATATTAATAACAATCAATATTTCTTTCAAACTGAATTTCTATAGGCTTTAGTTCGGTGTTTCTCACGTGGTCACTAGTCATCCAAGTACACTTGACAGGCAAACTGTCGCTCTGTAGGTCGCTCTATATTTTAATTGCAAACTCAAACTCATTTTTTTTGTATTCAGAATAAATTTTTGCAAATATTCTCTGAACGTCGGGTCTACACCGGCGCCTACCATCGGTTCGCCACTGAATAGGCAAAATTTTAGCAAAAATATTTTGAGTCGCGGGTTATACATACGCAAGGTATTAATCCAGAAAAATTTACGGTTTTGAGTAGCTCATTGTGGCACAAGTCTGGTGTATATTGTAAAAAAAATCGATTGTTAGTTTCTCACAGGACCGATTTTGTTTAGAAGAAAAGAAAAAAGAAAGATCTAAGTTTTAGAATGCAATCACGTTATAAAATATAGAACATAGAATAGCATTTACAAACATAATATTATATAAGATCCAAACTAAAATCATAAATCTGAGAGTCTATCCATATGTCTATCCATATGTCTGTCTACTTATATTACTTTTTTCGCCCAAAATCGATTTAGCTCAAAAATTGTTATGGAGATACTTCGAATCGGGATTCTTTCCCGGGATCCTTTCCATGCGGTATACTTTTTATCACGGAAAAATGTACGACTCTCACCCCTTAAATGAATTTTTCTGCAGCATATTTGTGGGCGTTATCTAGTATAATAATAATATTATTATATATTTAGATTAGGTGCAATATAACACCAACGCAGGCGATAGTTCGGAAAACTTCCAACGTCCGCCATTTTGGAAACTGAAACTTGGCGCGTTCAATCTTCTACGGATCGTTAAGAAGATTAATCAAGGGCTTATTGTTTAGATTTTAGATTCAGGGACGTATCGTTTATAACGTCCTTTGTTCCTCACCCCGAGGTATTTGCAAATCATTATTACCTCCCATCCTTTGTGTTTGCGTATAAACTATGGGCGCAAATTTTGGTTTATTCCAGTTTAACCTCTTTCACACTCGCCGCCATAATAGAGCTATAAAGGTCCTAGAAGAATGTGCTTGCACGCTGATATGGAACCCGTGACCAACGGTATAGCATGTTGGCAGATATTTATTATGTTAAATTAATTTTCCATGGGAGAGCCATGCTTCGGCACGAATGGGCTGGCTCGACCGGAGAAATACCACGGGCTCACAGAAAACCGGCGTGAAACAGCGCTTGCGCGGTGTTTCGCCGAGTGAGTGAGTTTACTGGAGGGTCAATTCCCTTCTTCCTTCCCTACCCTCCCCTATTCCCTTCCCAACCCTCCCCTATTACCCTATTCACTCTTAAAAGGCCGGCAACGCACCTGCAGCTCTTCTGATGCTGCGAGTGTCCATGGGCGACGGAAGTTGCTTTCCATCAGGTGACCTGTTTGCACGTTTGCCCCCTTATGTCATAAAAAAGGGCTTGAAAAGCTTAACATTTTATTGTATGGCGTAAAATATTTTAACAGTTGGAGTTGAAGTTAAGGAGGGTATGATGTACGAAAAAATTTGCATAATAATTTCATTACATACTAGCTGTTTGACCGAGCTTTGCTCGGTATTCGATAAAACACGAATAAAATGTCATTTTCTAAAAATTATTCCTAGTTAGATCGATTTATCGCCCCAAACCCCCTATATACTAAATTTCATGAAAATCGTTGGAGCCGATTCCGAGATTCCAATTATATATATATATATATATATATATATATATATATATATATACAAGAATTGCTCGTTTAAAGATATAAGAATTTGGTCGAGGTGAGATAGATAACATACTGACACTTGAAAGTGATAGTGTACTATGAAACTTTATAATATTAATAAGTAACATTTAAGCAATACAGTTTGAGATATCCTAAACGATGCTTATAAAACAGACAATATAATATTTTACTTCCCAAAATAAAAAGTAAAGCCAAAGGAAGCTCGCCTGAAAGTTATTATATAATAGTTCCTAACGTTTCCTAAACTCTTAGTATTCTTCATAAGCTATTTCCTCCAGGGGTTATAATGCTGCACTGTGTTCTAAACCACACACCCCGTTATGTTCAGTAGTGTGAGTAATAAAATCCTAGAGATGTACTTTGAAGAAATTAATGTCAATTCTATCTGGGGGCACAGGAGTGCCCCCGCCAAGATGAGCCAAGCGAAGCGCGCAAGGGCACTGCCTACCTTTTCTCGAAACGATTCGTCGTATTTTTGAACCCTCGTAACTTTGGTTTGGATAATGCTAAATAGTTGAAATTTTCAAGATTTCCATAGTTACTTTAATCAGCTTCCTTTATGTTATATAAATAACCATAAGTACTTTTTGCCGCAACAAAATATTATAGCTATATTTTTATGGTTTTTATTTAAAAAAAACCTATGTCCTTTCACGTGGTCTATTCTTCATGACGTGTGTCAAATAACACAAAAATTTCCTCCGTTTCCGGCACTATCATTTTCGAGTGTCAGTTGTTCCACATTTTCCTCTATTTCTTCGCTCCTATTAGTCTAAGCGTAGTAAATGTAGCCTTTCTTGATAAGTAGGCTATCTAACACTGAAATAATTTTTCAAATCGGACCAGCAGTTCCTGAGATTAGCGCGTTCAAATAAGTCATTTCAAATAATTCCTTCCGTTTTTTCCACACTTTCTTCTATTTCTTCGCTCCTATTAGTATTAGCATAATAAAAAATAGCCTATATCCTTCCTCAATAAATGGGCTATCTAAGACTGAAAGGATTTTTAAAATCGGTCCAGTAGTTCCTGAGATTAGCGCGTTCAAACAAACAAACAAACAAACTCTTCCCAATTATAATATTATATAATTTATAATATAATATATAATATTATAATATTATATATAGTATAGATATAGATTATTTTTACTTAAGCACATAATATGAAAATAACAAACCAGCAAAGAAATCACTGATAGAAAGCAAACACTATCGCCCATGAATACGATACCTATATTATTTGTACTAATGATAATAATAGACGACGTCTTTGTGTTAAATACTATTTAAAATCCGATATGAGGGCTCACGTCATCTTTAAGGCAGTTTTTTATATATATTTTAATAGAAAACTTGACTGACCGATGATAATAATAGAAATAAAAATTACTACTTATATGAAAGCACAAATCAATAGGCATGATTCTGTATTCCAGAATCATGCCTATTATACTACTGATGATAATAAGATAAAAATATAGAAGTTGGGTAGTTTTTTTTAATGAAATAAGGGGGCAAACGAGCAAACGGGTCACCTGATGGAAAGCAACTTCCGTCGCTCATGGCCACTCGCAGCATCAGAAGAGCTGCAGGTGCGTTGCCGGCCTTTTAAGAGGGAATAGGGTAATAGGGTAGGGGAGGGTAGGGAAGGTAATAGGGTAGAGTTGGGAAGGAAATAGGGGAGGGTAGGGAAGGGAAAAGGGTAGGGATTGGGCCTCCGGTAAACTCACTCACACGGCGAATCACAACGCAAGCGTTGTTTCACGTCGGTTTTCTGTGAGCCCGTGGTATTTCTCCGGTCGAGCCGGCCCATTCGTGTCGAAGCATGGCTCTCCCACGGTCCCTTTTAAAAGAAGATGTTGCACCTAATTTTATTCATCGTGCCGGAAACACAGGTACATGTTTTCAGGGAAAGAACTATATTATAATATCTATGTTTTTAGATTGAGCGGTTTGGCACAGTAATTATAGTAGCAGACAGACATAAGACACATCTATAGGATTAGTGCGAATTGGGGATGTCAAATATTTTACTAATGCGTTATAAACTTCGGAACCTTAGCGACACAACAGTTCCGAAATTGAAAAAAAAATCTTTGAAAAACAAAAATGTTTAAACACGGACATAAAAAAATTTTACGTCCGTGTGTTTAAAATACTAAAAATCTTTTATGCCGCTGTAACTGTTTTGTAACTATTGTATATTTTGTTTTAACGGAAACCAATTTCCTCCTGCAGTCTGTAACAACTGATATAGGTTTTGGGATTACTCTGTATTTCAACCTATATTTTGGTTGTTGTATTGTCTTACCTCCTCTAAGGATTATAGATTCTGAGTATAATATAGGTTGTAGGCTGTTTGGCTTAAAAGCTATTCAAAATGATACAAAACGTCACGAAAAAACTGATTTTTTATATTTTGTATTTAACTCTCCAAGAAATCATTACCAGTCATCCAAGTACACTTGACAGGCAAACTGTCGCTCTGTAGGTCGCTCTATATTTTAATTGTAAACTCAAACTCATTTTTTTTGTATTCAGAATAATTTTTTGCAAATATTCTCTGAACGTCGGGTCTACACCGGTGTTTACCATCGGTTCGGGAACTAACCCGGCGAGAAGAACCGGCGTAAGAAACTCGCACGATGCCCACTTTATTTACCAAAAAAAAGTGAGAAAAAAATTAATCTTTTATAATAAAGTTTACAATGCTGTCAATGTCATACTTCTAATGTCAAAATGGATGCAATGATTACTAACTGGCCGCATTTTACGCCAAGCTTTTTAAATATGTCATGTCTATTATACAGTCATCTATACCATGCTTGTGCTCTTGTATATCTTATTGACACAATGAGGACGACTCGATCAAGATACGATATATCCCGAAATAGACAATAGTCGTTTGCGCCGTGACGTTGACTTGACGTTAGATATGTGGCTTCATCTGCTTCTGACATTATATATTATTGTGATTATTGCATCCTATTCTTAAGCCCTCTCCACACTCGCGGCGCGAATTGCGGCCGCGATTCACTTGTGCTACGCGCCGTGAACACGACGCGAACAAATACGGCCCCCTACACTCGTAATCTTCGCATTTACGTTCGCGCATTTAATTAAATGGACGTTGAAGTCACTGTTTGCTGCTGCTCTGACATTGTGTGTGACTGCGAATAAAAGAGAGTGTGGATGGTGTTCGCGTTCGCGCTTCGCGAGCGCTTTGTCGCGGGCCAAAAAATTGATTCCGGATGGGGAAAACCGCGAAACCCTCCACAGTCGCGGTGCGCGGCCGCGAGTGTGGAGCCCGCTTTAGAGGGTTTTCACATTGCGATATTGTGTGTTGCATCAATAAATAGGTCTGAAAAGGACTGAGATAGTAGGCTATTGCATAGTTTTTATCACGAGCGCGGCGACCGAATCAAGAAATTCCGTAACGAAAACAATTCTGACTCTCCACTCCGGGCGGCGTTGCTAGACTTCGGTACGGTGTTTGTGTGCGTGTAACTTATGCGAATTATAATTGCATAAAATGATTTAAAAAATGCTATGCAATAGCTTTACTGTGGCAATCTCCGAGTGCCTTACGTATTTTTATTTTTTGGTATAAAATATTTTATACGTCCAGTCTTTGTTATTTGCTGCACCTCTAAATGTAGGTTTTGAAAGAATTGCTCTCAAATTTTGTGTCCTTTGCTTAGAGATGTTTCCGGTTCACCACGCAGCAAAATGTGAAAACGCTCTTTTAGCCTCTCTAAACATTATTTACTTTTTCTTTTACTCTCGTAATCTCAAGTGGAGGGATGACCGACAGAACTGGCGCATCTGACGAGAAATCAAGCGCAGGACCAACTTTTTATATGGCCATCCGGCCCATATCATCATTTTTGTCAGACATTCAGGTGATCAATGTATTGTCCTAACCAAAGGAGGTTGGGCAAAAATGTATGGGAAGTGTACCCACCATAAATAACTGTCAGCAGCGCGGCGCACTCAGTGACGGCTTAAGACTACTTGATGCCCTAAGCAATCCATGCCTGTGTACCCCCCCCCCCCCCCCATAATCCGTATGTCAACTAGAATCGGTTTTTAAACTTTTACCGCCTAAAAACATTACTTTTTTTACGTTATGCCCTAGGCAATTGCTTAATTCGATTAGGTAAGGGTTAACCCGTCACTGGGCACACTAATCGCTTCTGGGCAAAGTTAGGTTATGAGGCTAGCCTAGCCTGACCTGACCTAACCCAGGAGCCTAGTGGAGGAGGAGTGCGGCACATAACATCAAAAAAAAATTGTATAGAGACTTGGATTTCAGTCTTCAAAACGTTAGAGGCAAGGGAAGCAAATATGAACGGTGTTCTATAAGAAGCGAACTGAGAATTCCCCTACACAAACAAGACATTAACGACATTATGTCGAGATATATGAAGACGTGAGTGGAAGAACCACATAAGTAACATTTTATAAAATAAAGACAATTACTCATTTTTTCTTTAATAATTCATGACCTTTACCCATACCATGTAACTTATTTACTTCAAAATCTGGCTAATGTATCTGGCTACATTACACACACACATAAAATCCACAGTTTTTTGATTTCAAATAATTTTTCCGGTAAAACACTGTTTAAAAATGGCAATTTTAAAACTGTTTTTTACCTGGTTCTTCCACTCACATCGTCATGTGATTGGAACATTCCGGAAAAGTGGACTAATTGCCGCCCGCTGACTGGCGGACGCGGCCGTAATAAATGGATGTTTGTTACTCACCGAAAACAAAAACATAGTTTTCATAAAATATGGTTTAGAGAACAATATTTTTATATCTATGTTTGTGACTTTATTTTTACGTTGCACACGAAATGTTAGCATAAAAGTTCTAGGAAAAAGACATAGGGTATTTTTTCGTGTGAAACAAATTTTAAAACATTAGTGCCAAAATGGAAGAATTTCCGATCGAAAGGGTTGCTTTGGACGGTCAGGCCAAAGCCTATATTGTTGTACTTCTTGTAAATCTTTGACAGCCCGATGCATGTAGCATTGTTCTGCCATTTTATGAAGAGGTTAATTTATGATGTGTGTAATTCAGTAGCGACGGCTGGCTATTCTATGAGAGGAAGCTAACATAATTATTGTGTTAAAGGCAAAGAATTCTATAAATGGAAGTCTTTGGTTAAAGGTTCTAAATCTTTAAAGTTGGTAACTCAGTTTAAAGGTGCACGTCCACTAGATCGGAATCGTAGCGTGCGGAGCGGACGGTTTCGGTACTGCGTGCACTGGAACGTCATTTCTGCGCCTGACAAATTATGTATACATGAAGACGATCCGTCCGCACCGTACGCTGCGATTCCGACCTGTAGCCCTAGCTCGTATAAAACTCTGAGGACAGAGAAGATAAACTGAAGGTACCCTTCCGATCCTTACCGCGGCTAGATTCGACCGACAAAAGTTCAATTAAAATACCACTTTAGGATTTTATTTGGATTTTTAGGACTATTATTATTATGAATGTCATAAAGTTGACATTTGACATTTGGTTGGTCGAAACATATTGGACAGAATATATTATAGTATTAGTAGTACCAAGTCGTGGTCAGCCGCGGTAAATATCGGAACGATACCTTCAGTTTACCTTCACAGCTTTTCTATACTTTCGCATTTCTACTGTGGCCATGCTAGGGTAGCTGGTGGATGCGCAACTTTAGCGGCTATACATTAGATGCTAAATTCGTCACGCATGTAATGATGCGGGACTAGGTAGTAGATTCCCTAGGGATAACTGCGACTGCATTGCGGCTAGTTTGAAGTCTAAATCATATATACTATTATAGACTACTTAGACCTTTCTTTAGGTATCTCTTTAGATTCTCACAAAAGAAAATCTGTGAATTATAATATACTAACTAGATGTTCCGCGTGGCTTCACCCGCGTAATTTAGGAATTTCACGGAAACCGTACACTTTTCCGCAAAAAATTGGCAAGTCCCTTCATGTGTACCAAATAACATAATAAAATCGGCCAAGAGCGAGTCGGACTCGCGCACGAAGGGTTCCGTACCGATACAGAGCAAAAATAGGCTAAAAATTGTGTTTTTTGTATGGGAGCCCCCATTAAATTTTTATTTTATTTTAATATTATTATTAAATATCAGATTACACATAAAAAAAGAATATATGAAAAATTCAAGTGCCTGCCTCTTGCCATTATTGATATAGAGTGAAAAGTAGTTCCTGAGATTAGCGCGTTCAAACAAACAAACAAACTATTCCGCTTGTATAGAAGAACTGATGCCAGCAACTTCGTTACGCAGAAATAAGTTTATCTCCCGGAAACCGTAAATTTTTCCGGGATTAAAAGTATCCTATGTCCTTTCCTGGGACTCAGTTTCTATATACCAAATTTCGACCAAATTGGTTCGGCGGATTTTACGTGAAGAGATAACACTATATTATAGCATATTTTATAATGTATACTAGATGACGCCCGCAACTCCGCTGCGCCAAAACTCGTTAAGCGCGCGACCGTACATTTTTTCGGGACAAAAAGCATCCTATGTCCTTTCCCGGGACTCAAAGTATATCCATGCCAAATTTCAGCTAAATCGGTTCAGCGGTTTGGGCGTGAAGAGGTAACAGACAGACAGACAGACGGACAGACAGACACACTTTTGCATTTATAGTATCATAATATTAATACGCGAACGAAAAACTTTGTAACCCTTTTCACAAAAAATGGGGAAACGTAGGTGCTTGAAATTTTGCACAGTTATAGTTTATATGGTGAAGGAGTGCATCGAGCTAATATTATTTTGAAATTATGCTTGTATCATACATTTTTTTAACAAATAAAACATTACACACACTACAACACACACACATGAGAAATGACAGATTTTTGAGTGACAAGCCTGTACATACGAGTTATACTCCATGAAGGTATAATACTATTGGAGGGAGCCTTATATTTTGACAGTTGATAATGTTACTCTTTCTTACTAACGAAGCAGTAAGTTGAGTGAAAGAGAAAGCTCATATCGGTGTAAACGTCAAAAGCCTGTAATGTTATGTCCTACCGAGTAGAACATAACAAAGGAGTCGGTCTGCATATTTCATGTTTTAAAAGTGCTAATAAAAGTGCTTAGTGAACGTTAAATGCAATATTTTGTTGGGTTTTGTCGTTCCGCTAAATAATAAACCATAAAAACGGCCAAGGAATACCTCAAATACGTGGATTTAACATAACATACGTAAATTTTCAACAACGTTTTTTGGGCTTATCAATCGGTATTTTTTGTAAGTTAAAAAGAAAATTTATAAGTTTAGTAATCGCTTGATCATGCTGTTTATGCCATTAGTGATAAAAATGTCACATCAAGTAATAATTTGGCTACAAATATGGCATAGATTTTTACGTGTGCTTTAGGGATGCACCTTGCTTGAAGTATAAATTTATATCGATAAAAATATTGTCATGGACTAAATGTTTTTTTTTTTCCAGGATTTGAAAATGCTTCAAAATAGACGACGAACAGAAACATTTAGACGCAAGTTTCATGCAAGTTTTTAATCCTTACTCCCTTATGAAGGCATCACAATATTGGGATTATTATTTCAAACGTAAGTTTGAAACAATGATTTTATGGGAATAAAAAAGTTCAAACGGAGAGTAAAATGATCAACAACTCTTACACCTCCCCCCTGTAAGTAGTCAAATCGTTACTTGGATTTACTTTTTGAAATTTTATCCTGGCATTACTCTTTTTTAATAAATACCAGACACAATAGATATTCAGTTGTTATGCGGCACCTGGGTTCCGCTTGGGGCTTGATGGGTTAAAGCATATTGCCCCGTATACAATATTATAATATGTATATATTTTATAGTATAAGTACATTTAATGTCACTAAACCAACTATTTTTTTAGGTTTTTGGAATCCTTCTAAAGAAAAGTTCAATATGATGGTGATGACGGAGAGACCTATAATGAAGATAATATTATTTTTAAGTTTAGATTATAGCCGAGTAATCTGGTGGTGAGATGGAGTGAGGAGGGATGGTTTAAGTGAGAAAAATCCCCCTTATCACTACCACCCTCAGGAGACCCCCCGTTAAGCAGACAGCAGACTGTTGTCAACTGTTTTCAGTATAATTCTCGAGGCATACTAAGGTTAGCTAAAGTTTATATTTTTATAATATGGATTAAAGTATTCAATACTCGTATGTAATCGCAGTCATTAATTGTGGATCAACCCACATTTTTTAAGTTATGGATGCCATTTTAAATGATCTAAAGAACATGACTGCATTCATATCGCAATACCTAATTTTTTGTAGCATGATACACAAATGCAGTCATTAAACAGAGTCCAATAATTATAAAGCAGACAAACTTCCCCGTAATCCATATTTAAAAATTGCTAATTTCATATTTTTTCATTTAAATCTTCACAGTCATGTCCAAATTTTGTAATGTGCAAAAAATGGAATAAATACTTTTTGAATATTGATACTAATAAACAAATTACTTTTAGGTTAAAGAAATGCTCCTAGAGAAGAGGTCAATATGATGATGATGACAATTGGGAACCTATATGGAAGTTAATATTATATTTACTTCAAAAGCTGCGACTAAGAACATATTCAATAAAACCTTATGTTTGAATATTTTTTATTTTCATTTAATTTCTAATTTTTAATATGTGTGTACTGTGTAATATCATACAATGTGCCCTAACACCGGTGTCCGATCCTTACATGTTATGATGTATGGCATATTTTATTGACTGAAAGATCGCACACTGGTGTTGGGACAGTGGACACATTATATTATTACATAGGTCAACAAAATCGAAAAAAAAAATTGTTGCCTGCAAACTAATAGCAGTTTCTATAAGAGTTTTGTGTGCACGATATATGTTTCTATGAAGTTTTCTTTCTATCAGCTCAGATTTTTAAGATATTTCATTCCAAAGTTTCAAAAATCTCGCATTTTAGCCCATTTCAGAATCACATTGCAGTTGAAAGTATTCATTTTTATTAGTTTTGTAATATGTATGCCAGAGGGAGACACTTTTTATTGAGAATGTAACTTGTTTCAATGAATTATGACTAATTTCCGCAATGTTATGACGGTTTTCAAAATGCTTTACCTAGCTCATATTACGTGGAGTAACAATTTTTGTATGAAAAAAGAAAGTTTAGTTTACAACTCTCTTTTAATAAAAAAATGTAATATGCAATTCAAATTGAGATCTAAATAATAGATATTGTGTATATTTACTAAACATATTTTATCAAAACTCATGAAAATAAATTATTTCAATAGGAAGAGTACAGGGAAAGATTGATCAAAGTATTTTTTTATAAATTAGAAAATAAATGACTTCTTAACTTACAGGACTCATAAGTACTTAAAGAAATGACACAATTATAATAATTTCTATCTTAAAATCACTGCTAATACTTTGGTTTCATTATTTACTAAAAAATAAAAATATTGTATATTTTTAATGAAATTTATTTAATATTTTTCCAGTTCAGGGCTAAACCTAAATCATATAAATCATATAAATGTCACAGAGCATGAGAACGTCAACTGACGTTTGACTATTCGTTCGAAAACTTGTAAGAACGAGCAAAGTCCTCGGACTCTGATCGTTTTTAACTTTTACCGCTTAGACTATGATCACTAATAACTTTTATGTAAAAAAATAAAACGTAATTTATCGTGACTTTGTACGTTTATATTATTTTCATGCTTAGTGACAGGCAAGCTTAGCGTCTTACGAACTAGATGGCGTTATTAACCTCAAAGCAGTTTTAGGGTGACTTTGATCGTTCTTTCCCTGTGTTCTTCAGTTGTAAAGCGATTCTGAAATAGACTAAAATTCGAGATTCTTGAAACTTTGGAATGAAATATCTTAAAAACCTGAGCTGATAGAAAGAAAATTTCTTAGAAACATGTGATAGGGGCACAAAGTTCTTACAGAAACAGCTTTTAGTTTTCAGGCACCAAATTAACTGTTGACCTGTGTTAAGTGTCCCGTCACGAGTATCCAATGTTTTAACGACTTTATTTCTTCGATAATACATAATAATTGTTATTTTACAAAATTGTTGTTTAATAGTAATTAAGTATAATAAAGTATTTTTGTTCTTCTGTTGCTTTCTTATAAAAATTGTTGATTTTATTGATATTACACTCCGGACAAGCCTTCGTGGCTTATGGAGTATACATAATATTATGTATATTTTAAACAATTTGTGTAATTATATACTTAAATATTTTATTTATATAAAAGTATTTTTATTTTTCATATACTTTGAACATGCGGGTCGAATTAATAACCTCCTTTTTTTGATGTCCTAAAAATGTATAACGTGATAAAAATCTATAACATAAAATTATGGTCGTCTATTGGTCGATAGCTGTAGTCTAATTTTATATTTTTATCGATATATAAGCAGATATACGCCCATCCCTACACGCACACTATGGCAATTGCACACAAGCATAAAATGGCCACGCGCTGGCGAGCTAAGAATCCATCTACCTATATCCTTAATCTATGTTATACTCTTTTATATTTTATGGTTGAAGTCTGTTGACAACAAGTTGACAAATTGAGAATGGATTATAGTTTTTTTTAATGAATCTAATATACTATTAGACTATGCTTACACGGCCAGTCTGAGATCAGCTAAGTCCCAGAGACAAGAGTCAATATTATTTTTTACAAAATATAGGTAGTAGTTCTAATGTCGTTGAAACTAAGGTCGAATTTCGACCATTGAGCGATCTCTAGTTAGTATGGATATGGAAGTATGGATATATTTAACTAACGGCCGTTCCCAATATTTGATCTATCTCTGGTTTTGCCCTACTAGAGATAGGAATAGCTCACAATTGACATAAAATATATGTCTCTAATGTCTAATTTGAGCTATTCCTATCTCTAGTAGGGCAAAACCAGAGATAGATCAAATATTGGGAACGGCCGTTAGTAGATAAAATCTTTCAGTTCTAAGACTGACTGATTTTTGAAAGTTACGAAAATGTGTAAAGAATTTTTAAGTAAAAATTCCTGATGCTTAGAATTCAATTCAAAACGAATGCTTAATAAGCACAAATAAATACTTTCAAGTCTTTTATTTACCTTTCCTCTTACGAAAAAGACTATTCTAAGCAATTCTAAAAGCTGAGTTTACCAAAACCGCCTAACCTAGAATGTTCATTTCCATTTTCAACGTGGAAATAGACTACGAATTCGAATTCGCTTCCCACAAGCCTAGAAAAAAAAAGAAATTCAAACATCAACGCACTTATTTTTTTATTTTTTTATGAAATAAGGGGGCAAACGAGCAAACGGGTCTTCTGATGGAAAACAATTTCCTTCGCCCATGGACACTCGCAGCATCAGAATGTGAGAGCTGCATGTGCGTTGCCGGCCTTTTTAGAGGGAATAGGGTATTAGGGGAGGGTAGGGAAGGGAATAGGGGAGGGTAGGGAAGGAAATAGGAGAGGGTAGGGAAGGGAAAAGTGTAGGGCCTCCGGACTTATCAATGTAACATAATGATACTTTGTTGTTTTAAATTTTAAAAGAATACATTCTTCTGGAAGTTTCAAAGGAAAAATTTCCGTAACTGTTTGTTTTAAAATTGCTGTTGTAAAGAAAAGTTATCGCGTAAATAATATTAATTTCGTACAACAGGTGACAGATTTCTTATATTTTGAGAAAATATAGTATTTTCAACTCTTGGATACTTTACTTAGTTTTGCTGAACAAAATATAATATATTTTTTATAGTTGCTTTTATTTCTAAAAGTTCAAATGAATATAGAATTTCGAAAAGGGTTCAATATAATGTCGGAAAGTTTTTAGGGTTTCGCATCCAAAGAGTAAAAATGGATGCCGGGACCCTATTACTGAGACTTTGACTTTCCGTCTGTCTGTCTATTTTCAGGCTATATCACCAGAACCGCTAAAGTAAGGGCCTGTTTTACCACTTTCTGATAATGTGTCGAATAGGCTATTCACAACTCTTTCGATAGATTTTCCATACTCTATCTGTCAAGTGGTAGACAGTCTATCCGGCACTTTATTAGTAAGTGGTGAAACAGGCCCTTAGATTTCTAAAATTTTCACAGATATTGTATTTCAATTGCCGCTAATAACAACAATTGCACGATTCTTTTAAATTATTAGTTACTGTATGTTTATTTTAATATACTATTAACAATTTAAATTGCTATTCTCGGAATTCATTGTAAATTATATCTATTACTAACCTACTGCAATATAGTGCTACACAACTAACTCAAATGTAATTTATTAACCTCGCCAAATTATGTTTAGAGAAATCGATTGTAGCCATATTTTATTGAATGTATTATACTCGTAGTATTATATTATTATACAGAAGTTTTTTTAGTAAAAATTATAAATATTATGCCTGAAAATGACAACCATAATAACATTACAAAGTTTTTTACAGTAGACATAATAATAATAATATTATGAAGTACATCCCTTTAAGCTGCCTCAATCGCAGCATGCTTACAAAAATAATGTCTTTTATATTTTTACATTTTGTTTTTTCTATGCTCCTTAATGTAAGAGGTTCGTTGTTACAGTTGATTTATCAAACGGGTACATCATTATACGTATACACATTTATACGTGGGAGAGCCATGCTTCGGCACGAATGGGCCGGCTCGACCGGATAAATACCACGTTCTCACAGAAAACCGGCGTGAAACAGCGCTTGCGCTGTGTTTCGCCGAGTGAGTGAGTTTACCGGAGGCCCAATCCCCTACCCTATTCCCTTTCCTACCCTCCCCTATTCCCTTCCCTTCCCTACCCTCCCCTATTACCCTATTCCCTCTTAAAAGGCCGGTAACGCACATGCAGCTCTTCTGATGCTGCGAGTGTCCATGGGCGACGGAAGTTGCTTTCCATCAGGTTACCCGTTTGCTCGTTTGCCGTCTTATTTCATAAAAAAAAAAAAAAAACTTCGCGATTTGGATGTAATTTCAGTTCTTTACTCAAGAATTTGATATTTTGTTAAAAATTAACTTAAACGTTCTAAAAATATTTTTTTATATAATATGGTAGATGAATCCCGCTGTAATTCCGTGGCCCCGAAATTCCGTAAATTATACTGGGGAAATAATGGTACCAACTCCCACATCGGTTTCGTTGACGGTGGCCGGTTTAATCAAAACCAGGCCAGTTACGCAGGAGTAATTTCATAGTGCTCAAGTGTGTACGCAGTACACGAGTCCACTCTCTATTCCTTTCACTCTCATAACCCAGTGGGACGAAAGAAAGACTCACACTGGCGAGAGATCAGCGGGGCTAAAATAGTCGCTTTGAAGAATCATGATATTATGAATCGTAATATGATTCATTTTTCTAAAATCGCAAAATGCAACTCTGCTTGAAATTCATTTCTGTATTTTTGTACTGATTAGACATTTGTCAGTTTGACAGTTTTGACAATTCATTTGCTGAATTGATTGAGAGGAATTGCTAAATGTGACCATTTTAGCACCGCAGGCGCAGGACCGACTTCTTACATGCCCATCCGACCAATGGATAATCTTACTTGTCAGACAATCAGGTGATCAGCGGTTTAAGCGTAACTTAGTATAATCTATATATTAATACGTGAGCCAAAAACGTTGTATCCCTTTTGACGAAAAATGGGGAAACGTAGGTAAATTAAATTTTGCACAGTTATAGTTTATATGGTGAAGGAGTGCATCGAGCTAATATTATTTGAAATTATGCTTTTATCATTATTTTTTTTAACAAATAATTACACACACTATTACACACACTACAACACACACCCTAGGAAAAATGACAGATTTTCGAGTGACAAGCATATACATACGAATTATACTCTTTTATTTTTTGTTGAAGTCTGTTGACAACGGTTTACAACAAGGTGACAAATTGAAAATGGATTATAGTTTTTTTTTTTATTAGACAATGCTTACACGGCCAGTCTGTGATCAGCTGAGTCCCAGAGACAAGAGTTGAAAAAAATATGATAGTCAATATTATTTTTCTTACAAAATATAGTACTTAGTAGTCCTAATATCGTTGAAACTAAGATCGAATTTCGACCATTGGGCGATGTCTAGTATATTTAAATATTGTATAAGATATAAAGAGAATATAAAAGTTGTCGTTTTATCAGAGATACAGGTAGCGTCATATTTTTTTGTATCAAAAGCAATACTAGATGCAAACATAGTTCCCGAGGCAAAGACTCTCTACTAAATAAACATATTTACCGGCGTACTGTCGCACTCACAATGTTATTCATAAAACATAATATATTTTATTATAATATTATATTTATATTTAATAGAGCAGTGACTATTTTGTTATAATAAGCATAGAATTTGTGACTTTGATGTAGGTACTATATTGTGTAGTGTAACTGTTAGTGTCTAAACACACTAGGCCGAAAATACGCGGCCGAAGTTCGGCATGATTACGACTGGAATGTATTTTAAATTACTGATGACACACTATGCCGAAATGACGTCGCGTTACATTGTATGCGTAGAGCATTGCTGGCGTAATCATGTCGAAATTTGGCCGCGCATTTCCGGCCTAGTGTGTTTAGACACTAACAATTAGAAATATAATTCAGTTTATTGGGACATGAACTAACACATAAATAAAAAAGTAAATAATATTATTTCTATGTTTCCCTAAATACTTTTGTCGATGAATATACTAGACGTATAGAAATGAAGTAGACATTGCAGATTACGAATCGTTGAATATATAATACTAAGGTTATAACTTATAGGTACGTTGAAAGCACAGATTACTAAAACTTGGTTCTGTAACTCAAATTCTGGAACGAAAGGAGTTACATTACCCTCACTTTTGGAATAAAAATTCCCTATGTCAAAAACTACTGAACTGATTTTAATGAAATTTACAGCATTCCTTATTTAAACAATACTAATAATAATAAAAGTGTACCCATGTATAATACACACTTTTGAAATCTTGCACAATTATTCAGACGCTGATACAGACATATTATACGATAGCCGTGCAGCTTTGGAAACATTAATACATACGGGTCGAAGTGATAACCTCCTTTTTTGAAGTCGGTAAAAATATCTCAGCACTCAGCGTGATTTTAAAGTTTTCAAGAGCTATCAATCTAATGTATTGAATATCTTTTGGTGCAAGTGCCGAGCAGTAAGCAACTTTCGTGTAAACTTCAGCGCCTGCAAATGAGCAAGTTACAGCGAAGCCACGTTGGTCCGTTGCGTTACGGTGCGTTGCCGTTCGCCGCAGCGGTTTTACAGACAACGAGCCAAATTAAAACGTTGTGTCTCCGTTGTGGGAATAATTTTTCGTTTGATTTGTCACTTTACCAGGTTAATCCACAATTCTCTTTGGAATCTAATTCAGAAACTTCTATTATTGGCTGTCGTGTGTAGCTATTGAATATTATAAATTTTGAAAAGGAACCCAATACAAGACTAATAAGTGTCGGAAACGAATGACAAACAAAAAACACTGGATTACGATCGGTCCACCTGATGATTAAAGGCTACGGTGCCACGGACAGACTTACATATTATAAACAAGCAGGCATATTATATAATGATTGCCTATCTATATGTGTTCGACGAAAATATTATGTATAAACGCAGCAGCATCATAGCAATATGGCTTCACCTTCAGAGAGGTCATCTGCTTGATAGCATCTTTAAACTTTTACAGTCATGAGTTGTGAAGCATGAGTTTTTTTAAGTAGAAAGTTTTCTCATAGTTTTTTAATTCCAATATTAAGAAGGCTATTGATGAGGCCTTACATAGACCAGAAATATATTTGGCAATAGGATTATATTATATACTTTACGCTAGAGGCAGCAGCAGCATAAACGGTAAACAAAGTTTAATTTGACTTTTGACAACGTTTCTGTCAATATTCTGATGTGGATATGACGTATGATGCAATATGTCGGATTTTGGACGGATTATTTACTGTATGAGCTAGTAGTGCCCTCTCCAGCCTCATGTGCTTAATATTCCCTTTGGAATATTTTTGTTGCTACAAATCAAATCAAAATATTTTTATTCAGAGTAATTTTTTTACAAAAATATTTCTAAACGTTGATACTAAGGTGCCTACCACCGGTTCGGGCACTAACCCGGCGAGAAGAACCGGCGTAAGAAACTCGCACGGGGCTATCTTTTACTAAACAGATGGAAAATTACAATTTGAACATATATAGTGCACCAAGGCTTTAAATGAATATGTCAATAGGCGCTGCTGGTAAAGAACTGTCAAAAATGACGTTTTTGTATGAAAACAGCGCTAGTTCCCCCTCTCGCTACGTTCATTTAAAGCCTTGTCAAACTGTAACAATATTATGACTTAGAGCTATTAACAACATTAATTATAAAAAATATTCTAGTAGCCTGTAAGACAAGAAGTACTTATCATAAATTTTATTTGTATTTTCAGTGTGCACTGCCTCTAAAGTTTTTTTTTACGGACAGTGTCGACAATTGCTAGAATTTTTGTAACACGAAACTAAGGTAACAAAGGTGTATCGCCTACAGGCTAACTTTGAAATTCACTTTTACCTCTCGCGGGTGGATGCCAACTTTGATAATGAAATCTAAAACTACGAACAACAAAATTAAATTTTTCTCGTTAGCGACATAGACGGGCCGACGCAAACAACGCTAGAACGAGAAACACCTCGTACAAATATCGTTTTGTCTACGATAGTTATTAATTATTATGATTGAACTACAATACTACAGCTGTAAGTAAACTAAACTTGCTTAAGGCCCAGTAGTCCCTAAAATTAGCAGGTTGATGTCTGTCAGTACGAATATCGACGTAAAGGACATTAAAATAACATTCATATCAGCGCGCTTTGTACAGTGGCGCTTACGCGCTCGCCGCGTGCCTTGATAATAGAAAATATGAGAAAAAACCTTTTGTTTTTAGTATTACACAAATCAAATATATCAAATCGTTTAGGTTACGACAAATGTACTACATTTTTTGTTTTTTCTAGAAAGTGTGTAATTTAGCCATAAAACTGATTTACTTATATATAATAAACAGCGTTATAACAGTCATCTTTGAGATTTTTTTCTATCGAGCAGAATTTATCAAATTGTGTACTGATATACCTTTGCGTATAGGAAATTTTCTCAATTTTAAAACATTTCCTTTACAAAAAACATTATTTAAAAAACGCATTTGACGAAGTTGCGACAACCACAGTGCCTTAACAGGGACCCAATTATGCTATGCTTGTAATATTGTAACTGCCCTTTGGTTGCTCAAAAATGGTTCTGTAAACACTGCTGATATGGAAGTACTTGAAGAGATATAGTAAAATCAAGGGAAACACAGCACTAAACTTTCTCTTGTCTAAAGCTTGCTTACGGAGGCGCCTTCTTATTTACTGTTCTTGCAATGTCACGCAGTGTTTCCCACATTCATTAGCGGGCACGGTAAAATATGGCGGCGATAAACAGCTGATTTGAGCTGTAGTTCCACGAATACAATAATTATTAGAATAACGAATGCTCAAATTACAATTATTATGACGCGCGCGGAGTCGCCGTGGCTTACACAGGACTCGACAAGGCTTTAAATGAACGTGGCGAAAAAGGAACTAACGCTGTCAGAATACAAAAACTTCTCCATCACCAGCAGCGCCCCCGCCCATGTTCATTTAAAGTCTTGTCGGACCATACTGGTACCTAAAAGGTAAGGTTGGGTTGGAAACTTAATTGCTTAATGTCAACAAACATCAATAGTTTTTTTGCATCCGTTTTATGGGATTATGTTGTAGTTTTATAATGCCAAACTGCGGTATTGTAAAATTATTTAGCGGAATCGACCTGATTGTCCATGAATTTCGCTTAAATCTCTGGCTGTCCTATTCTCGAGTGAGATAGTTAAGGCCGGTATAAATAGTCAGTACTTAAGATGCGACCCAGTCTCAAGACGCGGTTCGGCTCTGTGATTGTTCCACATTTTGACAGCCAACCAATCATAGAGCCTGAACCGAGTCTTGAGACCGAGATGCATCTTGAGTACTGACTATTTATACCAGCCTAAGATCTAAGTGAATTTTAAGGTAGCTACGAGAATTCCAAACCACCAGGCATAAAATATCACACAACTTACCTACGTAAAAAGTCAAAAACTATTTCACTTTCGGTAGGAACTTTTAACATATATTTGTGGACCAACCCCTTATGGAAATAACTATCACATTTATCATAATGTCATGTGTATTTATATTTTGTTCCTGTCGTCTCCGGAATTGCTCCTGGATCCCATGAGATCCGGAGATACGACGTCGCCTTTATATGACGAATACGTTTGAGACTTTCTATAATATTTATGGATTTCCATAATGTCTACCTTCGAATAAGGTTCCGTGAAGTGAATGCTAAGTTTGTTAGAATAGTCTTATTTGATAGTATTAAAATTTGGTTTCTTTTTTGGTTTGTAGTTGAAATGGCTTATCTTGCACCTTTTTACTGTCCACTAATGTCTTGGCTAAAAACCGTTTTAATTCCATGCTACAATTTTTTCGATCATGACATGTGAGTATTTAATTTAATTGCTTGATTGATAATTGATTACTAAATAGCCTACCAGAGCAGTTGGTAGGTAGGAAAGTGTCGGAATATAATTGTAGAGAGATTTGAAACCAAAAGTCCAAGGTGGTGCTTCGTATGCAGTGTCAGATCTGGCCGAAATTAAATATCGAAGACCGTCTTTAAATACTACGCTTGTGATATATATTTTTTAATCTATTTATTAAAGGGGTTTTGTCGGTGACCGACTATGCCACCCCCATGAAACAAAATATAAAATATATTTCTAGTAGGATTCGGGCCCCTCTAGAATTAGGTGAGGATAGAAAACTATTACAGACTCCTATGTTTCCTGAAAGATCATGATTGAGGCTACTACGTCAGGATTCGCCCCGAACACACTCCATCAATACATGTTGTACATGTTCAGCCCCCGTAGACAAGTGGCAAAACGCTAACGTTACAAAATGTATGGATTTGACATTAGTAGTAGTATCCCATAGTTGCAAAGCATGTTGTATTTCACCTTTCATTGGAACACATTTCATCCATATAAAACTGTGCTGTATTATTTTGTACTTTGTTAAATGTGATTCTGTTGGTGAATCAATAAATAAATAAATAAATAAATAAGTATTCGCTAGCGAAGCGATGACTTATGTCAAATCGCATACGTTTTATAGCGTTAGCGTAGCGTTTTTCGACTTGTCTAGGGGGGCTTGTGACCCACATAATACACAATTTGGCGAGTCAACCTTACCGGCAAACGAGCAAACGGGTCACCTGATGGTAAGCAACTTCCGTCGCCCATGGACACTCGCAGCATCAGAAGAGCTGCAGGTGCGTTGCCGGCCTTTTAAGAGGAATACGGTTATAGGGGAGGGTAGGGATGGGAAGGGAAGGAAATAGGGTAGGGGATTGGGCCTCCGGTAAACTCACTCACTCGGCGAAACACAGCGCTAGCGCTGTTTCACGCCGGTTTTCTGTGAGAACGTGGTATTTCTCTGGTCGAGCCGGCCCATTCGTGCCGAAGCATGGCTCTCCCACGTTTATAAGCCATATTTAATTGAAAGATTAGCAACAAGTCTTTTTGTTAGTCTTTCTCATTAATACCTTTGTAGCGATATTTGTTGTGTACAAAATCGCTACCCTTATCGCTTCCGCGCGGCGTGTGTCCGTCTCCCTTACAACCGGTCGCCGCGCGCGCCGGCTTCCAGGCTTCCAGAAACTCATATGCACTGTCTGTGTCCCTGCTACTTAGACATTTTGCTTACGTAGTTCGATCATATTCTCGTAGCTCATAATTTCACTTCATATTTTTATTTGTGCTTTTCTATACTTACTGTTATCTGTGCTATTTCTCACTCTTGTAATTTCACTGTGCTTTATCTTTACTGTGTATTCATCCTCATAATAAATTTCATGCTGTAAGTATTTGTTTCCTTTCATCTTTCATATTCATTTAGTGTTAAGCGCTTCACGCATTATATACCTATCCTCCTTATTATTGAATTCGAATCCCGATAGCGGAGTATTTTATAGTTATATGTAAGCCGTAGGGGATAAATATTATCAGACATACAGACCGACAAATTTAATTCCGAACTTAAGTTCAGACAGACAGATCGACAGTTAGGTGGGGTAAATATTCTTTAGGATATTTGCCTCAATCCTACACCTTGATATGCAAACTCGAATTTAAGAGCGTTCCTGACTCCAAAAATCAAACATCGTCCTCCTCTCTTCACACTCACGCCCGTCTTTCATATGCCAGGTGAAAAAGGACGGCGCGGAATCATCGCCAAGTTAGTTTTACTTGAATAAAAGACGAACTATAATGATTATGAAAAAAGTGTTTTGAGCAAATTTAGGTTTTATCAATGCCTTTTTAGAATTTAAAAAATATTAAAGAAAAGTCAGCAAACTTCGAAGATCCAAGCAAAAATGTGTCTAAAACGAGGTTTTTTGTAAAAAATAAACTATAGAGCATTTTTTCAGTAACCGTGTTTTCGTCTTGAGCATCATTAATCATCATTATTCTTCATGAACTAAAGTTACTTGTGTCAAAAAATCAGTTTTCTAGAACTTACAGATTTTGAGATCTAGATTTAAGTATGTAGTCAAGTTAGGGTCAGGTGCGCTCTTAATATCACAAGCGTGTAAAGCCACGGGGTGAAGTGAGCGATATAATTAAATCGAACAATACAGACGCAGGCAATTATGACAAACTCGGCAGAGCAATGAATACGGAATCATGTAATTCGTCCGACACAATTTTTGCTGTTGACATACTTTCCGTTTTAATACAGCTTTGTTCCTATATTTGCGAAGGATAATTGAAATTAATCTGGTGTAATACACGACAGAGTCTTTTGTTTGTGAATCTGCTGTGTTTTTCTTATTTTTGGGAAATAATTGGCATAAATTGGATAGATTATGTCAAGGATAAAAAATTGTTAATCAAAATGCTAAAGCTTTTTTAATTATTTGTATCAAATAATAAAGTATAGACGGACAAATATTTAGAAAAAAATATATGTTACACTCGGGGACTGCCGCGTTAAAACATTATTTTTCAATTTGCATAGCATTTTTTATCAAATTAATTTTACTTCGCATTCGTCTATTGTTATAGACCAGGGGTCACCAATTAGTTTCGCTCGGGGTCCGTTTTAAGAAATAAAACGACCTTCGCGGTCCACACATTTAAAAAATATTTTTTAAACAAATGTAGGTAATTACGGAAATTAAAAAGCTGTTTATATTTTGTATCAACGAGAAAAATGACAATTTTTGTTGCTACATATTCATCAATATGTTGAGACCGAAATTAATTTTTAACGAAGTTCATCTTCGAACATGCTTGGTCCGCAGTCCGCACACAATGGGTCGGCGGTCCGGATGCGGACCGCGGTCCGCTATTTGGTGATCCCAACAGACGATGCACGCCTTGCCGCACCGCTGTCGGTCGGAGTGGGGGGGTGTAAGATTTTTCGTTACGGAATTTCTTGATTCGGTCGCTGCGCTCAAAGCCCGCGATAAAAACTAAAAATCTTGCAATTAAAAGAATCAGCTTTAGGGTCCAATTCAGACCACAACGCGACGAGGCTAGGCGAGGCACGACGCGGCATATATTTGTATGGATTTAACAGATTTCAATTGCGTGAGACGCCTTGCGAATCTGTCAAATCCATATAAATTTAGAAATGCATGTATGCGTCGCGTTGCGGTATGAATCAAAGGTGGTCAACTTTAAAGCTGATATCTTTAATTTGTGAATAATCCATAACGTTGGCTAGTAATTTTTTTTTATGAAATAAGGGAAGCAAACGAGCAAACGGGTCATCTGATGGAGAGCAACTTCCGTCGCCCATGGACACTCGCAGCATCAGAAGAGCTGCAGGTGCGTTGCCGGCCTTTTAAGAGGGAATCGGGTAATAGGCGAGGGTAGGGATGGAGAGGGAAGGGAAGAGAATAGGGGAGGGTGGGGAAGGGAATAGGTTAGGGGATTGGGCCTCCGGTAAACTCACTCACTCGGCGAAACACAGCGCAAGCGCTGCTTCACGCCGGTTTTCTGTGAATACGTTGTATTTCTCCGGTCGAGCCGGCCCATTCGTGCCGAAGCATGGCTCTCCCACGGTCCCTTTATAAAATGAACATTTCAACATTTAATTTCATTTAAGACGCGGTTTTCATTTGTTAAACCGTTTAGGTGCCTGGCAACTTACCACCTTCAAAACGCCACTCTTAATATATCTCGTTAAGTTCGCTTTAAGTGCTCCGAAAAAACAATTTAAACGTTTCCCTTGTTTTGTTTTTTGACGCACAAAGAAGTTGAAAAAGTTGGAAACGTTTTCGGATTTATTGTTTGAAAGTAGCTTCAAAATTCTAATAGGTATTATTAATTTGGGTACTGGATAGGTTATAATTAATTGTAATAAAATAAATAGTCAGAAGTAATACGTAATTATTATTTCTTTAATGGGTCTCATAGTTAAGGTAGCATGGGCAAAAATTTGCGAAATACATTAGGTACTTTTAATTCAAGCAAAACAAGCTTACACTTACAAAGATAATAAAAGATTTTATACGTAGGAGAGCCATGCTTCGGCACGAATGGGCCGGCTCGACCGGATAAATACCACGTTCTCACAGAAAACCGGCGTGATACAGCGCTTGCGCTGTGTTTCGCCGAGTGAGTGAGTTTACCGGAGGCCCAAACCCCCTACTTTTCTACCCTCCCCTATCCTCTCCCTTCCCTACCCTCCCCTATTACCCTATTCCCTCTTAAAAGGCCGGCAACGCACATGCAGCTCTTCTGATGCTGCGAGTGTCCATGGGCGACGGAAGTTGCTTTCCATCAGGTGACCCGTTTGCTCGTTTGCCCCGTTCGTTGATGTTCGAATTTCTTTTTTTTTTTCTAGGCTTGTGGAAGCGAATTCGGATTGGGAGTCTATTTCCACGTTGAAAATGGAAATGAACATTCTAGGTTAGGCGGTTTTGGTAAACTCAGCTTTTAGAATTGCTTAGAATAGTCTTTTTCGTAAGAGGAAAGGTAAATAAAAGACTAGAAAGTATTTATTTATGTTTATAGCATTCGTTTTGAATCGAGTTCTAGGCATCAGAAATTTTTACTTAAAATTTCTTTACACATTTTCGAAAATTTCAAAAATCAGTCAGAAGTAGAACCCGCATTTTATCTAGTTAAATATATCCATACTAATATTATAAATGCGAAAGTGTGTCTGTCTAAAAAAAAAATTATAATATTTAGATAACAATATTAATGTCGTAAATATTTCAAAAAGTTAAAACCGGTGTTAATATTCATAAAGGCACCGCTGTTCCGGAGAATTAACAATTTATTAGAATGACCTCTGTGAGGTGAATCAATGAGTGGACTTCTTTGGTAAAATAATAATATTATCTAATCCAATGACTTTTTTGATTGAACATATTATTATAAGGCAAGTTCTGTTGAAAAATATTGTATTATTTTGTAATTGATTAATTCATCGTAACATATTATGGTATTTATGATTAACCAATTTCTTCCTAATATCTTAATATTTAGGAAGTATTATTTAGCTTTTATAATGAAACAACCACGGTGCTCGGTTACAGACAACTGTCATTTTATTTTTTATAAGATCTTGACATAGACTTAGTACAGATAAATAATATGGACCATAGATATAAGGTGTTGCTATTACTTAGGTATAAACCTATTATTTTGATATTATATTATATATTTAACATTTTATTCATCAAAATAATAATTATATTTTTTAGATTACTCTTTTTCCTTGTGTTAATTTAGAACATAAGTAATATCAATTATTATGAAACATACAAATTATGAAGTCTAATGAAATTGTAATATTAATCATCGAATCGCGCATTAAAGTTTCGGCAAAATGATTAAAACTGTTCAATACACTTTAAAATTCAATGAGATTTATTCAGGACAGTTGTAAGGGGAAATTGTTAGTTACAAATCAAAATCAGAGGGAATAATATTTACTTTAGAGTTTAGAGTTTCCGCCAATATACGAGAAAGCCGATCGAATCCGGACTGGACCGGAACCGACCGGACGAACAGAAAATGATTTAAAAGGCAGTTGTAAGTAATACCATTCAGTTAATTTTTTTTCTAACATCTTTCTTTTTTCCATTCCTTTCTGGGAGGCCTTTGCCCAGCAGTGGGACACTGTAGGCTGCTAATAATAATAATAACAAATGTAACTTTCTGTACAATATTTGATATTTTTGCTTGGACTAATAATAATACCTCTTTGTTGTGAGTTGTGACCTTGTGACCCTGGTCCTTCAAAATATACCCACCTCCTTAAGGGGGCGACTAACCCTAAAGTGTCGATTTTATAATTCATTTTCATACTTGAAAATAAGCTCCGAATTGTTTCATTTTCTGAAATTAGATACTACATTATATTTACGAGAATTCGATCTGAGCAAAAACACGATATCTTAAAATTATCGATAGAAATCGATAATTTTAAGATATCGTGTTCTCGATAGAAAAAAATTACATAGATGCATCTAATTTTCACGAATTTTTCATTTATTGCCATAACCGTGCATTGAACTAAGTTAATATTTTAACACATTGTATAAAATTCTATCATTGAGAGATCGACCTAGCGGATTTTTAAAATGTTGTATATTTATCGAGTTATTGAGAAAAAACTAATTTGGCGATGAATCCGCGTCGTCCTTTTTCACCTGGCATATGAAAGACGGGGGCGAGTGTGAAGAGAGAAGGACGATGTTTGATTTTTGGTGTTAGTCGCCCTTTTAAGAGTCTTTTCACACTTTCCTATAATATTAAGTACGTATAAAAGCACAATGACGATAATTATTATATTTTTGCCGCCGGCTAGCCGAAGCCGAAGCCGTAAGTGGAAGAAATGAAAAGGGCCTTAGGCCACGGGAGTTATTTCACGCGTGATTTTTATTTGTTTTCGACTGGCGAGCACGAGTTTAGTTAAGTCATAATATTATGTACGAATTATAAAAAATATATAAGGCGCTTAACCTATCAACTGCCAAGCGGTCGAATTCGATCGCGATAACAATAGAATAAATAACAATAGATTTCCAAGAATCGAGGGATTAACTTACATAATTTAAAATTTTATGCCGACGTAAATATTCTAATTTTTCATGTAGTTTTTAATTTTTTCTCTCAGTAATAACCTTCTTCGGACATTAACATTAACCCTCGGTTGGTCGCGTGGGGTCTTTAAAAGCCCGGAGTTTGCGAATTCGAGAAAAAACTATATTTAAATTAATCTTAGCAACTCCAATCTTTAGGTAGCTTCCTAAAAGGAATTATATTTCGATATAATTGGCACTAATCTGAGCTCGCGTGCATATATGTTGTGTTACAGATGTGCTTATTCACGCTGGGGTCTTTAAAGACCCCAGGTGACCAACCGAGTAACTAAATTCGATTTGATATTTTCATACAGTTTTCACACTGAAATGGGTTTATTTTATGATTTTCCTTGTATTTTAATAATAAACCAATTAAAATGTCCGTGTGTTAATTCTTATTGTTTTATATTGCATATAAGAAGTTTTAGACGCACTTTTCCAAAAATGCATATTTTGCTATGTAGACCAAAATGATGATGATTATTTTTTGGTGATGATTAGAAACTAATTGTTGGTATATTTAATAATAATAATAATTTAAACGTATTTACCATACGTTTAAAGTATTAGAACAGGAAAATGTATAAAATATGTAAGATTTTGTTGCTGAAAATTTGTCAATGTTTAACATTCAATAGTTTATATGTTATTTGGACATAGCTTTTTAAATTTCAATCTAAGTTATAGGAAATTTAACTGTTATTTTAGTTACCTACACGTTTTACCACAATTTTAAAATAATGTTGATTTTTTTTTTTTTTTTTCCCAACTCACGGTTTCCACCTGAAATTTTTTGACTTCTATTTTTAATTTGTAAATTTTGGTTATAAGTATTCAAAATGTAATTAATCTTTTAAATAAATCTGATTAACATTGAATTAAATAACAATAATTTACAGAAAAAAGTTAAGAAATATATAAATTTATGCCATTTTTATGTCATTTAATTTTCGGGCTTTCAAAGACCCCAGGTGACCAACGGCGTTATTTTAAAAGCGCGACCAACCGAGTATTAACACAACAAAAAAAAAGAATTAGCAACATTCATGGCTTAGTCGTTCCCGAGATTAACGCTCAGCAACATATTCAGCGATTAATTTTTATATTATAACTGGTGCAGAAGGTATTGAATACGTAGATGTGTTTTGTCCGTGCTAAACCCAAGCAAGGATTACACATCAACTCGCGCAGCTGAGCTCACTACAAGATAAATACTCGGTAACAAAAATTCCCCGAAGGCTATGCAAATTTAGTGTTATCTCAATTGTAAACTTATGGATGTAGGTTGGAACAATAAGACCTACTTCGAAACGGTTTTGACACAGTATAATTAATACGCAGTATATCATTTTTATACTAGAGTCTAGACCAGGGGTCGGCAACTAATTTTAGGTGGGGTGGGATACTGTGGGAAATTTTTAACGAGGTCCAGAAAAAACACTTGTCCTATGTAGCTTTAAAACATTATTTTAATTAATAAAGGTATACACATGTCGCATACCTAATCTATGTATTAATAATTGATACTTGGTATAAAATACATTACAGTAATTCGCGATCCGAGATTCGAGCATTCGCGGTCCGCAAACGGACCGCGGTCCGCCAGTTGCCTACCGCTGGTCTAGATCTTCCAAAAAGGATGCAAGCTACATAAGCACGAATGAAATTAATGTTAATGAAATGTTATATTTGTACACAATCCAGTTACTTGCATGATCTTTTTAAATTATTAGAATACTTATAGAGGACGCCCACAACTCCGTTGCGCCAAAATTTGTTTATCGCGCCGGAACCGTTAGTTATCGATCTAAGTAGTAAAACAATTCGTCTAAGTAACGTCACGAGTAAATAAAATTTTTCTCAGTTTTGCGCGACTTTCACGTACACGGCGGACTTACACTACTGTATATAATATACTGTGGTTTACATTCAAATGTTGTTTTTACTAGAGTTTCTCGATTGTTCTTTGATATAGCAGACCTCTGGGTGAATTGTAACAATTTTAATTGAGATGATACCTATTTCTAGTTCCATGAAACGGAAACCTGGAAATCTGGAAAATTAGGTTTCCATGGGCTTATTTGAGGGGTGACTTAAGCTGGGTGGGAATCATGATTATTTTAAACGATTTAAGTATAAGTTTTGATTTAAATAATATTTTAAGGCTGCCAGGAAAGCATCGAAAGAGCTGCGGGGCTAAAATGGTCACATTTAGCAATTCCTTTCAATCAATTCAGCAAATTAATTGTCAAAACTGTCAAACTGACAAATGTCAAATTAACGTACGAATTACTAGATATGAATTGGAAGCAGACTCGCATTTTGCGATTTGAAAAGAATGCATCATAACATGATTCATAATATTATGATTCTTCAAAGCGACCATTTTAGCCCCGCAGATGATAATTAATTGTGGTTAAGGACACTTTCAATGATTTCAGCTTTAAAAAGATTTGCTCACCCATTTGGATGCTATGATGCCACGGACAGACAAACACAGATAGACACGTCAAACACACCCCCAAAATACCCCTCTTTTTGATCGGGGGTAAATACTGATTGGAAGTGCTGATGATGAAGGACATTACGAAGGGCCTATAGGACTAAGCTGTTGCCGTGTCATTAGTAAGTTTAGCAGAGATGTCCGCCGGAATGGCCACTATTATAGAACTACCCGCGTTATGACAACTATCACGACGAACTGCTGCCCAAATTGAATTCTTGTTGACAATTCGGAATAAAAATGGCTGAATCGTCGCTAATTTTAATTTTGCTTTTTTACAAAACTTGTAGGGAATTTGTGATTGTGCAGTAGCTTTCGAAATATCTGTAGTTGACTTTAAAACACATTATACAAATAAAATTCACCGTTCAATATCGCAAGACGTCTAATATCGAAATGGTTACTTACAGATTGAACTGCGAAGTGATCTCAAGAAGTTGCCAGGCGAAGTTTCAAGTCGTGCTCATCTTGCAGGTAACATTATGGGATGAGTTTCTGAGGTATCTGTGGATAAGTTGTATTCAAATACTAGATGTTGCCGGCAACTTTGTTGCTGTAACTTCGTTGCACAGAGGATATCACGCGGAAACGCACATTTTGCAATTTGCAGGGATGTTATTGGACGGGATGGAATTATGTATTTTTTTGAGACTCATGCCAAATTTTATCTTAATTGACTCAGCATTCATTCATTAATTTATGGATAACACATTAAAATAATTTGATAGGTAGTTTGCTAATCAATCAACAAACAATTATTATTATTGTTTGTTGATTGATTGAGCTTGAATCTTTAAAAGAAAATAATTATATTTTTTTTTCAAATAACTTAAACTTGCAATATTATTTTAAAATTTTTGGTACCTGGAATGTTTAATATTTATTAACAAATGTATTATTAGTAATTATAAACGATTAAATAAGTACAAGTACGAAAAAACATCTCACGAAATTTATGGACGCCTCCTTACAATTCACGCACCAACCTATCATAAAATCAGTACATTAAAACACATTAACTGATCCTGAGTACAATCTGCTCTCGGGGGACCTAATGTGGGGTATTTTTCATTCACTTTCCCAACAGTTAGTGCTCGGAGTGGAGAAAATTAGCTTCATGTTTCATAACAGATATATATTATGCTTTTTCTGCATTATACATTTTGCAGAGCATAATATCTTGGAGAAATGACTCAACATTAGTAATGTTTTTACGCGATTTCATTTTATTCGTTGTTTGATCAGTGGTTTTTGAGATTGGTTAAAATTGTTTTGAATCTAACTTCCCTGAATGTTATTACTGAAAATTAAGTCATGGATGAGTATAATTACGATCGAAATCTATTTCAGCTTCATCAATCTATATATATAAAAATAGATTTTCAATTGTGTTAGTAACGCTAAAACTCGAAAACGGCTGAACGGATTAGGCTGATTTTAGACTTAAAATGTTCGTAGAAGTCCAGGGAAGGTTTTAAAGTGACACGAAGTTCACCGGGACAGCTAGTCTATATATATAAAATGGATTTTCAATTGTGTTAGTAACGCTAAAACTCGAAAACGGCTGAACGGATTAGGCTGATTTTAGACTTAAAATGTTCGTAGAAGTCCAGGGAAGGTTTTAAAGTGACACGAAGTTCACCGGGACAGCTAGTCTATATATATAAAATGGATTTTCAATTGTGTTAGTAACGCTAAAACTCGAAAACGGCTGAACAGATTGGGCTAATTTTAGTCTTAAAATATTCGTAGAAGTCCAAGGAAGGGTTTAAAGTGACACGAAGTTCACCGGGACATCTAGTTTACAATAATTACGATTATAATCTACGAACAGTCTACATCTTATTAATTGCAAGTTCTTAGAAATAATAATAATAAAAATCGTAATTTTTCGTCTAATTTGTGTCCAAAATAATGTTTTACGTAAAGAAAAACCCAGTGTTCAGGGTTGTTTTACCTCTGACACAATCTTTATAACAAGAACATAGGGATCGTTATCCTAGAAAGTCCGAGGAAAAATAACTGTTGGGGAAGTTGTTGCCCCGCGAAGCCTACAAAGGCCACAAAGGATTGAATCACGTCCTAATTGTTCAAAAAACAATCGTTCAATTTTTTCCTTCCATTTCATAATATTTTCATCTCCTTTTTGCGCGTCAATTTGACTTAAATACAAACGTATATAAAAGTTATAAACATTTCAGTGTCTTTTAAATTTTCGTTAAAATTGTTCCCACAAATTAAGAGTTCTGACAGGCATTGTATTCATTTATTGTATCTGTGTTATAAAATATTTTTGGTGAAAATAAAGGTAAGATTTCTAGATTATACTTAGAATCTAAACAGGTACTTATCTCCGGACATTTTGTATGTCACATTATAAGCTAAGGTGATCCTTCACCCTAGTTTAAAGATCTTATTATTTATATTACTTTATTTATGTTTTGAAATAAGTTAATTTATTTTATACAATTAAGCAATAAATAGACGAAGAAGACCTTCACTTTTTTGTACAAAAAGTAGGCATAATATTTTGAAAATTCAACCCGGATTGAATCTCTGTACAAGTTTTTACTCTCGTCTATTTTGATCTATATTTGAGGGGAATATTTCCCCTCACTATCTACCACATGGCGAAAATGTATGCCTGCTTGTACAGTTAAAAAAAACTGCTTAAACCAAATGAATAAGACTTAACGAGCCAAACTTAATTTCGCTGAGGACAGCTTCTGTTGAGTTCGCCAAACGTGGGGATTCCCTGCACCGGCGGATAAGATCTGAAATCCTCGAGTGAATTACGCTATACCGTATTCCTGATTCCAGTAACGCTTATGGAGAAGAAATTTTTATTTTTAATTTAGCCATTTAGCCATTAAATTGAAAGTTAGATCATATTTTTAATCCTTACTAAATAATTCTGATTTGCAAGCAGAGTGACCATTTTGCGATTTTAAAAAAATGTATCATATTATCATTCATATGATTCTCCAAAGCGACCATTGTAGCCCCGCGGTCCTTAAAAATCTGACAGGGCGTGGTATTCGGTTATGCGGGCCTGACTCAAACTATAAGAATTTCCAGATTCCGCCCAACGCAAACTAGGAAAAGCTACCTTCTCGACTCACCAAAAGTGAAAAACATTTTTCAATCCACAGTTTTATTTAAGTTGCAATAAAAAACAAAATCTGAAATCGGATAACAATATACTATTCGAGCCGTAAAATAAAACGGATAATATAAAACTTGTAAAAGACATAAAAGTAAGAAAACTATTTACTCTAAGTTGTTCATGATGAAAATAAGCTATGTCATTATAGATGCATTACAAAACGGCCCTGTTTTTTAAAACAGCTAGCCGTAATGTAATACGGCGGATTATACAATTCGTCTGCGACAGATTTATTATGTGTATGAACTTTAACAATATGGTCATCAATATAGTCAAATTAAGATTATTGTAAATTGTTATGCAGAGTACACTTCAATTATTTTGTAGGTACCTAAAGGTCTCTATAAAACATACAATAACTTATCATACGTCTATTCCGATTTATTTGATTGAGTCCATTTCTTATAGTCGATAATTAAAACCTATATTAATACCTAGAGATTTGCATAAACAAGTTTCTAGTGCATAACTTCATACGTAGATATAATATGAGTCGTTACAGCAGTTTCGGCCACCCCACCTCCCAGAATCTCCTTAGCCGAAAGCGCTTATCACATACGTGCGATTTTCAGAACCGACCGAATACGATAGCATAGTAAGAGGGGAAGTAGGATAACTCCGGCCCAATCCGCGATATAATTACCTACTGTCTTAGGGTTGTCAATTTTAGGCGGCGCGGAGGCGCGGCGAGTTGGTGTGGGAGCGGCCGTCCGCGCTTCGTTCGCGCAACCGCATGAACAGCGGCAACGTCGCGGTCTCCCGACTTTTAATAAAATGTAAATCTTTATTGTGCATATTTTGTGCATATTTCGGCCATTTTTCGTGCAATTTGCATGCATATTTCGGCACTTTGATCGTGCATATAATCCGATGTCTAAATAAAATTATAAAAATACCCTGTAAAACGACATTAAAAACTAACGCCTGTCTCTTATACTATAAACAAATCTGTTGTTATGATTCGAACTTTGCTTTATGTGTATTGTGATTTACAATTAGTCAAAATACTTATTTTCAATTACGATTTAAAATAAGTAATTGACTGTAAGTAGTTAGTTAATATACGGTCTACAACACAGAGAAATCGGCAAATTACTATTACGTAAACAAAGCAATAGCGGCAAATTAGTTGACGGATCAAAAGTACATAAAACATTATCTTATTTTTACTATGTTCTAGTGGGAAAGTAGATCTACCTACCTACCTACTAATACAATAAAAAAGAAGTAAGTAGGTATCTGAACATCAAGTAAAAAATATTATATTATGCTAGAATAAGTGAGTAGTACAGCTGACCTTTCCTGTTCAACAGGTAATTTAAACAAAGACAGTGCAGCGTAAAGTGTTAGCCCCGACTGGTTATGCCGAAATATTGTCCGAGATTTTGTTGTGTGCCGTGTGGCGACGCATTGATACTATGGCGCACACATACAAGCCGCGCGCGGTGCCTTTGTATGAAAATAACTTACTTCCCCTCCTTTTACAATGACGATAGGCCGCGCAAACTCTTGCCATACGGCCGTGTTCAGAGCCAATGGTGATAATACTTCAATTCAATATAGAGTTTGACAGATTTGGACCTTCTACATTTTCATTCCATTACAGTTGAGTTTAATATACTCAACTGAGACCTTCTTAGAAAATTTAACATTTTTGTCATTCGCCATACATTCAGCGTCATTTAGTGATTACTTAAATTAAAGGAAAATAGTTATGAGTACAATTCTTACTTGCCGAGACAAATATAATATTAATGACTCTGAATGTTGGCGAATGACAAAAATGTATTATTTTCTAAGAAGGTCCCCTTGGTGGGGTGAAGAGTGAGCGGGACGGATCGTCGGGTGCCTGTCGTCGGAGACACGCTATTGGTAGATAGCGATAACACGGCACATCATTGGTAAATAAGCGATCTAACGGTGCTATATTATTGGTAGTTATCGTACATATTTCTTTTTCTTTCCGGGTTTCGCCTAAATTTGTGCACGGCCATTTTAAGCTTTGTTGCGACCACAAATGGTTCAATTTCCTTTAAGGATTTAGTGAAGATTTGTATCTTCAGTTGCATGTAGTGCAGCCTGAAATGCATAAACACCGTCTGACTAGCCAAGTCCTGAATTATTCATATCCGAATTCATTACTGAATTTCGCAAATTTGATCATATTATAGGTGCTCGCTAGCTAAGTTGATCATAGCTAAGATTGTCCAAAGTCTAACCAAGTTTGTGGTTTGTCTGCATTTTTATTAAATTTGGCTACGGAATCTTAAATAAACCTTTGCGTTTCTGTCTAGTCTATTAGTTGTTGAATGTTTACCTGTATAATAAAACTAAAGAGCAGTCTGTGATGATGATGTTCCTTGATGATTTCTGTTTTATGTAAAGTCAAATGACGACCTCCGTGGCTCAGTTGGTGGGCTGTTGGTAGCTCAAGCCGGGGGTCGCGGGTTCGAATCCCGCCGACGAAACAAAAAGTTTTCAGAGTTCCTGGGTCATACCTAGATGTGTATTAAATATTATGTGTATCATATAATAAAAATCTAAAATATGTGTATACTTAGTATAAAAGTATTAAATATATTTCATACAAGTCATTCAGGTACTTACCACGGGGCCAGACTGACGTGGTGTGGAGCGTCCATAGATATTATTATTATCATAATATTAATACGCGAACGAAAAACTTTGTAACCCTTTTTACGAAAAATGGGGAAACGTAGGAGCATGAAATTTTGCACAGTTATCCATACTAATATTATAAATGCGAAAGTATCTCTGTCTGTCTGTCTGTCTGTCTCGCTTTCACGCCAAAAGTACTGAACCGATTGCAATGAAATTTTGTATACAGTTATTCTAGAGTCTGAGAAAGGACATAGGCTATATTTTGATGTGGGAAAATATCTTATTTCCATGAAAATATCGATGAAAATTAATTCGCATTGCGCGTGGCCAGCGCTCATCCCGGGGGTCCTGGGTTCGAGTCCCGCAGGCGGAACAAAAAGTTTTCAATGTTCCTGGGTCTTGGATGTGTATTAAAATAATATATATCTTAAATATATTTTATGTATAATATTATAAAAAATCCAGAACTATATCGATGAAATGAACATTTTAGTTCTAATACGATTCTAATACGAAAAAGATGGTGTTTTTTTTACTTCATTGTAACATAGAACTAATCATACTTATAATTAGTTATTATGTTTTTGTTTATAGTTTTTAATACGTTAGAATAATATGTTTAATAATATTATCACTTGGTATAATAATAATCAATCTATCTTATCTTATAGAACTCCTACTGCATTTCTAATATAATATATTAGAAATGCATGCATTATGAATGAATGAATGAATGAATATACCTTATTGCGCATATCACAGTTACAAACACACACATTAAATAAAGGACATATAAAATGAAGAGTTGACAACAGAAGGCGCTCTAAAATAAAGGAGTTCGAGTGTACCGTGTTGGCCTGTATTCCATCCAGAAAATATATCAATGCAATCAACATTTTAATTCTAATATATGAAAACAGATGGCGTTTTATTTTTTACTTCATTATTGTAACAGAACTAATCATACCTACTTTATTATATATTGTTTTTATTCATAACTAGCTGTTGCCCGCGACTTCGTCCACGTGGACTTTAGTTTATAGCGCGCGGTGTCAACAAAATTTGTGTCAAATTTAAAAACTTTTTAAAACCCTGGTAACTGGTACCCCTCTTAGGGCCGCGCTACACCGGAATGGCAGCGCTGAAAGTGCTCGCCTCGCCGCTGCCATTCCGGTGTAGCGCGGCCCTTAATTAATCAAAATACCCAAAAACAGCTGTGCAGTGTGCACATAATCTGTACTAATATTATAAATGCGAAAGTATCTCTGTCTGTCTGTCTGTCTGTCAGTCTCGCTTTTACGCCAAACGCCAAAACTACCGAACCGATTGTAATGAAATTTTGTATACTGATAGTCTAAAGCCTGAGAAAGGACATAGGCTACTTTTTTATACGAAAAAAGGGTTGTAAGGGTCGTAAATTTGTTCAAAAAATTCATAATAGATGGCGCCGTGCGTCTTCTACATCGCGCTGACGCTTGCTCAAAAGTCTTTCTATAAGAGGTGGTATCATCTTCCATCTAAGTTTCGATTTTTTCGATTGTTGATCTATTCTACGGTAGGTATTAAATGACTCAGTACTTTATCTGTGCAGTGACGTAACCTTAAACCTATCAATGATAAATAATGTATAATAATGATATAATAAACGCCTCCGTGGTCTAGTGGTTAGAGCGTCGCTCTCGACTCCGGAGGTCGTGGGTTCGAATCCCGCGTTGGAAACATGTTATTTCCAAGTTTGGTTAGGACAATGCAGGCTGATCACCTGATTGTCTGACAAGTAAGATGATCCATGCGTCGGATGGGCATGTAAAAAGTCGGTCCTGCGCCTGATCTCTCGCCAGTCGTGTCGGTCTTCCGTCCCACTGGGTTATGAGAGTAAAAGGAATAGAGAGTGCTCTTGTGTACTGCGCACACACTTGGGCACTATAAAATTACTCCTGCGTACCTGGCCTGGTTTCAATGAAACCGGCCACCGTCACCGAAACCGGTGTGGGGAGTATTATTAATGATAAATAGTTTATGGGTAAAGTTGTGTAATTGGGGGGCTAAATAAGCTTTAAAATTTGGCATAAAATATAAAGTTTAATATAAAAAAATTAAATACTTATTGTGTGCACAGGGGTACCAGGGTTTTTTTATAAAAGCATTTGACACCAATTTTGTTGACATCGCGCGCTATAAACTGAAGTCCACGCGGACGGAGTCGCGGGCAACAGCTAGTAGTTTATATGGTGAAGTAGTGCATCGAACTAATATTATATTGAAACTATGCTTTTATCATACATTTTTTTAACAAATAAAACATTACACACACTACAACACACACACATGAGAAATGACAGATTTTTGGGTGACAAGCCTATACATACGAATTATACTCTTTTATTTATGATTGAAGTCTGTTGACAACAAGTTGACAAATTGAAAATGGATTATAGTTTTTTTTATTGAATCTAAGATACTATTAGACAATGCTTACACGGCCAGTCTGAGATCAGCTAAGTCCCAGAGACAAGAGTTGAAAAAAAATTATAAAGTCAATATTTTTAAAAAAATATAGATAGTAGTCCTAATGTCATTAAAGCTAAGGTCGAATTTCGACCATTGGGCGATCTCTAGTTATTATAAATATCAAAAAAGTTAAATATTACAGCCTCTTCAAATAAAATCTGCAGAACGGATTTTGATGAAATTTAACATAACAAACAGTTCACCTCGAAAGCTTGTCTCAGGGCCTCTATCATGAGCTCTTAAATCCATTCTCTTTACGTCCTTATCTGACTGTATAAGGACGTAAAGTGAATGGATTTAAGAGCTCACAATAGGGCCCCAGCTCAACTAATGGTATATTTAAATGCCGCACTTAGAGATGAACTAATTAAAAAAATTACGTTATTAATCAAACTCTTCATTAAATTGAAGTTTAATCATCATTAAATGTGCCGGTTAAATGAATAAATCGGGTACCAAGACAGCCTAAACAAATTATGGTGTTCACTTACACGTCTTCGAAACCTGTCTCAACTCAACTAATACCCCCCACACCGTTTTCGGTGACGGTGGCCGGTTTCATTGAAACTAGGCCAGTCACGCAGGAGTAATTTTATAGCGCCCAAGTGTGTACGCAGTACACAAGAGAAACTCTCTATTCCTTTATTCTCATAACCCAGTGGGACGGAAGACCGACATGACTGGCAAGAGATCAGGCGCAGCACCGACGTTTTACATGCCCATCCGACGCACGGATCATCTTACTTGTCAGACAATCGGGTGATCAGCCTGCATTGTCCTAACCAAACTTGAAAATAACATGTTTCCAACGCGGGAATCGAACCCACGACCTCCGAGTCAAGAGCCACGCTCTTAACCACTTTAAGTACTACTCTTTAAGTACATAAAGCGCATCTTAAACGAAGAAATCGGATACCACGACAGCATAATAAATTGTGGTGTTCACATACACGTCTTAGAAACCTGTCGGTGCTTATAGAATATATATATATATATATATATATATATATATATGTATATATATATATATATATATATACATATGTATATATATATATATATATATTATATGTATATATATATATATATATATGTATATATATATATATATATATATATATATATATATATATATATATATATATATTAAATTTTAAAAATATTTTAAACGAACAAATCGGATACCAAGACAGCATAAGCAAATTATGGTGTTCACAGTTCACTTGCACCTAAAGAAACCTGTCTTAACATAACTAATAGTATGTTTAAGTGCATAAAGCGCATGTTAAACGAACAAATCAGGTACCAGAACAGCATGAGCATTGGGAAGTTCGTCACGTGGCGGTAATGACGTCACGTCCGCTCGCGATCAGCATTACTTCACTCCGGATTGAGTCTTCACTATTACCATAAATGTCCAGTCCAGAAGGAATTTGTTTCGATTTTACTTGTAGATTTTAAAGTTGTAGTTTGTGATATGACTAAACTTTAAAATGTAGTTGCCACAATAAGGTTGTTACTGCCATGCGAGTTATCGTCTGCGTGCGGATCTGGTCCGCATGCAAGTTTCCCGCAACCTATATGTTGATGTTATCCACTAATGCGGGCAACACGCAAAGGCTAACAGCATGTTGTGGCATGTGGACCAGATCGAAGGGATAGGAAGGGATTTTTTTAGGTCTGTTTTTAAGGCATTATAAACGGGTATGCCGATCAAATCCGGTAGGACTGATAGCAGTCTCATAGACGGTCAGAAACTATTACAACAATTTGCAATTCAGTATTCTTTACCAAAATATTATATATTTTTAAAAAAAGTCAAGGAAGTAACTACATGTGTAGACAAATTCAATTAAAAATATTGAAATTATTAATAGATAATAGAAAAATAGTTATGCACTAAATATAGTATTACTTAGCTTTCATCCACAACAAAATACTACTAACATAAAAAAACTTTATTATATTTCTCTCCACGTACGGGTCCACAAAAAGGTGAAGTTACATAACTCTCAAAACAACGCTAGACGTTCTAATGGAGGCAGTAGTCGAAATCCACTTATGTACAGTCACCAGCACTAACACTCGCAATAATTTTTTAAGTACCTTTTATTTAAGGCCCTCATGAATGGCATATTCCCCCAAAAATCACGCGCGAAGACGCGCAAAGAAAATATTGTAATAAATGCACTTTAACACACTTTTAGGGTCAATTCAGACCGCAACGCGATGCGTAGAATGTAGAATGTAGATGCATTTCTATATTTGTACTGAATTAACCCTGCACAGGTCGCGCGGATTACAATACAATAGTAATCCATTGATACAAAATGGTTAATTTCTGAGAATAGTTTCGAGCAAATAGACGATGCCTTTAGGTACTTGTAGCTAGACAACCGACGTGTACACTCAGTGCAGCACGAGTGCCAGCATCGCATAGTTTTTTATCTGGAGCGCTTCAAAGTGGACTGGATTACTATTGTAATCCGCGCGACTTATTACGTGAGTATTACAATTTTGTAAATTTTGTAATTTTTTTTATTAATTAATTTTTAAAGTTTTTGTTACTATTGATTGTGTATTATATAACTGCGCTACATATTAAATAGAGTATTTTTTTATCAGTTTTGAGCATTAATATGAACGTTCCCCAATAAACTTCTATGTTTTTCAGAATAACTATGGATGAACTCCGGGTAGCTCAAATTGAGACTTAATTAGAAGAGAAAACCTACAAAAGTAGTAATAATTGTTATGTCCACAATGCATAATGTTTTTTTTTTTATGAAATAAGGGGGCAAACGAGCAAACGGGTCATCTGATGGAAAGTAACTTCCGTCGCCCATGGACACTCGCAGCATCAGAAGAGCTGCAGGTGCGTTGCCGGCCTTTTAAGGGGTAACAGGGGAGGGTAGGGAAGGGAATTACAGGGGAGGGTGAGGAAGGAAATAGGGGAGGGTAGGGAAGAGAAAAGGGTAGGGGACTGGGCCTCCGGTAAACTCACTCACTAGGCGAAACACAGCGCAAGCGCTGTTTCACGCCGGTTTTCTGTGAGGACGTGGTATTTCTCCGGTCGAGCCGGCCCATTCGTGCCGAAGCATGGCTCTCCCACGTCAAATAATGATGCGAATATTGATTGTGACACACTAGGCAATTTGAATAAACTAGAAATTATAACGTATTATAACACAACATAGAATGGCGTAGATTTGGTAGATAAAATTGTTCACTATAATATTATTATTATGACGTCTCAAGAATTTGTATGGTCCGATTCGCTGGCCTTTGACAGTATTTTTTGATTTGCTGAATATGAACGCATTGAATAGGTACGTTCTGTTTAATACGTCATTCACGAAATTATTTGATTTTGATTTCTCTTGCATTGGCATGGATGAAGCTTTTAGCCCAACAGAGAATTAAAAAAAGTCATTGCAACGAAGCTTATCTATCAAAATTAAACTATTTCTTGACCCTCTTGAAAATGAAAGCCGGTCCATCTACATCTTCATCTTCAAATACTGGGCGAGTAGGTCGCTGTCTCGACTGCGGAAGAGCGCGTAACAAAAGCACTCGCCGATCATGCCCAGCATGTAAAAAATTCGCCTGTCTTGATGATTTTTAACCCCCGACAAAAAAGAGGGGTGTTTTAAGTTTGACGTGTCTGTCTGTCTGTCTGTTTGTCTGTGTGTGTATCTGTCCGTGGCATCGTAGCATCCAAACGGGTGGACCGATTTTGATCTAGTTTTTTTTGTTTGAAAGCTGACATGATCGAGAGTGTTCTTAGCTATAATTCATCATTATCAGCCTGCTCAGTGCTGGACAATCAGGGTTTATCTGGTTCATAAAAGGCCGTTAGCAACTTGCAGTCGTTTGATGGGTTTTTATTTCATTGTAGTTCGTGACATTTGTGAATATACAATATACGTATACACATATTAATGAAAAGTTGACCTGGTGCTGCAGCATCACCTGGTAATCAATAGGATATCCAACTCCTCGCCAACTTAGAGCAGAGGTTTCGTGTTTGGGCTCATTTTAATTGCAACAACCAGTAATAAGTAGATAGACAGTAAATATTTACATGCTGCTGCTGCAGCATCACCTGGATTCTATAGGAACCGAGCTTCGTATGAACCCAAAGTGGAGGTTTCATGTTTGGGCTCATATTAACGGCCTCATCGAAAAGGACATTGAAAGATGGTAATCATGAGAATATGATTTTGTATATAGGAATTATTCTGCACTATAACCAACACAAGTTTAAAAAGTATGAAAAAAATTAAATTAAGAAATTTAAAAAAAACCCCCGCCAAACAACTTTAAAAAATAATGAAATAATATTTACTGCCTGTAAGTTCAAATAATTCCTAACTTGTGTAAAGTAATATTTTAGTCCATAATTGTTGTCAAGGTGTGTCGGGGGACCTACGTCACAGTACTCAGCAGCGGCGCGGCGCACAGACCGCTCCTAGGTTAGGTTAGGTTAGCTTCCTAGGTTAGGTTAGGTTAGCCTCCTAACCTAACCTGACTCAAGAGCGGTCTGTGCACCGTGCTGAGTACGAAACGGCAACAGTGCGCGACCCCTTTTTTTGATGCGCAGGGGAAACCCATCATGGGTGCCCGGGATGGGGATGTGCCTCAATTAGCTGAAGCACCCGGGGGTATGTGGGACCACTAAAACCACCTGCGGTTTGCCTTCAGCCGTATACGCGGGTATGTCCTGGATCTGTCTAAGACAGAACTCCCTCCACGATCGGCCGGTCTACCTCACAAGGGATCGGACTTCCACCAAAGTTAGCGGCAAACTGAAGCGTTCCCCTTGGCGCCGGGACTAGCTAAGCCGGGCAGGAACCCATCCTGACCTCCGGGTCAGGATGGGATTGCCCCGTGGGATGGAAGTTATTGGAGGTTCGCATAGAAACGCCTCTGAACATTGCGCGACCCTAACCCGAGTATGACAATTGACAAACAACAAAAGTACGCCTTGATGGTTGACCCTCTTTCATGGGACCAAATTCTTCCATAGTATGGCCATTGGCCACGTATGGCTTCGACAAGTGAGCATGAGTTCTATAATTCTACCCGAATGCGCGGTTTTGCAGCTACACCGCGAGACCACAAGCAATAATTATTGTTTGTATTTTTGTATAGGTATATATCGAGCTTAAGACTAGGTTTCCACTCTTTGCCATACAATTCCCTGAGGTAAAATACTGTAAGCCGTCTATATTTATAATATTAATTACTACCTCCGAATTTAGAGGTTCCCGCAATTTTCTGGGCGATGTTTCTAGGTAAATTCCTAAATTACATTAGGACGTGAGTACTTTGACCTTTTGTTTGCGGCTTATTTTACTTTAAATAAAGTCCGAAATTCTAGTCGGGCTATTTGAGATCCTTCAGTGATTGAAATACTTTATTACAATATAAAATTGGACGCTGTTAAGCATTCGTGTTCTAACCCACAAAAAATACTCATTGAGTTATGAATGCAGTTATGTTCTATAGATAGATGATTTAGATCAAGATTGCATCCAAATTTAACAACAAAAACTGTAGAGGGTTAGGACACCAATGCTTAACAGTGACCAAATATAAGTTTTAATTATCGGTTTAAAACTAAAATAGATGAAAAGATTGGAATGGATATTTCATTATTTATGCTTAATGAATGAACAAAACAACGAATTAACGAATGGAATTATTCAGTTGAAATCTGTTTTACATTAGGTAAGTAGGATGTATAAACATAATTGCATCATTAATTTGTATAAATAATATACATTGTACACACTACATTAGTTAATCTAAATGATAGATACTGGCTATAACAAAAGAAAGTGATAATACTATTATTATTATATAGGGTGTGTTTGTGTTATTAAGAGTAAAGATTACTTTTTTACTTTTTATTTTTACTAGTTATTCTATATGCAAATCGCCAAAGTTAGAAAATTAACCATACAAAAATTTAAAATAATCGACCAAGTGCGAGTGGGACTCGCGCTCGAAGGGTCCCGTACCGTTAAAGAGCAAAAATAGGCCAAAAATTGTGTTTTTTGTGTGGGAGCCCTCCTTAAATTTTATTTTATTTAAATATTATTATTAATTATTCAAGACCATAAAGACACATATAATTAAGGCTTTTGTGAAAATTTCAAGTGCCTACCTGTTGTCATCATTAATAGTTGATACCATAAAGTTAATATACCTAGCGGAATAGAGAAACAAAGGCCTGAGCAAGAGATATGTCACTATCAGTAACACTGCGTGGTAAAAAGAGACGTGTGATATGTATCACACGTCTCTTAGTCAAAAAAAGAGTGCTGCTGTCATGTGACAGCAGCACTCTTTTTTTGACTTCCAGTCGGCACGTGCCGCACGTTGACAATTTAATCTCATAGAAATCATGTTCAATCATGCTTGTGTAAGTGTATACGTACACATATTTTTACACACAGATGAAACCAATTTCGGTTACGTTTGACAGCTCGAGATTGTTGCTCTATTCCGCTAGGTATATTAACTTTATGGTTGATACGTTATATCATATAGCAAAAAATGTTTGAAAAATCACGTTTGTTGTATGGCAGCCCCGCTTAAATATTCAATTTATTTTGTTTTTAGTATTTGTTGTTATAGCGGCCTGTGAAATACATAATCTGTGAAAATTTCAACTCTCTAGCTATTACCGTTTTTGAGTTACAGCCTGACAGACGGACAGATAGACAGACAGACAGACATCGAAGTCTCAGTAATAGGGTTCCGTTTTTACCCTTTGGGTACGGAACCCTAAAAAACCAGCGTTAGTACTTTCACAATGAACTCTATATTATAAGAGAAACATACACAACCTTAAAGTACTTATTTAAAGTATTATATTAACTTTGTTTTATTACACTCTTTAGACTCTCTTATGGCGGGTTAACATTAAGCAATCTATTTTAGCGCTGCATTGGATAGCTGTATTTGAACAATGTTAATCGGTTTTTTGAAAATTAATAGTTCATAAGTTCACGAGCTCCCTAAAACATTGAAGCCCAGTGTGCTGAAACCGATTACCGCAGAATCTCACTTGGAAAGTTGAACATCTTCAGGATTTTTGGGTTCGTTCACAGTCAATGCATGTTCAAAGTTTCGCTGTAAAACTTGTAAACCTGTACATGAACTATTGTTCGGTTAGGTTTGTTCGATATCCAACTCTACTTCCAGTTTAAATTGTAATCCATACTATTATTGTAGATGCGAAAGAGTTTCTGCCTGTTGCCTCTTTACTCCCAAACCGCTAAACCGATTTTGATAAAATTTGGTATAAATATGGTATGAATACCGGAAAAGGACTTTTTATCAAGGAAAAATGAACGGTTTTCGCGTGATAAACGAACTATGGCGCAACGGAGTTACGGCCGTCGTCTAGTACCTATTGTTATACTTAAGTGCAAAAGTTTGTGTGTACTTACGCAAAAACTAATAAACGATTTCGATCAAATTTATCATGTAATATAAAATAATATTATACTCCGTTTTTTTCCGGTTTCATTCAATGAATTCGTTAGTCATTCAATCTGCAACTGCGACAACAGAGTTTATTACACATAAAGGAAGTTATCATGGTACATTTTCATCACAGGTCAAATAATCTAATTACGAAAGAAACATAATTAGTAACTCAGTCCGTAGGCTAGTGTAACCACGAAGTGAAATAAAGGGAAACTTTTTTCGGCGTGTGACGGAAGGCTAATTAAGTTGTGTGAATTCGTGTTGAGTTACGGCTTGTACACAGGGACTCATAATCGTCACAAAGCGCCGTCTAGAAAATTCTTTTCTTTATATTGTACCTAGTATTTTCTGACATTATCTAATTTTTCTTGTAATTTACAATCTCTCATGTAATAATTAATTGTATTAACTTTTCTAGTTGTTAAGTCTCGTCTAATATTGCGTTGTGTTTTACAAAAGTAATTTTGTGCATGTCTTTAATTGACATGAATGCTAAATATGGACCTAAATGTTAGTTATTTAAGGAAGCTTGTATTCATGTTGTTGACATGCCTTATATTTTATTTAAAATAAAATATAAAATGTCTTTACTATTTCATTTTACTCCACAATGGTAAAAAGTAAAAAAGGCAAAATTGTGATAAAAATATACCTACGTCAAAATTAACACAATATTGTGTCCTATCGTAATTCGCAACATTTATATTATTACTTACTTATTAAATTACATAATAATATTACAAATGAAATGCAATAGATTGTAATAAATACCATAGTAAATACTAATAATGGTCTGGGTAAATGTTTTTGTAATGTTGAATTTTAATTCCAGATTTGTCAGGGCCAAAGGTTTCAAATCTTAACATGAGCATCTCAGCAATTTTTTTAAAATGAAATTTCGGAGTACAACATTTTGCGTCGCAATTTCCTGCGTTGCGAAAACGCATTTTTGTGTACAAGCCTTTAGCTATTTGGGGTGGCCACAAAGTTGGTCAAACTATGGAACTTTTGTAGGCAGTCCCTGACGGCAATTATTTGGGTTCGAAGAAATAATTACTGGCCTTTGCGTTTTGAATAAATTATTTCACAGTCGTTTTTAGAACTAGTAGTACCAGCTGTACTCGACTATAGGTTAAAAAATGGGATTAGATAATATTATCCAGGCATAAATAAACAAAGGTAAAAAAATAGCCGCGCAGAACAGCCATAAATCGTTTTACTATTGCAAAAAATTATGCCCCGGGTGAGGATCGAACTCACGACCTTAAGATTATGAGACTTACGCGCTGCCTACTGCGCCACCGAGGCCTTGGTCGACATATTAAAATAAGCTAACATATACCTGATGCAGTGTCCATGTACCCCCTCTGCCGTCCCCCTTCTCCGTTGCCTCTTACATGTCCACCTCCCTGTCTGCATGCCCCTCGATGTACTGCCCCTGTCCCAGTCCCTGTCCCTGTCCCTGACTCTGTTTCTCTTCCTGCTCCATCACCTACACTTTTGTCCCTATAAGTATTTCTACTAGATCTTATTGGTCGACGAGACTACTCTTTTATATACTCACCAAGCCTACAAGCGCCTCTAGAAACAGCAATAAAAACCGCAAAGCAATTCCAGTTAGTTTTGGCTCCGGAGTGTAAAACTTTGCGCTCCTTCCTGATAACGGATTCGGTTCAATTTAGCTGTCGTAGTTTTAAATCTTTCTTATCAACTTATTTTACGTTCTTTGTAGTCGAGATGAGAGCGATTTATAGGTAAAGCTCTTTGTTGCCTGATTTATAACATCGGTTAAGTTAAATCACCTTTTGGATACGTCACGGGCTAAGGTATAATTTAGTGTTACGTTAGTATATATATTTGAAATTGTATGGAATGGTTCATGGTGAAAATTATGTTAAAGAGTATTAAAACTTAAAAACGTTATTATTTAAAAAAAAATACTTGCCCTCAGGGAGTTCCGAAACTAGACAGCAGAGTTCTGAGTGACTGATTGACTTTTAATTAGTCTTTGGGATGGGTAACAAAATAATACCACCCATCCCAAAATTGAGCTATAAGAAGCAACACCACAAAAATGTTTTTACTTCAAATACGTAATATTAATAAATATTTCTTGAGCGAAGTGGGTAAGTATTAATTAAGATCTTATCTTCGTTCATGCGTATTCAAATTACGTAAACGAGGGTAAAATTAATATTTTATCAAAAGTAACGCGTCATGACAGCTTCATTTAGCGATAAACTTATCAAAAAATTGTTTTCTCGGAAGATACGACCAAGATTAGGCCTGCGTACAGTACAGCTTACATTTTAATGCTCAGAATTTATTCTTGGACTAAACTATGATTGCAGAAAACCTACCGACCATCTTACAGACAAGATTTTCTGTGAGAACGTGGTATTACTCCGGTCGAGCCGGCCCATTCGTGCCGAAGCATGGCTCTCCCACGTGGGAATTGTCGCAATACCTGTATTAATTTTTAAAAAAATTACATATTCAATATATCATAAATGCAATTCTATCAGTCTGTCTGTAACCTTTTCACGCCTAAGCCGTTAAACTGATTTTACTGAAATTTGGTATGAACTATGAAGATAATTTGAGTATCGGGAAAGGACATAGAATACCTTTTACACTGAAAAAATATACGGTTCCTCCGCGATAAACCAATAATGGCCCAACGGACTTGCGGACATCATTATAGTCTGTGCAATCCACGATCCACTATTCCTCCTAATCGTTTATAGTATGTGTGCAAGCTTTCGCCACTGTTTGAGTGTTATCGGTACACACTAATTACCTATGGGTGCACGCTCACACTACAATAAATAGACCAATTAAGAGAAAACGTCACGGTCAAAGGGAAAGATGCTCACCCAGAAATTGGTGGTGCACGTCTTCGTGGATTGCACGGATTATAATTGTTATGTAGTAGGTTGTAGTGTCCTAGGGACACTGGGTCACTAACACACCCAGTACCACTGCGGAGCGCACGTCTATCCACCATCACTGTCACTATGCAACTGAGAGATATTGACTACTTGACAGATGATTTACATAGACTCCATCCCTACTACTGGTGTTTATGAGACAATGTTAAGAGGATTCCACACCGCCGTTTTTCCATACAAACGCTGTCCCCTGTTTCCTCCCTGGATAATGCCGGTAGAGTTATGATTTTTTTCCTGAATATCTATGGCCACTATTAGCATGTCCGTATGTTTTCTTTTTTTTCATAATTTAATTATTAAAAAAGATAAGAACGTCCAAAAACCCAAAAAAATGGCCAGATTTTCATCTGTGTTCAAACACCCAGAAAACAAAACTGGCTAGAATATACAAAAAAATAAAACATAGGAACACAGCTCAAGCCTTGCTTTCATTCTTAATGAAAAAAATTATTAAAATCAGTTAAGTTTTGGAGAAGGAATCAGCGGACAACGAATCGAAGATTTTCTGTTCTTTTATTAGAACTTTTGTCGTGTTGCGCTCTAGATTTTAATATGGTCCTCCCTATCGCGCTCTGCGGTGGGAGACTTGAGATTGGTGAGACAGCAATACATTTTCAAATACCTATTTTCAATTTCTCTCGCCCCTGGTGTATCCTCTTAAGTATCTACTATGTAGATACACTGCGCATACACTATATAGGTATTTCATAATAATATTATGAGTACAACTTACGAAGCTCTAGAAACATTCCAGAACACGCGCGGAAGTCAAAACATATTTGCTCTAGATTTTAATATGGTCCTCCATATTTTACAAAATATTACGAGTGTGGGTGTCTCATACAAAATTCCTGCGCTAAATTCCTAAGGGAGGCCACGACTTCAGGTGGTCAGGAATTCCTTGGATATAACCGTTAGTTGGACCGTAACTGTCTTGGCATTTTGATAAAGACCTCGTTTAAGATAAGTATAGATAATTATAAATTGCAAAGTATTTCCTTGCATTTTTTGCTGTTCAAAATGAAACTATCAATCCAATACCGCGGTATAAGTCAGTCCAGTTCCAAAATTGGAGGAGGGTCTTCGGCTGTATTTTTACCCGATTGACAAGAGGTATTGCCTGAATAGCTTTGTCCACACTGTGCCTTTTTTGTTCGTCAACAGCATGCGTTATAGCGCAGTCAACAGCGAACGTGAGCTGGCATGCCCGCGTCGCATGCCCTCTGACCGTATCCAAAAAATAAAAATGACAATGTTGGCGTTGCGTTCGTTGACGCATTCAATTATTGAATGCGCCAAAACAAAAGTTAAATGAAAGAAGATGACGAAAATTGAAGACGAAAGCGCATAGTGTGGACTGTGGATATAGCTAAAGGCTTATTTAAAAATGCATAGCTTGACGCATTGCATAGTACTATGGCAACGATATTTTTCTTTGTTTCTAGTTTATTTATATAACATAATAAATGAGTTGTAACAAATCAAACTGTCAGTCGATCATGTTGCTGAAAAGAAAATTAATTGGTTGTAACACAGTACCCATTACCCATGGCTTTCAAAAAGGCTAACACTTTCCTAGTAAATAATCTAATAATTCTGTCAGAAAGATAGGCCGGTATCATAAATATTATTATCAGTTGCCGAGCGGATTTGAGGCGGAGTGGGCGAGCAGCGAACACGTTGCGAACACGTCTCTAACACTCCGCGAACACGCCGCGACTGCATCCCGAAGATATTGCGGACACGTGGCGGATACGCAACGTTATTATCGCGTGTTTGCATCTTTGCAGCGAGTTTACAAAGCACCGCAGAACGCTGCTATATCATTGCTGACGTGCCCAATGCTCATCCCGCCAGGAAGCCGCTAGCTAACCGCTAGTAATATAATACGGCATTAAGGTGACGCCTTGATAATTTGGCTGCAGCGATATCGATTTTTCTCAACAATGACTAAAGCTAAGAAATTAAAGTTCATTGTCAGTATTCATTATGTCTTTATCTTTGAATTACCCATAGCATAACACGATTGGTCAACTTTTATAACACAAAATATTTAATCAAAAATACTCTATAAAAACAGGGATTCTAATTTTGCCAACAGAGGAGACTGATTTAAGCTTCCAAAATTTGTACATAGATTAGTTCAAGCATACACTATAATCTTCCCATAGCTTATATGAAATATATTTATGGTTTCTAAATTAACAAAAAGCATTTTGTCGCTTACGCCCTTTCCATTTCGCCGCCCTAGTGCTTGAAAGGCCAATCGACCAGTGCGCAAATTTTACAGGAGACGTTTTTTTTTTAAATTACTTATGGATAATATTAGAAGTTTATTAAACTTTTGCTGAGTTAGAAAAATGTAGTATTTCTTTATATGTATAGAAATAGAAATTGATAATAATAACTATAGCACTCATTATATTTCATTTAATTATTGGAGATTGGCCAAAATTCTTCCGACATATTTATGTATATGGAGATTGAGCACAACGACATGGAGATAGTTCTCTAAAATAACGTGCCAGTTTAGTGCTTGTTTGTCCAAAATACCACCATGTTCGCTATACAGTATGTTTATTTTTTTATAAAATTATTAAAAAATGTATATGACCATGTATATGTGTGTATGTATACTATGATGTTTATTTGTCCACAATTATAGCTCGTTTGGCTGAACTGATTTTGATGCGGTACAGAATCGAAGCGTATCGAAGCGAATAACCAAAACTGAACATAGAATTTTCAACCTTAACTCCAGAGCATAATGCACACATTACTTCTGCGAGGCAAATCAGCGTTGGTCAGGCACAATTGCGCGAATGCGCGCGCCTTTTCAAAATTCTCATAAGTAATGTGCGCGTCAACGCTTTGGAGTTAAGGTTGAATTTGCTATGTTCAGTTTTGATAATTCGCTTCGATTCTGCGCTAGTTTGAATTTACCGTAAATGTGGCAAATATTGTACTTAAAACCGCATCAGAATCGGTTCAGCCAAACGAGCGATAATTGCGGACAAACATACATCATACATACATACACACATAGAGGTCAACTTGAAAACCTACTTTTTTAAGTCGGTTTAAAATAGTAAGAACGGATCATGGCTTAGATGTGACAAGGTAATAAATTATTTATTAAGTACTTACAAATAATCACCCTGTATTTACCCTCAAGTAACTTCGAACACTAAAACAAATTTGAAACAAAAGAATATATCAAGAAACTGGCAACGTACCTTTCCACATCAACTTATCTAAATTCAAAATCCATTTTTTTCGTTGTTGCAGACATTTTGAAGCATATAAAGTATTAAATTTGTCGAAGTAAGCAAATAATAAGTAATAAACAAACAAAATCGCGTCGCGTGACGTGCGCGTGACCTTGACCGTGATAGGTCGGTCGATGGATATTGGACAAACAAGACCGGAGATGGATATTTGGATGCGTTCATTTGAGCAAAATGTGGAGTTAGATTACTCAAGCACTTAAAACAGTTTTTAATTGGGAGATTGGATATTTTATTTTAGCTAAAAAAGCAAGTTACATGCAAGCAAAATAAAAAATATTTATATTGTAAAGTGCGTAATCAGGGTTACTATTAGTTTGAAATAAAAAGTCTATTTTGGTAAAATTGGTCGGTTGGCCATTCAAGCACTAGGGCGGTGATTTCTTGCTGTTACATTTCTTGTTTTCTATGAGAGGTCGGCTCGGCCTCTCATAGAAAACAAGCGATCTAAAACATATCCAAAACGATTTTTTACTTTAACGCGGCGTCGCCTTAACCTATCAATCTCCAAGCAGCACCCACACGCACCCGGCTGTCGCATAACAATTGAAAATCTATTGTGTCTGTTATTCCCACGATTGAGGTATTAATGAGAACCAAAACATTAGGGAGATTGTTATAAAACTCTATTGTGGCGAACTCATATACATCAACCACAATAGAGTTTACTTACTAAAGTGGCCAAAGAATTAACAAATTAAGGGACCGACAAATAAATTCGGCGCTTCGACAGAAGTGTTGATATGACTGTGAAACAAACAATAATAGTCACTATTATAGACAATTATTGTCTAAAGTGACTATGTTAAAAACACGCCGAAGTAAGTTTTACTCGCCAAATACAATCAGGAATAGTCAGTATATTATAGACTAAGTTTTTTTTACGTGGGAGAGCCATGCTTCGGCACGAATGGGCCGGCTCGACCGGAGAAATACCACGTTCTCACAGAAAACCGGTGTGAAACAGCGCTTGCGCTGTGTTTCACAGAGTGAGTGAGTTTACCGGAGGCCCAATCCCCTACCCTATTCCCTTCCCTACCCTCCCCTATTCCCTTCCCTTCCCTACCCTCCCCTATTACCCTATTCCCTCTTAAAAGGCAACGCACTTGCAGCTCTTCTGATGCTGCGAGTATCCATGGGCGACGGAAGTTGCTTTCCATCAGGTGACCCGTTTGCTCGTTTACCCCCTTATTTCATTAAAAAAAAGACTAGTCCGGATTTTACTTCTAAAGTTCTAAAGCTTCTGAGTTTACTTCTAAAGGAAAATAGCAAAACTGAAAGGCGTTATTTGTGAGAATTTTTATATTTCCTTCAAAATGTTTCCTACGAGAGGAAATAAAATACAATAGCAACTTAATAAATCCGGTAGCATTGCGAGTAAGGGCGACTTCACAATACCACGCCACGCCCCTTCGTAAATATAATATTTTAAGAGTCAATTAATACTAGCGCAGAGTCGAAGCGCATCGAAGCGAAATATTAAAAGTCAACATGACAAATTCAACCTTAACTCCAAAGCGTTAACACACTTTATTATTTCTGAGATTTTTAAAAGGCGCGCGCATACGCACGAATCCGCGCGAATTCGCTTGAATGCGCCTGACCAACGCTGATTAGCCTCACAGTATGTAATGTGTGCGTTACGGTCTGGAGTTAAGGTTGAATTTTCTGTGTTCAGTTTTTGGAAATTCGCTTCGACTCTGCGCTATTATAAATTGACCCTAAGTATTACGCTTCAAAATTATATAACTAAATATCCCGTGGATACCGTTCTACTGGTTCGATAAATTTGCTTAAGTTTTTGCAAGATTTTAATACAATAAAAAAGTACATACTTTCCGATTTTTTCAATGCAAACAAATCTTTCTCTTTTTATAAAAAATCCTTTTCCTTTAATAAAAAAAAATACTTACTTGTTGATATTTGCGTGGAAATAAATGAAACTTCTCAGAGAAAATGCAACGACGTATATTTTTCCATAAGTACAGAGGCGCCAGAGCAGGAAAAAGGAAGTGTCAGCGGTGACATTGACAATTAAGAAGGCGGCAAATATGTAAAACTACAGACTATACGTTGCGTTCCAATTAACATCCTAACAACCACCCCTGGAACGCAAACCCATATTTGCTATACAATACAAAAGTTTATACTCGGTTGTACCCTTAGTGAGAATATCAGCAACCATATTGTCACCTTTACAATAACTAAATTTTATCTTAAAATTAAGTACATGCTCTCTCAAAAAATGATACCTTATATCTATATGTTTAGTACGAGGCAAGTAACAATCATTAGTTGATAATTTTATAGCACTTTGGTTATCGCTAAATATACAAAGTGGTCCGGCAAGGAGCTGGCCGAACTCGACGTGCAGCTGTCGCAGCCACAGAGCTTCCTGTGCTGCAGATGACATTGACATGTACTCTGCCTCCGCCGTCGACAGAGCCACTGTTTGCTGTCTCCTCGAGCACCATGACACTGCGCCTCCCTGAGAAATAAAAACATATCCTGTGCAGGATTTACGGTCGGAATTGTCACTAGCCCAGTCTGCATCGCAGAAGCCTCTTATATCTGAATCACCATCTTTGGTATAGGTAAGCTTCAGATCCTTAGTCCCTTGTAAGTATCGTAGGACCCTCTTAACAGCTGTCCAATGTTCAGCTCTCGGCTGTTTATTATACCTGCTAAGGGTATTAACGGCAAAAGAGATATCAGGCCTTGTGCCTTGTGCAATATAGAGAAGACAACCTATTGCTTGTTGATAAGGAAAATTTGTTTCTTCTACCTGGTCCTCACCTTTTTGAGAAAACTTTAAACCAACTTCCATTGGGGTCTTACATGGTTTGCAGTCAGACATACCAAATTTAGCAAGAACTTCTCTAATATATTTTTCTTGGTCAATCATAATAGTGTCTCCGTTTCTTGTTATGTTTAGACCCACACACTGACTAGCATTTCCTAAATCCTTCATCTCCAAACATTGCATTAGCCTGTTTTTGATCCTGTCTCTTTCTGTATTATTAGAAGTAAATAACATAAGGTCATCGACCCATACAGCAATGTAAGTATTCCTATCTACATTAAAATAAACACATGGATCTGACTTAGACTGTGTCATGCCAATATCCTGTAATACAGTATTCAGTTTAAAATTCCATAACCTGCTTGCTTGTTTTAAGCCATAGATAGATTTATGTAAACGACATACCTGGGGACCTTGTTCGTAAAGCTCAGGTTGATGCATATATATATCTATATCAATGTCTCCCTGAAGAAATGCTGACACTGCATCCAACTGGTCAATCTGAAGTCCCAATTTCACAGCTAATGATATCAGATAGCGTATGGTACTGTACTTGACAACAGGTGAAAACACTTCCTCGTAGTCTGTGCCTTTCCTCTGAGCATATCCTTTAATGACAAGTCTAGCCTTAAAACGAATAATGTTACCTTTTTGATCCGTTTTTGTTTTAAAAACCCATTTACAGGGTAAAGCCTTTTTATCTGAGGGTAATTTTTCTAAGCTCCAGGTGTTATTTTTCATCAGTGAATTGTACTCCTCGTCCATTGCCTGTCTCCACTGCTTGGCATATGGTGACGACAGCGCCTCCTCAATTGTCTGCGGGTCACTTAAACTAGTAAGGAAACAATACATACTATTTTCTTCTGTGTGTACTCTTTGTATTCTATTCCGAGGCCTCAGTGTAATGTTCTGCTCGCACTGTGAGTCTACATACACAGATGGGACATATGTTTCATCTGAGTCCCCTGCATCTGTCTCATACTGGCTAGATACCTGCTCACAATCCTCAGTTACGCCTGTAGTTTCATCATCAAACATTGTAAAGTTTTCTTCACCAGACAAGAATGTTTCAGTGGACACGGGAACACTGCTTATACTAGTGTTAGTATTTTGACTGTCTGATGACCGTATTTTTATTAGTGATTTCTGACAGTTAGTCAGCGAATCTGAAACATTAGTATTATTAGTAAAATCAAAGTTTCTACAGTTTTCTAAGAAATTGACATCTCTGCTTTTAATAACTTTGTATGTTTTATTATCTAATAAACGATATCCCTTTGTATTGTCACAGTATCCCACTAAAATCATTTTTCTTGATTTCTTATCCCATTTTTGGCGTTTTTCCTTTGGTATATATACCATGGCCTCAGAGCCAAATATTCTCAGATGAGACAGGTCAGGCTTATATCCATTCCAAAGTTCAAAAGGTGTCTTACCATTTAAAGCTTTATTAGGAGATCTGTTATATAGATACGCTGCAGTCCCCACCGCCTCTGCCCATAATCTCTTATGTAAGTTGGCATAAAACAGCATGCACCTGGCTTTCTCAACGAGTGTCCGGTTCATTCTCTCTGCAAGTCCATTATGTTGTGGGGTGTAGGGGGTGGAGGTCTGATGTACTATTCCACTGTTGGATAAAAAATGTTCAAAGTTAGTGTTGCAATATTCAGTACCATTATCTGTTCTTAATATCTTTATTCTCTGGGAACATTGATTTTCAACCTTATTTTTGTAGTCCTTGAATACCTCTAATACTTTAGTTTTACTGTCCATGAAGTATACATACACCATTCTCGTGTAGTCGTCTATAAAAGTAATATAATACTTCATACCTGAGCAGCTCAAATTCTCCATAGGTCCACAGAGATCAGAGTGAACAAGCTGTAAGGGTGCGGTTGCACGAGTGCCAGTATTTTTGAATGGCAATCTTGATTGCTTGCCCTCATGGCACGATATACATCTACTCACATTACTCTCTGTAGTGTTCAGTGTCACACCCTTGACGCAATCAGGCAGTCTGTTGAGATCTAAAACATTAAGGTGGCCCATGCGCAAATGCCATAAGTAAGTGTCATTACAATTATTCTCGCTAGAACTAAAGTTTGCAATTTCAGGACTATACTCAGTGTTCAATGTATATAATTTATCATTTAAAGTTGCTGAGCATATAAATTTACCATTTGAGTCATGCACTTTACAGGCTCTTTGAGTAAATGTTACTTTGTAACCACTATTAGCAATAGTACTCACTGAGAGTAAATTAACAGCTAGGTCAGGGACATATAATACATTTTTTAACTGAATTTGCTTACCCTGGGCTAGTTTTATATCTATGTTTCCGACTCCCGCAACTGTAAGCGGCTCCTTGTTAGCAACTGTAATTTTGTTTACCGGTGGCTCTGTGACATTATACATCCATTGACTATTTCCGGACATATGCATGGATGCGCCCGAGTCCATAAACCATCTCTTGTCAACATGATCTGAAAATGCTGAAAAAGCTGCAATAAAACCGGAATCTTTTAGGTTTTTTTCACTTTCAGGCGTCTTCTCCCTCCTGCCTGTCTTGCAATATTTTGCAAAATGTCCATATCCATTACAATTATAACATCTTGGCCCTTTTGAATGCTGCGGCTGATGCTGATACTGTTTCCTTGTCTTTGATCCAACAAACAATGCTGTATTACAGTTTTCCGTCTTGACTTCTTGCAATAGTTTTGTTTTGATGGAGTCTGCACTTATTTTTATACCGGAACTTTCTAGTCCCATAATCATGGGTTTATAATATTCAGGAAGTCCAGCCAACATTAGCGTACCCAGCCATTCATCGTTGATGTCAAATTTGATGTTCCTCAGCTTATGAGCAGTGGACATAATCCTATTCACGTATTCTTCTATATTTTGAGTGTTTTCCAATGAGGTTGTTATTAAATCTTTTAATAAGGCTACTCTTCTGTACAACCCGCTGTCATCGAATGCCTGTTCCAAACTCTCCCAGACTTCCTTACATGTATTTGCATTCTGTACATGTACGTAAATTATTGGGTCTAGTAACAAAATTACCTTTGATTTTGCCTTGACTTCCTTTATGGGATCTGTATTGGTACCGGTCACACAACTCCAAAGATCCTCTAGTTCAAAATATGCTTGCACTGCGAACTTCCAGGTAGCATAATTGTCCCTTCCAACTAATCTGTCAATATGAAACGGATTGTAACCCGTGTTCGACATATTTTATTACTTTACGTGATTTTGGTCCGATGACGCCACGCCGCTTAACCTCCAAATGTATGACGGACAAAGTACGCCGGCCGGTTTTCTGTATAACTGGTTTCACCTTTTCTTCTGTATTTCCACAACTAGCGATCAACCACGCTCTGCTACCATGTTGATATTTGCGTGGAAATAAATGAAACTTCTCAGAGAAAATGCAACGACGTATATTTTTCCATAAGTACAGAGGCGCCAGAGCAGGAAAAAGGAAGTGTCAGCGGTGACATTGACAATTAAGAAGGCGGCAAATATGTAAAACTACAGACTATACGTTGCGTTCCAATTAACATCCTAACATTACTCATAAAGATATTATAATATTTTATGCCGCTTTTTTATTCTGTAGAGACAAACTCAAGCTGAACTTGTGTAATTTTATGCGTACCAACCTTAATTATTCAAAAAGATAGAGTAAATTTTTGACGGAGAGTACACTGAGAAACAGCCCTTACAATCATAGCAACTATATTATAAGGGCGAGTGCAGACGTGCGCGTGTTCTACTATAGCGTATGGGGAAACACGCGCGCGGCCTGCGCGCAGGTTCTGCGCGGGTTCAGCGCGTGCTGCGCGCGTGTTTTCCCATACGCTATAGTAGAACACGCGCACGTCTGAACGCGCCCTAAGGCCGCGTTCAAATGACACGCGTCGACCACGCGTAGGACCCGCACACGCGTTGTGACCGCATTACACCCGCGCTCGCCACGCGCACGATTTGACGCATCTATTGATGTGCCTAAAGACTCAAATAAAATCAGCAAATTTCCAAGCGAGTTTGACGCGGGTGCAGAAGCGCGTGGCGTGGGTTGGGCGGGCGCGTGTCGTCTGAACACGGCCTAATAGTATACTGATGTTGTAGTGAGTTAAATGTTCTCCAGTGTCACGCTAGGACCTCGTTCAACCCACTTGGCTATTATTTATTTTACAACAAATGGTGGCCTGTCCCTTTGTCTTATACTGCTTTGTTATCAATAGTCTAGATTTGCCTAGCCTGATAAGATATTATATTCTATGCCTAATTTACAAGTAGTTATTTTTTAAATACCCTATTTGATTGTGTTCTTAATAAATATTTAAGTAGGTATTTAATAATTATAATAATACTAGATGACGCCCGCAGCTCCATTGCGCCATAATTCGTTTATCGCGCGGGAACTGTACATTTTTCCGGGATGGAAAGTATACTATGTCCTTTCTTGGGACTCACAGTATCTCTATACCAAATCTCAGCAAAATCGGTTCAGCGGTTTGGGCGTGAAGAGGTAACATTAAGACAGACACACTTTCGCATTTATAATAATAATTAGTATGGATATTTTATAAAGATACTAGCTGTCCCGGCAAACGTTTCTTTGCCATATAAAGTATTTCACCCGTATTATTTTATCGAAGTGACTAAATAAGTATGTCACCATGGCAACGTCCATTGCTATCCCGTCGAACAAACAATGGTCGCCGTCAGTCTCGAGTTGTAATAATTTACTATTATTTATTCAACACATGCACTTATCAATATAAAAGCACCCAGTAGCCGATTCTCAGACCTACTGAATATGCATATAAAATTTGGTAAAAATCAGTAAAGCCGCTTCGGAGGAGTACGGTCGGTGGTCGGTGACTAACATTGTGAGACGAGAATTTAATATATATAATTTCCGCTATCTGGGTCTGTTATGTGGCTTTTGCAACGAATCGACGTTAATTATTAAAGTTTAAGTGTAATTAGTTCAAGCACTATTTTCTTTCAAAATACATACTTATTATAAATTTGATTTTCTTAATTAACGAGAGCCTTTGAAATGATTTAATTTAATTGAAATTAGATTAAATACGCAATCTCTGGAGTTTATTAAATGTCATTCAAATGAAAATGACCGAAATAAAACAGTCATAATAAAGTAATGCTAAGTACTCACATACGGTTTTGCTCGATTGAGCAATCACGTACAGTTAAAACCCCGGCTCGGGCTTTCGTCCACGCATTCAGCATTGCTCGATAGTTTTACTCCAAATCGAAGGAAATTAGATAATAATTTAATTCGTATGTGAGTACTTAGCATAAGTCTTCTCTATCCTAAATTAACATATAGACCGACTACGGTCTATATGTAATATACTAATATTACGATTTTCAAAAGCGTATTCTGGCGCTCGCTATTCTTAGAATTTCAATAGCAGTTGAGCATTTACATACATAATATAATATTTGGTGACTATTACACCGAAGTATCAAACATTAGAAGACATTTTGGGGTAGTTGTAATCATAGCTGGGCATTAACTCGTTAATCCGTTAATCGTTAATTAACGAAGTTAACATTTTGATTAACGGATTAACTTTTAGGTTAACTTTTAAAAATATTAACGGACTCGTTAACTTCCGTTAATATGCAGAAGTCCGTTAATCGTTAATTCAACCAATGTCTACTATTTACCGAACGGCACCGCGGCGCAGCGCGAAACCAGGTTCAGACAGTTATGAGTTAGTATGAAACGACAAGTGCCGGGCGGGCGGGCAGCGCGGCGCCGCGGCACGGCAACAGCGAGTGAAACAAAAGCAATACTAGATACATTTTCAGGCGCGTGCGAGTGAGAAGAGATTTGTTTCGTTTTATCATTTCATTAGCTTATAGAGTGAAGAGTGATTTGTTTATTGTTATTATAAATTATTTGCATGTTGACAAAGAAGAGTGCAGTCTAATTTTGTTAGGTAGAATACAATAATTATAAAAGTATTTTGTTTTGTCCCTAAACTTTTTTTTTTAGGAGGGGAAATGCATTACGCATCCCCCGCCCCCTCGGGGGAACTTCCAGAACCTAAACCAACAGGTTTTGTATGTACACTAACGCAATGATATAAGTCATAACAAGGCCATATTACATATTAACGGATTAACGATTAACGTTAACTTGCGTTAATTCGTCCAAAATGTAACGCTTTCATCCAAAATGTAACGCTGAAGTTAACTTTTTTTTTAACGGATTAACGATTAACGAAGTTAACTATTTGATTAACGGTGCCCAGCTATGGTTGTAATTCATTTATTAAAGAAAAGTTCTATTTTCGCCTTTACACAGATTTGATAGTAGATTATTATTAAGTAGACTTCTTATTAGTGGTCTTGCTAAAATTAAACTAGACATAACTGATACTATATATTTTTCTTCTAATTTGAAATTTTCATATTATAAATAATATAATTTTAGTAGCAGTTTAATGATTCTTAAACAAGTTTTTAATTGTACGTAACTAACTGCAAGAAATACTTCATAAGAATTAAGAATAATTGTAATGTAACTTTAAATTAAATAAATGTAGTTATTTACCAAAAATACTAATAATGAAAGTTATTCATGAATAACTAACTCTATGTATTTAGTTGGAGTCAGAGTCTTATAAACAGCAAACAGAAAGCGATTGCAACTTATTTAAATCATAATATTGTAATGATTTTATGTTGGTATGATTATCTAAGTTTAAACTTTTTCCTCAAAGGAAATAATTTCTAATCACTAAGTATATTTTTTTTTCTGTTCGAAGCTTATAATTTTTTGTCTATTCGCAAGTAACGTTTATGGTGTGAATGGCAGCCGGATACACCTTGCTTTAAAATCCCATAAGGTCGCAACAATGCGAAGCGCCTGTATTCTATACAATCATGAATAGGTTTTTAACTTACTATTCGTATTTGAAGATTGAAGTCGTTTCATGAATTATTCGTTAAAACCATTATATATACGTCATGTCACTGATGCAAGAGAGTTGCATTATTATTATAAATTAGATATGAGATAACCTGTGGAGATAACAATAGTATATAATGGACGCAGTTAAGCATTCGTGTACTAACCCACACAAAAATTACGTATTGAGTTCTGTAGATGATTTAGAACAAGACTGCATTCAAAATTTAACAACAAAAAAATGTGGGTTAGGACACTAATGCTTAACAGCGACCATTTGTAATTATGTCGTTTTACGCGGCATACATCTCAGCAATTATTTATTAAAATCATTACAATAGATGCGAATTCTTTAAAAAATAATATAACGGCAAAATATAAAGTGCCCGTGAAATTAGGTCTTCTGTTTTTTCTGTACATGGACTAAATTACATTTTTTTAATGAAAAAAAGATGGAAAACGAGCAAACGGGTCACCTGATGGAAAGCAACTTCCGTCGCCCATGGACACTCGCAACACCAGAAGAGCTGCAGGTGCCTTGTCGACCTTTTAAGAGGGATAGGGGAGGGTAAGTAAGGGAATAGGGAAGGGTAGGGATGGGAATAGGTTAGGGGATTGGGCCTCCGGTAAACTCACTCACTTGGCGAAACACAGCACAAGCGCTGTTTCACGCCGGTTTTCTGTGCGCCCGTGGTATTTCTCCGGTTGAGCCGGCCCATTCGTGCCGAAGCATGGCTCTACTACGTAGAATGTACATATTTGATTTTGAACTTAATGTGTGTTTTCTTTTACAGTGAACTCTAAATTTTTTTTTTTTTTTATGAAATAAGGGGGCAAACGAGCAAACGGGTCACCTGATGGAAAGCAACTTCCATCGCCCATGGACACTCGCAGCATCAGAAGAGCTGCAAGTGCGTTGCCGACCTTTTAAGAGGGAATAGGGTAATAGGGGAGGGTAGGGAAGGGAAGGGAAGGGAATAGTTGAGGGTAGGGAAGGGAATAGGGTAGGGGTTAGGGGATTGGGCCTCCGGTAAACTCACTCACTCAGCGAAACACAGCACAAGCGCTGTTTCACGCCGGTTTTCTGTGAGAACGTGGTATTTATCCGGTCGAGCCGGCCTATTCGTGCCGAAGCATGGCTCTCCCACGTATAAATAATATAAGGGACATATTATTATAAACACCCCAAAAGTAATTATCACTTAGTTTTATTACACCTTGTATATCCGCCAAATATCTCCAACGTAAAATCTGTTGCGTAATTGACATAGATCACATGCGGCCGTTGTTCACTCGTTACAAAGTTTATCAGTTTTCCAGTTACGTCTAACCGTATCAACTGGATAACAATATTACGGTGTCCAATATCTGTGACGTCACGACTACGGTATTTTCACGTGCGAGGAATTGAGGCCGATAGATTGGCACGCAGGCTCCACCAACTGTTCTTACTTATTTTACCTGTGATAGAACTTTAGAGCTAGGGACATAAGGATCAATTTATTGAAACTCGAAGGTAAAATATCTACGTACATTCGCAGGCTCCACCGACTTATTTTACCTCCAATAAGAACTTAGTGCCAGAGATGTAAGGATAAAATTATAATAATTTAACGGAAATAGAACAACGAACGGTCTGTATGTTAATTATTGCGGCAAACGCCCGTGACCATAGATAGATTTGGGTTTTAATCTAGAGTGTAGGGTTAGTCCGTTGAAACGATGCGGGGAGTGACGCTGCGATGCATTTTATAATTAGCAGCTCAGAATTGAACTGTATTCACTACACAAGAAGAACCAGTTCACTCAAGTGCGCTGCAAACACGTACCGCTCCGCGTCAAGATATTTTTTGTATGAATTGACTTGAGCGTATAACGGATAGGTAATCAAATTTTTCTCAGATTAAGAAGCTCAGATACATAATTATGGTGTCCTTATCAATATGCCAAGTCAAGTGCCAACACTTGAACCGTTTGAGAAATTATACCTACAATTTACATTCCGAATGCAAAAAATGGCTATTTCGGCACATTAAGTTAAACAAAAAGTCATAAGAACTAAACTTAAGATAAGTTTTATGTCACAAAAACATCATTTTGGAGATTTACTTTCAAAAAACTAGGCCTTTACATCCGTTGTGGATGATTTATACAGTATTTTTCAGAGCGAAGTAACCACTCCTCAAATACTGCAGTGCCTGGGACAAGATTTTTAAATGTCCGTATGGTTGCCCAAGCGCATACAGCATTCTCGCATCATAGTCGGCCTAGTCCAGAGGAAAGAACTAGTCAATACGTCTGGGACCAACTATGTGCGGGTTTCCTCACGATGTTTTCCTTCACCGTACGAGCGTCCGTATTATGTACTTGAGATCAGTAAATGTCTCATTGGTACACGCCTCCACCTGGGTTCGAACCTGCACCCTCCAGGAGTGCGAACCGAAGGTCTGCCCATTAGGCCACGGACGCTCTTTACTTTCAAACCATGGAGAAATAAGGGAACATACAAATAATCCATCGTCGAATATACTTTTAAACGCTTCCTTTTTTTTATGAAATAAGGGGGCAAACAAGCAAACGGGTCACCTGATGGAAAAAAACTTCCGTCGCCCATGGACTCTCGCAGCATCAGAAGAGCTGCAGGTGCGTTGCCGGCCTTTTAAGAGGAAATAGGGTAATAGGGGAGGGTAGGGAAGAGAATGGAATAGGGGAGGGTAGGGAAGGGAATTGGGCCTCCGGTAATGTTGATATTTGCGTGGAAATAAATGAAACTTCTCAGAGAAAATGCAACGACGTATATTTTTCCATAAGTACAGAGGCGCCAGAGCAGGAAAAAGGAAGTGTCAGCGGTGACATTGACAATTAAGAAGGCGGCAAATATGTAAAACTACAGACTATACGTTGCGTTCCAATTAACATCCTAACAACCACCCCTGGAACGCAAACCCATATTTGCTATACAATACAAAAGTTTATACTCGGTTGTACCCTTAGTGAGAATATCAGCAACCATATTGTCACCTTTACAATAACTAAATTTTATCTTAAAATTAAGTACATGCTCTCTCAAAAAATGATACCTTATATCTATATGTTTAGTACGAGGCAAGTAACAATCATTAGTTGATAATTTTATAGCACTTTGGTTATCGCTAAATATACAAAGTGGTCCGGCAAGGAGCTGGCCGAACTCGACGTGCAGCTGTCGCAGCCACAGAGCTTCCTGTGCTGCAGATGACATTGACATGTACTCTGCCTCCGCCGTCGACAGAGCCACTGTTTGCTGTCTCCTCGAGCACCATGACACTGCGCCTCCCTGAGAAATAAAAACATATCCTGTGCAGGATTTACGGTCGGAATTGTCACTAGCCCAGTCTGCATCGCAGAAGCCTCTTATATCTGAATCACCATCTTTGGTATAGGTAAGCTTCAGATCCTTAGTCCCTTGTAAGTATCGTAGGACCCTCTTAACAGCTGTCCAATGTTCAGCTCTCGGCTGTTTATTATACCTGCTAAGGGTATTAACGGCAAAAGAGATATCAGGCCTTGTGCCTTGTGCAATATAGAGAAGACAACCTATTGCTTGTTGATAAGGAAAATTTGTTTCTTCTACCTGGTCCTCACCTTTTTGAGAAAACTTTAAACCAACTTCCATTGGGGTCTTACATGGTTTGCAGTCAGACATACCAAATTTAGCAAGAACTTCTCTAATATATTTTTCTTGGTCAATCATAATAGTGTCTCCGTTTCTTGTTATGTTTAGACCCACACACTGACTAGCATTTCCTAAATCCTTCATCTCCAAACATTGCATTAGCCTGTTTTTGATCCTGTCTCTTTCTGTATTATTAGAAGTAAATAACATAAGGTCATCGACCCATACAGCAATGTAAGTATTCCTATCTACATTAAAATAAACACATGGATCTGACTTAGACTGTGTCATGCCAATATCCTGTAATACAGTATTCAGTTTAAAATTCCATAACCTGCTTGCTTGTTTTAAGCCATAGATAGATTTATGTAAACGACATACCTGGGGACCTTGTTCGTAAAGCTCAGGTTGATGCATATATATATCTATATCAATGTCTCCCTGAAGAAATGCTGACACTGCATCCAACTGGTCAATCTGAAGTCCCAATTTCACAGCTAATGATATCAGATAGCGTATGGTACTGTACTTGACAACAGGTGAAAACACTTCCTCGTAGTCTGTGCCTTTCCTCTGAGCATATCCTTTAATGACAAGTCTAGCCTTAAAACGAATAATGTTACCTTTTTGATCCGTTTTTGTTTTAAAAACCCATTTACAGGGTAAAGCCTTTTTATCTGAGGGTAATTTTTCTAAGCTCCAGGTGTTATTTTTCATCAGTGAATTGTACTCCTCGTCCATTGCCTGTCTCCACTGCTTGGCATATGGTGACGACAGCGCCTCCTCAATTGTCTGCGGGTCACTTAAACTAGTAAGGAAACAATACATACTATTTTCTTCTGTGTGTACTCTTTGTATTCTATTCCGAGGCCTCAGTGTAATGTTCTGCTCGCACTGTGAGTCTACATACACAGATGGGACATATGTTTCATCTGAGTCCCCTGCATCTGTCTCATACTGGCTAGATACCTGCTCACAATCCTCAGTTACGCCTGTAGTTTCATCATCAAACATTGTAAAGTTTTCTTCACCAGACAAGAATGTTTCAGTGGACACGGGAACACTGCTTATACTAGTGTTAGTATTTTGACTGTCTGATGACCGTATTTTTATTAGTGATTTCTGACAGTTAGTCAGCGAATCTGAAACATTAGTATTATTAGTAAAATCAAAGTTTCTACAGTTTTCTAAGAAATTGACATCTCTGCTTTTAATAACTTTGTATGTTTTATTATCTAATAAACGATATCCCTTTGTATTGTCACAGTATCCCACTAAAATCATTTTTCTTGATTTCTTATCCCATTTTTGGCGTTTTTCCTTTGGTATATATACCATGGCCTCAGAGCCAAATATTCTCAGATGAGACAGGTCAGGCTTATATCCATTCCAAAGTTCAAAAGGTGTCTTACCATTTAAAGCTTTATTAGGAGATCTGTTATATAGATACGCTGCAGTCCCCACCGCCTCTGCCCATAATCTCTTATGTAAGTTGGCATAAAACAGCATGCACCTGGCTTTCTCAACGAGTGTCCGGTTCATTCTCTCTGCAAGTCCATTATGTTGTGGGGTGTAGGGGGTGGAGGTCTGATGTACTATTCCACTGTTGGATAAAAAATGTTCAAAGTTAGTGTTGCAATATTCAGTACCATTATCTGTTCTTAATATCTTTATTCTCTGGGAACATTGATTTTCAACCTTATTTTTGTAGTCCTTGAATACCTCTAATACTTTAGTTTTACTGTCCATGAAGTATACATACACCATTCTCGTGTAGTCGTCTATAAAAGTAATATAATACTTCATACCTGAGCAGCTCAAATTCTCCATAGGTCCACAGAGATCAGAGTGAACAAGCTGTAAGGGTGCGGTTGCACGAGTGCCAGTATTTTTGAATGGCAATCTTGATTGCTTGCCCTCATGGCACGATATACATCTACTCACATTACTCTCTGTAGTGTTCAGTGTCACACCCTTGACGCAATCAGGCAGTCTGTTGAGATCTAAAACATTAAGGTGGCCCATGCGCAAATGCCATAAGTAAGTGTCATTACAATTATTCTCGCTAGAACTAAAGTTTGCAATTTCAGGACTATACTCAGTGTTCAATGTATATAATTTATCATTTAAAGTTGCTGAGCATATAAATTTACCATTTGAGTCATGCACTTTACAGGCTCTTTGAGTAAATGTTACTTTGTAACCACTATTAGCAATAGTACTCACTGAGAGTAAATTAACAGCTAGGTCAGGGACATATAATACATTTTTTAACTGAATTTGCTTACCCTGGGCTAGTTTTATATCTATGTTTCCGACTCCCGCAACTGTAAGCGGCTCCTTGTTAGCAACTGTAATTTTGTTTACCGGTGGCTCTGTGACATTATACATCCATTGACTATTTCCGGACATATGCATGGATGCGCCCGAGTCCATAAACCATCTCTTGTCAACATGATCTGAAAATGCTGAAAAAGCTGCAATAAAACCGGAATCTTTTAGGTTTTTTTCACTTTCAGGCGTCTTCTCCCTCCTGCCTGTCTTGCAATATTTTGCAAAATGTCCATATCCATTACAATTATAACATCTTGGCCCTTTTGAATGCTGCGGCTGATGCTGATACTGTTTCCTTGTCTTTGATCCAACAAACAATGCTGTATTACAGTTTTCCGTCTTGACTTCTTGCAATAGTTTTGTTTTGATGGAGTCTGCACTTATTTTTATACCGGAACTTTCTAGTCCCATAATCATGGGTTTATAATATTCAGGAAGTCCAGCCAACATTAGCGTACCCAGCCATTCATCGTTGATGTCAAATTTGATGTTCCTCAGCTTATGAGCAGTGGACATAATCCTATTCACGTATTCTTCTATATTTTGAGTGTTTTCCAATGAGGTTGTTATTAAATCTTTTAATAAGGCTACTCTTCTGTACAACCCGCTGTCATCGAATGCCTGTTCCAAACTCTCCCAGACTTCCTTACATGTATTTGCATTCTGTACATGTACGTAAATTATTGGGTCTAGTAACAAAATTACCTTTGATTTTGCCTTGACTTCCTTTATGGGATCTGTATTGGTACCGGTCACACAACTCCAAAGATCCTCTAGTTCAAAATATGCTTGCACTGCGAACTTCCAGGTAGCATAATTGTCCCTTCCAACTAATCTGTCAATATGAAACGGATTGTAACCCGTGTTCGACATATTTTATTACTTTACGTGATTTTGGTCCGATGACGCCACGCCGCTTAACCTCCAAATGTATGACGGACAAAGTACGCCGGCCGGTTTTCTGTATAACTGGTTTCACCTTTTCTTCTGTATTTCCACAACTAGCGATCAACCACGTTCTGCTACCATGTTGATATTTGCGTGGAAATAAATGAAACTTCTCAGAGAAAATGCAACGACGTATATTTTTCCATAAGTACAGAGGCGCCAGAGCAGGAAAAAGGAAGTGTCAGCGGTGACATTGACAATTAAGAAGGCGGCAAATATGTAAAACTACAGACTATACGTTGCGTTCCAATTAACATCCTAACAGGTAAACTCACTCACTCGGCGAAACACAGCGCAAGTGCTGTTTCACGCCGGTTTTCTGCGAGAACGTGGTATTTCTCCGGTCGAGCCGGCCCATTCGTGCGGAAGCATGGCTCTCCCACGTGTTCCTTAATGCGAGTGGGCTAGTAGCTTGCACACTGATTTCTGTGTCCAGAATTCTAGATACATAGAAAATATATTTGTGTGCCCGCAATACACAACCAAAGACTTTGACCGAAATAGATAACGTTTTCAGGCTGATGTATACGCACAAAGTCACTCATTACGCCACGACCAACTACTTTCCTTCGGTGACAACTACTTCATAGATAAGAAGTATTTCCCAAGAAAAAGTATTTTCCAATTCGATAAAAGTGCCGTAACTGGTCCCCGGCCGACTATAAACGGTTCTGGCTTTAGATTAAAACTTCAAAAGTTTTCGTACAATTGAGTTAGAACTGGAACAAATATTTGCTCGTTTTATTATGCATTGAACGCGTAGTACTGATGTAGGTAAATTCTTTCATCTTACATAATATAGCTACTTTAATCTTTACACATTTTGTGTAAGTCTTCATTGAAATAATAATAATAATAACGTTTATTTAACATAAGACATCACATTACACTACCATAAGACAAAACACATTACAATACATAAAGAAAAATAAAATAAAAATAATTACAAAAATAATAGCATAATAATATCATGAAGAACGGTACAAGTAGTGCATTGTCATGTCTACGGCCAAAAAGGACACCACTCAGGCGTATCACCGTGACGTACACCACAGTGCCTGGTATTATGTGGTTCCTAGTAAACCGTCATCTGAAAACAGGGACGGATAAGCACTCAGCAATACATTGTAACATACATTACATCCAAAATATTATTTTATATATAAATATAATATATGGAATTCTATAAAATTATAAGATACAATAATTAATATGAAATAATTGATAAGGTTGCAGTAGCCAACAGTAGCATGCATGTATTAAAAATCTATACTAGAGGTATAATGTAAATATAAAATATGCGAAAGTGTATCTGTCTATCACCTCTTCAGGCCCAAATCGTTGAACAGATCTTTCTGAAACTTGGTATAAAGATGAGACAGGTAAACTTTTCATACCGGAAAAATGTAATAAACGAATTTTGGCACCATGGAATTTGCCCACGGCTTCGCTCGCGTTAAGAAGTATTATTATATACAAACTTTCATCCCCTATTTGAACCCTTTGGGGTTGGAATTTATCAAAATCCTTTCTTAGCGGATGCCTACGTCATAACATCTACCTGCATGCTAAATTTCAGCCCGATCCGTCCAGTGGTTTGTGCTGTGCGTCGATAGATCACTATGTCAATCAGTCAGTCAGTCACCTTTGAGTTTTATATAATATATAGATTTATAATAATTAGTCGTCCGATAAGCGGATGAATTATTTTTTTATTCATCCGATTACCGGACTACTAGCAACAGCCAATAAAAAATTCACCAATCTATCGTCAACATAAACAAGACTTTACAATCGTACGTTATCGGAGCCCACGCCTGCATAAATTAGCACAATTAGTACCACATAAACGTAAATTAGTGCTCAATTATATCGCGTAACGACTGTACCGACTGTTAATAGCGGCATAAATCTAAACAGATACTCAAAACTTACCACATCAATTGTAACTTTGGAGCGAAGAAGCCCACTTGGTAAATGATTTGGCAGTCTTTACAACTTCAAATATCTTTTTTAGAATAGTGGGTAGACCTTTGGTTCACACTCAAGAGAGTCTAGATTCGATACTAAGAGGAGGCGTGTACCAAATGAAACATTTTCAGACCTCAAGTACATAAAACGGATGCTCTTACGATGAAAGAAAAAAAATCGTGAGGAACCCGCACATGGTTAGCCCCCGACGTAATATGACCTGTCCATTCCACTGGACTAGGCCGACTACGTTGAGAGACTGTTGCGTGTGCTTGTGGCAACCATACGGACATCTAAAAATCTAGTCAGAGATACTTACTTTGAAGAGTGGTTACTTCGCTCTAAGATACTGTATACACAGTACAAATCATCCAAAAGGGATACAAAGGCTTGGAGATGGTTTGGAGATCTCAAAACCAACTAGCAACAGACTAATTATAGCCACGATTAAACTACCATGGTCTTAACCAGATCAGTAGCTTAGACCCTTTCGAAAAAAAATATACAAAGGCCTTGTTTGAATGTCTTTGTACTCGCCTGCATAAGGCGCACACGACGCGCAGGGCAGACATATTGTGCGTTACTGCATATAAGTGCATAGGTTCTATTTCCACGGACTAAAGAGTGCGTCACGGATAGTCTGTCGTCTGCGCTGCGCCTTAAAAGAAAGTTTGTTAGTGTAGTGTATACTGTATTGTAGCTAGTGTAGTGTGTGTTCAACTATAACAACAGAAACTCTATTTTTAATATCCAATATTTTTTAATATCTTCATACAGATTGCTATTATACTATATTCATTACCTTCTGCGGCGGCTGATAAAATAAGTATTTTGTATAATGTGTGAGGCGTGCTTTATTCGACGATAAAGCTCACCTCATACAATATCCTATCAATTGATTGGATATTAAATATTCAGAGCCCGGAGAATCGCTAAGTTTTATTACTACGAAGCTAAAAGGAAAGGTGATTTTGCTAGTATCTTTACCGTGTGAGATGTTATTAGGGAATAGAAAAAAATACTGCAATGTTGTCAGGATAGACCATAAAGTTAATATACCTAGCGGAATAGAGAAACAAAGGCCTAAGCAAGAGAGATGTCACTATCAGTAACACTGCGTGGTGAAAAGAGACGTGTGATACATGACAGCAGCACTCTTTTTTGACGTCCAGTCGGCACGTGCCGCACGTTGACAATTTAATCTCATAGAATTCATGTTCAATCATGCTTGTGTAAGTGTATACGTACACATATTTTTCACACAGATGTAAACCGATTTTGGTTTTGTTTGACAGCTCGAGATTGTTGCTCTATTCCGCTAGGTATATTAACTTTATGTGATAGATGGCAGCATCAGCATAGACAGTAAACAAAAAGTTATGTTCGACGTTTCTGTTAAAATTCTGATAATATTATGACGTGTGCACTGTGCAACATGTCGGATTATTTACTGTACGTGCTTCTAGCGCCCTCTGCTCCGATTTTTACGTTCCTATTCATAGGCAGATGGTGGACAGACGTCATTTTGTCAGGTTATGTCAAATCAATGGCATCAGGTCATACCTTATTTATTAAAAAAAATTAAAACATTTTCAAAATTTTATCCAGTAAGTGCCGATAGATATTTTTGTTTCCTAAACTTTAATGATAAGTTAGACAGAAAATGTAAGAAGTTTAATGTCGAAATCTTCATTAAAATAGAGTTAAGTGATTGTTAAATCTCTCTGACTGGGAATAACTTACTTTAGGAAGTTCATTTAGGCGAGCTCAGCAGTCGTACCTGTAAGCTATGATCGGTATTGACTCTATCGATTGTCCGAATTTCTGTCCCAGTTACTGCAGTCACAGTTCGCGACTAATTGTCTAAGGCCCGTACTAATAAACCACTCTTACAGCTTAGATTATACTCAAGATCACTATTTATACTAAGCGTTGTCACATCTTAACAATTATTTAGATTATTGTTAAAAGCGTCAAACATTTCTATGGAATGTAAAATGCTTAAATTTTCTTATTTCCCACGTAATTTTATAAAAACTTTCCTCCGACCAAAAGAGAATAAGCAAAATCTGTTCAGTTGTTCTCTAGGATGCTGTTTTATTTCAAAGATCGAACTTTAGTCCTATAACTGATGTAAGACATTTCAACTGTGTGCGAATGCACTAAAAATAATCGAGTCAAAGAGACTTGTTGATTACAGAACCCTAAAACGGAACCCTAACCAGCAGATTTTTTGTATATTGAATATTGATAGATTAATAGTTATATAATGTAAGAGTAACATTGTCCTACAAACAGAGCAATCCATATTATATTTTAGTACTATCAAATCGAAATATTAAATCCTTTCTATCTCGAGATTTTTTGCAGAGGATATTGTTGTTCGTCCCAGGATGAAGCCACTCACGAAAAATTTGCCTGATAGTAATCAAAAAAAGATTGTTCTAGAAAACCTGTAACTGTGTAATGCTTTTTTAGGGTTCCGTACCCAAAAGGTAAAAACGGGACCCTGTTTCTAAGACTTCGATGTCTGTCCGTCTGTCTGTCTGTCTGTATGTCTTCAAGCTGTAACTCAAGAACTAGCTAGAGAGTTGAAATTTTCACAGATTATGTATTTCTGTTGCCGCTACAACAACAAATATTAAAAACAAAATAAATTAAATAGTTCTTATATTTTAAAATTTATTTTTTATTAAATAGTTCTTTAATAATAGGGCTTCCATACAACAAACGTGATATTTCAAACATTTTTTGTTCGGTATCAATGATGACAACAGATTGACATAGTTTGCATTTATCATCATGGCATTGATTGTATTTAATTAATAATTAAGGGAGGCTCCCATACAAAAATCACATTTTTTGTTACTTTTGCTCTATAACGGTGCCCTTCGTGCGCGAGTCCAACTCGCACTTGACCGATTTTTTAAATCTAAAATATTTTGTCTAAAATTACACGGAATACATAGATTTTGTTGAGCTCTCTTTTATTATGCGCCATCTTGAATAGCAAACTGTTGAAAATATATTGTTTTGTTATTTCCCCAATTTTATACACAGCTCAGAATCGTATTCGGAGTTTTATGCGAAAACAATGAAAACCAAACAATAATATGAATAATTGTACGTTGTTACGGTATGCTAATATACTGTTGGAGTATAATTTAGATGTGGAACGAGCGAATGTTTCGGAAAAAACGTTGAAAGTTTTACACGGAATAAGGATTATGAAATTACATATAGCGTTTTTGCTGGCGGCCATACGGAGAATATTGTAGTAACACTATCAGACCCGGCTCACCCGGCAAACATTGTTATATTACATGTTTTAACGGGAAATAAAAATCGGCCTAGTTTTTTTTAATGAAATAAGGCAAACGAGCAAACGGATCACCTGATGGAAAGCAACTTCCGTCGCCAGACACTCGCAGGATCAGAAGAGCTGCAGGTGCGTTGCCGGCCTTTTAAGAGGGAATAGGGTAATAGGGGAGGATAAAGAAAGGAATAGGGGAGGGTAGGGAAGGAAATATGGGAGGGTAGGGAAGGGAAAAGTGTAGGGGATTGGGCCTCCGGTAAAGTCACTTACTCAGCGAAACACAGCGCAAGCGCTGTTTCACGCCGGTTTTCTGTGAGCCCGTGGTATTTCTCCGGTCGAGCCGGCCCATTCGTGCTGGAGAATGGCTCTCCCACGTCAGTAGTGTACCACTAATTGAAAAATTCTATGCCAGCATACAAATTAGTGTTCAAAAAAGGATAGACATAATAAGGACCCCGTATCATGTAAGGCCACTCTAACTACTTTTTATTACTATACTTACTAAATACTTTTTATTCATTAACTACTTTTTATTCATTAACTAACTAAATAAATTAAGGAAACAAATTATCAAGTAATGCTCTGTTTTATCTTGTATCATATTGTAAATCACTTTTTATCCTAGCTTGAATAGCCATTTAATAAACTTAATTTTAGTTAGGCTCTTTCAAATGGTCGTGCAAGGAACACAAGGCCAATATTATACATCAGTCGTTTAACTTAGAAATAATACAAAGAAATTGTTAGAAAATTTTAATCACTATGAAGTTATTGAAGGTGTCTTGTTCATTTTTCTACACCTGTTCGTTTTGGATTTTGGAGGAAATAGGTGAGACCTGCAACACCTGCAAGCAAAAAAATATTATTGTCATTAACAATACTTCCTAGAAAGCATATTGTGTTAAAAAAAAGCTTTTAAAAATAACGAATGCTCGAGGATTTCAAAGAAGGTCTTGTTTTGTTAGTGTCAATTTCAGAATATTCTTAGTTTACAAAACTTGAAGTATTTCAAGTATATTTCAGTTGAAAATTGTTAGCGAAAAATTTGTGTAGGATAAGTGACAATAACAAAAAAATTATACAATTTAATAACTTTTTCCTGCAGTCCCCTCGTGACCACGGCCGTTGCAACACGGCCGAAACGTCGAGAAAAAGTATGTACTCGTAGTAGCATTACTACTTAAATAAGTCGCGTTAAGTCCCGATTAAAAAGTTTAATTTAATAACTTGTTGGAAAACTCAATGCAAAAAATGGAAAGGGCGTAAGCGACAAAATGTTTTTTGTCGCGTAATTTAAAAACCATAAATACATTTGATATAAGCTAGAGGCAAATTAAAGTGTATGATTGATCCAATCTATGTACAAATTTTGGAGCTTAAATCACTCTCATCTGTTGGCAAAATAGGAATCCCTTTTTTTACAGAGGTCTTTTTGATTGATTATTCTGTGTTATAAAAGTTGACCAATCGTGTTATGCTATGGGTAATTCAAAGACAAAGACATGATAAATACTGACAATGAACTTTAATTTCTTAGCTTTAGTCATTGCTGAGAAAAATCGATATCGCTACAGCCAAATTATCAAGGCGTCGCCTTAAACTTGAGGTCAGCTTACACCGAAACGAAACGTTGCGACGACGAAGCGTTTCGCTGCGTAGAGAAGCGCAGCGAGACAATGCGTAATATCATATCTTGTTATAAGATGCAGCCATTTCGTTATAATTTTGTACTTAGTATTGTCGTGTCGCGCCTCGTTTCATCTTTGAACTCTAGGTACTGTCAGAAGGATATCTTATATCTTTAAACGAGCAATTCTTTTGTATATAAATATATATATAATTGGAATCTCGGAATCGGCTTCAACGATTTTCATGAAATTTAGTACATGGGGGGTTTCCGGGGCGATAAATCGATCTAGCTAGGAATCATTTTTAGAAAATGTCATTTTATTCGTGTTTTATCGAATACCGAGCAAAGCTCGGTCAAATAGCTAGTTTTTTTTTTTTTTTTTTATGAAATAAGGGGGGCAAACGAGCAAACGGGTCACCTGATGGAAAGCAACTTCCGTCGCCCATGGACACTCGCAGGATCAGAAGAGCTGCATGTGCGTCGCCGGCCTTTTAAGAGGGAATAGGGTAGTAGGGGAGGGTAGGGGATTGGGCCTCCGGTAAACTCACTCACTCGGCGAAACACAGCGCAAGCGCTGTTTCACGCCGGTTTTCTGTGAGAACGTGGTATTTATCCGGTCGAGCCGGCCCATTCGTGCCGAAGCATGGCTCTCCCACGTATAAATTTATTATTAATGCAATAATTTCACGCTAGAAGCAGCACCAGCACAAACAGGAATCAAAAAGTTTTGTTCGACGTTTGACATGGTTTAATTATTTTTAGTTAATATTATGATATAACGTGTGCAACATGTCGGATTTCGGTCGGATTGTTTACTGTATGTGCCAGTGGCGCCCTCTGCTCCTTTTCGTAATATTCCCGTACTAGATGAGGCCCGCAACTCCGTTGCATCAAAACTCGTTTATCGTGCGGGAACCGTACATGTTTCCGGGACAAAAATGTGTGGAGCGGGACAAAAATGTGGAGCCTCATTTCGTTTGGTGAAAACTGGCCTTTAGTTTACTCACTTAAGGTAGCGGTAGAAACCGTTATGAAAGGAGCCATACACTCCATTTCTAGTAGTATAGGGAACACAATGTTGCCCAGCAGTGATCCAACCCGACCCACCATTACGTCTATAGATATTGCGAGTGCTCTGAAAAATAAAAAAGGTTGAGTTGAGTCGGTGTTAAAACTACCGATAAAACCTGATTATAAATGGGAATCGAGGAAAATACAAGATAGTTGGAGCAAGGGAGCATGTTCGTACGGTCAATCATCTTTAACATTCAATATTGCAGTATTTGATGAAACAAGTTGTTTTTCACTATCAATCAAACCACATCTTTACATTTTGTAATGAACTGGCTTAGGAACAAAATATTTAAATGTCAATTATTTTGATAATGATAATAATTATCAATAAATAAAAAATATATCCAGCTGACTTATCCGATAAAATATTTAAGCTTATATTATATCATTCGAATATAACTTATCTTCTGTTCGGGGTGTGGCTATAAAAATTGGAGTAAAAGCTCGTGACTGTACAAGGCATTACAAATTTTGGAGCCCTTGACAATAAAAAGTTAAAAGCAATAACTTTAATTTTGAACAAAACAAAAACCAATATTATTTTAAGTAACACAGTAACAGAAGTTCCGTTCTAAATATAGCTTTATCACCCTATCATCCACAAAGAGGTAAAACTACAAAAGGTTTAAGGAAAGAGTAAATATACAGCTTAAAGGAAAAGATAGATTACCTTAATGTTGTCGGAAAAACTCGAACGAAGATACTGTGCTTAAGACTTAACGTTAGTTGGAGAAAACTGCACGTCGCCGAAAAAAGTATAGCTATTTGTATAGACGAGTTCGTCCAATATAAGGATATAGAGCACACTGCACTTAATATCAAGGATATAAACATCAGAAGTTTCTGACCAATATAGTCCACTAGAAGCACTGATATTCCAAGGAATATTAGAGATATGAATCCCATTAGTATGGCGTTCAAATAAGTCTCCTTGCCGCTGATTTGCTGAAAAGAACGAAGTTGAATAACAAATTGCATATTAAAAAAACCGACATCAAAAAATATCGTCAAAATTCTACTTAAAATTCTGTATCTCGAAAACTGCTGAACCGATTTTGATGAAACTTCCAGCTTTCCCTAAATTGAAAAATACCTAGTATAAAAAAAAGAATTACTTAAATGGGACTTGTAGTTCCGGAGATATGCGAACACAAACATAAACACTTTTGAAATTTGGCACATTTGTTTAGACGCTGATATAGACTAACATGTCCAAAAACTGGGCAGTTCTAGAAATATTACATACAGTCAAATTGATAACCTTCTTTTTTTGAACATCAAAAAGATCTAAACAAAGATGCGACTTATTTGATTACACCGGGTAAAATCTTGGCCAGTCATGGTTACTTGGGTTTGTCTTATTGTAAGAGAGAGTTTTTTATCATTTTATTAATACTAACAGGAAAAAAGTAATTTAATTCTTTCTGGCATTTAAATACGATTTCTTCAAAACAGTCGAGGTCTATGTAAGGATTCATAAAAAATCCTTAGAAATCATTATTCGTTTTTCCACAAATCTAAAGAAAAAGAATATAATTAGAAAGTCAATGTAATTTAATCTCTACAAATATTATAAATGCGAAAGCCTGTCTTTCTGTCTATCAGCTGTTTGTCTGTCTGTCTTCCTATCTGTTACCTCTTCAATCTCCACGTTTAATTGGCTTACCCGATTCAGATATTTGTTATGAAGATACTTTGAGAGACGGAAAATCTATTTCTATCTATTCTATTATTCTATTATTATAAATATAAAACTCAAAGGTGACTGACTGACATGGTGATTTATCAACGCACAGCCTAAACCACTGGACCGATCGGGCTGTTTGGCATGCAGGTAGATGTTATGACGTAGGCATCTGCTAAGAAAGGATTTTGATCAATTCTACCCCCAAGGGGTTAAAATAGGGCATGAAAGTTTGTACATAATAATACTTCTTAACGCGAGCGAAACCGCGGGCAAAAGCTCGTGTAACTATAAAGTAGAAAACTGATCACTGCATAACTGTACTCATCTAAAAGTAACTTACCGGAATACAAGTATCGATTTGAACGGTATGATTTCCTAAAGTCAAGTTAGCTTTTTGTTTTCCATACTGTAACATTTCGCAGAACCCCGCTGCCTTATCATGCTCCCGATGGTAATTCTCTATGGTTGTGGACAGCTGGGGGTACCACAGTCTCAGAGACATGTATCTGTAAAAGAACAGTGAATTAAAAGGTGTCAGTCTATATTATATTATCTGTGCCAAATTTAATCGAACTCGATCTCGTTATTTGGATAATGATAATGGATAATAATAATTATTATCTGTGCGAAATTTCATCAAAAACGATCTCGTTGTTTTGGAAACTGGAGGTCGCATACAAACCTTTCGTCTTAACAATATTATGTTATACTAGATGAACAACCACAACTCCGTTGTGATGAAATTTGTTTATCGTGGGGAAGCCGTACATTTTCCCGCGATAAAAAGTATCCTATACTTATGTCCTTTTTCGGAGTTTAAAAGTATCTCCATACCAAATTTCAACAAAATTCGTTTAGTAGTTTGAGCGTGAAGAAGTAACAGACAGACAGAGACACTTTCGCATCCATACTTCCATATAACATTTAATACATACAATGTGTCCCACCACCGATGTCCGATCCTATAATTTCATAATGTATGGCAAACATTTATTGAGAAATTGGCTATCAACATTTTTTTTTCTCTAACTTTGAAAAAAAAAAACTTTTCTCTGGCTCTTATACAAATCTGACCAATACTTCATAATAAAATCGTTATAACTTCTAAGCTATCTGACTTAAAATATAGAAGTAAAGAATTTATTTAAGACGATTTTTCACAAAAAGTCATTAGGTAATTAAAAAATACACAACTTTTTTTTCTTAAATTTTGGTTCTTCTATGTTTTTCTATAATATGAAATTCATATTACCTCTTCACGCCCAAACCCCTGAACCGATTTTGCAGAAATTTGGTATGGAGATACTTGGAGTCCCGGGAAACGACATAGGATACTTTTTATCTCAGAAAAATGTCTGATTCCCGCGCGATAAACGAAGGCGCAACGGAGTTGCTAGCGTCATCTAGTTTTTAATATTACTAAAGATATAATTAAAAAGGTCAGAACTCAGAAATTTCTTGTTTATGATGTCGCAAATAGCTAGAGACTCTTAATAATACCAAATGTTATTCCACAAATATTTTCCTTGTGAACTTTTCCTGAAAAGATAATAAGGAAGGGAATTTATTTCTTTGAACTCAAAGGGAAAAATTATGTAACTTCACGAGAAACAAAATAAACAATCAATATAATAACATTGGTTTCTGAATTCCTGCGATCAGCCCGATCGGATCAATCAGCTTTAGGGGTCTTCCACACGACGTTTTTTTACGCTGGTTTGTATCGATACAAATGCAAGTTGAACGCTCAGCGAACGCAAGTAAGCCTAAAGTTTTAAACTTTATATGTGCCAAAACGCGATTAAAACGCGCAGAAGACGAGCGCATTAGAAACGCGCGTCGTCAGCGCGAAAAAAATACGTCGTGTGGAAGGGCCCTTATGGTATATTATGACCTTTATGCTGGTTTTCACCAACCTCCTTTTTAAGAAATAAGGGGGCAAACGAGCAAACGGGTCACCTGATGGAAAGCAACTTCCGTCGCCCATGGACACTCGCAGCATCAGAAGAGCTGCAGGTGCGTTGCCGGCCTTTGAAGAGAGAATAGGGTAATAGAGGAGGGTAGGGATGGGAAAAGAAGAAAATAGGGGAGGGTAGGAAAGGGAATAGGGTAGGGGATTGGGCCTCCGGTAAACTCACTCACGCCAGTTTTCTGTGAGAACGTGGTATTTCTCCGGTCTCCGGTCATGGCTCTCCCACGCCTCCTAATGCTAAGTGTTCCTTAGCGGTCTTTTAGGGTCACGTATCTTTTAAAACAAATATGTTTTTGAAAGAACTTTAAAAGTTTCACGAAAGTCCTTATGCCCTAAGGACATAGATAGTACACACAATAATAATTATTATTTGTGGAATCTTTAAGGAAATGTACTAATGGCCGCTAGGGAACATCTTGGTTGGAAGGTGATTGGTGCAAATTATAGGCATTAGATACTAATAATAATATGCTTTTAGTATACAAAGTTTAACAAATAAAGTGATAATACTATAAGGATAGCATGACGTGTTCCTTAGGCCGTGTTCAAACCAAACTGACTGTCTGTGTTTATTGTATTTCCATACATTTGAACTTTTCCGTTTACACCTAACCGACAAAAGGCTATCACGCTAGGCGTAGGCGCGGACATTCTATACCGTTTATTTCCACGTTCACACTGGGGCTCACAGTGAGCCTGCTCACAGTCGGTTTGGCTCTTAATGTATAGAGCCCTTTGCTCTAACCTATACGTAACCTTCGTGACGTGAGTGGAAGAATAAGGTAAGTAACATGAAAAAACTTCCCGTTTTTTTTGCTTAAATGGAGGCTTTAGGGCCGGAAAAAATATTTGAAATAGAAAAACTGTGGAATAAATGTGTAGCCATATATATTAGCTAGGTTATTAAGTAGATAAGTTACAAGTTTTATTAAAATAATAAGGGAAAAAATGAGTTATTGTCCGAATGTTACAAAATGTTACTTGTTCGATTCTTCCACTCACGTCTTCATTATTAAACTCAGTGTCAAAATACTCACGTAGACAAACAGACAAACGTTATCACGGCGAACAACAGCAGTCTACATAGTAACGGACCGTGGATGAGATGTTTCACTTCAGCCAACTCTCTTACTAATCGCCTCTTGACGCTGCCGCTCTGGTCTATGTGCGTTCTACTTGTAGTTAATGAACTAATCTGGAAATAAATAAGGCTGATATTGGAACGAAGTTCCTTATCGTGCGTTCGGCGTAAAGGAGGCTAGCCTCCTTTACGCCGAAAGCAACTTCCGTCGCCCATGGACACTCGCAGCATCAGAAGAGCTGCAGGTGCGTTGCCGGCCTTTTAAGAGGGAATAGAGTAATAGGGGAGAGTAGGGATGGGAAGGGAATAGGGGAGGGTAGGGAAGGGAATAGGGTAGGGGATTGGGCCTCCGGTAAACTCACTCACTCGGCGAAACACAGCGCAAGCGCTGTTTCAAGCCGGTTTTCTGTGAGAACGTGGTCTTTCTCCGGTCGAGCCGGCCCATTCGTGCCGAAGCATGGCTCTCCCACGTTCATTTTTTTTAAAATCGCCAAATGCAATTCTGCTTGCAATTCACGTCTAGTAATTCGTACTAATTTGACACTTGTCAGTTTGACAGTTTTGACAATTCATTTGCTGAATTGATTGAGAGGAATTGCTAAATGTGACCATTTTAGCCCCGCAAAACCATGGTAGTCACCGCTGAAACACTTTTTTATGAAAAATCTTTGGAATATATTATTATCAAAAAAGATTTAGATGTCAATATATTCCATACATTTTTCAGTACTTTCATATTCTTAAACTTTTGTAAGAACAAAAGTGTGAAAGTATGTGAGTAAGCTAGCTATAAACTATAGTGAAGGAAGTTATTCGACTGTGCTTTTGCTTTGACGATCGTCTGATAGTCCGAAATAATCCCCAGCGCATTTCCAGTCAGAGTTTACGACGTCTTAGACGGATTCAGAGTCTATAAAATGCAACGACACATCTGGTAAAGTATAAACCAGTTTATTCGAGTTTGGATTCTAACTAAATGAAATAAAAGTTAGAATACTCAAACATAACCCGCTATTTTTATCATTAAACATTACATTTGTACTCTCTTTTCAATTTTTTATTCCAGTATTTTTTTCAGTTACAAAAATACTCTTTACCGTTTAATATAACAACATGGAGCCAATTCTTAACGTACATAATATTTTAATCTATCACGCCGTGCTTTTGGACTCTTTTCTAATCTGTTATTTTTAATGTCTGTATATCTATTATCTTTGTTACCATACACATATCTTTTCAATGCAAAAAACTGCATTATTGTATGTTTATTTGACCGGCGTGAAACAGCGCTTGCGCTGTATTTCGCCGAGTGAGTGAGTTTACCGGAGGCCCAATCCCCTAACCCCTACCCTATTCCCTTCCCTACCCTCAACTATTCCCTTCCCTTCCCTTCCCTACCCTCCCCTATTACCCTATTCCCTCTTAAAAGGCCGGCAACGCACTTGCAGCTCTTCTGATGCTGCGAGTGTCCATGGGCGACGGAAGTTGCTTTCCATCAGGTGACCCGTTTGCTCGTTTGCCCACTTATTTCATAAAAAAAAAAAAAATTAGCATCTACTGATATTATGTTTATCATGATTCTAAAAGCTTCAGTAAATATCCATGTTAACCATTGCTTTTGAAGTTTATCTCAATATAATACTTACAGGAAAATTTTCCCCACTCTCGCCCGTGTTGGTCGTGTAAATCGTCCGTAAAACCTCTAAGGCCCGGCTCTCTTGACCGTGAGATAACAGGAACTTGGGGCTTTCAGGCAGCTGATAGTACAGGACTACAGCAATGATACTCCACACCGAACACACGTATATATAGATGTTCCACGCGTGGAGCTCTGAAAATACGGGTTTACTAAGAAATTATTGTAAACTAGATAACGACCTTAACTCTATCGCCGCGGTAAAACTATGACCTTTCCCAGCTCATCCATTTATTGAAAGGCTAACAGACAAAAAAGCAGAAAAACTTTTGGATTTATAATATTGGTAAAGAAGTAAGCAAATTGTAAATTTAATATTTTTAGAGTGTATAAGCAAGTGTTATAGTATCTTATAGTTATATAAATAAATGCGGATGGGCAATCAGGAATTAAAGTTGTAAAACAAATTATACAGCTTAATTAGGAATGAAGACTTAAAATAAAAAGAGCTCACAATAGTAAAAAAATGCTAGAGACTAGTAATTAAATTTATTTACTTGAGCAGTATTTTGAATTTTTTTACAACCGGAGTCTAATAAGCAATCGGATGGCCTAATGAAAAGCAATTACTGAGTTGCAAGTGCTTTGCTAGTCTTTCAGGGTAGAGTTTTTTTCACCTGATGGAAAGCAACTTCCGTCGCCCATGGATACTCGCAGCATCAGAGGAGCTGCAGGTGCGTTGCCGGCCTTTTAAGAGGGAATAGAGTAATAGGGGAGGGCAGGGATGAGAAGGGAAGGGATGGAAATAGGGGGGGGGGGGGGGGGGTTGGGAAGGAAATAGGGTAGGGGATTGGGACTCCGGTAAACTCACTCACTCGGCGGAACACAACCCTTTTCTTGAAGGTATGATTATAATTTTATTTTTATTAGATTCGTTGCGCTGATATTTTACTGCGACAATGCCGTTTATTCGTTGGAATAACCAATAAGTATTATTCAGTGTCAGTAGAGGTTTAGCGTATTATAGTGTGTGTAATGTTTTATTTGATTTAAAAAAATGATAAAAGCATAATTTCAAAATAATATTAGCTCGATGCACTCCTTTACTATATAAACTATAACTGTGCAAAATTTCATTCACCTACGTTTCCCCATTTTTCGTCAAAGGGATACAAAGTTTTTGGCTCACGTATTAATATGTAGATGGATAACCACGTATTAAAGGGGTGACAGCCGTGCGAGTAAGTACGCGGACTTATTGCTCGACGATCTTAATCGCCTGTGTGTCAGCAAAGAGCTGCGAGCCGCGAGCCGCGAGCCTGGGGGCATGGTAATCCAGTGCGAGCAAATCTCGTGTGTCACCGATGCGAGCCGAGTAAAAGTTCGCGAACTTAAAACCCGCGTGCTTTAAGTTCGTACTTCTATCAGGCCTTTTACAATTGCGGCTATCCTAGAAGCCTCTAGACGTTTCTAGATTCGTAATAAACGCCAAGACTTGGTCCAGGGAGATTCGGAATCTAATTCTGCGGAGGCGTTGAGCGGTCTCGTTAGACCCCGTTCAAAGTTATATCACCTCCTAAACAGTCCTTATTTCGTGGACATAAAGGCTATGGGAGAAGTAAAATAGTTCAGAATGGTCATTAGAACGATACTAAGGCCAGGTCGAGCCACGTGCCAGATATAATCGTGACCAGAATTGAAAGCGCCGTTTTAAAATTGTGATTTGATGTGTTTGAGCGTATGAGTAACGAATAAAATTGACCGTTTTTCAAAGATGAGAAAGCGTTTCTGAAATAGTATAAATGAAGAATGTAAAGGAAAATTAGGCTCATATTCATATTTATAGTAGTCGTATAACTTTGTCCCCTGGTAAGGGCTAGTTCACACTAATACAAAACGCGTTTCGGATAGTTTATATGCATTGCCATCGCATCTTGTTCGTTTTGGTGTGAGCCGACTACATTAAGTTTTGATACGACTTTACTATAAGTTATAAAATTGTGTCTATTTTCTGTCTGTCTATTACGTCTTCACGCTTAATCGGCTGAAGCCACTTTAAGTAAAACTGATACTTTGAGTTCCGGAAAAGGACAAAGCATACTTTTTATCCCGGAAAAATTTCTCGCTCGATAAATGAATTTCTGCGGTCACTAGTAACTGATAAAAGTAAAAGAGAATCGCCGTAATCAACCCCACCTCATGTATAAGTAAGTGTATTACCGAATCCAGCCACAACGAGATGGATGTCCCGGGGGAGCAACGCCCATGACACGAGGGCGGTCACGATTAATGACAGCGGCCTGAAGGCCGCCAGCAACAGCAGGAGTCGGTCCCTCAATCCTCTCGGCAGGAACTCCGTGAACATCGGCGAGATCGCCGCGAACGACAGACTTAATCTGGAAAAGGTTTATTACACCTGAGTCATAATAGACTGATTCTGGAAAAGGTTTATTAGTTTTGACTTCTGAGTAATAATAGACTTTATCTGGTAAAGGCTTATTACACTTGACTGACAAGTCAGTCTAAAGTCGCACTCAAGAATCGATAGACTTAAGAGGAGTCCACACCGCCGTTTTTCCATACAAACGCTGTCCCCTGTTTCCTCCCTGGATAATGCCGGTAGAGTTATGATTTTTTTTCCTGAATATCTATGGTCACTATTAGCATGTCCCTTTGTTTTCTTTTTTTTTCATAATTTTTTCATTAAAAAAGATAAGAACGTCCAAAAACCTAAAAAAATGGCAAGATTTTCCTCTGTGTTCAAACACCCAGAAAACAAAACTGGCTAAAATATACAAAAAAAAAAAACATAGGAACACAGCTCAAGCCTTGCTTTAATTCTTAATGAAAAAGTACTTAAGTACTTTTTCATTAAGAATTAAATCTTAATTTAGAATCGGTTAAGTTTTGGAGAAGGAATCAGCGGACACCGAATCGAAGATTTTCTGTTATTTTATTAGAACTTTTGTCGTGTTGTATCTATCGTGCTCTGCGGTGGGAGACTTGAGATTGGTGAGACAGCAATACATTTTCAAATACCTATGTTCAATTTCGCCCCTGGTGTATTCTCTTAACCTGAAAAAGATTTATTACTCCTGTGTAATAAATAATAATAGACTTAATCTGGAAAAGGCTATTACTCCTTTGTAACAATAAACTTAATCTGGTAAAGGCTTATTACACCTGAAGTAACTATAGACATATACTGGAAAAAGTTTATTGCACCTGAGTCATATAGCATTGAAATAAGTACCCTGATAGCTTAATTTGCGGTGACCTTAAATGTAGGATATATTTGGGATGGCGCACGAGATAATTTCCGCAATTAAACTTCACAGAAATCCGTTTTTTGCGCGGAAACAGTTCATTTTGCTCAAATTAAATATCTTTTCTAAGGCTTTAAAGTATTTTTATATTTCGATAATTTAATGGTAGCAACAACAGTCACACTTTCGCATTTGTATTATTAGCAAGGATCTGAGTCCCTTAAATCCCTCACACGAACTCCGTGAAATCGGCGAGATCGCCGCGAACGATAGACCTAATCTGGAAAAGGTTTATTACACCTGACAGCTTAATTTGCGGTGACCTTGTGATCTTTTTTATGGTGGTTTTAAGGGGATTACTTTGATATTTTATTACCTTGTTCTTTTTATCATGCTGAAATTGAAACTTTAAGGGCCGCGCTACACTGGAATGGCAGCGGCGAGGCGAGCACTTTCAGCGTCATATTACAATAATATTACATTTTGTATTTATATTATGTATTACAATAATGAAGATAAAGTTTAAAATCATAATATGACACTGAAAGTGCTCGCCTCGCCGCGCGCGCCGCTGCCATAATTCCGGTGTGCGCGGCCCTTAAGGTGTGTCACTTAACCAAAATGGCCAGTCGACACTCCTAGGCCGGTATAAATAGTCGGAACTTAAGATGCGACCCGGTCTCAAGACGCGGTTCGGCTCTGTGATTGGTCTAAATTTTGACAGCCAACCAATCACAGAGCCTGAACCGTGTCTTGAGACCGAGACGCATTTTGAGTACTGACTATTTATACCTCAGCCCTAGTATTATCTATTCTGTGGTATTATAAAATATGTAAAAGTGTGTTTATCTATCTATCTATCACCTCACGCTGAACCGATCTTGCTGAAATTTGAGATGGAGATACTTTGAATCCTGGAAAAGAACATATTACGATACTTTATTATCCCTGATTTTCTAGATCCCGGTAAACGAATTTTGGAATATAGTTGCGCGCGACGCGACATCTAGTTATTTAATATTTAAATCATTGACTCGACATTTAACCTTCAATTTGCGTAAATAATAATTTGTTTTGGTAGGTATGCTATTAAAGCGAAAGTCATGTCTAAAGAATTTGATATCAAAAAATATTTCATGTAGAATAAAAAAAATTAAGTTTTTTAAAGCTAACTTGTGCACAAGCCTGATTAGTTTATCAGATTGTGAATGACCTCGCTTGCAGATTTTTAACTCAAATAATATTTATGGTTATTTGACTACTTGTTCTATTTAATTACATAATACTCAAAACATTTACTGGTCATGATAAGTGAAATTAATTTCTCTCAATAGGGTTTTATAGTCAGGGAGCCCTAGAACATTTTTTTTTATTACTATCAAGCAAATTTTTTGTGAGTAGCTTCATTTTGATAAGACAAATAATATTTTTATCTGCGACAAATCTTGAAAGTGGTAGCTAACATAGATAGAAAGGATTTCATACTTTGATTTGATGGTCCTAAAATATAGATTGTTCTATTTGTAGGACAATGTTACTCTTATATTATATAAGTCAAGGTGACCTTATTCAGGGCTTATTGCACCTCCTTCTATACGGGTAGCCTGTGGGCCAATTACACCCAGTAATCGTATAGCGCTCTTCGTGTCCAATTTAACAACGCGTTCAGGGTGTTGTTGGGTCTACCTTGGCGCTGTAGCGCGTCAGGGATGTTCGCTGAGGCACGAGTAGACTGCTTTTATGCAACCATGCGAAAAAGATGTGCGTCCTTGGTGCGACGGGTGAGGGGCAGTACCAACAGCATACTGAGGATGTTTGCAGAACGTTTGGATTGTCCTTATGTTAATCGATGTGGAGCTGTGTCACATGGATTAGCAAAATAGTTGACAACTTGTTAATATTATACTAGCTGTTAGCGAGCATTTTGTTAAATTAAATTAAAACCTTATTTATAATTTTTTAAATACTAACATTAGCTTTTAAGAATAAAGTGTTACTAACAATTGGGCCAAATGTAGTCTGAAAATAAAACTAATAACCTAACAATATACAAAAAATCTGCTGGTTAGGGTTCCGTTTTAGGATACCGCAGTCAACCAAGTTTGTAGATTACAGAACCCTAAAACGGAACCCTAACCAGCAGATTTTTTGTTAATTGGTAGTTATATAATTTAAGACATATCAGAATATTAACCGAAAACCGAAAAGTAATTGTCAAACATCGAACAAAACTTTTTGTTTACTGGTGTCTATGCTGGTGCTGCAGTCAAGCGTAAAATATTGCAGTAATAATAATTATTATCCTTAATTTAAGCACTTTTATTTTTTTTAATTTGTATATTTTTATTACCTTGTGTTGTTTTTGTTGTTATTTTTATTACCTTGTGTTGTTTTTGTTGTTGATATGTAATATTGTTTGAATGCAAAAATAGAATTTATAAATAAATAATATATTATAACCTATTCAAGTTACAAAAATAAACTTACGAGACGCCTTCTCCGAATTTCATCATCATCAGCATCCAATAATTCTGGCTCGAGCCCTCCAGTATGGTGAACAGGAAAATGCCGATGTTTCCCCAAACCAAAAATACTTTTCTTCCAAAGCCATCCACTAAGAATCCAGCGAAAAGAGTAAAACCAACTTGACCTAAATATACAAATGCCATATCAATTTATCATATTTTATGCGCAGTAACAACCTTCAGTGGATCTGTAGTCTCTACTAATATTATAAATGTGAAAGTGTGTCTGTCTGTCTACAGACATGTCTGTCTGTCTGTTACCTCTTCACGCCCAAACCTTATGTATATACTTTGAGTCCCGGGAAAGGACATACGATACTTTTTGTCCATAAAAATGTACGATTCCTGCGAGAAAAACTAATTTCTCCTTAATGGAGCTGTAGTAGCTAAGTCATCTAGTAGCTAATAAATTATGGTTAAGTTTTTTCGTGTCCTATGCCTATTAAGAAAGTTGAAGTTCATATTTTGACCTTTTAAATAACAATCAAAAGTGTTCCTTATTATGGCTGCTTTAGTAAAATAACATAAAAAAAACAATACAATAATTACATTCTTTTAATTTGACTACTAAAGTAAAGATCACGAATCAAAAGTTTGTAACATAATTTTAACACTCTTGTCATTTGAACTTATTTAGATTGAAAGAGCATTATTTTTCTGTACGAGAGAAACAATGCTCACATTTCTCTGTGATTCACGATCAGACAATACTTTATTAGTGTCGCAATGAGAAAAAAAAGAAATAGAAACAAAAAGCTGTAAGGCTCACCTATAAACGGCATAGCATTAAGCATTCCTTTATCAAAAGCACTCATATTCAGGTCACATTCAGCTGCTGGTAAGATGTACGAGGAGGTTGTAACAGTCAGCGCAGAAGCACATGTGGCACATAGCGTTGCTGCTAGCAGTTTCCAATGGAACTTCCCAAACTTGCATATTGTTAGTGCATCTTCCAAAATTTGCATTGAATTTGCCGCTTCATCTACAGTAGTGTCATCGAAAAAATGTGTAGTATTTAATTCTTAAGTCATCTCTTATTTAACTTATTTTATTAAGTATATTTCTTAATTTTATTTAACTTCGAAACTTTTTAAAACGCTGGTCATGCTGGTCATTCACATTTGATTCAAAAAGTGCCTGTCTTATCTATAGCTAACTAGCTAGCTTTTTTAATTGTATGTAAAAAAACTGAGAAAAAACTACTTACCTTATTATCCGCATCAACATCAAACATTTTACCATCTGCTACGTCTCCTGCTTTAAAAATATCAAAATAAGTTAATTGATTCAAAACATAACTGAAATTAAGAATTTTACCTTTTGATGTAGTAGTTTCGTCTGTCATTTCCATTCTTCTTATTTATTTATCTACTTATAAATCTCTATTTATCTACTTATATATCTACTAAAATGACTTCGGTATTCCTTTATTTATGTATGTTATTACAAATTTCTTATTATTTTGCAATGATCTCTGTTTTTCTGTTAACACTGTCAACTGTTAACGGAGTAACCTTATAGTTACGTTCAACTGTTATCTTGAGATAATAATTGAATTTGGTTAATGATAAAGGTGTAACTACCGTTTGTTTTGTTACATCATAATATCCTAAAAACGTAACGTATTTATTTTTGGCCAGAAGTCTTCCGGAATAATATATGTGTATAGAAATATTCTGACGTCAAAAGGTTTCCTTCTGTTTTTATTGACTTCTACCTACCTAGCATTCGCCAACGAGATATCTCACTCTCGAGATAATTAAATTTTGACATTATGAGACGAGTAGTTACTCGTCTCATAATGTCAAAATCTCGACATTATCTCGACCAAACTCTATAAAAATGTTATTTTGATGATAGATCTACGCGAGAAAAAATGTTTGTCATGCTAGGGTCAATAGAGATGAAGAGACAAACCATCAAACATCGAGAAAACATGTAGAGTGAGATATCTCGTTGGCGTATGCTAGGTAGGCTAGAGTGATTTTCAAACTGTACTATCAGAGAAGTAAATTATATACAGATAGCGGATCTGCGTAATTTGATTGCCTTTTGTCAAATCCAGCCGACAGATCTAGAATAACTTTGTAAGTTGTAACATAGCTTGACCAATTAATGACATAGATCCGTCATCTGTCTATGAATCATTAGCTACGACGGTATGCTTTGAATTCAAAATTAAAATTATTGCGTTATAGGTAAGAATGTTTAATCTGCTTTGGCCAAGATTGAATTGTGTATTGTCTATGATTGGATTTCACTTTCAACCTTAATGGCGGCCACTTGTTGGCGATGAGTCTTTTCTGCGTTCGCAAAATAACTGGAATTAATTGGTTTCTTAGAAAGTAAATTACATAAGAGAGTAGCTGAAGGATTTAAAATAAACTCCTTACGGCAGCTGCTGTGGAAAGGTTTTAGCAAGGATTTACCTTACCTTTATTACCGCGTCCGTTTATCAAACATTTCATAAGGTATTAAAATTAGGCTTATAATAAATTTTAAATTCCATTACAAGTAAATTATTCTCTTGAGAAGTCAAACTAACGCCAAGACACCGTATTAAATTTTAACTTTTAATGGCTGCTCTCTGCTGTACTGTTTTAGTTTGGAGATTTTAATTAGACAACTGTTTTACAGATTTAAGGGGAAATATATGTTAACATTTCTGCGCAAAATCAAATTTCATTAAAACTTTGTAATTTTTTATTCGCCTTAGAATTCCAAGGATTCTTTTCTCCAAAAGTGTTGCTGGCCACTAATTGGCTAAACCATCATTTTATACGAGGTTGTTAAAATAAAGTTAGGAAGATATATCATTGCACATTAACATTATTTAACAAAATAGCTTAATTAAAATACGAGTTTGCGAATTTATGGTATTCAGACACCTTTCTTTGCTTCATACGATAATAATGCTGTCATCATTTTGAATATACCAAAACTAAGACCAGAAGCAACTCCTCCAAGACTTTTTTACATTGTTGTTGAACATCTCTGATGAATATAAAAAATGTAATTCATAAAAGAAATTGTAATCTAGTTCGTTTAAAATATCGATGACAGCGACCGCAAAAAAGTAAATTGGTGTCGGTTGCCTGTCTTAATTAATTCTTTAGATCCTTTTAAAATACGTCTCCTCTTTCATTATTAAATTTCTGAGACGCTTTATTGGAAGAAAAAAAAATATTATAAGGATTTTTATTCATCAATTGTATGGATTATTGTTTCGATTGTAGATGACGAATATCTCTTTGATGGCTTTCACACCTTTCTAATTATTCACAGTAATAATATACACTTTTCATGCACTTTTTCCACTTTTATATATCATTGCACATTAACATAAAAGTGGAAAAAGTGCATGAAAAGTGTTTATTATTACTGTGAAACATGAATTTCCACCAAGAAGTTACGGTACATTCAATATCATTTCTAATTATTATTTTCCTCCATTAAGTACATAGCCCAATCAACACTGATCTGAGTCTCAATGGAGTACCAATACTACCAATATCTTTCGATCAAGACTACTCATAAACGAAATCGAACGTGATAACCTCCATTTGACTATATTCTTAACCCGCCAGCACCCGCGCCCCTAAAAATTAAAAAACATTTTGCTCACGTTCATAAATGTCATTATGGTGACGACTAACCCTAAAGTGTCGATTTCATAATTCATTTTTATACTTGAAAATAAGCCCCGAATTGTTTCATTTTCTAAAATTAGATACTACATTATATTTCCGAGAATTCGATCTGAGCAAAAACACGATATCTTAAAATTTTCTCGATAGAAAAAAATCACAAAGATGTATCTAATTTTCACGAATTTTTCATTTATTGCCATAACCGTGCATTGAACTAAGTTAATATTTTAACACATTGTATAAAATTCTATCATTGAGAGATCGATCTAGCGGATTTAAATGTTGTATATTTATCGAGTTATTGAGAAAAAACTAATTTGGCGATGAATCCGCGTCGTTCTTTTTCACCTGGCATATGAAAGACGGGCGTGAGTGTGAAGAGAGAAGGACGATGTTTGATTTTTGGGGTTAGTCGCCCTCTTAAATGCAGGTTTTACAAAGTAAAATTTCTACTTCTTTAATTTTATTAAATAAAGTACACTTTGTTTAATATTAAGTCTAAGTCCTAAGTACCTGAGAATAAAGTCCCACTACGACCTATTTCAAAATTTAATTGTAGAAACCTAAGTACCACAGAATAAAGTCTCACCTCCACCTATTTCGAAATTTCATTGTAGACAAAGGACCTCTCATAAATATAACAGCTTACATTTAGCTGGTGAAACCTGTGATAAATACGTTCCAGCTTTTAATGCGCCGCTTCCCGGCTAGGTCATTTGTTATAACGCTCTATGTAGCGTCTCAAATTGCTACCATTAGTGTTATTATTAAAAAGTCATAATACATTATACTAAATTGGTCTACGCTATTTATGAGACTTTCATAGGCGTAAAATGTTGGCCACATTATTGCGCTTATAAATGCAAGGTTTTTTTCTACTTTCTTGTTAAAATTCAACAGTACATGGTCCAACAAATGCATGCCGCATGAGGAGTAGAAAAGGCTGGTGATGTGTTGGGAGTCCATCAGACCCGGACAGGCTATTCTAACTTAGCTTGCTGACATAGGCCGCAAAACCAGTAAAAAACTTTGTTATTCTAATGCCGGCACTTCACATGGGCAAGTGCGTTGGCAAGCGTGCTGGCCCAGCAACTGGCTCAATGTGTAGAACGAGCGTTGGCGTAGCGTAGCGAGGTTATGTATTTGTACGTTGGCTGACGCACTTGCCAGCTTGCCACGCGGTGTCGGTAACATTAAAGGACACTTGTCGCAAGCGTGTGGATTACTCACAAGGGCGTTGGCAAGCGCACCTCCAACGCGTTGGAGAATGCGCTTGCCTATGTGGAAAGACGGCATAAGTATGGTTTAGGTATCTAATAAATCCTAATGCTCTGTGTTTTTATCGATAACTTTACAATTAAATTGCCAATATCATGTCTCAATGGTACTTACCAAAAGCCAAAAGTTTTTGGGCTTCATGCCACTAAATTATGCATAATGCATCCAATACTTATTTGAAATTCTGCACGCCCTTCTAAGGCTAGTGAGATTAAAAGGCAACATAATTTTCGACCTCCTTAAAAGAGTAAAGCCACATCGTCCCATTGCGTCGCGTCATCACAACGGAAAACGCAGTGTCATCTGTAATTATTGTTCTCCTTCTAAGAGCAAGGTAACATAGCTTTATTACCTACTATTGCTGCAACAAAATTCGCATTAGCGTTAAGCTGAGAGTAATTGACACACGTACACAGTACAAGACAGCTATAGCAAAACACCTTACACTTTTTATAATCCCTTGTTCCGTAAAAATCACGTTTGATGACACACCTTGGTTATTTAGTTGGAAGATTTGGGTCGGTCATTTAAACCTTGCTACCTACGTACTTACGAATGGAGTTACATTTGAGCGGCTCAATGTATCTTTTGTTATAGTAAAGTTATCTTTCTATCATATTTTAATGTATTTGAAAGAAGTGTTGTTGCGCCGACGCACCGCAACATAACAGAGCTATGTGGCCTCACTCTAAGTCTGCTTGGAATTCAGGCACGGCTCAAATTTTCGGCGCCCGCCCAGAATGAGAATAAGGCTACGTGCATACAACCTCCACTAATGCCCTTGTAATAAACGTCATGTTCAACAAATCGTTAACTTTAACGATGTAACAGGCTTTTTGCTGTGGTTTTGCGGGATTTTGTAGGAGAAAATACATCATTTAAGAAGCTTTCCTTTAGTGCTCATTATGAATGAATAACAGAGTTGACGCCACTGTGATCCAGCTTGGTTCTCAATTTGGTCGTATATTCAAAGTGACCTCATCTGTATTATGCACACATTTGGGCACTATAAAATAATTCAAACGTAGCGAGCTTAAATAAGCCGGCCACCATAATACTTTTGTTGGGAATGATTAATATATAAAAATATTATAGTACGAAATTGTATGTAAGTCTGTTACTTCTTACGCCTAAATGGGCATTGTCCAAAAAAAATCCCATGTACTTTTTATATTTTTTTTTCGTTAAAATAGGGTATTTTAAGAATATAAATTAAATAATTTTGAAATTCATTGGCTAGTTTTTTCTCAATAAATTTTTAAAGTTTCGCTCTGACGTCATCATCGGCCGCCAATTGACCTCTGCATATGTTTTAAATTTCCTTTCAATCTTATTTATAATGGCTGGTTCGTCAAATGCAAGTTCTCATTGTGTGAAAGCTGATACGAGAAGCTTAAAAAAAGTTCGAAACGTAATGTTGGTCGAATTTATTGCTAATTTAACGCCATTGAATGTCAAACAAAGGTTAAACGTATTTGTTCAAAAATATAAGTAACTAATGGGTATTTTTTTCTTTTATATACAGAAAAACGATCACTGACCTTATTCCTCGAAATGTTTTTGTAATGAGCAAAATTTAAAAAAAATGGACAATCCCCATTACTGAAGTGACTTAGATGAAACTTAATATAAATATACTTTGAGTTATAAAAAGGGACAGAGAACATTTTTAGTCCCGAGAAATAAACAAATAAAATTTTTTAAATTACTTAAGCTCACTTTAAGTAATAAAATATCATATCAACCCACAAATAAAATGATCTGCAATGATAAAAATGAATGCAAATCCCCCATAGCACAGGCTGCGCCTAGTTTGGGGAACTGCTACTTTTAAAAAACCATTGTAAATTAATTCATGACAATAAAGATTTGTATTTGTACTCGTATCTTCATTATTTTACTAAACGGAAATTGTTCTTTCCTTCTTCTGTTTTCTTTTTGTGAACTTGCTCGACTAATATAAGGTGCCTCCAAAGTGATAATGCGCATAGAAATTTCCGTAATTTTTCGGCATTTCCCGAGTGTCGGAAGTCGTCGCTGCAAGCGCTGTTTTAAACTTAACTTTAAGAAAATAAGCGCTTTGCAGCGACGTAGAGGCGTCTGACGGTGCTTATACGTTACCATGGTAACGCCGCGATGGCTTCCCGGTGAGTTATAATAGTACGATGGACCGGCAAAAGCGGACAGCCACCGGCTTTAGGATATTTACTTCTATTTCCTTTGATCAAGGTGCAAAATGCAAGTGCATTATTTAGGGCTCTTACGTTTCATAGATTCGGGTGTTTTCGTGATTACGACAGTTAGCGAAGATTTCCATGCGCATTATTAATTTGGGAGTACTGTACGTTTCTACCTTAAAAAATGTATTTCTAAAAATATATTTTGTGCATGGTTTACGGAAATTTTGTTATGATAATATCACTCTTTTTGTATAATTAACTACCGACTTCATGTTTATTGTTAGATTTTCTGTCTATATGTGAAAACTTTTAATTGGCCTTTATGTGTGTATTATTACGTTTATATTAATTGTATGTAGCCGTAAGTTCTTACTTAATTGTTATAATAAAGTAAAAATAACTTCAGGAGTTATAATATTATTATAACACTTAGGGTGGGTTGCACCAGAGGCGAAGTTATAGTTAAGGTTAAGGTTATCGTCGAATATGGTGTCCTTTATGGACTTTTACTAGGAATTTGACAGTTCATTTCACATTTTGTTATAGTTAAAGTAAGTTGGTGCAACCCACCCTTAGAAACACATCTACTGGCAGCCATTACAGTAAATGTATATAGTATACATCTACAGAGTAGGTTAGCATTGTCTAGAATTCTAGATAATATTATACACTCTGTCCGCTCATGACGGGCGAAGTGCACTAGATATAACGGTCGTTAGGCGTGAAGTGGCCCTAAATCACGAGACTCATTAGGTTGGTCCATAATTAATACATCTAACAGCCGGAATAAATTAAAAACTGTTTTTTATATTATTATTTCAGAACATATAACCCGATATCTTATTATAACTTTTCTCCTAATATAAGCCTTCCCTGGAATTATAAGGCTATTAAGCCAATTGGTTCAGCTGTTTTCGAGTTTTAGTGAGACTAATAAAATGTCAAAATCATTAATTATATACTTGTTTTCGATTTTATTTATACAGTGTGTTTGTGTAAACACCGTTATCCTTGAAACCATCAAATGAGCCCGTCAAAATGAACAACTTTTTCTATGAGAACAATGCTGGGAACTCAAAAAAATCCGTCTTCATACCCATACAAATTGCCGATCCGGGCATCCGTATGGGTATAAAGATGGATTTTTTTTGAGTTCCCAGCATTGTTCTCATAGAAAAAGTTGTTCATTTTGACGGGCTCATTGATGGTTTCAAGAATAACGGTGTTTACACAAACACACTGTATAGATTTCAGAACGTCGGAACAATATGCTTCAGACTGAAGCAAAATAAAAATAAAGCCTGAAGCTTTCAGTCTATTCCGATTTTTCAAATAAATGATTAAGAATAGGTAATATTGTTTTTTTTTTCGACTAGCTATTTGACGCCAGCCTAAGGGAGATTAGGAAAAGTACGGGAAGCTAGTTAATGAAAATGGTGAATATTTGGTGAATAAAACTACACTGTTATCAAAAAACCACTTTTATATCACAATATTTATACAGTTTTGATATTTTCCACATACAGTACATCAACTTCAACAATCTATGAACGAAAGCACCGTTAATTTTATCTATAGAAGATATGGAAAGACACTAATGCTAGATTCACACGTTTGGCAAAACAGCTTGGCAACAATTAATCGTTTCTGGGCCATCGTTTGCCAAGCTATCTGCCATGTCGTGCCATAAGATTTAGTAATGTGTAGACTACATAGTACGGATATGTGCATAAGTATAAAGCTTATATTAATGTGCAGTAGTCAAATAAAGACAACACTAAAACTAGTTATATAAAACATTTTGGCTTCGTCTTACAACTTGTTAGCTACCAAGTATTTAGATGGACTAGAAAATAAACGAAATTTTAAATATTTCCTTTTAAACAGTTAGGGTGGGTTGCGCCAGAGGCGTAGTTATAGTTAAGGTTCAGGTTATAGTCAAATATGGCGTCCATTATGGACTTTTACTAGGGATTTGACAGTTCATTTGACATTTTGTTATGGTTAAAGATAAAGTTATAGTTAAAGTAAGTTGGTGCAACCCACCCTTAGTAAGATATGTGTTAATTGATTTAATGTTCGTTTTACCTTAACACACATAATATTTTCGGTTGTGATGTTAAAATAAAAATATTACAATTTACAATTTACAAATTTTAGCACAACATTCACAAAAAAATTTACTGAGTAAAATTAGAATAAAAATGGAAGCTTCATTACTCCTGTTGTCTTAACTCGCATAACAATTGAAAAAGAAGAAATGGAGGTTGACCGGTTCTGGTGTGGCCGTGCTGCTATCGTCGGTGTGATGCTTCAGTAAAAACATATTTGTAGTCCGGGTTCCGTAGAACAAACATTTTTTTGATTACTATCAAGCAATTTTTTGTGAGTAGCTTCATTTAGATAAGATGAACAACAATTTTATTTGCGAAAAATCTTGAAAGTGGTACCTAACAGATTCCGTTTTAGGGTTCCGCGGTATTCAACCAAGTTTTGTTGATTACAGAAACCTAAAACGGAACCTAACCAGCAGATTTTTTGTATATAGGTTAGGTTAGGTTAAATAATAGTTATATAATAATTTAAGAGTAACATTGTCCTACAAAATATAGAATAATCTCTGTTAGCTACCACTTTAAAGATTTTCCGCAAATAAAATTGTTGTTCGTCTTATCAAAATGAAGCTACTCACAAAAAATTAGCTTGATAGTAATAAAAAAGTGTTCTACGGAACCCGGACTATTAAAACATTTGCCACGTAGTATTTTCATTTCGTTGCAACGACGCGATGTGATACGTTGTTCCGTTGCGAAGACGTAACAAAATTAAGAAATGTGACCTAGCATTACAGTGTAAATAACATAATATTTATTATACTATTTATAAATAGTATAATGATTAGCATTATTAAAATAAAAATAACATTTACTCTGTAATACTTATATTGTGCTGAAACAAAAACGAGAACCACAAAACAATAATTAAAATATTGCTAATTAAAAGTTTAACTAAACGTCCAGTAAAATCCGTTGAAAGTTAATCAATTATTAAAACTGCACGAGAAAGTTTGTTAAAATTTCAGCCGCAACCAATACAGTGAATTGAAAATTGTGTGCTTAATTCAACATAATGGTATACAGATTTTTTATTTTCAATTCCTTTGTTTTTGAATAAAAGTACTCCTAATTTTCTGGAGCCCTATTCTTATGCTTCAAATGTATATTTTTATAATTGATCACAAGCTTCTTTTTGTGAAAAATGCTTCGCTCGAAGCGACATTCTAATCAAGAGAATAGGTGCCCTTGATTTTACTTTTTTATTTAAGAGCGTTTACGCATTATGTCAAGTTTCCATATTACAAGCCTCGCGGCGGACGATTTATAGATAGTAGTTTCAAAATATTTGTAGAAAAACAAAAGATTTGTTGCAATATTTAAAAATATCAACAAATCTTCTCTCTATTTTTTAAATTAAAGTGTCTACTGTCTATGATATGAAGCTATTATTATATTGAATTAAGTTAAATAAATAGGTAAAAAAAAGTTTTAATTTCTCGATATTTCTCATTCTTTGAAATTAAATTACTTATAGTTAAATACCTAAATGATTTATTTTTTAAGTAACTATTTGCTTACGGATCTTGTCAATAGGTAATAATCTTTTTCTAATTAGATCTGTCGCTGGTTTCTTAAATTTTAAGCTTCGAAACTGATCTAAATCGGAATTTAAGAAAACCTCTGTTAAGGTATCGAGATTTAGTGTACAGATACTCTATAAATCGTATTTTTTTCTCTACTAACTATATAGACAGTGAAATTTCCTACATAAATAATCAATTTTTTTTATAAATATAAGGGGTTGATGATTTTACAGTTTTAAGCCAAATTGAGCGTGAACGCTGTAAACGCTCTTAATATTCGAATAAAAATTTACAGTTAAGAAATAAAATGTTTTGTAAAAATGTATACAATTTTGAACTATATTTTTATGTATAAATAGTTGATACGTGAAGATAATTATGAAATAAAATATTTTGTAAAAATTTATACAATTTTGAACTATATTACTATATTAATAGTTGATACGTGAAGGTAATATTATGATTTTTACTAGCATTCACTTTAAGATATGTCAATAATCATTATACAATTTTTACATTATTTACATATTTTGGACGGTAAACATATTCATACAGAAATAAAATTGCTACAAGTATATAATATTTTAAAATATCTATATAAAACCTACAAAGAAATATAATAATTAAGATTAATTAATTAATTAATCTGGGGAAAATATAACTTTGTAACTATTTTTTTCGAAACAATTACATTATTTTAATTATGTTTGCTGACGATTTTGAATAACTTTTTTGTAGTAAGTAATCATTATTAATGTCATCCATTCATACATTACTTGATAAAATTACTGCCATATTATATATTTTTTACAATATCCTTTAGCTACAATTGTATCATTGAGATTTTTTCATTTTCATCAAAAAAAATATCGTCGAAATAACAGCTGTTATAAGACCTAACTGTTGAATTATTAATAAAGAAACAGAATTGAAATTATTCTGTTCCGAGAGTTTCTTAAATAAATTTTACAATTTTTGCCAGTATTGGTTCATGAAAGCTAACAGCCGGCAGCCGTTAGCGCAGAATAAAAATGTTCCATTCCTATTTCCTACTCAAATCGATTACATTAAAATCTCTGTTTATAAAAAAAATTAATGTTTCATATTTTCCAGTTACAAATTGAATAATCTTTTCATACATTATTTAACAAATTAAATCACAATATAAATACCATACAGTAGATTAACTTCATATTAAACCACCCAATCGGGCCGGACACATGTATATTGTACAATGTACAATGTGTGTGATTTTTGTAGTAGCAAACAATGCAATATATTTTCTCTTTGCTCAGTGTTTTAGGAAGCGGCTTAGTTACTATACTGTATGATTTTTATACTGTGGCAACAACAAACTGTTTGATGATAATATCATTACATTCAACACATTATATTTAGAAGCCATGGCAGGGCTTTACAAGTCCCTTTAGTTTGTCCCATCCAATTTGTGCAGTAAAGTCATATTTGATCTTGTTCCCTTAAAAATTCTTACGTTGCCAGCCTTACTCGAAGTTTTGGTCTAGGTAGGTCATCTGATCTCACCATACGATGTGCTGAAGAGTAGGACTAGAGACGCCAGGAGTAGGCTGATGTAGGATGTGGTGGTTTTCACACCGCTTTGAAGCTCAGCCAAACTTGACCCTAGAAAGAAATTAGTTGTTAAAAAACGATGTTAAATTACTGTTTTTTCATGCATGCATTTCATTAGAAGTGATTTTGTAATACCCAATTTTTTGCGCAGTAAATTTAAGAGGGAGACTAACCTAACCTAACCTAACCCAAAAAATCAAACATCCTTCTCCATTCACATTCCCAATTTTTTGCGCAGTAAATTTAAGAGGGAGACTAACCTAACCTAACCTAACCCAAAAAATCAAACATCCTTCTCCATTCACACTCACGCCGTAAATTCATGTGCCAGGTAAAAATCCGTCAGGTTAGTGTCTCAAGCATATAATTTTATACAATGTGTTAAAATATTAACTTAGTTTAATGCACGATTATGGTAATATATTATGAAAATTTCGTGAAAATTAGATGCATCTTTGTGATTTGTTATATCGAGAAAATTTTAAGATATCGTATTTTCGCTTAGATCAAATTATTGTAAATACAATGTAGTATCTATGTTTAGAAAATGAAACAATTCAGGGCTTATTTTCAAGTATAAAAATGAATTATAAAATCGTCAATTTTGGGTTAGTCGCCCCTTAGAACAATTTCTCTGCAACACGACTGAAGAGAGATCATACACAGGACCAACGTTTTAATTGGCTGTCAGCCCGACAAATGGTGTTGAGATCAAAACTTCACTTCGAAAAGTAAAACCGAATGAAGAATTAAAATACGAAATTTCAATTTAAAAAAAGTTGATGCTTATGAAGTTCAAATTCAAATTTTAAAATTTCAAAATCTAGCGCTAAAATAGCCGCGGTAATTCGGTTTTGCTTTTTGTAGAGAAAACGAAAATTCGAAAAACTCGAAAACGACATAAAACAAAATCACCAACATGACAAATATGCATACTGACTATAATAATATTATAAATGTGAAAGTGTGTCTATCAGTGTATTTATCTATGTGTCCGTCTCTCCGTCTGTCTGTCTGTCTTCACGCCCAAGCCATTGAACCGATTTTGCTGAAATTTGGTGTGGATATACTTTGAGTCCCCACAAAGAAAATAGAATACTTTTTATTTCGTAAAAAATTGCGGTTCCGGTAAGTTTTTAACTACTAATACCTATTATACCGTCAACTAGTAATAATAATATTATACCGGTGATAACGTCACACTTATTAGGATGAAATTTACGTCATTTTACTCCTTTTTCATAAACCTTGCTTATCTGCTGCAGCTAGCATTTTTGAAACAATGTAATAGCGGGCTTAAATAATTATTCAAATCCACTAATCAAATCTAGCGCTGGATTACCCACTACTGGAATATTGAAAACGGTCACTGGAATATAAACTGGCAATAAATTAATTGCAACTATAATTTTTAACCCCCTAGAAATTCAACAGCTTCTTACTTATGTTAATTCTCCCTCTCTATAGCCCCTATTAATAGACTATTCAGCAGTTAATACATTTTCAATAGCAAAAGACTCAATATGGAACCCTAAAAAGCGAATCACATATTTCATACAGAGCTCGCATCTCCGCGTCGCGTTCCGTGAAATGACACGACCATTGTGATTGGGGGCCAAGTGTCGAGGCCATTTCCGTGTGAAATGTGCCTTATATTTTTACCTTATTTTGTGAGAAAAGGATATCTGATATATGGATGCTGTTAAGCATTCGTGTACTAACCCACAGAAAAAATATGTATGAATGCAGCTATGTTCTTTAGACGATTTAGAACAAGACTGCATTCAAAATTTAACAACAAAAAAATTGTGGATTAGGACACTAATGCTTAACAGCGACCATATGGAAAATGTTGAAGCGTGTTTTCAATTTGTTGTTTTCTAATCTATTACTGCACGTTACATGTATGCTTTTACGTATTTAAATTATTAGCTAGTAAATTCGATTTGTTAGTTTTAGAAATAAATTATAGTGTTGTTACAATTTATATAATTCAGACACCATTTCGATCGTGTTATAATTGAAACACTAAGGCATATTTTTGTTAAGGATACGTTTTATCAACAATAGAACACGTATCCTGTTTGAATAATAATATACAGGGTAGGCTACCCAATCGTTGGTAGTCATCCTGTTATTGGCACCGTATGACATTCTATAGAATTAACTCCTTAAATGGGTCTTATACTGTTCTTTTATAACATTTTATGCTTTATGTATAACAAAGTAGCAACTTTATTTCCTTTTAATGTAATTATAGTTACCTTGTAAAACGTGGACTCTAGCAATAGCTTTCATTTGTAGAGGGGCTTCCAGGGCGCAAGTGTAGTTCCCAGCATCCTCCATTTTTAAGCCGGCGACCTGTGAAATGTTAGTCATAATTAACTCTACCTTAAACTATTCAAGTTTGGTTACGCCTAATCAGTAGATATCGGTTTTAGCAATACCAAAATAGAGTATCGTAATGGCTTAGATACATAATATAGTTTTAGAGTGAAATAGAGTAAAATAACATAAAATCCGTTTAAAATAATCTTGAATCATTTTCAGCATGAACATACAGTATTTTCATACGTCGCGTTTAACGTTTTAAAAGCGTTATTGTTGGTAAAAACTCTTACGGTCTTACTTCAAAAGATTTATACACCTGTTGAACAGTTGATAAAAAAAATCAGTACAAAATGATCTCAAAAAAACTGTTCAATAGATGTTTAAATATTTTGTGGTAAGACCGTTAAAGTCAGTTATCAAGGCAATGCCTACTTATGCAACATAATATTATTATAATTATCTCAAAACATGTTTCTGCGAGAAAAAAAATATAATGGGACAACAAAGTTAGTAGTATCTCCAGTTTAAGCGCGACCCTCGCTCGTAGCATACTAAAAGCATGCTACGATGGTCGCGCTTTAACTGGTCATCTATAGCTTAACAGTAGTGTCAATATTTTGGTTTGGATAATCAATACTGAAAACTATATGTGTCGAGCTAAAGGGCGTGTCACACGGTGAAGATAATATAAAATAAATATTATCTTAGAGCGTATTTTAGAATATCACTCACCATAGAAATCCTATGAACACGACGAAGTTAATTTATATTTCATCTTCAGTATCTTAAGATACCGAGCGAATAAGCAAATATATGGAAATATATATTTTGTGTCTTCATAATATTATGTTTTCTTAAGATACGAAATATTACGCAGACTCGTAAGGAAATGAACAGATTTTTAATAATATCGTATCTTAGCCGTGTGTGATAGCCTAATGGTCGATTTACACGGGTGACTAACGGGTCGATTTTAGTCACCCGGCAAGTCACCAGTCGACAGTAGTATTTGCAGCAAGCGATCGCTTGCGACTGAACGTTTGCACGGTCGATTTTAGTCACAAGCCGCATGCGGCCATTGGCCGCACGACTTTGGGGCTTGCGACTTTAGCCGCATGCGGCGTAGTCGAATTGCCATTTACACGGTCGATTTTCGCCGTGCGGTGTAAAACGTGCGGCTTTAGTCACCCGTGTAAATCGGCCATAAGATACTATAATATTTTATATTTGGGCATCTTAAGATAGAATATTATAGTATCTTCACCATGTGTGACGCGCTAAACAATGAAATAGATTGGATTAAACAGTACTTACGTACATTAAAGCCGGGCCTGTCGGTTTTATTAGGACTAATGATTCGAACATTGAGATAAATTATTAGCCCTAACTTTGCCAATTCCTGGGAACATTTTTAGACGATTGTTGATAGAACTTTTATTTTTATCCTTAAACTTATCTATATCACATAATATTATGCTCCTTTATTAGTTCTAAACAATACTCTTCTTTTATAAAAAAGAGTAACTGCCTATCATTTTAATGGATGTATTAATGTGATATTACGTTTAATACACTTCTAATGATTTCACTCTTATTACATTATACTTGTGTCATTTTATCGCTATATCAGATAATATATGTCTCTCATTATAATAAAATAACGTAAATTTACTTTTAATGAGGATAATGACGAAGACTGTACGACAAACAAAACCAGTATCTTTTCTACAGTTTATTCCCTAACTACGTCGCATATTTTATCCCGTAATTGTGTGCTTAATAAAGTGTTTATTTTCCTTTAACGAGGTATTTAGTGCATAGAACAGAGTGGAGGACCGAGGCAGACTTTACACAATAAATACATTAGGGAAATCCAGTACACCTACACGGCACGGCTCGGTACAGATAATATGGTGTGGTGCAACATGCAGCGGATGCAGTTTAATTAAAACAAGAGTGAAGTTTCCTACTGTTTTTAATAGCTGTGGATTTTATAATATTTTACGATTATTGGTAATATCCAGTACACCCACACGGTACAAACAGTACGGTGTGGCGCAACATGTAGTGAACAGCAGCAGGCAGTTTATTGGGAACAATGAACATAACATTGTAGTAGAGGAGACAGTGGGAGATCGACCTTCACCGATCTGATAACCAGATGAGACATATTTTTTTATCAAATATAATTTATAAACAAATATGCCTATAATTACTTGCCTATCTAAAAGTGCTCATTGCTACTTTTAATTAAATTAACTTTAATCGATTTTTTTCATCACTTTCATTCTTTTGATAGCCAAATTAATCTTATTTCCCTGTTAGTTTTTAACACACAGAATATGCCTCAGTAGGCTTGCCTACTCATTTATGTGTAGAGCTACTTGGCAAGCCGATGTGAACAGGTAAGTAAATATAGGTGACTCCATCGTTCTGCTAACTTTCGATAAAGTTATATCAAATTTTAGATTATTTTATTACAAAATCAGTCATATAGACTTGCCTGCAAAAAATCATACTTAAAGTACTGTTGCCTCGCTAAAAATAACCATGAGCACTTTTAGATTGGCAAGTAATTATAGGCATATTTGTTTACAAATTATATTTGATAAAAAAATGTCTCATCTGGTTATGAGATCGGTGAAGGTCGACCTCCCACCGGCTCTTAGACTATTGGGATTTTACTCTGTAAAATCCCAATAGTCTAAGAGTATAAGTGGATATAAGTGATATCCAGTACACCTACACAACATGGCACGGTACAGATAGTAGGGTGTGGTGCAACATGCAGCGGATGTGGCTTAATTAAAACAAGAATTGAAATTCTAGGGCCATATTTCATATTTCAAAATGTTTTTGACAGCTGTGATTTTAGGTATTTGTAAGAATATTATAGATATCTACTATACCTACAGGCTACACGTCACGGCTCGATGCGGATAATAGGGTGTGGTGCAACATGCAACGGATGCAGTTTAATTAAAACAAGAGTTGAAATTTCATTGTCGTGTGATATAACATTTTGTAATTGTTTTTACCGTGATTTTAGCGTTTTTGAGTGTTAGTGATATCTAGTACACCTAAGCATGGTACGCGTATAATGCAACATTGAGCGAATGCACTTTAACTAAAACAAGAGTTTAAATTATAGTGCCATTTTCTTTATGGTTTTAATGGATGTGATTTTCTTCTAACGAGGCATTTAGTACGTTTCGCAAAGAGACGAAAACGAAGGCAGATAATTTATAGCGGAGGACGAAGGAACAATAAATATACATTTAAAAAAATCAAGTTTCATGTTTTTAGGAACAATAAATATACATTTTAAAAAGTCAAGTTTCGGGTTTTTAATAATTTCGATAATATTTTGAAAATTCATTTTATCTGCACGTTTTACGTTAAATTTATTTAAAAAGTTCAGAATTATTTTGACCATTCAAAAAAGCTATTATTTGGAAATCATGAAACATAATTTAAGTACTCATAATGGTATTAATGACCTTTATATTATCTGTTAAACAACACGAAGAAACTTATGCAAAATTAACAACATTATATCAGATAGATACAGTAATTTTCATTGAAATTCTAATGAGCTAATGTTAACATCTCCACCCGGTAGCTGGAGCTCGCTAGTAATTAAAAAAAACTAACGCAATTTTTCAACACGAGAATAACGGCGAATAAACTCGCTATAAGTTGCGCCACAATCTTGGAGCGCCTTAATTGAACCCATCAAACTGTGTCGGCTGTATACATAGTGAGTAATTAAGAATTTATTGTGTCATTCGTATTTTTATGCTTTATTTTCAAGACTTTATGTTTTCATGATTTTCCAATATCAGTAAAATTTTGGGTGTTTTACAATTTTAATACCAAAAATATGGATTGTATATTATTACTAGCTGTCCCGCCAAACATTGTTTTGCCATTTAAGTATTTCGGCCTCATCATTATTTTATTGAAGTGACTAAATAAGCATGGCACCATGGCAACGTCCATCGCTATCCCGTCGCACAAGCAATGGTCGCCGTCAGTCTCGAGTTATAATTATTTAATATTATTTATTCAACAAATGCACTTATCTACTATATCAAAAATTTGGTAAAAATCAGGAAAGCCGTTTCGGAGGAGTACGATAACTAACATTTTGACACGAGAATTTTATATTATAAAGGTTATACTTTATAACGAGGTAGAGATAAAAGATACCATGCACCATGATCAAAATAATATGTTTTTCCGGACACTATTTAAAAGGACCTAGTTCGAAAGTAAAAATAAATATTTTTACATTACAGATAAAATATGATTATTATTATAATCGTGACGACAATAATACAATCGCTATAAAGTTACTATAACAATATATACCACTTTGAAGACATCGATAACGTAAAAATACTGAAACAACATTGAACGATGGTGATGAATACATAATGTAATGAATGTTTAAGCATCACTTACCTGCGTCTATCCTATTAAATGCGTCAGAATATTCAAACCGAAATTAAATTTGATTTAGATTATATTACAATTGCTAAAGTAAATTAATATTCATGAACTCCTCTGTTTTTCTCGGGAATATTTTAAGGCGAGTTCATAAGAAGATTCACTTTTGAGAAGAAAATTAAAATGAATTTTTGGTCGCTGAAGTAGGCTCTTATTTATAACCATAAATATTTACTTCTTTTTCCTTATAAATGGTTAAATATAACAACATTTTCATAATAAAAAAGTATTACCTAAGAAGAAAATTAAAAACTTCTAAAGCCGTTTAAGAACTGTTTTTCAATTTAGTAAAGTAATTATTTCTGGAGAAGCAAACCGCATACTGACCGCAGATTTAAATAAAGAAGGAAAGAGAATAACAACATAACAAGCGTCGCATACGATACGAACCTAATCCCAACCACCAAAAGTCCAAAACTTGTGAATCCAAACACTCTGTTATTAGTGAAAGTCAAGGTAATGGAACTACGTGATGTATTACGAGTACTTGATATAATGGCGGCGTAATGGAACCGACGAGGCGTTGCTCTGAAATTACGTTCGCCGAGAATCGAGATGTATTTTCTATGAAATATTATACTGAAGAATAAACCGTGTATGCTCGAAAATTGGAGCCCGTTTTTAAGAAACGACCATGTTATACTCTTAGCGACTTCGCTGTTCCAATTTACTCCTGAAGTTTTTAAAGATCATAATTTCAAGTTGTGTTGTTGCTATCTAGTACTTGGCATAATTTTTTGAAATGTTATTATAGGCAAAGAAATATAATGGATTGCATGCAACGTAACAAATACCGATGATGATCATAAAAAACAATTCCAATAAAATTACAATTAACATAAAATTTAAAGCAGAAAACAATGCAATAAGCGTTGTCGATTAAGAAGTTTTGATAAAAGGAATTGGGTGTACAAAAGCAATTCCAAAATAATTACCTGAAGATGGCTTGTAAGAGTTAAGAGGTCCGTCTCCACGAGCACTCCTCCCCGGGTCTCGTCCAGGGGGGTGGTATTGTTCCCTCTATACCAGTGCAATTCCGGGGTCGTCTCTCCCGGGTTTAAGTGCAACACGGCACATTTAAGGGATAACGTCTCCCCGCTTTCAAGGAACGCCTCCTTGCTCATTTTTATCTCCGGCGCTAAAAGAAAATATAAATGTTTTGTTACACAAATTAAAATCTACTTCCTACCGTTTTGCTTCGAGCTTTTAGTGTAACATAAATTTTCCGCGAGGCAGCAAAAATTTGATACTTTACATTTTAATATCTCGTTTTATACGTATTCAATATTGAATTTCGGGGCCTCGCCTGGAGGAATTTACCTGATACAACGATTTTGATTGGAGCATTATAAAATGGAGGGAAAATTTGGACGTCACTGTTACTAAATTAAGAAATACCTTGTTTATCACGAAACATCCACATAATTGCGTAATTGTCCCTGAATGCTTTATTGCTCCAAATATTTCGCACTTAATAAAAATGCAGGCTTCATTTTTGCGATATCGACAGTACATTTTTGCTACATGAAAATAAATTGAAAAACAAAATAGAACCAACAAAAAGTTACGGAAAATTTCAATCCTTCAAGGGAAATGAATGAAAGAATACAAGAACACAATTTCCTGTCGAACGCATAACCTAAAATCGGACATAACCTAAAAAAAGAACTCGTACATCCACTATTTTATCGCCTCAATGTGCGACCGTGCTTCGGAAATACACACGACTGGAACAATTTTACGATAAAAATGTCTCCTGGGATATCCTCTCGAAATTTATGATTTGTAGCTTTTGGAGCTGGGTAAAACTATTATTTTATAGCTTAACCACCTATTCTTCATGATAAATTAATAAGTGAGCGTGGACGGTTACTGTCATAATTACTAACTTCAGATTTTAGATAGCGTTCGGGTTCTTAGTAATAAAATAAATAATTGAAAAGTTATCTACTGAAATACACTTTTACAAAAGGACTAAAATTGACTAAGACTACCTACAGCTAAATATCAAATGGGGTACCTAACATAATGCAGAATGCAGTAAATGTTAATAGGAATTTCAGAAATTAAGTTAAGTACAGTAAAAAAAAATTGAAATTTATTTCATATGAAATGAACTTGACTTTAATTTGGTTAACGTCACCTTTTAAATACACCTGTACAAGAATTTCGCCAACATGTTTTAATAATAAATGGTAGATATTGTGTAGGCTCCCAGGGATCTCTTTATTAAATTCTAGTAAACTTGGCGACTTTCGAATATTCCGAATTCCTCATGTTGAAAGTGATGACAAAATTGCAAAATTTTAAGCAACATCTTTAAGGTCACAACTTAATTTTATGATACTTTTTGTTGCACTTGTGGTTTCGATTTTTTTATAAATGCAAAATGAATACAAAAATAATTATTATTGTTGTTGATTTGTAAACTTTTGCAATCACTTAAATCTTTTCAAAACAAACATTATATTTCGCGACTTCATTCTTAGCGATTTATGCTTACTTGTTGTATAGTGGCGCTCCCATGCGTCACCCTTGCACGTATTTTAGAGATATGTAAAAAAAAAAAATGTCACTGTCACTAAGTCACCTGTCATGATTCATGACTTTTCCGGCGCTTAGACTCGAGCTACTCATTCCGTGTTTTCGTGCCGAACCCTTCGCACCTTACCTACGGTCAACGGTGTGGAGCTTTCAACATGGGGAAGAAGCGTTGGAGTCCGGATAGCGAAGAAAATATTCGAAGAAAAATGGGGCGACAAATCGATTCATCCTCGTCAGATATCAGACCAAGTAAGTGAAACTCAGGGGGAATAGCTATAATTATACTTATTTTATATTATAATTTAATAATACCAAGGGATATATCAATAGATAACGCATAATTATAATTTTTTCACGTAACGGTTTTCTGTTACGCAATAAAGATGTACCGTCGAAATTTATTTTTCATCTACCTACATATTTTAATGTAGAATATCTACGAATACGCAACCGCTAATATTACCTACCAACTACCAACTTCAGGGTTTTCGCTGTTATATTTCATGTAAATTACGAATACGCAACTGCCAAGGTCGGGGATTTTGCTGTTCGAAAACAGACACGCAACTACCAACCTCAGGATTTTTGCTATCATATTTTGATGCAAATTACGAATACGCAACTGCCAAGGTCGGGGCTTTTGCTGTTCGAAAACAGACACGCAACTACCAACCTCAGGGTTTTTGCTGTCATATTTTGATGTAAATTACGAATACGCAACGGCCAAGGTCGGGGCTTTTGCTGTTCGAAAACAAACACGCAACTAGCGAAATCGGGGTTTTTGCTGTTAAAGAATATATAAATTTTTTTTTTACACCTACCTACATGTTTTCATGTACATTACGAATAATTGCAAATAATTCAGGGCTTTTGCTGTTTGGAAACAGACACGTAACTGCCAACATCAGGATTTTTTCTGTTTGAAAACGGACGCACAACTATCGAAACTGGGGTTTCCTTGCTGCTATAGAATATAATATTATTTTTTTTAACATCTACCGACACTTGATGTACATTACGAATACGTAACTGCAAATATCAGGGCTTTTGCTGTTCAAATAATATGATAATACAACTGCAAATATTGTGGTTTTTGACAGATCGTGATGATCCTGTTCAAGAAGTTGATCGCGCGCAGACCATATGGCCCTTACTCCTGGAGGAATCCGCGCCGGTGCTGAATCTCACACCTGCGGTCGCCCCAACGTCGTTGAAATCGGCACCATCTACGGGGCGTGATGGCGATCAGCCGCAGGAACAGACGAATGACGGGACACCAGGTAAGGAACCTCAGCCTATTCAGGACGAAAGGTCTTGCAACTTCTGGGCGACGTTCCAGAAACAAAAATAAATACTCGGCCAAAAAACCAGTCCACAAAGATATTGTGGGTTGGTGGCACGAGGTTATTATAAAGATTTTTTAATAATTGAATTGTAACAATTGAATACCTGTCGTGTCTGCGATTCACACGATCGAGGTATTAAAGGACAAAGAGGCGCTAAATGCAAATCTGATAATAGTGACAAATAACTTTTCGGGGAAGAGTTTGCTGAGAGGCTAAAAGTGGCTGAATCTTTTCAACTGTTGATCTGTTGATCAAGCTCCAGAAGAGAAACTAAGTTTCCCAGTAGCATTAATATACAATTTTTCTTTGTTTTCTACAAGCACGAGCGCCGTCCCGCCTGCCGCAGTGCCGACACGCAGTTCTTAGATAATACCGAAACCTAGATCGGTGACAAAATATTCATACTAAAATTGAAAATTTAAACTCTAAAGCTGTGGACACTAGAAAGGTATTGTCAATTTAAAAACGTTAAAATTAAGGATAACGGCACTGTCTTAAACAATTTTTATCACCTAATAAGTAATTGTTATAATATGACCAGGAAGCCAATTCTCAGAACGTGAGAAAATCTCACCTTCGAAAAAATTACCCAATTATGAGATTTTTACGAACGTAACACAGTTTGTGTATTCTCAAAACTTCACATTCGAGATATTCCGTGCAAAGATCGCTCGAGTCGAACGAGTAGGACCGGTTATTTCTACGATGGTGGAATTCGTACACCAATTTACACTCCTATTGGTGCATAGACGTTCGATTGGAAACCGGTTTCTGCACGATACAATTTGTTGCTGTGAGTTTGTGTATTCTCAGAACTTCACACTAGAAATGTTTCGTGTAAAGATCGCTCGAGTCATACGAGTGCTAGGGACCGGTAGATGTCGGAATTCGTACACAAATTCGCCCTCTTATTGGTGGATATGTAGCAAAGAAGTACAAAATTTCGTACTTACTTGTGTTTCTTTTGCGATATAATAACTTACTAATTATAAGTTAATGTGTTTAAACTTTAAAAGAAACTATTTATAATTTCGTTAAATTAAAATATAAGTAGCTGAATTAGACTACATATTTTTATCAGAACTTTTGTTCTAATAAATTGTATACTGTATACATCTATACATATAAAAATAGATTTCCAATTGTGTTAGTAACGCTAAAACTCAAAAACGGCTGAACGGATTGGGCTAATTTTAGTCTCAAAATATTCGTAGAAGTCCATGGAAGGTTTGAAAGTGACACGTAGTTCACCGGGACAGCTACTTTTTGGATAATTACGTTTATCAAAATATGTTGATGACAAGTACATCTTATCTTCTTATATTATATAAAATTCTCGTGTCATAATGTTAGTTACCTTACTCCTCCGAAACGGTTTTACTGATTTTTACCAAAACCGCCAGCGGCCACGACCGGCCACGGGCGGCCGCAGTCTTCACTATGTATTACAGTCATGAAGATAAAGCTTAAAAACATATGACACCGAAAGTGTTAGCTGTGTTAGCCTCGCCGCGGCTGCCATTCCGGTTTGGCGCGCCGCGCGGCCCTTGGAGGCCGAGCGGGTGCGCGCCATTCGTGTCCCGACAAGTCCCGACTCCCGACGGAACCACTCGGGCTGCGGCCAGCGGCAGGCTGCAGACAGTCTCGCGCCCGCTTCCGATTACGAAAGTTATTGTGATATTACTTATATTACTATAACCACAGAATAGATAATACTTAGTACAAGTACTAAAACGCTGTATTAGAATAATAAGTGTTGTTTTAGTAGTCTCTTTCAATACTTGTTATAATTATTGATAAGTGCATTAGTCAAATAAATAACAGTAAATTCGGCGACCAAATTATTGCGTACGTTGCCGTGGTGCCATACTTATTTAGTCACTTCAATAAAAATATAAGTATTTAATTGTTCTTTACAAAATATTATAAAGAATAAAAGAATAAGTAATTTAGTTTTTAATGCTTCAAGCCCCAAGCGGTCATCGGCGACCGCGATAACAATAGATAAGCTATAATTGTGTCTCGTATTAACTACCAGTGGAGGGGCAACCCACACCGCCCACGCCTTGCGCCGCCTCTGTTAACTACAAATAATATAGGTAAGTATATTGCAAAACAACCCCGCAAAACAATTTGCCAAGATAGCTAGTAATATTATAAAATCAATTATTTTGTAAGCTTTATTTACTAGAATACACTTAAATATCTTCGCACGTTGCAAAATTTGTCCAAGCGTTTTTTTAATGCCGAAACGGAACGCAAAGTTTAGTCTATGGCAGGAACACCTCGATAGGTCGATTGGTAATTTGTTCGATTGGTCCCCAGAATACGAGTTATAAGGATCATTCGAACTTGCCAGTAGAAATGAATAGTTCAAGAAATAATTTTACGAGGATTTAGTTATTAATTACAAATAATTATATTATATTATGCATTGAGATTTGAGATATTATAAGTACTACGTAATCATATGGCAAAATAACCGCAAAACAACTTGTCGGGATAGCTAGTGGTGTAATAAAATCAATTATTTCGTAAGCTATATTTACTAGAATACAATTAAATATCTTCGCACGTTGCAAAATTTATCGTAGCGTTTTTTTTTTAATGCCTAAAGAACGCAAAATAATGTCAATGGCAGAAACTCCACGATACTCTATTGGTCCCCAGAATACGAGTTTTACGTATCATTCGAACTTGCCAGTAGACATGAATAGTTCGTGAGATAATTTTACGAGGGAAAATGTTCACATCCTGAGAATTGCCTCCCAGGATCGATTTAATTAAAGGACGCATATTCTTCGATACCGATTCATTAATCTCGTAGATAATATTATAGTATATAATATATTATATACCATTCGCCATAATAATACGTACTGCTCCATATATCTTTACTAAGATTTTGGAACCAGTTATTAACGATGTAAAAAGAATTAAGAAAGTAAATTGGTGCTAGTATGTATATTATATTTACATAATTAGGTTTATATTCCTAGGTGAAACTTTTAAAGGTTGTCAGGAATGTATATAGTTAATAGTTATACTTTCCTCTCGTAATGTATTTGAAAAAATGGGTTTTATTATTATTAATGAATCGAAGATTAGGATACTACCTAATATTAAATGTAAATTGTTTCGTTTTTAATTCTGCGTCTATAATTCTGGAACTACCACAGGAAAATATTAAATACCACAAAAAAAAATCATTTATGAATAGAAAGAATTAGGAAATGTAACTTAATTTTTTATAACCTTTCCAAGATCCTAGTTAAAATCAGTCAATAATCTTTTCAAAAGATGTTCTAAGCCAAAAAGCTGAGCTAAGAAAATGTGAAATAAAATAATTTAAATTTTCGTTAGAAATTTTCTCAGATGCTTCTAAAACTTTATTTTTGTAATGAACAAAGATACCATGGACATTGTACTAGCAATGAAATGAGATCACTTATTGAAATACAAGGCAGCCTTTTTTGCTAGGTATCTTAGTAGTAGTGAATTTTTTTTTTAGTCGATCGATAATATACGATCGCTATTTTGCGTATAAACAGAATGGGTAGCGTCCAATTATAGTTATTTGAACTATATAACCAGGGAAAATTTAGCAATGGTGTGAAGATAAGAAAATAAGTAACGAAGGTGGTGAATTCGACGTAGATTCATTTACTATTATAGTCTAGTGCCATAGTACGTAGTTACGTGGTACAAAGACCCTGATGATTGACATAGCCGTACAGCCGTAGTTCCCATTGTTTAAGGAATTATCTAAGAATCATAAGCATATTATTATTCGTAAACCTGATATTAACTTGTTAAATCTACTTATAAAGTCTTGTAACATCTTCATCGCTCGCTACGCCTATAGTTGCCGCGAGTCGTGAGGTTATCCGGGAGTACATACTGGAGGTCACCACTGTCTGAGGAATGTGTTGAAATAATACTAAATTCTTTATCCGATAATACATATTAAATGCAATACTATAGTGGTATAAAACAATGGATAATGTTTTGGAGAACACATAACTACGATTTATATAATTTGCCAGTCGATAGGGTAATAGCTTTTCTGTCAGATAAACTGAGCCAATGTGCTAAATATAGCACATTAAATTATAAAATAGTTTTAAACCTGCCCAATCATTAATATGTACTAATTTAGAAAATGATATCAACTCAAGAGGTATATGAAAGGAACTTACAGAATGAGACTTATTAAGCCGAATAATAAGAAGTGAATTGGGATACTAATATTGCCCTATCGTTTATATCTCTGCAGTGGCCCAACGAAAATGGTTCTGAAAGTTCTTGCTAAGCAAACTGCCACTTTACTTGCACTTGTTTCAGTGCATAGGGTACAAAAAAATTAGGTGTAATAACTAATAAAATATGTAGTATTTATTTTACTAAAAAAGATGAGGTTTTAATCTACGTAGGTATTGCTTACCGGATATTATAAAAACAAAACATAATATGTGATTGATTAATATAATTACTGTAGGTTATTGGTGGAAACTTAAAGGTGAAAACTTTTTATGATAAAAACTTCTAAGCTTTATAGTTTTCAACCGGTGCTTAAACTTCCTTACTATTCACAGGACCATAAGATTTATCCTGCATTATTATACCTCTTAGAACATTTAAATAAAAGGAAAAATTATCGTAAATGAGATTACCCTTTTTATTCGTTTTCGTAAATCATATAATAACAAATAACAATTGTACTCAAACATTAAGTAACTGGATCAAAGACATTACTATTAGGTAAAAGGGGTATTGATACTTCAATTTTTGGTCCATATAGCACTCGCTATACAGCTACGACGAAAGCTAATAAACTGGGAGTCAACATAGAACCAATCAAAGAATCTCTAGGATGGAGTAATAGTTAATGCCTACCTCTATTATATTCGCTAAATTCTATAATAAGGAAATATTTTTCCCCAATCTAGACAGAATAAAATTTCGTAAATATTAAGTATAATTTATGTTATAAGAAAGAAATGTATTTATTTTAGTCAGTTACTTCAAATGTTATCTAAGATCATAATAAGGAGTACTTAAAGAATATTTGTAATATGAAGGAATATTATATTTTGTAATATTGATAATTATTTAGATATTAAGTATTTCCATTTACCAATGATAATATTATAATAATTATCACACATTTTTTGTACTTAATTTAAAACCATAAATAAAAATAGAGAATAATTACTTAAACATTTTATATTTGTTTTACTCTAAACATCATACAACAAGTAAGCATAAATCGCTAAGAATGAAGTCGCGAAATATAATTGAAGATCAAACGAACTTACCTTAAGTGAAGTTCGATCACAATTATATGAGCGACTTCATTCTTAGCGATTTATCCAAACCCACCCCATATTACAGGTGAGTCGACTAATACTTTGACTGTGACCAGTCTCTCCCTACCCAAGTTACAAATATAAAATGAACACCGCAGGTAAGTTATATTATTTTGCTCTAAACAAAATGAGTAGCTCGAGTCTAAGCGCCGGAAAAGTCATGAATCATGACAGGTGACTTAGTGACAGTGACATTTTTTTTTTTTACATATCTCTAAAATACGTGCAAGGGTGACGCATGGGAGCGCCACTATACAACAAGTAGATAAGCATAAATCGCTAAGAATGAAGTCGCTCATATAATTGTGATCGAACTTCACTTAAGGTAAGTTCGTTTGATCTTCAATTATATCCTCCAAAAAGCCTTCTCACGCTCATGTTAAAGGACTTATGACACGTACAAGTATATTAGGCGCCTTTTCATATTTCGCATAAAATATTTATTACGTTTTATGTAAATAAGTCTATTTTATGATCACAATGAGGTTAAATTCTTTGCCGTATGAAGACGTCTTCCGTTCCGCATAAGTGAAATTTCAATCGTCACGTCACGTAATTTTGCTCGGAAATATTATTGGCTATGAACAGGATGTATTATTATATTTTCTTAACCATGTGAACATAATAATTGTAATGAACGATGCGAGACGTTTATTAAATGCGACTCAGAACTGAAATAAGGTATTGACCTACGTATTGACTTATTATTATTGAAAGACATTTGGTAATAGAATTGTTATTCTTTAAAAGTGAAAAGGTTGATTTGAAGGAGGGAAAATAAGTAGAAAGAGAGGAAGAATTTAAATATTAAAAGGATTGTTAAAGTAAAAGTAAAAAGAGAAGGAGAATTTGAAGATTGTAATTGACTTTACCATGAACCGTTAGTTGAAATCTTCTGAGCATAGGTGGGTGAGTGGATACATGGCAGCAGTATATCCCAGAGTCCTGGACCTTCGCGTCAGACAGCATCAACTTCCAATTCTCCCCAGCTAAATCTACTCGGTATCTGTAAGAAAATATTATAAAAAAACCTATTGTATAATATTGTAGTGTATTGATATATAAAGATGGATACGCCTACCAATGGTGGGGCTGGGAAGGGATGGTCGCCAGACGTGAGAGCTGTTGCTCACTTCTTCACCAGCCATCGCCAGAGTTATAGTAGTGTTCAGTTATACAGTAATCTGTGTTTAATTCACTCGCCCAGCCATTGTATATACTGTACATATTATATTCGCCCTATTAATGTTATATAATACTCGTTGACTACGCCAACTCCGTTGCGCCAAAATTCGTTTGTCAGGTGGGAACCGTGATTTTTTTCGGGATAAAAAGTTTCTTAACACCAAATTTCAGCAAAATCAGTTCAGCGGTTTGGGCGTGAGGAGGTAAGAAACAGACAGATAGACTCACTTTCGCATTTATAATATTTGTATGCACTGAAATGACTCATATTTTTAGTATACGGATTCATTCGGTCTTGAGATCAATTATTTTCGAAGACAATAACCAAGGAAATAAATAACTAGGAGGTTTGTAGGCTCTTTATCGAACTCAAATGTTGGCTACAAGGATTTCGGTAAAGCATTCGATATGAATTGTCAATTGCGTCCACACGTGTAAACTAATTCCGCTGATTGGCGTGATGGCGTCGCATTCACTGAATAACAAAAGGGGTTGTTTTGAACACGGACTTTTGTTATAATGGATTCCAGGTAACATGTCATTTCGCGTTGGACGTAGAATTATTATGCATTGAACGAAAGTTCATAATCAACAGTGTGAAATCGTGGATTGTGAATAATATGATGCGAAATAAATAGGTGTGAATTCTAATAAGAATGTGCGCGGTCCTAGAGGGGAGAAGTTTTAGGGTTACAATTTCAAGTTGGCCGACTATCGTACAAACCACAGAAATAGATCAAGATAGAAGCGCAATGTCGCTCCAATTTGTATGAACACGAGCGTGTAACTTTGTTCAAATCTACTTCTATCTTGATCTATTTCTGTTGTTTGTAGGATAGTCGGCCAACTTAAAGTTGTATATCTGCGGAGACCCTTACAGGAGCCATGAAAATCTAGGTTTATTAAGCTATTGCAAAGCTTTTATGACGAGCTTTGAGCGCGGCGACCGAATCAAGAAATTCCGTAATGAAAAAAAACCTAACACGCCCACACTCTGACCGCGGCATTGCTTTGCCACACTGCTGAGCCGGTCGGAGCGGCGTTGCGTACGGTGTTTGTGTGCGTGCGACTAGAGATGCGAATTAAGATAATTGCGTTGATAAAAAGTAATATGCAATAGTTTTATCGCGGTAGTCCCAGAGTGCCTTATTCTATTACCTAGTTTTTACGCTTCCCCCCTCCCAAAATTTTAGGATATGGGATCAAGCCTGGATTTTCGTACATTTTAATCCAGAAGGTACCATTACCAGCTTGAGGCCCAATTTCACCAACGACTCTTTATGCTCGAATTTGTATCATGTTACCCCTTTCGTTGTTCATAATATGAATGAAAGAGAAGTGTATAACATTTTAACAAGCTGTTAATACTAACAGACGTCGCGTTATTTGATTACAACGGACGAGATATTTGATTGCAACGAAATTTTAAAGTTTCTATACTACAAATTCAATATGAGACGCTACTTGTGTCGACACACTCGCCTCGTCCCATATTCAGAGCACCTCGAGCTGTGCGGGCGCAGCCGCAAACCAAGCAGAGAACCTCAAGCGGCGCAAATATGAGAACCTCAGCGGAGATCTTATATTTGAACCGTTTGGGGTGGAAACTCTAGGCGCATGGGGTCCGGGGGCACATAAGCTTTTTAGAGGAATATCTAAGAAGCTTGTTGAAGCCACCCGAGACCCCAGAGCTGGGAGCTACCTGGCACAGCGGATAGCAATTGCCATCCAACGTGGCAATGCTGTCAGCTTGCTGGGCACTCTGCCAGATGGGGACGACTTGGGCAAGTTTTTCTTTTTATAGTTTTATATTTAAAGTTTGTATATATAATATATTATTTATTGTCATAATCCATACTAGTACTAGTAATATCATAAATTGCGAAAGTGTGTATTGTATCTGTCTGTCTGTTACCTCTTCACGCCCAAACCGCTGAACCGATTTTGCTGAAATTTGGCATGGAGATACTTCTGGGAAGGGACATAAGATACTTTTTGGTCCGAAAAAATGTACGGATCCCGTGTGATAAACGAGTTTAGGCGCAGCGGAGTTGCGGGTATCATCTAGTATTTTAATATATTATACAATAAAATGCACTAGACCAAAGCGGGAACTTTATTTAGTATAATATTCTCTACATTATAATATTAATAATAATTCCTTATTTAATTTGAAATAGTACAATAATTAAAAAGGTTTAAATACTGCCTGATATTTTTTTAAACGTAACTCACCTGACATCAGCTGTATGTCGTTCCAGATCAACTGTCAGTAATTCGAAATTCTGATCTTCAGACACCCTTAGCCAGGATACCTGTAAGATAATGACATTATAAAGACCTGTAGCATAAAGCCTGAATACCCTACAGGCTTCGTTTGAAGAACGCTCCTCGTATTAGACACTTCTTTAAACATGCTTTAGGGAGCTCTTAGTTCGAAATCGACTTGTAAGTCGAGCATTACTTTTTTTATAAGGTGAAATCTTTACCTTATCGAAAAGTAAATTTTATTTATTTATTTAATTCAGGCATGGCCCATATTATAAATACCTTATAGACTAACATCTATATATTAATACGTGAGCCAAAAACTTTGTATCCCTTTTGACGAAAAATGGGGAAACGTAGGTGAATAAAATTTTGCACAGTTATAGTTTATATGGTGAAGGAGTGCATCGAGCTAATATTATTTTGAAATTATGCTTTTATCATACATTTTTTTAACAAATAAAACATTACACACACTACAACACACACACTAGGAAAAATGACAGATTTTTGAGTGAGAAGCCTATACATACGAATTATACTCTTTTATTTATGGTTAAAGTCTGTTGACAACATGTTGACAACATTGACAACAAGGTGACAAATTGAAAATGGATTATAGTTTTTTTTCATTGAATCTTAGATACTATAAGACAATGCTTACACGGCCAGTCTGAGATCAGCTGAGTCCCAGAGACAAGAGTTGAAAAAAATATGATAAAGTCAATTTTTTTTTACAAAATATAGGTAGTAGTCCTAATGTTGTTGAAATTAAGGTCGAATTTCGACCATTGGGCGATCTCTAGTACATACAATTATACTAAAAACTAACACTAACACTAAAACACTAAAGCCCTTAAAAATTAAGTATATAGGTCATCTAAGAATAAGGTAGTATTGTTAGAATAGTTTCTTTATTAAAGCTAATCACACTGCAAAGAAATGCTTTTTAGGGTCACAGCACACAATATATCCATTCGGAAAGGGATCGTCACCGTATCGCCTTTCGCCTCGCCGTCAACCAGGCGTTAACCTAACGTATGCACGTAACCAAAGCGTATCAGTAGCTCCTGTATGTCAACTCGGCTACGGCTAGGCGACGTTGCGCTTACGGCTCGCCGACCGCTGGCCCCAGATCAGTTTGAAGCAAGGGTGGACGGAGAGACGTAAGCATGGGCACGATGAGCCGTAAGCGCGGGGACGCCGAGCCGTAAGCGCGGGGACGACGAGCCGTAAGCGCGGGAACGACGGGCCGTAAGCGCGGGGACGACGAGCCATAAGCGCAGAGATGACGAGCCGTAAGCACGGGGACGATGAGTCAGTCGTAAGCGCGGGGACGATGAGCCGTAAGCGCGGGGACGCCGAGCCGTAAGCTAGTTGACCACGCTTCACATCTCGGTTCAGAGCCTGTTCTGAGGCGAGGCGATTACGTTACGATTCCGCTGTGCGTTGCAGTAGGGAGTTTCATACAAACAATATTGAACGGCTCGAACGATACGGTGTCGATCCCTTTCCGAGTCGATATTTAGTGTAGCCGCCAAATCGCGCGGTTTGGCGGACGCATATAATCCAGCCAAAATTATAGAATATTCGTTTAAGCATTTGGATAATCCAAATACTTACCGTTTTATCCCTAAGCGAAGATACTTGGCAGTCGAACAGCACGGTCGCTCTCGTGTCCGCATCTATAATAGTATCCGAACTCATGTCTCCCTCGAACGAAGGCGCTTTAAATCTGCAACAAAGTAGTTTGCTAAATGATGCACACTCTTATAACGCGCGAACTTCATACTTTATGGATATTGAAGTGAATAACTTGGATCAGAATGCAAGTACGTGGATGGAAGTTTAAAAATATTAGAGATAATAATATTATGAGAAAGACATAATATTATTTGACTAAATATCCCGCGCGTAAATTACGAATTTTACGGAAACCGTACATTTTCCCATAAAAAAAATCTTATGTTCCTACTCCCTTCACTTGGTCGACTCTATATCTGTGCCAAATATTGCCATAAAAATTGCTCCAGTAGTTCGTAATTTCTAATATTTCCCCCGTCTTTCCCACATTTTCCTGAGTTTCTTCGGTCGTATTAGTCTTAGCATGATAATATAATATAGCCTATAGTCTTACTCGATAAATGAGCTATCTAACACTGAAATAAGTTTTTAAATCGGACCTGTAGTTCCTGAGATTAACGCGTTCAAGCAAACATACTCTTCAGGTTTATAATATTAGGTAGGTATAGATTTTTTTAAGTATCGCTTGACAAACTCGAGTCTCGAGTTTATCAAGCGATAGTTAAACAAATCTATGAAAAGACTATGAAAAGTACCAATAACAGGGTCATTATAGGCTCATAAGTCATAACCATGGGACGATGCATGGTATAATATGGTAGTGATGATGATGATGATGATGTATGTAATTTGCATAGTAGCATATGCTTTCCGTTCTTAAAACATCGCCGAAACTCCCAAACTTGTATCTATAGAGAATCAGGAGTTCTCTCAGTACCTTCCGAACCACGGTATACCAGGTATACCTCGGTGCTAAATCTTACTTGCTGGTAGCATATGCCTAGAATACTTCTCACGAAACCGAAGGCACCACATGTTTCCCCATAAATTTTGAGGTGTTCCCTCGATTACTTATGGGTCCTTCATCAGATCACCACTTTTGTGAATATAATTAGCAAATTGGGATGATACCCTTATATACCACAAGAAAATTTTGAAAGTCGGTTAACAAACGGCGGAGTACTTAATCGTTGAATATAAGAAAACGAACATAACACCTCCCCCATTTTGAACGTCGGTTAAAATTGTAGCCCATGTGTTATTCTGGTGTATAAGCTATATTATTGTAAAGTTTCATTAAAATCCGTTCAGTAGTTTTTGCGTGAAAGAGTAACAAACATCCATACATCCATACATCTATACATCCCATACATCCAAACAAACTTTCGCCTTTATAATATTAGTAGGAAGTAGGATGGACACTTAAGAAAGAGGTCATCTATAGAAGAAGTTTTCCACTCGTGGAAAGCCTGGGCGTGTCGCTAGTTTTCATATAAATGCAACTACGAATTAATTTCAGTTGATTTATTTCTAAAATATCCCACTTAGTGAATTCCTTAATGCAGCCGTAATAAACAAGTTCCACTGCAGTCGAACGTTCCCTGTAATTATGCCAAACATTTTAACAGGCGTCTGCTTCGTAAGTTCCTTAAAAACTTTAATTTAAGCGGAAAGAGAAAAAAACATTTCAAATAAATAGGGAATATCCAGGCTAATAAAAATAATAAAAATTTGCGAATGTTCTATATGACCTGAATCTGTTATCTCTGTTGAAAGGTTTTTATATTATATTATTGGACGCTTCACACCACGTCAGTCAGGCATCCATAAAACATCCATGACCCAGGAACGTTTTGTTCCGTTGGCGGGATTCGAACCGACCCCCGGCTTGAGTGCTGACCACCTGCTCAACCACTGAGCCACAGAGGTAGTTTGTATACCAATTAAAATAAGTAATATGAAATTCAGGAAGAATAAGGACAAAGGTATACTGTATCAATTGTTTAGGTTAGGTCAGGTTTATATTAGGAGGTGTGATACGAATTTTACCGGATCATCTACTTAACAATCAATCAATAATATTGTTTCAGCTGTAATATCCTACATACACTTATTAAAACTGTTAAATCTACTTCTCTACAGAAGTAAATTTAAAAATTTTAATAAGTGTCAATGAATGCTGATACTACAATTTTATTTTTATTTTTTATTTCAATTCATAATTCAGCTCTTCAAAAGCTAAAATCACACTATCCGAATGAAATCTGCCGTGTAAATTGTTATTAGTTCTTGTTTCTTTCCATATGTTCTCTATTTAAGCGCTTTCCGATACGATCTGCCACGATATTGGAGATTGAAAATCTTTCTAATATAATATATCATTGGGGATTCGAATAAAACAATGATAAACTTTCCGATCTCCCATTTCAAGAAAATTGCATTATCTATCTTCTACTAGGACTTACTAATATAGTTAAATGTTATACGAAACTATTTTTTTTAATTTTTTTTAATGAAATAAGGGGGCAAACGAGCAAACGGGTCACCTGATGGAAAGCAACTTCCGTCGCCCATGGACACTCGCAGCATCAGAAGAGCTGCAGGTGCGTTGCCGGCCTTTTAAGAGGGAATAGGGTAATAGGGGAGGGTATGGATGGGAAGGGTAGGGAAGGGAATAGGGTAAGGGATTGGGCCTCCGGTAAACTCACTCACTCGGCGAAACACAGCGCAAGCGCTGTTTCACGACGGTTTTCTGTGAGAACGTGGTATTTCTCCGGTCGAGCCGGCCCTTTCGTGCTGAAGCATGGCTCTCCCACGTATGAAAACTTTTAATATATTTTTAATAACAACTGAGCCAAGGTTTGTTTTTTGCTTTTTGTTTTTAAAATTTTTGCTCTTTCATTCCTTTTCCTTTTTAACCGACTTCCAAAAAGGAGGAGGTTATATTATGTTCGTCTGTGGAGATTTTTTTATTTTTTTTTATTTTTTACATTTGTAATTATTAAACTTATGCTCATACAAACTCTAGCGTTTTGCTCAGTCTGTAATTCCGTCTGATTGAAATTGAGTACAGCTAAATTTCAATTAATACTAATCCAATCATAATAGCAACATGAAACTCTATTTTGGTTAATTAATCAATCCAATCAGCAATATTCCAACAAACATACATGGCGCAGTCCCTTAACGATAAAACGTCTGTCCTCAAACTTTACACCGTTATGCTGTGACTGTCCTTAAACTGGGACAATTATATTAACAATGTTTGTTGTAAGGTTTGACATGCCCGGAATATTTGTGTATTCCATTCGTATGCCAGCAAGCTTATTTGATTATGAAGTTTCACTTGGATTACTATCATCTACCGACTTTGTTTTATCTAATTTTTTTTACTGGGATGATTATTTTTAAGATGTAAATGGCAATCTTAGATCCTCTAGTTGATTGATCTTAGAAATCAAAAATTATTTTTGAATAAATAATTTGCAGTTATGTAGTATAATATTCCGTTTAAAAATTATCTCTGTCTCTTAACGACAGAAAATATAAAATATTAATACTAATTCATACCTCCACAGGTTGTTATTGTACTGTAATCAATCAACTACACTAGCCAATAAAATACTGATGATGATGAATCCTATATTGAGTTTTTATTAGGCACGGTCACGAATAACGCTGAAATTTTTAACGTGGCCGACATAATATTGTCGTCAACTCGCTTTGCCAATTGAAACTGAACTTTCGCCTGGGGTAAAACAAAATATGTCGACAGGAAAATTGAAATTTAGCTTCGGAATAAGTGACCTAAAAATATTTATAATTAACGTGCCGGCTGAAAATATTCAACATTTTACTAATTATTTCATAGAAGCGTGAATTTATTCGAAATTCTTCAGCTTAAATATGCGGTAGAGCTTAGATTAAGCTAGGTTTAAATTCATGTAGAGCAGTGTTTCCCTAACTTGTCGGGACCGCGACTCATCTACAAGAAAGTACAAATTTCGCGTAGATTCTATTTGAAATTACTTAAAATATGTAGTAGCTCAACTTTGTTTGCTAAACCTAATTCTCGTATTATAGATGGGCAAAAGCAAGTAAATAGGATATAAATTAGGAAATTAAATAATATATTTTAGCCTTTAGGCTTACAAAGATGGGACACTCGATCATGTCAGCATTCAAACAAAAAAAAAAAACCTAGATCAAAATCGATCCATCCGTGTGCTACGATGCGACGGACAAACAGAAACTGACAGACAGACAGTCAAATGTAAAACACCATTATCGTTGGGGTTAAAAAGGAACAACGTGCTAACGATGCTGTAAAATTCAACAAAGGATCTATTTAGCACTAGAGTCTCCTAAAGTTTGGTACAAAATGATATCACCTTTCACGTCGGCGACATTATTCGTCCATTTTACGGCAGTTTGGAAGTTACGTGTGACCTCCAATAAAACGTGATTTACGCCCATAAATATTCAATGCGCCTTCGATTAACATTTCGTATATCAGGACTCAAAAGGGTGTAGGTCGACCTCCAACTAGGTGGGACGACGATCTCCGCTTAGTTGCAGGCCCATGTTGGATGCGAGTAGCAGGAGATCGGTCATCTTGGCGTTCATTGAGAGAGGCCTATGTCCAGCAGTGGACGACTATAGGCTGATATGATGATATCAAGACTACAGATAATTCTCTAGAGGCATATATTGATGACATTTTCAAATGGTAGAGCCATGCTTCGGCATGAATGGGGCGGCTCGACCGGAGAAATACCACGAGTTCACAGAAAACCGGCATGAAACAGAGCTTGCGCTGTGTTTTGCCGAGTGAGTGAGTTTACCGGAGGCCCAATCACCTACCCTATTCCCTTCCCTACCCTTCCCTATTCCGTTCCTTACCCTCCCCTTTTCCCTCTTAAAAGGCCGGCAACGCACCTGCAGCTCTTCTGATATTGCGAGTGTCCATGGGCCACGGAAATTGCTTTCCATCAGGTGACCCGTTTGCTCGTTAACCCCCTCATTACAAAACTACAACTAAAAAAAAACATTTTAACTAACTGTGTTGTAACTAAGCTAGGCTAAGCTAGCTGATCTAGCAAATGTTTTGCTATAGGTAAACATATACGTCTTACATTATAACCTGAAGTGTTTGTTACTTCGTTTGTTGGTTTGAAGGTGCTAATCTCAGGAATCGAGAAATTATTTTTGGATAATCCATTTGCCGAGGAAGGTTTAAGAGTTTTACATCACCCTGCGACCAATACAGAGAAAAACATGGAAAAAAATATTGCACCGATTTTTACAATATTTTGCACAGGTGTAGAGGCCACGCTAATGGACAGGCTACTTTTTTAATGTACTGGAGTCTGGAATATGTACAATATAGTACAGAAAATGTACAGCGGTGTTTTTATTAACGGGGAATGTCTAATAGTTTTAATGTGTGCATATAACATAGATCCTTCTCTTGTATTACTCTATAATATTATATTAAATACGTTGTGTTGTTTTAAAAACAAAGAGATATGCAATAAGACAAGACAGCGGAAAACGGGAAGAAATTGTAGCGTTATTTTAAATTTGAAAATCCAATTAGCTAATTCCTTGATTAAATTGATATAAGATATAGTTCCTATTCATACTTTAATTTTTATAATCTTCTATATATATAAAACTCAAAGGTTACTGACTGATTGACATAGTGATCTATCAACGCACAGCCCAAACCGCTGGACGGATCGAGCTGAAATTTGGCATGCAGGTAGATGTTATGACGCAGGCATCCGCTAAGAAAGGATTTTGATAAATTCCAACCCCAAGGGGTTCAAATAGGGGATGAAAGTTTGTATATAATAATACTTCTTAACGCGAGCGAAGCCGCGGGTAAAAGCTCGTCATTTATAACTCCCGACGAAAACAGAGGGATTTTATAAAGCCGCCAACCTACCGCGGCGCACGCTGTGCATGGCCACGCGCACGCGTGGACGTGCATGGGTTTATTTCTTTGACTTGACACAATTCGTGCGTAGCGTGTGCGTGGGTTGCAGTGGACACAGTCACATAATATATTTTCTTACAAAGCGAAGCTTGACGCAGGTGCGTAGCCTCTCCGAGCGCCGCGGTGGGTTGGTGCCTTTAGTTTAACGTATCTATCTGTCGGTATGTCTGTCTCTGTATATCCATTTAAACGGGTAGGCCGATTTTGATAATTTTTTGTCTAAAAGCTGACAAGGTCGGAATGTTTTAGTCATAAATTCATCCTTGCTTACTGCTGGAAAAAGTATTTTAGGGCCTTTTTTTAAATTACTTTAGTCAATAATAATAATAATATGTGCTTACTAAACTGTATAAAATAAGTATTTTACATTTTTGTATGCTACATTGTATTTTGATCTCGATCCAAAGCTAGTTTGCTTATTTTTTCATTTCTACTACTTCAAAGTATCGTGAACTTGAAAGAAAATAAACTCATAAGATGCTTAGTATTTTATTGAATGTCAAGCTATTTCAGAATTCAATGGGAATCTTATACAATGAAATAATTCACAAAGAAAGAACTTCGTGTAACACAAAAGTTAAAAATATTTTTGTAAAGTTCATAAAGAAATTATTTCTGTTACCACAAAGGAAAATTTAGGAGATTCTATAGAGAATTAGTTTCCATTAATAAAACACTAAACATTGTACAGATGCTTTTGTGTAGATTGTGGAGTATTCCCTCTTAAATGTCTTTTGTAGTGAAAAGGCTTAGTATGTAGGATAAGATCCATACAAATAAAATGCTAATGTATGTCGGTCTTCTCTTCTGTGACCTCTTCACATCTAATCCGCTAAATCGATTTTGATTGAATTTGGTATGGAGATACTTTGAAGTTTGAATACAGGAAATAACATAGGAAGATTTGATTTCGGGAAAAATTACGGTTCCCGCGAGGTAATTGAATTTTTGTGCACCGGAGTTGCGGGCGTTAACCTAGTATTTTATTGCACACATCGTAAAATATTTTAGCACTACCTATTACAAATTCTTTCTCCTTGTTAGGAATATTTTGTATTTTTTTTTGTTACGCCGCGAACAATGGTGTGGGTTATGTGTTTATCACTTTTATTTATGTAATTGTACTTACTTGATGGCGTTATTTTTAATATTTTTTGAGTGTATATTATGTATACAGGTTTTTTGAACATAAGAAAAAACTTCGTTCCATTCGGGTGTCCCTTGACACCTTTCAAGTTTTTTAGAATACTAGTATGGATACAAGTATTTAATACAGTATTTCATCAATACTTTTCTCTACAATTCCATCCGTCATACTATGATCACGGACTTCTGTGAGCTTCACAAACTTATATTATTCTAATGACTATGAAGTCATTAGAATGTCTATGAACTTCATAGTTCATAGACATTCTATACCGAAACTTCATAACTTCGTGCTTCGCTCGGTTTTTAATGAGTTCAGCTCCTCATTTTCGCTCAGGTGACTCAGAACTTATGCGTGCAACGAAATTAAGAACCTTGTTTGGTTTAACATAAATTGGATGTTGATGCTATTTATAGGTTAAGTTGTTTCATTTATTGGGTTTATTTTTAACCGACTGCAGTCTGCAACATGAGTTATAATACTATGAATTATACCAAGCTTTAGAGTTTAGTATAAGCGCATGCATTTAGTATAGAGTCATATCGGTAGATTTATCTCATTTATAAAGTAGACAAAGGCTACTTTATTCCGGGAAAATGTACGGTTCCCGCGCAGTTCCTGATTTACGCGAGCGGGACCATGACTCACGTGAAACGTCTAGTTAGAATTTATTTCTTTAAATTGCTTACGGCCGCATTCAAAGACATTTTATGATGATTAAACTTTAATTTAATGAAAATTTTGGCTGATAATGTATGTTTGTGTCAAAATTTTCATTTAATTACAATTATGTAATAATTAATAATTATTTGTCTCCGATTGTGGCAGTTCAAAGAGTAGTAGGTTACTCACTTATCATGAAAATGTTTGTTGCTGGTAGCGTAGGAGTCGAAGATGTAGTTCAGCATGGGTGAGCCTTCCTTCCCCTTCCTGTTGAGGACCCGACGAGGTTTGCTGGTGAACACTATGGCGGTGGGCTTAGTGATCTGATATGTTGTGTCCAGGCCTGGGGGAGCTGAAACAAAACGAAGAGACGGTAATCTAAGGGTACCGTTTTTAAACGGGCAGGCGGCCCACCACACATTCGGGCAGACGGACAGACAGACAGACAGCGAAGTCTTAATAATAAGATCCCGTTTTTCTCTTTGTTGAACGATACATCAACGACCGTAAATCTCAAAGTCAGTGAAAAATTAAACACTTTATTCTGTGATGTTACATTATGTAATGATAAAACGTGGAAAAACTAGAGCAATTTTCTGTTGCTCCGACGAACAATAATCTGCGTCAGCTGGCCGCTGCCTCATATCAGAAACTAAGATTAATTTTTCATATCAGTCAAAGTTTTGTTGGTAAAAATAGGCAAAAACCTACTGTCATTACATGTAAGGAAAAAAATAATAACTATGTAAAGTTTTTTATAGATGAATTGGAAGACAATCCTTGCTAGTATTATAAATTTCAGTCTGTCTGTTACCTCATCACGATTCAACAGTTGGACTGATTTAGATAAATTATATTATGTTGATTGGCACCTTGAGAGACTGGGAAGGAAATAGAATAGTTTTTTTTTTCGGAAAATGGTCGGTTCCCACGCAATAACATAATTTCAGCTCAACTAAAACTCTAGTTTATACTAGTCTAGAAAATTCATCTAAATTGGTTCAAACACCTTAACGTGAAGACAGTAACAGAGAGACTGACAGACAAAAGTTCAATCATCGTCAATGGATTTGCCTTCGGGAGTAGGTAAGGTTCTTGGATAAGGCTAAGGTATGGTTGGTAACCACTTACCGGTGACGTGCAGGTGCGGGGCTCCCACTCTGATGAGGAGCGCCATCAGCAGCAGCGGGCGGAGCATGCCGCCGCATCCTACCCGCGCAGCAGGCTCCCTGCAACAAACAGAATATTAAATGAGTGACTAGAGCAAAGTAGATGATCTTATAATTCATTTTGAAAGATACTACGATACTATAAAGATACTACATTAAATTCTCGCGAGGGTTTAGCGAAAACACAATGCTTTAAAATTTTCTCAATGGAAAAAATCACAAACATGCATCTAAACATGAATATTTTATTTCCTTTTAAAACGGTGCATTCAACTGGATCTGGAGGATCTGGTATGTCGATTGGGGTTGGGAGCTGAAACAGCGTTTCCAAACATATTTTCTTCGTTGGGCTTGGAATAGAATAATAATTATATTTATACAACAGCTCCAGAACATTACATCAAATTTTAGGAGACAAAAGCCGTGAGCTGCTAATAGTAAAACTTGAAAGCATCAGGAGTTTTATGCTGAACGCTTTGATGAGCGTCATTAAAACACCATACAGGATACTCAAAATGTTCTTGTAAACACAACTGTTACCTCTTCACGCCCAAACCACTGAACCAATTTTGCTGAAATTTGTTATGCAGATACTTCAAGTCTCGGGAAAAGACATGAGATACTTTTTATCCCGAAAAAATGTACGACTTCCGCACGATAAATCAATTTGGGCGCCATTTTCTTTTTCGCCGCCGGTGCTGCGGAGTTTCGGGCGTCACCTAGTATCTAATAATCGCAGATAACTATATACATAGTTTTTTGTTTGTTTATTAATTCTGTACGCTAAAGTCGCTAAACCGAATTTATTTATATTTTTAAAAGCCACAAGTTTTTGCCGCGAAAAGTGACAGACTGTGTCCAAGCGAAAAATTCATACCTGCCTAAATAAAGTTTCGATCACCTCATAAAAAAATATATTCAGCTTAATAATTGTAATATTATTATCTACATTTTGGGCTGTAGATTTCACGTTTGTTACGATAATCTGAGTATTCACATGGGAACGAACACGGCTGAATTCCGAAACTTCTAGTTCATAATAAAATCGCGTTCAGATAGTTTTTTGTCGGTTTTATGTAGAGATGTGCGCGGTGCGTTGTTAACACTGAATAAGTAACCGTAAAGTATTTTGCTCTCACATTGGAGAAACAGGCTAACAAGGATGTTTTGGTGAATTTCATGGCGGCATGGATGCAAATAGCTGACACTCAAAATGAAAAAAAAAAAAAAACGTTTCAGCAACTGCAATTTTATTTGAATGTTCTATTAGACATCGGATTATATGCATTTGCATACTTGCATATGCAAATGCATATAATGGCACTTTTTAGGCGTTAGTGCATATTTTGAAAATATTTCGTTGATAGTGCATATTTCCGGTAGTCTTATGCCCTCGCAGTCTTCAAACTAGCTATCATGACACACCGAGGCCACAAAACAGAGGCATAGATTAAAAAACACTTCAAATATGTGGCTCCACCCCCATTAAAAGAATGCAATACAACCGATAGACCGTACAATATCTTTCTAGAAACAACATTTTTCTAGAAACAGATTTTGCGAATAGGCATTTTTGTGTGGGAACCCTTATTATGAGAATATATCATTTAAAATTAATAAATTTTAACATTTACAGACTTTTTCGCATAACACTTTTCGTATTTTCGACACTTTGGCGAAAAAAATATAGATAACAATAATAAGATTTATGTTATTTATGATTATGGCAATAATTTAAATAATCAAATCTTTCATCTTTTTAAATACATAAAAACTGGCAACCCTATATTGTTGTAACATGGGTTGTAGCGAGACAAACTTCGTTCCAATATCAAGTTTGCAACTTCCTAAGCTTCTTCATACCGGATATATGTATTTTTCTTCTAACTACTACCGACGTAGAACCATAACATTGTTATCACGAACTTTGTTATTAGTATAACTTACAAATGCGATTTCTTATGCAAACTGCCTTTATCTTCTTAGGAAGTTAAAGTTTCAAAGTAAGAAAAGAATAGGCTTGGACACCCTAAGGGTCAATTAATATTGCAAAGTGAGTGGTGATACAAACAATATCTATAGTCTTTACTCTCATAACCCAATAGTGGAGTGGGATACCGGACGGACGACCGAGAGATCAGGCGCGACAGAAAACCGGCGTGAAACGCTTGCGCTGTGTTTCGCCGAGTGAGTGAGATTACCGGAGGCCCAATTCCCTACCCTTCCCTATTCCCTTCCTTACCTCCCCTACCCTGTAATCCTATTCCCTCTTAAAAGGCTGGCAACGCACCTGCAGCTCTTCGTTGCGTGTGTCCATGGGCGACGGAAGTTGCTTTCCATCAGGAGACCCGTTTGCTCATTTGCTCCCTTATTTCATAAAAAAAACTTTTTACATGCTCATCCAACGTTTGGATCATCTTACTTGTCAGACAATCAGCTGATTAGCTTGCATTGTCCTAGCCAAACATGGAAATAACACGTTTCCAATGCGGGAATCGAACCGACGACCTCCGAGTCAAAACCCACGCTATGAACTACTGGCCCAGGAAGCGTTAGTTCTGAATGAAAAATATAATAATGACTGCTCCGTCAACGTCGCAGCTCCATAAATTATCGTTAAAGCAATTTCAAGTGCAGTTTTTATAAAATTAAAAAATACTGGAGCGTTGAAAGCGCGGTTAATTACCGCACCCCGTACCGCCTTAATAACGCACAATGACTGTACATTTTTCACGCCGCACATTTTATCTGATTTTATTTTCCACGAGCTTTTGCCCGCGGCTTCGCTCGCGTTAAGAATTATTACATACAAACTTTCATCCCCTATTTGAACCCCTTGGGGTTGGAATTTATCAAAATGCTTTCTTAGCTGATGCCTACGTCATAATATCTACCTGCATGCCAAATTTCAGCCCGATCGGTCCAGTGGTTTGGGCTGTGCGTTGATAGATCACCATGTCAGTCAGACACCTTTGAGTTTTATATATATAGATTTTTCTGATTTTATAGTGTACTGCCCGGTTATACCACTTTCTTCTTAACATTAACCTTTATTAGACTGCCACGAACGTTTTAAGAATAAAATTAGCCAAATCGGTTGAGCCTTATTCGAGTTCTAGCGAAACTAACAAAATTAGATTTTCCCGATTTTATAGTGTACTTAAATGGACTTCTCATAACATAATGTTTGGTAGTGGTTGTATTTAATAATCTAAGGTTTATGTAATATCCATTCTCATACTAAGAATGCGAAAATGTGTCTGTGTGTCTGTCTGTTATCTCTTGACGCCCAAACCTTTTATACGTAGGAGAGTCATGTTTCGGCACGAATGGGCCGGCTCGACCGGAGAATTACCACGTTATCACAGAAAACCGGCGTGAAACAGCGCTTGCGCTGTGTTTCGCCGAGTGAGTGAGTTTACCGGAGGCCCAATCCCTACCCTCTTCTATTTCCTTCCCCTCCCATCCCTACCCTCCTTTACCCTATTCCCTCTTAAAAGGCCGGCAACGCACCTGCAGCTCTTCTGATCCTGCGAGTGTCCATGGGCGACGGAAGTTGATTTCCATCAGGTTGCCCATTTGCTCGTTTGCGCCCTTATTTCATAAAAAAAAACTGCTGAGCCAATTTTGCTGAAATTAAGTATTCTTCACTTAGGGTGATGCCAAACGAGCGTAATTTGAAAATATCTTTTCATATAAATCTTTTCTCACAAAATAACGCTCGTGTGAATCAAACGGGACTTTTGTATGAATCTGAATGCATCAGAATTTCTGCCAGCCGAAATTCTGCGACTCACAACACAACTCACAAATTACGCTCGTTTGGCTTCACCCTTAGAGTCCCGGAAAATATTTGTTTAAACCGAAAAAATGTACAGTTCCCACGCGATAAACAAATTTTGGCGCAACGGAGTTCCGGACGTCATCTAGTTGTGAAATAATAAAGGAGACATAAAATTTTAAACAGGGTGTAATGAAACAATGCGATAATACTATCATCACAAGGTTCCACACGTCTATACAAAGACATAGTAAAAGGAGGGGAAGTACGTTATCTTCATGCAAAGGCACCGCGCGCAGCTTGTATGTGTGCGCCATAGTATCTATGCGTCGTCACGTACGGCACACAACAAAATCTCGGCGGTACCCACGAAGCTAAACTGGCCGAGATTTTGTTGTGTGCCGTACGTGGCGACGCACGCGCGCGGTGCCTTTGTATGAAGATAACTCACTTCCCCTCCTTTTACTCTGACAAAGAGGTAGGTCGCCATAGGCGCCGGCAGAAATAATTTCCAAGGGGTGCAGATTTTAGTTTTCTTTCTTTTCTTTTTACTTTTCATGAACAACAGTGACTGTCTAATTACGTCAACAGAATACATATTTAAGTACTGAAACATTACGAACTATCCTTGTACGGCAAACGGCTTTTTATTTCAATAATTCCTGTTAATCCCGAGATTCCCAAGAGGTGCAAATGCACCACCTGGCACCCCCCTCTCGGCGCCCATGTAGGTTCTTTAGTCCGCTAGTATCTTTAGTTACAAATAGGTACATTATTGCAATGTGAACGCTAGAGACAGCACTAGCATAGACAGTAAACAAAAAGTTTTGTTCGACGTTTCTCTCATTATTCTAACTATTTGACCGAGCTTTGCTCGGTATTCGATAAAACACGAATAAATGACATTTTCTAAAAATGATTCCTAGGTAGATCGATTTATCGCCCCTCAAACCCCTATATACTAAATTTCATGAAAATCGTTGGAGCCGATTCCGAGATTCCAATTATAATATATACAAGAATTGCTCGTTTAAAGATATAAGATAAGATGAATATGACGTATACAACATGTCGGAGTTTGGTCGGATTATTTACTGTATATGCTAGTAGCGCCCTCTGCTCCGACCTATGCCTAATATTCCTTATTTAAACAGTATTAGGAAACAAGGTATAATTTTCAAATAGTAATTAATTAAGAAACACATTACTGTTATAGCTGTTATGTGACTTTTGACTTGTCACGCGGGTGCGCCGGCTTTTAGCTTAATTCGCTTTCACAAAGTAAAACATACGAATGAAAATATGCTCGTTAAAATAATACCGCAAATGATATTCACCGCTTAAAATGGTATATAATTTCGTAATTACTATGCTACTAATATATATTACGGAAGAGTCACTGAGTAAAAAAAAACAAATGGTTCCACGGAATGGACGGTAGCTGGGGCGTGGAAATAGTTTCTTTTTTTGTTAAATTAAAATCATAATAACTATACTCCACTCGGGCTAACTTGTCGCTAGCGGTCATTCACTCCCTGTCAAAAACTTGTCATTTTCCATATAAACCGCGATTGACAATGAAGTGTATTGTCAATCGTGGTTTTATAGCGACAAGTTAGCCCGAGTGGAGTATAGCAAAAAGCCGAGCTTTGTGACGGCTCCCGTCATCACACCTTGACTGACTGATGATAACACATCTACATAATATAAATAAAAACTAGCTTTTTGACCGAGCTCCGCTCGGTATTCGTCCCCGAAATCCCTTATATACTTAATTTCATGAAAATCGTTGGAGCCGATTCCGAGATTCCAATTATATACAGTGTGTAACAAAAATAAGTGATAATACTTTAGGGTGTGTATGTGTTCCTTGTAGAGAGTTCACTGTGAAAGTGGCAGCGCTGAGAGACGAAATTTTTTTTTCACTTTTATATGGGCAAGAGCCCGAGCGCCACGAGTTTCCCCATACAAGAGTAAAAAAAAAATTTTGGTCTTTCAGCGCTGCTACTTTCACAGTGAACTCTTTACAAGGAACACGTACACACCCTAAAGTATTATCACTTATTTTTGTTACACCCTGTATATATAACAATTGCTCGTTTAGATATAAGATAAGATTACTATGTTAAAGCAAAAATCAATAGGCGTGATAGTGTTTCCGTAAAGTGTACCACAAAATCTACAGTTTGTGGAATATACTAGGGCTCGCCTCGCCCACCCTGATTAATACTAGCTAAAAGTCGAGCTCTGTGAGGGTTCGCGTCGTCATACCTTTTCTGACTGGTGATGACACATCTACATTCTAAATATTATAAAAAAACCTTGACTGACTGATGATAACACATCTACATATAAAAAGGTATTAGCACAAATCAATTATAGGCATGACAGTTTTTCCGAAAAGTGTACCATAAAATGTACAGTACCTGTAGACAAGTGGCAAAGCGCTAACGCTGACGCTAACGCTAGCGCTACAAAATGTATGCGATTTGACATAAGTCATCGCTTCGCCAGCGAATACTAATGTCAAATCCATACATTTTGTAGCGCTAGCGCTAGCGTTAGCGTTAGCGTTTTGCCACTTGTCTACAGGGGCAGGTTGTGGGATATTAGATATACTAGGGTACTGATTAGTAAGTGAAATAATTTATAAATCAGGGATTTTTGAGACAGTTTACTGCGTTTTAATCAAATTACACAAAAAAATAATTTATTATTGATTGATCAAGCAACACTTCTTATTTGTGAAAATTGCAAATGTTTAAAATACTAAAACTAGCTGAATAGGGTACTAGAGAAACCAATCTATTTTTGTAGACGTCAAAATGTTATTCTACTTTGCATTCGTTTGGTCCCGTCTCCTGGGACAACGATGTATTGTGGCAAAAACCTACGCTAAATGCAATTTAGAGAATTCAAATATATTTTTTATTATAAGTAACTATCTGATCCTGCAATCGTTGCTTTTTTTTATGAAATAAGGCGGCAAACGAGCATACGGGTCACCTGACGGAAAGCAACTTCCGTCACCCATGGACACTCGCAGCATCAGAAGAGCTGCATGTGCGTTGCCGGCCTTTTAGGAGGGAATAGAGTAATAGGGGAGGGTAGGGAAGGGAAGGGAAGGGAATAGTTGAGGGTAGGGAAGGGAATAGGGTAGGGGGGTAAGGGGGTTGGGCCTCCGGTAAACTCACTCACTCAGCGAAACACAGCGCAAGCGCTGTTTCACGCCGGTTTTCTGTGAGAACGTGGTATTTATCCGGTCGAGCCGGCCCATTCGTGCCGAAGCATGGCTCTCCCACGTATAACTTTATCTTGCTTTTATTGTAATTAACGTTACAATAACAAAATATAACATTTGATCATATTGCAATTAGGGTATTTTTTTTAATAAGTATGACGTATTTTTCAAATTAAAATGAACGCAATGACGAAAGAGTAAAAATTAAAGAAAAAGGGAAAAGGAGACAAAAAAGATAATAATATTATTAATGCGCGTAACGAGTATTTTAATTTTCATATTTTTTTTTCCACAGTTTTGGGCTACTTCAGAAATTGCTACTCAATAAATTTAATGCCAAACACCGCATGCTTAGTTTAACCATCAGCTTAAAATATAAATTTTTGTAGTGGAAAAGCTTTATTTAAAATTTCGCTTTAGTAAAAAGTAAACAACATTTTATGTATAGGTATGTATAAAAGCCCAAACAAGGAACCTTTCGGGTTTCAAAGGAAATTTTCAAGTAGCCGTCTCTTCTTAGTTCTTACAACATCGACTGGTCGACACACAAAATTTCAACGAAATCGGAGAGCCGTTTCAAAGAAGCTTGGCAACAAACAGATGTTTTTTTTAAGGAAATTTGACTAACGCAAAGGTCAGAGCATAGGGCACTACTACCACATACAGTAGATTATTTACTGTATGTAATGCCCTCTAAAATCCGTTGCAGACATATTATATTACCCGCGCTATTTCTTAAAAAAAAACAATAACTACTAGATTAATAATACTGACAGAAAAGTTGCCAAACGTTGAAAATAACTTATTTTACTGTCTGTGCTGGTGCTACCTCTATGCCTGAAAATATTGCAGTAATCTTACATATAAAATTCTCGTGTCACAATGTTCGTTCCCGTACTCCTCCGAAACGGCTTGACCGATTCTCATGAAATTTTGTGACCATATTGAGTACGTCTGAGAATCGGCCAACATATATTTTTCATACCCCAAAGTAATAAAGGTTGGCTGCGGTCGTATATCACGCATTTCCCGTAGTCCCACCTTCAGGAGCAGGAACACCGTTGGGGTTTTAGTGGGTAGTCCCGGGTGCGTCTTCCGTCCGCCCCAGGGAGTCCCACATACCTCGGTGGTCCTCCCCAGGCCCCGAGGATGCGTAAAAGCATTCCCCCAACGAAAAAAAAAAAAAAAAAAAAAAAGTAATAAAGGTTGTTCACCCTTACATTTTTTTTTAATTTTTGGACGAAATTTATTAACTATTAATCATTCCTATTTTATTAATAATAATAAAGGTACTTTTTATATTGATAAGTGCATTTGTTGACTAAATAATAGTAAATTATTACAACTCGAGACTGACGGCGACCATTGTTTGTGCGACGGGATAGCGATGGTGACTTACTTATTTAGTCACTTCAATAAAATAATACGGGCGAAATACTTTATATTATGGCAAAGAAACGTTTGCCGGGACAGCTAGTATGATATAATTATCTATCCTATTTTAAATCTACATTGAAAATCAGCGTTGATCCCGTTCGCAATATTGCTGAATGGAAACCAATTTGGTATTATAAGTAATAATAAAGTACTTAAGAGTATTCATAATTATTTTAATTAGTTTTTTAAGAATATGCTATACCAAAAAAAAAGTTTCGTAATAGAATACGAAACTTTGCTCCCGTCAATCAGTATTCTCGAAAGACTGTTCAAAGGGAAAACTGGATTCCCTTTGACTTCACACTTAGAATTCAAAGTCTAAGCTGATTCCTAACCACCCATGTCAGGTTCTGTCAAAAAACTCAGCCATCTTCCTTCGAATGTGAACACTTGGCCTTTGGGATTAAACCCTTTTCAGATCTTTCATAAAATATGGAACGGATCCCTTTTGAGAATCGCACGAAAGTAGGTTTTCCGTTTTGTAAAAGTAAAAAATATTACCTATGTGGCGTTCGCGGCGATACGGTCAGAAAAACTAGCGCTTAAGGTTATTTATTGCGGATCGCTCCTACGTACCGATAAAATATGTGAGGGAATTTAATTTCAAATTACTTTATAGATTACTTCTTAAAATATTTGAAAATTCATCATTTTATTATTTTTGTGTGCCAAGTGCAATTAAACAACAGGTTGAACTCCAGGAGTGCCATCCGAAAATAAAATAACTATAAGAAGTACGAAGTTAGTTCAATTTTTTGCCGTGCGGTAGAAGAAAAGGAGAATATTATCACTTCCTCCCTTCAACGCCGCATTCGTATCCTCTCGTGAGCTTAAATTTTTTTTACCTATCCCAGAAAATGCATATTGCATAACTCTTATAAACATTTTTATTTTTTACTTGAAAATATTTTTTTTCTGTATATTTTGATTGATTTAGTTATTTTAATATAAAATGTATTAACGCTAGTTTTATTAGGATTACTGCAATGTTTTAAAAGCTAGAATGCAGCACCAGCATAGACAGCGAAGAAAAAGTTTTTTTCGACGTTTCTGTTAATAATATTATTTGATATGACGTGCATTAAGCAACATTTTGGATTTTGGTCGGATTATTTACTGTATCCATACTAATATTATGTGACGTGCATTAAGCAACATGTTGGATTTTGGTCGGATTATTTACTGTATCCATACTAATATTATGTGACGTGCATTTTAAGCAACATGTTGGATTTTGATCGGATTATTTACTGTATCCATACTAATATTATATGACGTGCATTTTAAGCAACATGTTGGATTTTGGTCGGATTATTTACTGTATCCATACTAATATTATATGACGTGCATTTTAAGCAACATGTTGGATTTTGATCGGATTATTTACTGTATCCATACTAATATTATATGACGTGCATTTTAAGCAACATGTTGAATTTTGGTCGGATTATTTACTGTATCCATACTAATATTATGTGACGTGCATTTTAAGCAACATGTTGGATTTTGGTCGGATTATTAACTGTATCCATACTAATATTATATGACGTGCATTTTAAGCAACATGTTGGATTTTGGTCGGATTATTTACTGTATCCATACTAATATTATGTGACGTGCATTTTAAGCAACATGTTGGATTTTCCATACTTCCATACTAATATTATAAATGTGAAAGTGTGTCTGTCCGTCTTTCTGTCTGTCTGTCTGTTACCTCTTCACGCCAAAACCGCTGAACCGGATTCGGCTGAAATTTGGCATGGAGATTCTTTGAGTCCCGAGAAAGGACATAGGATACTTTTTGTCCCGGAAAAATGTACGGTTCCTTCGCGATAAACGAGTTTTGGCGCAACGGAGTTGCGGGCGTCATCTAGTAGTGTATATGCTGGTAGGGCCCTCTGCTCCAACGTAATATTCCCTATTGTATTTTTTTTGCAAGCCGTACTTAAAATAGTTTATGAGGAACATTCGTATGGCTATTCAAAGTTTGCACAAGTCCTCAGTGCAGATTGTTGGAACCGTAATTCAAAATTCCGGTGCGCGAAAATGAAATGAATAAAAATAATGTCAGCCGCTTTTTGAATCTATGATACATATTTTACAAACTTACAAAGCTGTTTGGCAAAGTACCTACGCTTATTCTTTTGCTTTAGGGTCAATTTAGACCGCAAAGTGACGCATAGATGCATTTCTTATGAATTTGGCAGAATTCGAGGCGTAAGGCGTAGGCGCATCTGCGCGTAGCGTTGCGGTCTGAATTGACCCTAAATCCAACATAAAGCTTTGTTTCGAGGCTGTCTCGGTATCACGAAATAGAAACACTACCTAATTTTTCCTCCATCTTACGAGATTTCGATCAGGTGACCTGACATGAGTTTAACATTTTTTGTGTATCTCAAAGTATGTTCAATACACCCCTAAAAGTTTTCACTTCAAAAAAACATTTATAAAAACTTAGAATAGCAGGTACTCAAAGAAATAAGACATTCCCAAATCCCCCAGGACCGCGCTTATAAAATTGAAACATCCAAGTACACGTCGAGAACAAAGTGAATGCAATTCTGCCAACTTGAGAATCCAATCTGCTTCTAACTACTGAAGTTTCATTTGACTCGGAAAAACTTCGTACTGTTTAACTTATGTTAATTCTAGGGCGAATATGTGAAATTGAAAATTACATTATTTTTTTTATAAAACGAGCAAACGGGTCACATGATGGAAAGCAACTTCCGTCGCCCATGGACACTCGCAGCATCAGAAGAGCTGCAAGTGCGTTGCCGGCCTTTTAAGAGGGAATAGGGTAATAGGGGAGGGTAGGGAAGGGAAGGGAATAGTTGAGGGTAGGGAAGAGAATAGGGTAGGGGTTAGGGGATTGGGCCTCCGGTAACCTCACTCACTCGGCGAAACACAGCGCAAGCGCTGTTTCACGCCGGTTTTCTGTGAGAACGTGGTATTTCTCCGGTCGAGCCGGCCCATTCGTGCCGAAGCATGGCTCTCCCACGTATAGATATTATAAATGTATTACATAGATATTAAAAGAATACGTATATCCACTGATATTATAAATGCGAAAGTGTGCTGTTGCCTCTTCACGCCTAAGCTACTGAACGGATTTTGCTAAATTTTGGTTGGGGATACTTTAACTCCCAGCCCCGGGAGAGGGCATAATAATTATACTTTTTATCACGGAATACTGTAGGATTAATTATTATAAGAGTAAGGTAGAATTTTGGATATTGTACAATCCACAATCAGAGATGAAAACACTTGTTATATAGAGGTTACACTCTAACTATTCGATGCCTACATTTAAAATATGACCTTGAGAAGTCTAGCAAGTTATGTTGCCTAATATATTGTACGGTATACCGTAAGTACCCACAAAATTGACTTTATAGACTCGTAAACTGTACCCCTATAAATTCATCATTCCGTATATGGGCTAACCCGATGTGAGCCTACTTATAATTTAGGACGCAGACGTTTACTAACGTGATGCAAATAGGTTATACAGGGATACCCTTGCAGCATCCATATGCTTTGACATTGTCATCGATATGGACGTGAAAGAGATAACCTGTCACCTGTGAAATAGGCTGAATTTTAGGGTTGGTTCAGACCGCAACGCGACGCGTAGATGCATTTCTAAATTTATATAGATTTGACAGATTTGCAAGACATCTCACGCAATTGAAATCTGTCAAATCCATACGAAATGCTGCGCCGCGCCTCGCCTCGCCTCGTCGCGTTGTGGTCTGAATTGACCCATATGTGCGCCCGCCCGAATGCGCGGTGGAGATGCCAAACCACGAGGTTACAAGCGAAAGTATGTAACTTACGATTAATAAAAATAACAACGCGTTCAAGCTTTCATTTACATGCATATTTTTCTTGTCATCTCGCGGTGTACCCGCCAAACCGCGCATTCGCGCCACCGCATATTATAATTCTAGCCTTATAATTTGGCCACATGCATACTTATTGATAATGTATTTATGGACAAGATTATGTGGAAGAGCTGTCTCTAAAGTAAATACAGTAACAAGTAACAATAAAGTTTTTTAATTGGGGTATACCCAATTTCAAACTTTATTTGTAACATATTTTATGATTTTGATTTCCAAGTAAATGGAATACTTGTCAATATTATTTATTTATTGACTGGAAGGTATATAAACATAGCATGATGCTATAAAAGGATTATTTCAAGTGGAAAATAAATAACTTCAATAATATTGATTTACTTTCTGTTGTTTTTCTGTATTTTGGCAGAACAAAGCAGTAATTTCAGCTGTCCCTAAGCAATTATGTTTGTCTTACAGTTCTTCATTACTCAGTAATTTGATCAACACTTTGATCCCAGTCGCTACATTGCGAGACAAAAGGTATTAATTCTCGTCATAAGATGGCTGACATAAAAGTTATATTACAGCAGCTCTAGTTTATTATTTATTATTTATTTATTATGGTTACCAACAGCATATGCATTTAAAAAATTACAGTTGTTACGTACAAGTTTCTTTTGGCGCGTAGCTAAATTTGGTACCAAAGGAAGTAAGGAAGGAAGGAAGCGACATTGGGAAGTGTTACTTAAAGGAGTGAGCACACTGAGACGGGCCGTGCCGGGGCGCAGCGTGCCGGAGCTCATCGCAAAAATCCGCCTCCATACAATTTGTATGGAAGCGGAAATCCGCTGCGCCCCGACGTAGTGTGCGATACGCGCATCCGCTTCCATACAAATTGTATGGAGGCGGATTTTCGCGTTGAGCCTCGGCACGCTGAGCCCCGGCACGGCCCGTCTCAGTGTGCTCACTCCTTTAGGGAGACTTACAAAATGAAAAATATGGTCTAGAAAAATTATTAACGTGTCATTCTTACTAATAATATTATGCACTAGATGACGCCCGCAAACTCCGTTCGCCAAAATTCGTTTATCGCGTGGGAACCGTAGATTTTTTCGGGATAAAAAGTATCCTATGTCCTTTCCCGGGACTCAAAGTATCTCCATACCGAATTTCAGCAAAATCCGTTGAGCGGTTTGGGCGTGAAGAGGTAACAGACAGACAGACAGACAGATGGACAGACAGACACACTTTCGCATTTATAATATTAGTATAGATATAGATAGTGTGAACTCGGTCAGGCTGAAGTCCATCTGATTAATTTCAGCTGTTGTATATTATATACCAACGCACTTAAAACATTGATAGCGCGATGCAGAAAATAATAATTCTAAATTGGCATAACATATTGTGAATTTGGAACACGTCACTACGATAATGGTTATTTTAAATTATTATGCGTCGCATTCCCACCTCCATTACAATTTGTGCCACTATATCCTTGTAGGTTTGTAGGTTTATGAACATTATTTAACTAAGAGAGGCTTTATATAACAGCTTTCATATCCTTTTTTCATAGTACCCAATCAAATTATAAATAATACTTTACATCCTCCATTTAAAAAGGACATAAACTAACCAGCTTTTAATATAAGGTTGGCAACCGCCTTTTACTTTTGTTATAAAAAGTGACAACAATCTCATACATTTATTCAACAATTGAAAAATTCATAAGACCAAATTCCGTCTAAAGACCTCAATGAAAGTTCCATTTTGAATAAAATTGTATCTTTAAATTGCATTCCGAATGAGACGTTACTCCAGTTTTATTCCATGAATACATTTTAATATTTGGTTTCATATTCGCAGCGATTAGGGCAGCTGTGTCGTACCCTATTTTACTTTTTGCGCTTCTGTTAAATGCATAATCTTTAACATTTTTTTGTTTGAAGACAAAACAGAAACCATTGAAGCTGATATTATTCTTATATTGTGACGTGGGAGAGCTATGCTTCGGCACGAGTGGGCCGGCTCGACCGGAGAAATACCACGGGCTCACAGAAAACCGGCGTGAAACAGCGTTTGCGCTGTGTTTCGCCGAGTGAGTGAGTTTACCGGAGGCCCAATCCCATACTCTTTTCCCTTCCCTACCTTCTCCTATATCCTTCCCTACCCTCCCCTATTCCCTCCCCTACCCTATTACCCTATTCCCTTTTAAAAGGCCAGCAACGCACCTGCAGCTCTTCTGATGCTGCTAGTGTCCATGGCCGACGGAAGTTGCTTTCCATCAGGTGACCCGTTTGCTCGTTTGCCCTTTTATTTCATAAAAAAATGACTATTTACTCTAATGAGGTGCCTTTAAAAAGTGTGTATGTATGTATGTTACCTCTACACGCCCAAATCACTGAACTGATTTTGCTGAAATTTGGTATGGAGATATTTTGAGTCTCGGGAAAGGACACTGGAAATTTTTGATTCTGGAAAAATGTACGGTTCTTGCGCGGAAAACAAAGACGACGACGATTTACAGTGTTTCTGTCAATATTCTCATATGACTTGATTATGACTAGAGATGAAAATTTCCCGGAAAGTTTCCATTTCTAAGGAATATTTCCTGAAAACTTCCTAAAAACTTCCAAATTTGGATATTTTGAAAACTGTCATTTATCTTATAAAGACAGTTGTGACGTTTAGTTTTAAATGCAAACAACACTAAAATTAGTTACTTTTTATAGCTTTGATTTAATTGAACATACTATAGGTATAAAATATGTGATATAAAAGCAGATTTGTCTATTTTATTATTCAGTCGCATGATTTAGATCTTTTTAGGGTTCCGTACCTCAAAAGGAAAAAACGGAACCCTTATAGGATCACTTTGTTGTCCGTCTGTCCGTCCGTCCGTCTGTCAAGACCCTTTTTCTCAGGAACGCGTGGAGGTATGAAGCTGAAATTTATATCAATTACTCAGGTCTACTGTCCCTTGAAGCTGTGAAAAAATCAAACTTCTAAGCCAACGCAATCAAAAGATACAGCCGTTTATGCCGCAAATTTTCGACACTTGCAAGGGAATCAAAACCTACAGGGTGCTTCCCGTGAACTCAGAATCTTGAAATTTGGTACGAAGCAACGTCTTATAGCATAGATAAAGGAAAAATTACGAAAACCATAAATTTTTAGTTACATCACATAATATATTTTTTTTTAATAATTTTAAACTTACTACCCATATCCTCATAAACGCGTAGAGATTGCAATAAAAATACCATAGTTATGACTCGATTGTCGTAATGAACGAACTTTGTAAACCTTGCAGGTTTGTACGGAACCCTCGGTGCGCGAGTCCGACTCGCACTTGGCCGGTTTTTTTTATTATAAATATTTATCTAAGAAACATTATTTTCAAACATATATTGCTCAGGATTGACTTTGCTTTACGCTTTTCGATTTTTTATAATAAGTATATTTTTCTTTGAAACATATAAAATTGTATTTTTTAAATAAAAACTAGAATAGTTTTCTAATAGTAATACAGAAAATAAAATTTTTTGAAGTATAAGTGTCTCTATTAAGGGTCGAATTAACGGCTAAACTTCTTTCTAAAGTCAATCAGCTGATTTGATCTTACTCATACTTATATAAAAAAAAATTACGTATTGAATTGAGTACCTCATCTGTTTTCGTCGGTAAAAATTACTATTTTATAGAAGAAAAACCATTTTTAAAAAATTCGCAAATGTTCCTGAAAGTTTCCAAAATTTCGGAAATATTGGAAGTTTTCACGGAAATTTTCCGGTAAACTTCCTGAAACTTTCCAAAGTTTCGGAAACTTTCCGAAATTTTCAACACTAATTATGACGTATGCAACATGTGGGGGGTCGGATTATTTACTGTATTTGCCCTCTGCTCCGACCTTAGAAATAGAAATAGAAATCATTTATTTGCTGAAATAAGGTACAATATTATGATGTTAAAGTAATGTGATCAAGCTCCCTTATTTTGCCTTTGGGTGGCGTGCAAATTTTATACAGTCTCTCAAATCTTTATTTTCTTATCGTAAAATTTATCTACTATTCAACTTAAAATCAACAAACAATTTTGCAAGGCATTCAGAATGTAAGATTAAACTCGTAACAGCAGTTTTATTACAGGAGCACTCGAAGTATGATCCAATACTTGTTCGAGCGATGTTGACATCACGACAGATTTATTGTCTGAGAACTCGCGAAATATTACAACCAGGGCCCCGATTCTCAAATCTCGAGCACTTCGATCGTAGACTGTCGCATGCGGTCTTATGCGCAAATGAGATAGATATTCGGATACAGATTATATAGTTAGTTCTCGTGTATGGATCATGACGATTCCTATGGAAAGATATAAGCATAATCCAGCTGTAATAAATTATCTTCACTACATATTATTATAAAACAAAGTCGCTTTTTTCCCTCATGTCCCTTTGTTCCCTTTAATCTTTAAAACTACACAACGGATTTTAATGCAGTTTTCTTGAGTAGATAGAGTGATTCAAGAGGAAGGTTTATAAGTATAATAACATTAATTAAATAGTGGAAAAATACTGTTATTGCTGGGGTTTCCAATGTGATGTGGTAAATAATTTCATTTTTTCCCGCCTACATTGCAAACGCAGGCTGAATCCTACGAGATTTATTAAAATAATGTACCAAGTATTGTACACAATAAAAATATCTACAGAAAACTTTGCGATGGTATATGTTTACCTCTTATGGATATCCCACAATAAGTTTTTTGTCACTTACTTTTAACAATAAATAATGAATATAAATCAAAACTGCTGAATCAATTTTAATCATTTTTTCAGTTGCTTTATTATATTTTATACCCGTGCGAAGTCGGGGCGGGTCACTAGTTACATTATAATAATGGTCGCTGTTAATAAGTACTTGTGTGTTAAGCCACTTTTTTTGGGTTATGAATGCAGTCTTGTTCTAAATTATGTAAATGACACGACTGCATTCATAACTTAATTATTTTTTGGGATAATACTCAAATACTTAACAGTGTCCATATATAATTATTATATGTTTTAATAAAATTCAATAAAAGATTAACATGACGTTACTAGTCGTGCGCGGTTGAACCCATGGCGTTTAAACACTTTAGAACTGTCATAATATTAAATACTAAGGTATGTGTAACAAGCTGGTAATAAAAACCGTACTCAAGAAATTTTTATTTAATAACGACTCTGAAAAGTTTAGCGCGGCTAGTGTTGTTACTTTAATATTGTGAAAGGAAAAACATTTCTTTTCTCATGAGTAGTAAGTTTTAAGTAAAAACTACTCTTATTTTTGTGAAACTTTTCATTTTAAGTTGATTAATACTTAGAAAGTGTTAAACCCCTTGAGGTATTTCAAATAAAAACATAGTTTTTGGAAAATTTTGAAGTTCTAACAAGTTTATCTCGCATTTTTATTAGTAAGGCTAGAACTACGAATAATAAAAACTAAGGAAACGTAACTCCTATACTTCAATCCTTTTCAATTTGGTTCCTTTTCGCAGACTAAAATAAGACAATATAGCTACGAAACACTACATTCAAATTGACAAATTAAAGCCGTTGACAATAATCGTCTCTTCTATACTAATTACACAATATAATTGCATGTATCGGGCTTCTTTTTGCATACAGTATGCACAATAGACATAACTACCAGTAGTTCGACTGCAAAGAAACTGTCCGTTTCAATATCTGTCAAATTCGTCGGGTTTCACTAGGATTATAAACGGAATGTGCCTCGTTGCCTGGCTGATATAATTTATTATTAAATATTTAAAATGAAAATTTCAAAATTGGATTCTGACAATTTTGATCGCATGTGCCAAAACACAAACAACAATACGACCAAAGAGGAACACGTCCAGCGAATATGTCATAGTTTTAAATTCGTAGGCAATGATATTCTATGTTACTAACGTAACTAGATTGGAAGTTTACGGTAGCAACGCGTTGCCACTTCGAAGATGCCTGCAGGCATATCTCACATACATAATGACATAACGAATATATGACTTGACATTGTCTTTTGAACAAAAAAGTGGTTACGCATTTCTGAGAATCTTTTGTAAGACATTGCTACTCTAGTATTTTAGAAACTCATTGTTCGTAGGTAACAATTTAACAACCCTAGCGACGATTTTCGTCATAATACGTCAAATTTAAAAATTTCAACATCACATCTAAGTCGGTATACTCTATCATTCTGTCTACTCTGCAGTATGCATGTATTTGGGTAAAATTTTGACACAGGTACTCTTCCTTAGTTTTTATTATTCGCAGGGCTAGAATATGTTTCCCGCAAATCCGTAATTGCGTAGATATTGGTCTATCGCGTGGCAACCGTATATTTTACCGCTTATTATCCTATATTCTTCCCCGGATTATCAGCATGAAGAGGCATCTGACAGAGGCCCATTTAACATTTTTATTATTAACAAGGATAATATGGAAGGCAAAGTAATTCTGTTAAAGTCAAATTATAGCTATTTAATTTTGATTTGTTATAGAAGGCCGATGTATCACCTCTTGGACCAGTGTCCAAGAGGTGATACATCGGCCTTCTATAACAAAACCGTACCGTGTAAAATATTTTTAAGCAACATTACCAAAGATAGTAGAACACTCTACTATCTTTGGTAATGTTGCTTAAAAATATTTTACTTATCTTCATAAGTCATGACTCATGACATATTATGGGTTTTTTTTATGAAATAAGGAGGCAAACGAGCAAACGGGTCACCTCATCAAGTGACCCGTTTGCTCGTTTGCCCCCTTATTTCATAAAAAAAAAAAACCGGCGTGAAACAGCGCTTGCGCTGTGTTTCGCCGAGTGAGTGAGTTTACCGGAGGCCCAATCCCCTTATCCCTACCCTATTCCCTTCCCTACCCTCAACTATTCCCTTCCCTTCCCTTCCCTACCCTCCCCTATTACCCTATTCCCTCTTAAATAGCCGGCAACGCACTTGAAGCTCTTCTGATGCTGCGAGTGTCCATGGGCGACGGAAGTTGCTTTCCATCAGGTGACCCGTTTGCTCGTTTGCCCCCTTATTTCATTAAAAAAAAAAAAAAAAAAACCGGCGTGAAACAGCGCTTGCGCTGTGTTTCGCCGAGTGAGTGAGTTTACCGGAGGCCCAATCCCCTTACCCCTACCCTATTCCCTTCCCTACCCTCAACTATTCCCTTCCCTTCCCTTCCCTATCCTCCCCTATTACCCTATTCCCTCTTAAAAGGCCGGCAACGCACTTGCAGCTCTTCTGATGCTGCGAGTGTCCATGGGCGACGGAAGTTGCTTTCGATGGAAAGCAACTTCCGGAATAGGGTAATAGGGGAGGGTAGGGAAGGGAAGGGAAGGGAATAGTTGAGGGTAGGGAAGGGAATAGGGTAGGGGTAAGGGGATTGGGCCTCCGGTAAACTCACTCACTCGGCGAAACACAGCGCAAGCGCTGTTTCGCGCCGGTTTTCTTTGAGAACGTGGTATTTATCCGGTCGAGCCGGCCCATTCGTGCCGAAGCATGGCTCTCCCACGTATATAAGGGTACTAAAAATTATATATTTTGTTAACAAGAAAAAATCGTGAAATAAAATAACGCCGTTACGTTGTGTTGGATTTCTTTGATAGATTTAATAGAATTTGTCTATTCGATAATATAAAAAACCTTAAAACTGCCCTTAGATCTCAAAGGAGAGCTGCTAAATTCTGTGTAGCCTTTACATGTTAGAGTTAAAAATGTATTTCTACATTATAAAGTATAAAATTCTTACAATATTCCGAACATGTGGTGACCCTAATCGTCTTGAAACAGCATTAAAGTTTTCCGATAAAAGAGGTGTCAAGTCATACCACTATTCTCTTATAACTTGTATACTTTCCTTTATAACTTTGACGCTTTGTATATCAAACTACGCAGAGGATTTCGAATATTTTTGTATATTTGTATAATTGAAAGTTTCAAAGTTACGGCCATTCTAAGCGCATTTGAAAATTCTTGGCTTGATGTGGCTATTACATTATTCGTTCACTGTATATTGAGTCTTATTGCCGACGAGCTTTTGCCCGCGGCTTCGTTCGCGTTAAAAAGTATTATTATATACAAACTTTCATCCCCTATTTTAACCCCTTGGAGGTAGTATTGATCAAAATCCTTTCTTAGCGGATGCCTACGTCATAATATTATCTACCCGCATGCTAAATTTCAGCCCGATCGGTCCAGTGGTTTGGGCTGTGCGTTGATAGATCACCATGTCAATCAGTCACCTTTGAGTTTTATATTATATACTAGAGATACTAGAGACTAGAGATAAACGAGATAAAAGTGGTACACCGTACTGCTGAAATAAATATAATATGTCTGTCTGTCCATTACCTATTCACGCCCAAATCATTTTTTAAGTTAGCTGAGGATAGAGATACCTTAAGTCCCGGGAAGGACATAGGATACTTTTAATCCCAAAAAAGAGTACGATTCTTGTGTGATAAATGAATTTTGGGGCAAAGGGAATTATCACTAAACCCGCTTTTAGCTGTAGAAAAAACGAAACACACGAACAATAATTATAATTAATATTTCTACGTTTACAAAAAATATTCAGAACGAATATAACATGATAATTTTGTACAAACACGCATAATATTGTGGTATGTTTTCATTATACCTTTCATGTTTTGAAGGCTGATAAATGAGGTGGAATTCCCCTAGGAATTAATTAGGTACCTGTAATACATTCTTGACCGACTACAAATAAATGAGGTTGTCTGCTCGATACGTGTGTACGTAATGTTTCCGGAACTGCCCAGTTTTCGTATCTTGCCTGTGAGATTTAGTGTGGCTACAATCTTAATAGGACGGGAGCCCTAGAGCATTTTTTTTATTACTTACAAGTTAATTTTTGTGACTAGCTTCATTTTGATAAGACGAACAACTTTTTTATTTTTGATAAATCTCGAAAGTTAATGGAATCAGGCGTTACTTTGCGGAAATCCATAGTTTAAATTTAGTTTGTTATTATTTTTAGCAATATTCCGCGAAAACAACTCCCACCTTTAAGTAAATGAGTGAGTGTACGCAAAGGCATGCGTACATCACCTCCCTCCTCCCACACTGCCTATGCGTACACTCGCATGCAAGAACTTGCAAACACCACGGACGTTGTTCGTAGAGTCCACATCCTGAGGATGCTCCGGTGTTGGGGCGAAACGCGCGTCGAGGTTTTCAACCTGCATGGTGGTGAGGGGCCTTGCACGGATTTGCCAACATTATTGCTTGTGTGGTGGTGGTGTTTGCAAGTTCTTGCATGCGAGTGTACGCATAGGCAGTGTGGGAGGAGGGAGGTGCTGTACGCATGCCTATGCGTACACTCACTCATTTACTTAAAGGTGGAAGTTGTTTTCGCGGAACATTGCTAAAAATAATAACAAACTAAATTTAAAATCTCGAAAGTGGTAGCTAATTACAGAGATGGAAAGGATTTCATACTTTGACTTGATGGTCCTAAAATATGGATTGTTCTATCTGTAGAACAATATTACTCTTAAATTATATAATAACTATTAACATAATATACAAAAAATCAGCATCTAGTTCCGTTTTACGGTTCAGTAGTCAACCAAGTTTTGTTGATTACAGAACCCTAGAAAGGAGCTACCACTTTCAAGACTTTTCGCAAATGAAAATGTTGCTAAAAATGAAGCTACTCACAAAAAATTAACTTGTTAGTAATCAAAAAAAAATGTTCTAGGGCTCCCGAATCCGCAGGAAAAAGCCTTTTTGAAAATGGTATTTTTTTGTCCTTTTTTAATTAAAAGCATTTGTAACAAAAAACATACCGTGTCAGGTGTAACCAACCGTTTCTAACTAGTTAGAACTAGGCAGGCGTGAAATTAAATACATAATCCTTGTTACATGGACACGGACGGTATGTGAAGTTACGTATAAAATAACTTTTATTACTTGAATAAACTTGTATAAAAAAGATGTAAGCATTTTTTTAAAATATTATAGACAATTAAAATTTCATTATAATAATAGCTCCCACACCGGTTTCGGTGACGGTGGCCGGTTTCATTGAAACCAGGCCAGCTACGCAGGAGTAATTTTATAGTGCCCAAGTATGTGCGCAGTACACAAGAGCACTCTCTATTCCTTTTACTCTCATAACCCAGTGGGACGGACGACCGACACGACTGGCGAGAGATCAGGCGCAGGACCGACTTTTTACATGCCCATCCGACGCATGGATCATCTTACTTGTCAGACAATCAGGTGATCAGCCTGCATTGTCCTAACCAAACTTGGAAATAACATGTTTCCAACGCGGGAATCGAACCCACGACCTCCGAGTCAAGAGCCGCGCTCTATACCACTAGACCACGGAGGCGTTACCACTAGACCACGGAGGCGTTAAATTTCATTATATTTGTAGTATAAGTACTACAAATATAATGAAATTATAATTGTCTATTAGTGGTAAAATCATATTTGTCTAATAGTGAAAACCTGTTATTGGCTTTCTTATTGTATAAGTATTGGTTCTATTTTATTATAATCATAAGCTGTTGGTTTTCAAAAATAAATAAATAAATATTTTTCAAATAAAGTTTATAATACCATTGATCTTTTACTCAGCTGTAAGTATTTCATAAAAATTAGGGGCAAAAGAGAGCAAATAAGCAAACGGGGACTACCACCACCACCACCTGATGGAAAGCAACTACCGTCACTGTTCACTCGCAACATCAGAATTTGGAAGTTGTATATTGTTTTCGTCTGTCAAGAGAAATCTAATATATCAGACAAGGACAAATCATTGTATGACTATTAACTATAAACCATACATAATACGAGTATAGGGTTTTTTTTCATCGAATAAACTTCGAAACTGATAAACGAATTTCGATGACATTTAATTGCACAAATATAGAACTTCTACGGTTTCCCGTGTGCTTTTTAATTTGGACGGACCAGCGGGGCTAAAAGCTAAAAGCTTATCGCTTTGGAGAATCATAAATATGAATCATAATAATATGATTCATTTTTTTTAAATCGCAAAATGATCACTCTGCTTGCGATTCATGTCTAGTATCTAGGTCATAAAGTTAATATACCTAGCGGAATAGAGCAACAATCTCGAGCTGTCAAACGAAACCGAAATTGGTTTCATCTGTGTGTAAAAATATGTGTACGTATACACTTACACAAGCATGATTGAACATGATTTCTATGAGATTAAATTGTCAACGTGCGGCACGTGCCGACTGGACGTCAAAAAAAGAGAGCAGCTGTCATGTAGCTGCATTTATTCTTCTGACATAGTGTAAAATGTATATTATATTAATTATAAGTATATAGAGTTCCTAATTTTACTTATTGTGCTATTAGCGGTAAGTTGTAATTAAATTTGTGTTGTAATGTTTAAGTTCCTATAAATATCTTCTGTAATGGGTTATCCTGTAATAGTAGATAAGTTTGTTTAATAAATAAATAAAAAAAATATATATCACACGTCTCTTTTTAGCACGCAGTGTTACTGATAGTGACATCTCTCTTGCTCAGGCCTTTGTTTATCTATTCCGCTAGGTATATTAACTTTATGATCTAGGTCTACCAGAATCTGATGGCAAAAAGTGAGAAAGTAAATTGACTCTAGCAATACCGGGGTAATTGGAATAAAACATTTTGATCCTCTGTCTGTCTTTCTGTATGTCATCAGGCTGTATCCCAAGAACCGCTACAGCTAGACTTCTGAAATTTTCACAGATTGTGTATATCTGTTGCCGCTATAACAACAAATACTAAAAATAAAATAATATTAATATTTGAGGGCTTCCATACAACAAACGTGATTTTTTTGGCCTTTTTTGCTCAATATCAATAATGGCAACAGGTAGGCACTTAAAGTTTTCACAAAGACCTTACATATATATGTACTTTAACAATAAATATTAATAATATTTAAATGAACTAAAAATTTAGAGGGTGCCCCCATACAAAAAACACAATTTTGGCCTGTTTTTGCTCTATAACGGTACGGAACCCTTAGTGCGATAGTCCGACTCGCACTTGACCGATTATTTCCTTATAGAGTCTGTTTCTGTGTATGAAACATGCAAATATATAAATTTATCCAATGATCAAGGATATTTTTTTAAAATTTGCTGTCAAAATTTGCCATCAGATTCTGGTAGACCTATAATTGATTAAGAGGAACTGCTGTGTGACCATATTTTAGCCCCGCAGTCCAAGTTGCGGAAAATTCTAATTTGAAAGTATGCAACTGATGATGATTTTAAATCTTCATCAATCCAATCAAGCGAGAAAATACAAAATGGCGGACAGGGAAATCAAAACAAGCGTATTTCCTCGTGTGAAGTAATGAAATATACCAAGCCCCAGGCAGCTATAAGTGGTGAAATAGGATTGCTGACGTTCCGACCAACACCGAGAGGAGGTGAGAAGTAGCAATGAATATAAAGTGAAATAAATACGCAGAAACAATAATAATATGAGAATAAATCAATGTGATAATATACTTTAGGGTGCGTATACAGGTTGTTAGGGTTAACACCGTTATCCTTAAAACCATCAAATGAGCCCGTCAAAATGATTTTTTTGAGTTCCCAGCATTGTTTTCATAGAAAAAGGTGTTCATTTTGACGGGCTCATTTGATGGTCTTAAGGATTACGGTGTTAACCCTAATACCCAGTATAATATATTATTATACAGGGTGTAACAAAAATAAGTGATAATACTTTAGGGTGTGTACGTGTTCCTTGTAGAGAGTTCACTGTGAAAGTAGCAGCGCTGAAAGAGCAAAAACTTTTTTCACTTTTGTATGGGGAAACTCGTGACGCTCGGGCCCTTGCCCATACAAAAGTGAAAAAAATTTTTCGTCTTTCAGAGCTGCTACTTTCACAGTAAACTCTCTACAAGGAACACGTACACACCCTAAAGTATTATCACTTATTTTTGTTACACACTGTATACGTACCCTAAAGTATTATCATAATAATATAAATATTATGTGTGTCCCTGGCATGGAGTTTACTGCGCCAATAGCAGCGCTAAAAGAGTATTTTTTTGAGATTTGCTTGGGCAAGCGCCCCAGCGCCAATCGTCATGAATTTGCTTATACAGTGTGTAACAAAAATAAGTGATAATACTTTATGATATGTACATGTTCCTTGTAGAGAGTTCACTGTGAAAGTAGCAGCGCTGAAAGACGAAATTTTTTTTTCACTTTTGTATGGGCAAGGGCCCGAGCGTCACGAGTTTCCCCATACAAAAGTGAAAAAAAAAATTGATCTTTCAGCGCTGCTACTTTCACAGTGAAGTCTCTACAAGGAACACGTACACACCCTAAAGTATTATCACTTATTTTTGTTACACATTGTACATATCTCAAAAATACTTCTTCAGCGCTGCAACTTTCACAGTTAACTCTGTATGGAACTTACACACTCTAAAGTATTATTATTATCGACACTTCGTTTTGTTACATCTTGTAATATGTCCAAAAGGAGATCAGAGAAATTGAGTCATGAGCTCAGCTGACAGATCACGACGGGGTATGAAGATTTTTATATGGAGCCTGGCCGACCTACTTACTATTCGCCATAATGTTTTCCGCGTTCACGAATATTTTTTTCAAAAATGGGTAGCTAACATCAATACAAACAAAAATAATCTTGGACAAAACCGCGTAAAGTGTCACATTTTTGAAAAAAATATTCGTGAAGGCAAAAAAACACAATAGTGGACAGTAGATCGGTCAAAATCTTCAATCCCCTTTAACTTGACGCAGCTCGACCAAATAAAGTAAGCCCGTATGGTGCCATGGCCGTGAAAATTGTAGCGTTGAAAGAATTGCTTTTAATTTACAATATGATTTTAAACACCCCAACATTTATATACTATTTTGTTTTATTTTTCGTAAATTTCTATCGTTCGCAGTATTCGCAAAGTTCACATTCGCAAACTCTATGCAATACACACCTAAAATATTATCACTTCTTTGTGTAATATAAAGAAGATAATACCTCTATAATAATAATATATCATTGTATGTCATAAAAATAAACTCTGATGATGATCACAAAGCCAACATAATTCAATAATTATTATCACGCTGGTAATTGGTGCACAATAAAACTACAGGGTCTATTTGGCACACTTTATGGCCCATTACGGAAGCTTTGCGGAGAAAAAGGCTATTATACGTTATTACATGACACTCAGTTTCTTAAAGGACCAATGATTGAATCTTTATAACAACGTCCTTGGTTATTCAGTATGTTTTTTTGGTTTCGCCACCATGGTCCAGTGGTTTAGAGCATGGCTCTTGACTCGGTGGTCATGGGCTCCATTCGCGCGTTGGAAAAGTGTTATTTCCATGTTTGGTTAGGACAATGCAGGCCGATCACCTGATTGTCTGACAAGTAAGATGATCCATGCGTAAAAAGTCGGTCCTGCGCCTGATATTTCGCCGGTCGTGTCAGTCTTCTGTCCCACTGGGTTATGAGAGTAAAGGAATAGAGAGTGCTTTCTGCGCACACACTTGGGCACTATAAAATTACTCCTGCGTAGCTGGCCAAGGGTTTCAATGAAACCGACCACCGTCACCGAAACCGGTGTGGGAGATATTATTATGCTTTTTTGGTTTTGCCTCCATGGTCCAGGCTTAGAGCGTGGCTCTTGACTATGAGGTAATGGGGTTACATTCCCGTATTGGAAAACTGTTAGTTCCATGTTTGGTTAGGACAATGCAGGCTGATCACCTGATTGTCTGACAAGTAAGATCATCCATGCGTCAGATAGGCATGTAAAAAGTAGGTCCTGCGCCTGATCTTTCGCCGGTCGTGTCGGTCTTCCGTCCCACTGGGTTATGAGAGTAAAGTAAAAGAGAGAGCTCTTGTGTACTGCGCACACACTTGGGCACTATAAAATTACTCCTGCGTAGCTGGCCTGGTTTCAATGAAACCGGCCACCGGCACCGAAACCGGTGTGGGAGATATTATTATGTTTTTTTTTGGTTTTGCCTCCATGGTCAAGTGGTTTAGAGCGTGGCTCTTGACTATGAGGTAATGGGGTTCCATTCCCGTATTGGAAAAGTGTTATTTCCATGTTTGGTAAGGACAATGCAGGCTGATCACCTGATTGTCTGACATTGTCAGATGATATTTGTATCGGACGGGCATGTAAAAATGAACGCATGATCTGTTACCAGTCGTGTCGGTCATCCGTCAAAGTGGTTTATGATAGAAAAGAAATATAGAGTAAGAGCACTCCACGGAGCACTCTATATTTCTTTTCTTGTACTTGTACGTGTACTGCGCACACGATTGGGCACTACAAAATTACTCCTGCGTAACTGCAGGCCTGGTTTCAATGATACCGGCCACCGTCACCGAAACCGGTTTAGGAGTTATTATTAGTAAAGCTATCACGCCGCCGAGGCGTTCAGCAGTGGTCGGCAATAGGCTAATGATGATGATAGCCGCCATCTTGTTTCTAAGGTGAGCCCTTTAAAACAAATAAACATAAAGCCCAGAACGGCTACACCACAATACCCAATAATTAAAACAATCAAAGCATATTACATGTTCGCGTTACCAGGCTTCGTACAAAGGATGATCTAATTTCGCTCCGTAAACTTCAGATAACTCGATCTTCCGAACAGGGGCAGCACAAACAACCAAACAATCTAACACCAATAGCTTGTTAATTTGGCTTGTTTGATTAGCACTAAATTATGCATACCTATTGATTTTGATTGCCTTGAAATTTGAAGGTAGCATTGACTTAAATATAGTAAGGTCAGGTTTTTTCTTCGCGGTGTAATGTCTCCAAATTAATGAACGTACGATTTTGAAACATTACATCTTCTAGAAATAAGACTAGGTACAAACTTGAAGGTTTTTTTTAATGAAATAAGGGGGCAAACGAGCAAACGGGTCACCTGATGGAAAGCAACTTCCGTCGCCCATGGACACTCGCAGCATCAGAAGAGCTGCAGGTGCGTTGCCAGCCTTTTAAGGGGTAATAGGGGAGGGTAGGGAAAGGAAAAGGGTAGGGGATTGGGCCTCCGGTAAACTCACTCACTCGGCGAAACACAGCGGAAGCGCTGTTTCACGCCGGTTTTCTGTGAGGACGTGGTATTTCTCCGGTCGAACCGGCCCATTCGTGCCGAAGCATGGCTCTCCCACGTTAAAACTTTTTTTATTATTGTTATTAAAAGCTAAGAAAATCTATATCTATACTTAATATTATAAATAAGAAGTTAGTTAGTTTGTTTGTTTGAAAGCGCTGATCTCAGAAGTTCCTGAGATTTAGAATTTTTCAAATCGGACCAGTCGTTACTGTCGGTCCGATTTGAAACATTCTTTCATTGTTAGATAGCCCATTTATCGCGAAAGGCTATAGGCTATATTTTATCACGCTAAAACTAATAGGAGCAAAGAAATAGAGGAAAATGTGGAAAAGACGGGGAGAAATTATTTGAACGCGCTAATCTCAGGAGCCACTGGTCCGATTTGAAAAATTATTTCAGTGATAAATAGTCCTTTTATCGAGAAAGAATAAAGGCTATATTATATTACGCTGTGACAAATAGAAGCGAAGAAATAGAGGAAAATGTGAAAAAAACGGGGGAAATTATTTGAAAGGGCTTATCTCATGAACTACAGGAGCAATTTTTCTGTTATTTGGCACAGGTAAGAAGTAGACCACGTGAAGGATCATAGACAATTTTTTGTGGACTAATTTTTCTGTAAAATATCTAATTTACGCAGGCGTAGCGGCAAGTAATGAATAAAAATGTGGCGTGTGCAACAGCTGTGCATAATATAGGCACTAGGCACTAGGCAGATGATTCAGTGATTATCTACCATTAACTGATTTGTTTGCTTTTTCAAAATTATTTAAAATACGCACATAGCTGTGGCTGAATATTTTTTTAATGTTAGGTTATTAATTGCATGAATTTATTTAAAAAATTCCAGGTAGCTTTTGCTTACCTACCTCAAAATCATTGTAGAAAGAACATTGCGAAAAAGAATTTCAGTTCCACACAAAAACCTCAGTAAATTGAAACCGCACTCCCCGAGGCCTGATGTGTTTCAATCGAAGTCCATTATTGCCTAAATTTCTTAACCAATTGTAGGGAAAAAAAGGTAATCTCACTGAGGGAGTCTTCTGTTAGAAGAACAAGAATGTTTTGGTCGATGATATTTGTTATGGGAATGCGAAGGAACCAAAAATGATGCCTATTTAATGAATTATTATTTTCTTCAAATGTATAATGAATAAATCTTTACTTATGTAATCATCATGAAACCTTGTACACATATTTTTGGAGGTAAAAATACTAATTTTATAAATGCGAAAGTGTGTCTGTCTATTACCTCTTCACGCCCAAACTTTGTGACGTGGGAGAACTATGCTTCGGCACGAATGGGTCGGCTCGACTGGCAAAATACCACGTAGTCACGAGAGTGAGTTTACCGGAGGCCCAATCCCCTACCCTTTTCCCTTCCCTACCCTCTCCTATTTCCTTCCCTACCCTCCCCTATTCCCTTCCCTACCCTCCCCTATTACCCAATTCCCTCTTAAAAGGCCGGCAACGCACCTGCAGCGCTTATGATGCTGCTAGTGTCCATGGGCGACGGAAGTTGTTTTCCATCAGGTGACCGGTGTGCTTATTTGCCCCCTTATTTCATAAAAAAAAACAGCTGACCTGATTTTGCTGGGTATGGAGCTACTTTGCAGATCCTCAGGAGGGACATAGGATACTTTTTATCTCGGAAAATGTACGGTTCCCGCGCAATAAACTTGTCTTGGCGCAACAAAGTTGCGGCCGGCATCTAGTCTACACTACTATTATAAAGAGGAAAGATTTGATTGTTTGTTTGTCTTGAATAGGCTCCGAAACTACTGGACCGATTTGAAAGATTCTTTTACCATTGGAATCCTACATTAATTCTGCTGAACATAGGCTAAATTTTATTTTGGAAAAAATAGGGTTCCGTAAGATATTTGGGATTTTCGGACGCAAGGTGTAAAAAATCAACCAGAAATGTTACTTTTTTCGCGTACGCTGCCTAAACTATAAAAGATAAAACCATAAAATGTTTTTAAATATCTACAAAAAAGTTCGCGACACACTATACCTATCTATGTTGAGTGAGGCACAATAACCATTTTTTTATTAAAAAATTTTGAAATGTTTTTGGACTACATTTAAATGCCTTTATTTTACTCATGGCATTAATTCTTATCAAAAGAAATTATTTCATTACTAAGTACAGTTAATGTAGATAATATTTGGTCTTTGAATGATTAAAATTTGACGTTTGGTTTTAAATTGGGCGTCGTCAAGGCGCGCCGCGCGGGTGTGCTCGCCCGGAGAGTCCACGTAAATATTAATTATTATTACCTCGATCATGGGAATCGCAGACACAATAGATTTATAATATAATAGTTATGCGACAGCCGGGTGCCGCTTCATTGATGGGATAATATTATAGTGCTTCATTAATTCATTTCGTTTAGTGTAAACCATTTTTATATTCTGCTTAACATAAAGATTGAGTAAGAAATAAAGATTGAAAAAAAAATATTTAAAAATCAATGTCCACCCGTGCGAAGCCGGGGCGGGCCGCTAGTTAATAATAAGTAAGGTTTATTACGGAAAAATAAATAAAAATCGTTCACGTGCGAGTCGGACTCGCGCACGAAGGGTTCCGTACTATTTAAAAATATGACCCCTCTTCACGTTGTGTTGACGTTCAACCAATCACGTGCAAAATAAATTCCACGATATTGTTATAAGAAAATATCCACAGCCATAAAAACTTTTGTATTTGTCCAATACGGCGCTTGTATTAAATGGTTGCAATAAAATTATTATTTCCCGATTTTACGGTATAGAAAAAGTTACGTAGCCGTCATGTAACGGCTTTTCGATAACAATAAAAGTTTCTTAGAAGACGAAATATTTACTATGTCGTTTGTGTAACATTTGAGCATTATTATCTTACTAGATAACGCCCGCATTCCGCAACTCCGTTGTGCAAAATTAGTTTATCGTACGGGAACCGTATATTTTTTCCGGGATAAAAAGTATCTTTTGTACTTTACAGTACCTCCATATTTTATGTCAGAAAATCGCTTCAGCGGTTTGGGCGTAAAGAGATAAGAGACAGACATACTTTCGCATTATTAATATTAAATTAAAGAATATACTTAAGTAAATCAAATTATCTTGTCGCGATGTTTGGTGTCAAACTCCTCCAAAACATTGGGCTGCGGGACCAATTGCGTTGAAATTTTGTGCGCTTATTAATAAAATAGGCTAATATGTATTTTTCAGTCCCGGAAATACCAGCGCACATTCCTAAATCGCGCCTTTCGAAATTTCTAAGATCAACGTCTCTGTGACAACTTCTGAAATTGTAAAAGTGAGGTTAACCTAATTCCTACACCGTATATAATTATTATTTAAATTATAGTGATACGTATAAAGGTGAGGAGAGTAAGGTGCTATTTGTGTAGTCACTCGAGCGCCATGGAGACCTAGTAGGTTTAATAGATTAGGTTAAACTGATAAAAAAATAATAAGAGCGTTTTTTATTTTAGCAGTGGGTTCAGAAACTGCAGCTATTTTAAAGTTTTGAAAAAGAAAATATACTTATTCAAAAAATTGCTTATTTCAGTCAGTTATTAATATATTTTAGATCTAACTATAACTATTAACTAAAAACTAAATCACTTAGTTTAGTACAAAATAAAATATCTGCGAAGCTTAGTTAAAAAAATGTGAAGCTTTATTTTTTTATATATTAAAATGTCCCTACAGGCTTACCTAACCTTTAAATCGTCAGTGCCTTATATGGAAGCTACTTTGGGGTGTACTTAACATCCCTTATCTTTATCTGACAGATCCGATAACATTTCAACATAAAAAAATTAAAAAAATAACCCCCCACGTGAGAAATCTGATTTCTATACCATGATAACAAGACACAAATGTTGGAAGCCTATACAAGCTTAATCTGACACGCTCGAGCTTCTCCCGAAATCCCCTCTTCCCCTCCCCAACTATCAACTATATTATGTACATTGTGGTAACACGTTAATTGACCATAATCAATCGACCGCCTATGCTTTCCCCCGACTCAAGGTTCTTTTTTAAGGCCCTTCCCCTATAACGGAGATGCCGTAATTTACCGTATTTAGAGCCTTATAAACTCATAATTTGAAAGCTACAAAGTTATAATAAAAATACAACAATAATCTTCAGTATATCAACATTCTTGTCCCCGTTTTAAATTTTCTATTTTTGTTTATTATACTCATGATATTAGCTTCCAAAGTAATACCAATTTATTAGAATTGAAGCATACTTTCAGCATCTCCCTAGGATTTACAAATTACTTTTATTTGAAGTACACGACAGTAAATAATTTCATTAACTACATATTCCCCGTTTTATATATTTTTAAATCAATTTTGAACTAAGATAAGAAAAAAAATAGGATTTTTGTGCGATCTCGGCAACTCGTCAAATGTATTTTGTCAAGGTCGTTTGCCTTAACTATATTATACTAAATTCCTATAACTGGTATAAGGGTTGTAATTTTATGGTAGGAACTAAAAGCAATTTTCTCCCTTTATTAAATAATTATTTCTCCTTTTATGTTACCAAATATTATATTGACCCCCGCGTCGGACCTTTAAATTAACACGGTACAATGAGAATACCTTGGGGCGTTATTCCTGTCATAAGTGTTCTAACCCGCGCGCGGATCTGGTCCGCATGCTGGTGACAACATGGTCCTGGTTGCGCATGATGCCAGCGTGACAGGAAAAACATGAAATGACAGGAAAGGGCAACTTTCATAGCCACAGATCCGAGCGCGGGCGATGACACGCATGTTAGGAAAAGCGCTCTTAAGTAGCCAGTACACAATGGCCCACGATGGCCCACTGCAGGCCACGCCATTCTGCGAAACGCTTGGAAATCGTCCGCCATCATACACCACTACCCCGTCTACACAATGGCGATGGCTCGTAGTGGGCCCGCAATCAACATGGACTATAACTGTGATGAGGCACCTGTTGGCGACTGGCTGGATAGATAAGTGTTTTATACTTTTTTACTATTTTGAAATATGTACCATCGAGGAAGTTGATTCCTATCCTATGCAATTGACAGACCAACGTTTTTTTTTTTTTTTTTTTATGAAATAAGGGGGCAAACGAGCAAACGGGTCACCTGATGGAAAGCAACTTCCGTCGCCCATGGACACTCGCAGCATCAGAAGAGCTGCATGTGCGTTGCCGGCCTTTTAAGAGGGAATAGGGTAATAGGAGATGGTAGGGAAGGGAAGGGAATAGGGGAGGGTAGGAAATGGAATAGGGTAGGGGATTGGGCCTCCGGTAAACTCACTCACTCGGCGAAACACAGCGCAAGCGCTGTTTCAAGCCGGTTTTCTGTGAGAACGTGGTATTTATCCGGTCGAGCCGGCCCATTCGTGCCGAAGCATGGCTCTCCCACGTATTTGGTCGAATATGTCAATTCAATGTTAATTGTGATCTGTCAGCTGGGTTTGACGTAATGCAACCAAACTACTTAGGTCCCCGATTTGCATAGGAATCAACATCTCTGATAGTACTTTTCTATGTCCATATTTTTGCTTATTGATATTTTATATTTTTGTACAGAACTTGTCGTTGCAGTTTGAGTGTATCATTTAGTAGCTACAGTTATCTTTATCTTCGTGTACAGTCCACCTCTCCCGTCGCTATCAGCACCTTTAAAATCACCCAAACTACCAAAATTAGCGGTCCCAATGTCGATCTCAAGGCAATTTGATGAAGGATATGCTAATAGAACCTATCCGTGTTGATGTAGGTCTATTCAATATGCGTGAATTAATGGAGGGGCCCGTAGTACATTATCACATTATGCAAACTAACCTGTTGGTCTTTGTTACGTGTAATTTAATGTAATATTAAATTCAGGACTTAAGTTCAAGTTTGGACTGACATTTTATGTAAACTAGCGGCCCGTTCCGGCTGCTTTCCGTGATGTATGCTCATTTCGGGTAAATTTGAATTGCGGTTTATCAATGAGTATAATATCAATTCAGAGTTACCCAAAATTAATCTACCTCTAGTAAGGATTCATAATAATATTATTAAGGTGACGCCACGTTTAAGTAAAAAACCGTGTTGGATATGTTTTAGATTGCTACATACACAAGTAATGGAACAGCAAGAAATGGAAAGGGCGTAAGCGACAAAATGGTTTTTGTCGCGTAATTTAAAAACCATAAATATATTTCATATACTCGTATAAGCCATGGGCAAATTAAAGTGTATGCTTGAACCATTTTAATTTAAATTAACCATTTTATGTACAAATTTTGGAAGCTTAAACCACTCTCCTCTGTTGGCAAAATTGGCATCCCTTTTTTTTACAGAGGAATTTTTGATTGATTATTCTGTGTTATAAAAGTTAACCAATCGTGTTATGCTATGGGTAATTCAAAGACAAAAACATGATAAATACTGACAATGAACTTTAATTTCTTAGCTTTATTCATTGCTGAGAAAAATCGATATCGCTACAGCCAAATTATCAAGGCGTCGCCTTAATGCTAATATTAAGATGCGATAGCGTGTAGATTTATAACCTATTCACGCTTAAACGACCGAACAGTAACACTGCGTGGTAAAAATGGACGTGTGATACATGACAGCAACACTCTTTTTAGCCGACTTCCAAAAAGGAGGAGGTTATATGTTCGGCTGTGGATATTTTTTTATTTTTTTTATTTGTCAAAATGTTTGTTTTGTTGTATTAGGTTTCACTCCGATTTGGTACCATGTTCACAAAAGTGGTGACTTGATGATGGGATCCATGAGTAATCGAGGGAACTTCTCGAAATTTATATGGAAACATATGATGATTTTGGTTTTATAAGAAGCATCCTAAGCATATGCTACCAAAACGCAAGATTTTGCACCGAGGTATACTATGGTTCCGAAGATACTAAGAGAACTCCGGATTCCTTATAAATACAAGTTCGCGGGTTTAGGCGCTGTTTTAAGAACTGAAAGCATATGCTACTATGCAAATTACATTCATCATCATCATCATCATTACCACGTCAGGGTCACCAATGTCACCAAAATTAAACATAACAAATTCAGCCTTAACTCCAGAGCGTAAGGCACACATTTGACATTACTTTGAGAAGTAAGCTGCTTCGATAATACACGTAAGTACATGCATGTCTCCGAGGGACATACGTGGGAGAGCCATGCTTCGGCACGAATGTGCCGGCTCGACCGAAGAAATACCACGTTCTCACAGAAAACCGGCGTGAAACAGCGCTTGCGCTGTGTTTCGCCGAGTGAGTGAGTTTACCGGAGGCCCAATCCCCTACCCTATTCCCTTCCCTACCCTCCCCTATTCCCTTCCCTTCCCAACTTACCCTCCCCTATTACCCTGTTCCCTCTTAAAAGGCCGGCAACGCACTTGCAGCTCTTCTGATGCTGCGAGTGTCCATGGGCGACGGAAGTTGCTTTCCATTAGGTGACCCGTTTGCTCATTTGACCCCATATTTCATGTGGCCGCTTGGAAGTTGAAGCGTTCGAGACCGGTTTCCTGCACAATATAATTTGTTGCTAATAGTTTGTGTATTCTCAAAACACTCAAAATATTTCGTGTAAAGATCGCTCGAGTCATACAACTTACAAGTGCTAGGGACCGGTAGATGTCCGAATTCGTACACAAATTCACCCTCCTATTGGTGGATATGTATCAAAGTAGTTGTCAAATCCTACTACTATAAAGGCGAAAGTTTGTTTGGATGTATGGATGTATGAATGTGTGGATGTATGGATGTTTGTTACTCTTTCACGCAAAAACTACTGAACGGATTTGAATAAAAACACATAGGCTACAATTTTAACCGACGCGATAGTTTACTAGGTAACTAAAAAGAGTGAAATTATTATTTTTAACAAAAAATTAAAACCGACTTCCAAGGTAAAAACAATAATAACATCCTTATAATATGAACTAAAAAGTATTAAATAACTAGCTGTTGCCCGCGACTTCGTCCGCGTCAGCAAAATGTGATAAAAAAAGAAAATGAAAAAGGGAGAAATTTTCCCCTTCCTGGGTAAACCCAAATAGTAAAAATGGGATCTTGTTAAGTAGTTGATCTGATAACTTTTCATGAACCTACAGTTGTAGATAAAAACGCCAATACTGTATAGAAAATCAATAAGAGTTAAATTATTATTTTTAAACAAAAATTGAAACCGACTTCCAAGGTAAAGACAATAGTTATTTTCTTAAATGAACTAAAAAGTATTAATTAATAATTCATATTCTGTACTCAGTATTTCTGTTCTCAATCTTCATAATTTGAAATTGGTACCAGTCATATAAGTTGCAGTTATATTTTGTCATAGAACTGGCGATTAGGTTAGCTGGTAGTTGGTACCGACTTCAAAATAATGAAGACTGAGAACAGAAATACTGAGTACAGAATAATATAAACTATTTAATACTTTTTAGTTCATTTAATCTAGATCTACAAAAAAAGCGGTAAATTGCACATAGAAATTGCGCTAAACTTAGCTGCTATGGAGATTGAAATTGAACAAAAATTGAAAAAATAATGAAGATTGAATACAGAAATAGTTGACGCGTCTATGTGTGTCCCAAAAAATATCCAGGAGTTCCCTCTATATCTCACGAATTTCAGTATCAGATCGCCACTTTCGTAAGCATTGTACCAAATTCGGGTTATTGTACCTCTATAAACAGTAAACACTTAATAGCAACAAATTAAGAGTTTTGAAAATCAGTCAACAAACGGTGGAACAAACAATAATATAATAATCAAAGGCAAGATTGTAGGGGCTACTGCTGCAGCCTGCCTTACAACCAATATTATATTAAAGATGTATGATAAAGATAAATGTTAAGGGAGAACGATTGGGAATGATAAAATAAAACCGCTCCCTTTGATGGATAAATGATAACTGACTTTATTTTACGTAAATCGTAATACAAATGAATATGATCCGCAACATTACTGAATCTTAAAGTGTAAGCATATTAATTATGTACGGTTGGCAACAACCCGTACATCCTGCGCCCCCCGAAAGATGGCGACGTTGATATAAATTAAAAACTACATCATACAATGATACACTATAAACTACTTAATAAAAATTGTATAGAAGATAATATTTTTAAAATGTAAAAAGTATAAACATAAAATTGATATAAAAAGTGATAGGTAAAATTATATTATTACTAGCTGTTGCCCGCGACTTCGTCCGCGTGGACTTCAGTTTATAAAGCGCGATGTCAACAAAATTGGTGTCAAAAGCTTTTATAAAAAAAACCCTGGTACCCCTTAAATCAATACAGCTGTCCAGTGTGCACACAATAAGTATTTCATTTTTAAAGCTTTTTTAGCCCCCAATTACAAAACTTTACCCATAAACTATTTATCAATGATAGGTTTAAGGTTACGTCACTGCACAGATAAAGTACTGAGTTATTTAATACCGTAGAATAAATATAACAATCGAAAAAAATCGAAACTTAAATGTAAGATGATACCACGTCTTATAGCGTCTTTTGAGCAAGCGTCAGCGCGATGTAGAAGACGCACGGCGCCATATATTATGAATTGTTGGAACTAACTTAATTTGAACAAATTTACGCATTTTCACCCCCTTACAACCCTTTTTTCCAGTAAAAAAGTAGCCTATGTCCTTTCTCAGGCTTTAGACTATCTGTATACAAAATTTCATTACAATCGGTTCGGTAGTTTTGGCGTTTGGCGTGAAAGCGAGACTGACAGACAGAGATACTTTCGCATTTATAATATTAGTATAGATTATGTGCACACTGCACAGCTGTTTTGATTAATAAGGGCCGCGCTACACCGGAATGGCAGCGTCGAGGCGAGCACTTTCAGCGCTGCCATTCCGGTGTAGCGCGGCCCTAAGAGGGGTACCACTTACCAGGGTTTTAAAAAGTTTTTAAATTTGACACAAATTTTGTTGACACCGCGCGCTATAAACTAAAGTCCACGCGGATGAAGTCGCGGGCAACAGCTAGTATTATACATAAAATATGTTTAAGATTTTTGAAATTTTATTTTAATACACATCCAAGACCCAGGAACATTGAAAACTTTTCGTTCCGCCTGCGGGACTCGAACCCAGGACCCCCGGGATGAGCGCTGGCCACGCGCAATGCGAATTCATTTTCATCGATATTTTCATGGAAATAAGATATTTTCCCACATCAAAATGTAGCCTATGTCCTTTCTCAGACTCTAGAATAACTGTATACAAAATTTCATTGCAATCGGTTCAGTAGTTTTGGCGTGAAAGCAAGACAGACAGACAGACAGACAGACAGACAGACAGAGATACTTTCGCATTTATAATATTAGTATGGATAGTATGGATTAGAAATGCAGTAGGAGTTCTACATAAGATAAGATAGATTGATTATTATTATACCAAGTGATTATATTATTAAACATAATATTCTAACGTATTAAAAACTATAAACAAAAACATACTAACTAATAAGTATGATTAGTTCTATGTTACAATAAAGTAAAAAATAAAACGCCATCTGTTGAATCGTATTAGAACTAAAATGTTCATTCCATCGATATATTTCTGGATTTTTTATAATATTATACATAAAATATGTTTAAGATTTTTGAAATTTTATTTTAATACACATCCAAGACCCAGGAACATTCAAAACTTTTTGTTCCGCCTGCGGGACTCGATCCCAGGACCCCCGGGATGAGCGCTGGCCACGCGCAATGTGAATTCATTTTCATCGATATTTTCATGGAAATAAGATATTTTCCCACATCAAAATGTAGCCTATGTCCTTTCTCAGACTCTAGAATAACTGTATACAAAATTTCATTGCAATCGGTTCAGTAGTTTTGGCGTGAAAGCAAGACAGACAGACAGACAGACAGACAGACAGACAGACAGACAGAGATACTTTCGCATTTATAATCCTAAGTATGATTAGTTCTATGTTACAATAAAGTAAAAAATAAAACGCCATCTGTTGAATCGTATTAGAACTAAAATGTTCATTCCATCGATATATTTCTAGATTTTTTATAAGTAATATTATACATAAAATATGTTTAAGATTTTTGAAATTTTATTTTAATACACATCCAAGACCCAGGAACATTCAAAACTTTTTGTTCCGCCTGCGGGACTCGAACAAGACAGACAGACAGACAGACAGACAGACAGAGATACTTTCGCATTTATAATATTAGTATGGATTTTTCCTATCTAATAGTGCCTTTTTCCGAATTCGGCTAAAACTCTACTATTTCTGTACTCAATCTTCATCATTTTGAAGTCGGTGCCAGTTCCAAAAGTTTCAAATATTCTGGCATACTGAAGATTCAGCTATCTGGCACCGACTTCAAAATTATGAAGATTGAGTACAGAAATAGTTGAGTTTTAGCCGAATTCGGAAAAAGACACTATTAGATAGGAAAAATTATTTAATACTTTTTAGTTCATATTATAAGGATGTTATTATTGTTTTTACCTTGGAAGTCGGTTTTAATTTTTTGTTAAAAATAATAATTTGACGTCCAGTCGGCACGTGCCGCTCATTGACAATTTAATCTCATAGAATTCATGTTCGATCATGCTTGTGTAAGTGTATACGTACACATATTTTTCACACAGATGAAAACCAATTTTGGTTACGTTTGACAGCTCGAGATTGTTGCTCTATTCCGCTAGGTATATTAACTTTATGGGCTAAATCCACGATGTAAATGCACCCGTGCACTGTTGCCGTTTCGTACTCAGCAGCGACATGGCGCACAGATGGCTCCTGAGAGTCCTGAATTAGGTTAGGTTAGGAGGCTAACCTAACCTAACCCAAGAGCGGTCTGTGCACCGTGCCGCTTCTGAGTATAATATTTTGCTTCATAGCTACGAATAATAAAAACTAACGAAACATAACTCCCATACTCCAACCGTTTTGAATTTGGTTCCTGTTCGCCCACGAAATACTAATAAAGCCGTTGACAATAATTGTCACTTGCATTAAGGTGCACTGTCACCGGGAGCATTAATTCGACTTTGAGCATTCCATAGCAAATTGACATCACTGTCACGTAGCATTGATGTTACAAGTTATATCAGGATATTACACATTGTATCATTACAAGGTGCGCATTGTAATGCTCGGTTGTCCTCCCTCACTGATGTAATGCTCGACTCTTTTGAAAATTAAGTACCGAACACAATATGCATAAGGTGTGCATTCAGTACTTTTTTTGACACAGTCCTTGCTTAGTTTTTATCATTCGTAGTTTCATAAGGAATATTAGGCAAAGGCGAAAGAGCCACGGTGAATAATCCGACCAAAATCCGACATGTTGCAGACTTCATATTATCAGAACATTTATAGAAACGTTGTCAAATATCGAAGAAAATTTTTTGTTTACTGTCTGTGCTAGTGCTGTCGTCTAGCATGATAACATTGCAGTAATATATCATATTAAAGCAAGTGGCCATATAAAAGTCAGCGACTTCAAAGTTAAATTAAAACTAGCTGTCCCGGCAAACGTTGTTTTACCATATATATTTTTTTTGTATGAAAAATAGATGTTGGCCGATTCTCAGATCTACTCAATATGCTCACAAAATTTTATGAGAATCGGTCAAGCCATTTTGGAGGAGTATGGCAACGAAAACTGTGACACAAGAATTTTATATATTAGATATATTTACGAAAAACAAAAAAATTGAGTTGTTAATATTTCACGCAATCTCATTTGAATCAACATTGGCTTATTAATTTTTTGGAGCCAATAAAAAGTTGTTTACTTAGGAAACACTTTGAAGTAATCAAAAGTATTTAAACATTATTTTGCTTTGAAAATTGTTTTCTTTATTTGCCTACAATATTTATTTCGTCTAGCAATCTACAACTGAAATCTTATAATATATAAAATTCTCGTGTCACAATGTAAGTTACCGTAACCTAAACGGCGTTACTGATTTTTGCATATTCAGTAGACGTCTGAGAATCGGCTACTGGCTATTTTTTATATTGATAAGTGCATTTGTTGAATAAATAATAGTAAATTATCATAACTCGAGACTGACGGCGACCATTGTTTGTGCGATGGGATAGCGATGGACGTTGCCATTGTGACATACTTATTTAGTCACTTCTATGTTACTTCAATAAAATAATATGGGCGAAATATGGCAAAACAATATTTGCCGGGGTAGCTGGTGTGTATATTATATTTCTTTATTCCATTTTCCCTAGCCAAGGTGAAAGTGTGCATAGTGAAATTTTATATTCATTTTGTCAAGGATACGGATAAGGAAATAGGGTACTTCGTATCTACAATAGCCACCCAATATTGTAGAAAGCGTAGAAAATTTCAAGCGAAGTGTGAGAATATACTTAGCCCCTTTCTAATAAAGATTTGTACGCGTAGTGCAACTACCGAAAGTCTGCTGTCTTAATAAATCATGTGCTTCCTACTTCCTACTTAATATTATAAAGGCGAAAGTTTGTTTGGATGTATGGATTTTTTTTTATGAAATAAGGGGGCAAACGAGCAAACGGATCACCTGATGGAAAGCAACTTCCGTCGCCCATGGACACTCGCAGCATCAGAAGAGCTGCAGGTGCGTTGCCGGCCTTCTAAGGGGTAATAGGGGAGGGTAGGGAAGGGAATAGGGGAGGGTACGGGAGGAAATATGGGGAGGGTAGGGAAAGAAAAAGGGTAGGGGATTATGCCTCCGGTAAACTCACTTACTCGGCGAAACACAGCGGAAGCGCCGTTTCACGCCGGTTTTCTGTGAGGACGTGGTATCTCTCCGGTCGAGCCAGCCCATTCGTGCCGAAGCATTGCTCTCCCACGTCGAAATGGAACACGTTGGTTACTCTTTCACGCAAAAACGCATAGGCTATAGTTTTATCCGACTTTCAAAATGGGGGAGGTGTTATGTTAGTTTTCTTATGTTCAACGATTACTCGGCCGTTTGTTAACTGATTTTAAAAAATTTTCTTTTGGTATATAGGGTATCATCCCAATTTGGTATTATATTCACAAAAGTGGTGATCTGATGAAGGATCCATAAGTAATCGAAGGAACTCCTCAAAACTTATAAGGAAACATGTGGTGACTTCGGTTTCATGAGAAGTATTCTAAGCATATGCTACCAACAAGTATGATTTTGCACCGAGATATACCTGGTATACCGTGGTTCGGAAGGTGCTGGGAGAACTCCTAAATCTTTATAGATACAAGTTTGGGAGTTTCGGCGTTGTTTTAAGAACAGAAAGCATATGCTACTATGCAAATTACATTCATCATCATCATCACTACCATATTATACCATGCATCGTCCCATGGTTATGACTTATGAGCCTATAATGACCCTGTTATTGGTACTTTTCATAGTCTTTTAGATCGAGACTCGAGTTTGTCAAGCGATAATTATAAAAAATCTATACCTACCTAATATTATAAACCTGAAGAGTATGTTTGCTTGAACGCGTTAATCTCAGGAACTACAGGTCCGATTCAAAAACTTATTTCAGAGTTAGATATCTCATTTATCGAGTAAGACTATAGGTTATATATTATCACGTTAAGACTAATACGACCGAAGAAACTCAGGAAAATGTGGGAAAATGGGGGAAATATTAGAAATTACGAACTACTGGAGCAATTTTTATGGCAATATTTGGCACAGATATAGAGTAGACCAAGTGAAGGGAGTAGGGACATAAGCTATTGTTTATGGGAAAATGTACGGTTTACGTAAAATTCCTAATTTACGCGGGCGAAGCCGCGCGGGACATCTAGTTTTCAATATGCCGAATAAAGACAGCAACTGCCTTAGCATGGTGTTGCCCTGTCGATTTTTCGAAGAACAGTAATGACATTGGAAGTGATTGCCAGTGGCGCTACCCATGGGTAGCACAATGCTCGGAAAATAGAAATTTAGACATGGATAGAAACTGCCATTACTTTTCTTCAAAGAATCGACTGGGCAACGCCATGCGAAGGCAGCTGCTGTCTTTTTTTTTTTTTTTTTTTTAATGAAATAAGGGGGCAAACGAGCTAACGGGTCACCTGATGGAAAGCAACTTCCGTCGCCCATGGACACTCGCAGCATCAGAAGAGCTGCAAGTGCGTTGCCGGCCTTTTAAGAGGGAACAGGGTAATAGGGGAAGGTAAGGATGGAAAGGGAAGGGAATAGGGGAGGGTAGGAAAGGGAATAGGGTAGGGGATTGGGCCTCCGGTAAACTCACTCACTCGGCGAAACACAGCGCAAGCGCTGTTTCACGCCAGTTTTCTGTGAGAACGTGGTATTTCTCCGGTCGAGCCGGCCCATTCGTGCCGAAGCATGGCTCTCCCACGTATAAACTTTATTTGGCATATTGAAAAAGTCACGTGATTTATTAAGACAGCAGACATTCAATATCATCTGGTTTTAAAGTGGACAAAGATAAGAAACTCTTTCCATAGAAACGGTGATCGAACCATATATTCTAATACTTTCAGATATCAAAGAAGCGATTGCAATACCTTCAGATGTCAAAGAAATATTTTGTGACATCACTAGCTAGTGATGTCACAAAATATTTCAATGTTATGTCGAGGACTTTCAAGTAATACAGTAGATTATTTCGATAGAAGTAACGTAGGAAGTTTCAAGAAAGTAAGGGTGGGTTGCACCGAGTTATTTTAACCATAACTTTAACTTTACCATAACAAGTAAAAAACTTTGTAAGTATATAAATATTTATATTGTATTATATTATATTAATATATATTATATTATTATTTATTGTATGTTAGTAAATTTATTACTACATTGTTGTTATAAATATAGTAACGCGTGCACACTAATTTTTGCGAATTTTATAATCACGCATTCCTATTATATATTCAGGTCTTCTGGAAGACATTCCATTTTTGGAATAAGATGTACCTTTGTACAAAATATATTTTTAGTTTTAAACTGGTTTTTTAACTTTTTTGTGTGTACATAAATTGTAAATAAATAAATAAAAAAAACAAAATGTCAAATGAACTGCCAAATTCCTGAAAAAAAGAACTGACAATAATGGTCGTCATGCTTGACTTTCGGTAGCGGACTTTCGATAGCGGGAGAAATCGAGATATGAATGAAACTTTCTTATTTCGAACGCCATGCTGGAAACGGTAGAAAACTGTCAGTTTTTTTGGTAAATCTGCCAAAGTTTAGATTCAATCAATTGAGCCACAGAGGGCGTCAAATTTGAATGGCGGGCGTTCATAGCCCTTATAGACGGTCAATAATATTGCACAATAAAATTAATCGTATAGGGTCCCACTCAGATTTTTAATTGCTTGATATTGCGACACTAAGGGCCTGTTTCACCACTTCCTGATAAGTGACGAATAGGCTATCCACCAATTTACTTGACAGATCAAGTATGCAGAATCTGTCCAAAAAGTTGAGAATAGCCTATTCGGCACTTTATCAGAAAGTGGTGAAACAGGCCCTCAACGTCTCATTAATTTGGCCTCAAAATGCGAAAGTTTCTATCAGTGCGTCACATCTTCATGCATCTTCATGCACAAACCGCTCAACCACATACAGCTCTGTCCACACTGTGCCTTTTTCTGTTCGTCATGGGCATGCGTTAAAGCGCAGTCAATAGCGCACGTGAAGCATGCCCGTGACGCATGCCTTCTGACCGTATCCAAAACTTTCGCTTTGTTATTAAAATGTCAGTTGGCGTTGCGTTCGATGACGCATTATTGAATGCGTCAAGGACCACAACGCCAATATTGTCATTTTTTAAGTTTTGGATGCGGTCAGATGCGTCGCGGGCATGCCTCACGTTCGCTGTTGACTGCGATATAACGCATGCCCTTGACGAACAGAAAAAGTGTGGACAAAGCTATAGATCAAGATCTTGTTCTATGTCTGTGCGCTTAACCGATTTTGTTGAAATTTAGTATGGATATTACTTTTAGTCCCGGGAAAGGACATAATATTATTACTATATTTTTTATCTTGGAAATATGTACGTCTCCTGCAGGATCAATGAAATTTGGCACAACGAAGTTGCCGGGGTTATGTAATTGAATAAACATACGATTTTTAGGATTTATTTAAAAAAACATTTAAAATTTTGTCAAAGATAAGAGGCTACAGATAATCTCCCAGCCGGTAAGCTGAAAACTACACAGAGAAAAATATATTCAGAATACGTAACTTTTATAAAAGTTGTCTAAATTCCGATCATATATCTTCTTAAAGCCGTGAGGTGACTTCGGAAAAGCAGTATATCTATTTCGGAAACTTTCACATTATGTATTTTTTACGTGTATAAGAAACAGTGTGTGAAAAGAAGATACCTAATAATAGAAAAAAATATATTTATTTCTTTTAAAGGAAATAAGACTTACATCAGTTTAGATCGGCTTTTGAAATATATCGAAAATAATGTCGGTCCAAAAAATAAAAATCCGTTTAAAAAACCATTCCCCACGTAGTAAACTTTAGGAAAACTCCCAATAGGCGTTTTAATATTTCCAGGAATTAAATTCTTAACATAAACGGTTTTAATTTTTTTTTTAATAAGTGGGATGTTTACGTAGGCGTCGGAAATTTGCAACTTATTTAATATCCGTAATTACGAGTAGGAGAGAAGAGTATATGCATTTGCATATTTGCATATTATGTAAATGCATATTATAATGGCACTTTTTAGGCGATAGGTAGCATATTTTGGCTTTTTTTCGTTGATAGTGCATATTTCAGTCGTATTATGGTCTCGTATTCTCCAAACTAGCTATTAAATATACACCAAGGCCACAAAACAGAGGTACTATAGATCAAAATACTTCAAATATGTGACCCCATCCCTATATGAAGACTTCTGCAATACACCGATAGCACAAAATGCATATTAGTACAAGCCGACCGAACAATATCTTTCTAGAAACAAATGTTGTCTGTGCATTGTTGGCTTCATTAGAAAAAAAAATGAATAGAGTAGGTAATGAACTTCCATGGGCACTAAGATTGAATCAGAAAAATATGTTGGTAGAAAATTATTGGTACTGTATGAGAAGGTGGATAATTCCATTAAGGAATGATGAAAATTGGCGCATAATTGTTAATTGTATCACCGGTAAACTTTTTAAAAAAATTAATAGATTTTTATAATAAGTATAATAAGTAAAATTACTTTTGATTGTGCATATTTTGTGCATATTTTCATGCAAATTTCGACATTTTTCATACGGTAGAGTTGTTTAATTGTTATTTTAGGTTTACGGCATTTTGTTTTTATCAAATGTGAAAAATTATGATAAGTGGTTAACATAATTATTTCATGATTTTCAGAAAATATATCAGTTGCCACTAAAATGTAAATTGCAATAATCTATTGAATAGTCAATATCAATTTAGAGATAATGCGACTTTAGATGTTGTGTTAATACAAATCGATTTGACATAATGTAACTATAGTTCCTATAGGAAGTTGTCATATTCGTTTTATTGTTATTACCCTAGTATACATCATCATCAGCATCATCACTAAGCATGATCAGACTTTTAGAGAATTAAGATCTAGATTTTTATTGAAATTGATTTTCAAAATTACATGTTTAAACAATTTTCATTAAATATTTTAATCTATAATATAAAGTTATGAATACTTTTTTACCAATTAATAAATTACTTAAACATAGAAACGAATATCCTTACAAATATTATAAATAATATTTTCCAGTTTGTGACTTAATTTAAAAATAATTAATTGCACCTACTATTGTAACTCCAGTATGTGACCTGTAACACCATCACTACACTACACGCACATCCCTAGCGATTCGTTAATTAACAACCATAGTTAACGAAAAAGTTTGCACGCGAGGAAACGACCACCCTGTATACAAGTCGGCGCGCTACTGTCGCTCGCTTTGCGGATTTCATCGTTGTACATTGCTGTGGCAGTCGAGTTTATACATTGCTGACTATTATTCTATGTTACTTCTTGTGCAAATCGTTTAAAAGTAACTAAATAAAAGCTTCATACTGGGGACAATATAGTTTGATGATATTTTGTCACGGTAGAAAAACATTGTAGGTATAACTGTATCGTGTGCAAATAAATACTTGTCCTAATATAGGCTATATTTTATCACGCTTAGACTAATAGGAGCGAAGAAATAGAGGAAAATGTGGAAAAAACGGGGAAAATAATTATTTGAAAGGGCTAACTTGAATGCGCTAATCTTAGGAACTACTGGTCCGATTTGAAAAATTGTTTCAGTGTTAGATAGCCCATTAATTGAGTAAGGCTATTGGATATATTTTATCACGCTGAGAGTAATAGGAGAATGTGGAAAAAACGAGAGAAAAATTAGTTGAAAGGGCTTATCTCGCGAACTACTGGAGCAATTTTTTTTATTTGGCACTGATAAGAAGTAGATCACGTGAAGGATCATAGGATATCGATTTTTATCATTTTTTCAGTAGCTATATATTATTTTATACCCCTGCGACGCCGGGGCGGGTCGCTAGTTTTATATATATTGCAATGTCTAATAGCACGACGCCTATAAGAATTTTAATATCACTTTAATGCGTCGCTGCGGCGCGCATCGCTTTGACACGCGTTAACGTGTTCTGCACTGACTTATAGGGCCAGGCCACAACACTAAGTTGCGGCGTCGTATTGCAAAAACAATATCGCACAGAAATGCAATGCGTTGTTCCAACGCAAAAATTTCATTGAAAATGTCGCTGACGCATCGCATTTGCGATCGTGGAAAATTTTCCACGATGCGTTCTGCGACGTCGTAGATTCTTACGATGCTGCGCCGCAACGCATTGTTGTGGCCTAGCCCTTACGCATTTTGGAGTTTATTAATTAATAATAATAATAAACATTTATTCAAGAACTTTGGGCATTACACCACGCTACGTTACAAAATAAAACGTAAACACACAGTTACAATAACATTCTAAAGTAAATGACTCCGTGGCGCCAAAATTCGTTTATCGCACAGGAACCGCAGATTTTTCCGGGATAAAAAGTATCCTATGTCCTTTCCCGGGACTCAAAGTATCCCCATGCCAAATTTCAGCAAAATCGGTTCAGCGTTTTTGCTGAAATTGAATTTGAGCGTAAAGAGGCAACAGACAGACAGACAAACAGACAGACAGACAGACAGACGGACAGATAGACAGACACACTTTCGCATTTATAATATCAGTATGGATAAAACAGTAAACACACCTCTGTGTTTAATAATTAACTGTTTTCAAATACAACTCACACTTTTTTCTGAGAATTTGTTTGCGTGATTTTGTTAATTAAACTAAGAACCCTCATTTTATGTTGTTAAAGCTAAAACATATATACATTGGAATAATTTAAGTATCTTTAACTATGTCCAACATGATACTTTTTTTGGTGAGGACATTGTTTATTAAATTATTATTTTTTGTAAAAGATGGCATTGGCATTCTTACGTCGCCGATTCGGTTAATTGACGGGTTAATTCCTGAATCTATGTTGGATATTACGTAGACTCAACGTCCAAAAAGTGTTTGAATTTTTTTTTTTTAAATAATTAATCGGTTGTACTTTGGAAATTACGGCAGAAATAAAACAACAGAATTTATATCTTATACATAAAAATGGATTTTAAATGTGTTAGTCGCGCTAAAACTCGAAAACGGCTGGACGGATTGGGCTGATTTTAGTCTTAAAATATTCGTAGAAGTCCAGGGAAGGTTTTAAAGTGACACGAAGTTCACCGGGACAGCTAGTTATATAAAATATTATAAAGGCATACATTTAAAACAACAGAATTTATACAGGCATACAGTTAAAACAACAGAATATACAGGTATACATTTTCGGCGCTTGATAGTAAAAGTCGGTTACCACTTAAACTTTCACTATATTCTTCTGAATAATTGTAAGGACATTAAAAATGAAATTAATAAATTAATAAAAAAGGTAATAAATTGGATGAATAATAATAATCTTAATCTTAATCTGACAAAAACTAACTATATAGAATTTAAAAGTGACCGAACCAAATCAGTTAGCGAAGTTGATCCTATATTCAAAAATGAAAATATCAAAAGAACGACACACACAAAATTTCTAGGTTTACATATTGATGAAAATCTGACTTGGAAGGTTCATATCGAATATGTCTGTACCAGATTAAATAGGTTCGTTTTCGTTCTTAATAGGCTCAGACAAGTAGCGACTCTACAAACGGTACTGACGGCCTATCACGGCTATGTTGCTTCAGTTTTGAGGTACGGTTTATCGCTTTGGGGTAATTCTACGGACATAGACAAAGCCTTCATCGCTCAAAAAAAATGTATTAGAGCTATATGTGGTAAACAACCATATGAGTCCTGCAAACCACTATTCAAAAAACTAAAATTATTAACCTTACCGAGTTTGTATATATATGAGTTAGTAAACTATACAAAGCTTAACTACCATAGTTTTAAAGAAGCTCGTGACATTTATCCCCGCAACACAAGAAATCCCTATCGACTAGTGTTAGATGTGATTCCCAAAACTTCTTTATACCAAAAACAATTTTATGCCATGTGCATAAAAACATACAATGCTATTCCATCGGCACTTAAATGCTTGCCATACAATAAATTTAAAAGGGAAATCATAAAATGGTTGTTAAGCAAAAATTTCTACTCTGTAAAAGAATTATTTAATAACAAGGCTGAATGAATTTTATAATCTTTTTGACATGTAACACAGTATGTAACACTTTAACCTATTTTACTTAATATTATGTATCTTAATTATTGACATTTACGTATTAATCTTTTAACAACCAATTTAATTATTTCTTGACATCTTATTATTTCTTGACATTGTTGTTTAATGTAATTGTAAAATTTTAAACTATTGTATTTTAAAATGTGATGTATTTATTAGTGACTGCTATTTTAATATTTATGGGATGATGTGACATTTTTCTAATATCTCACATAGCCTGGCCTTGTATTATTAGTTTAATGTATTAGTGATCAATATTTCAAAGTTGCTAGATTTTATGACTTCTTTAAATATTTGCATGCTATCTTTATAGTTAAGAGTGTAAGACCTGAGCAATGAACTTTAACATCTAATGTACCACTTTTAAAGCAAATAAATGATTGATTGATTGATTGATTGATATATTTTTCCTGCGTGTCACGAATTTTTAATCAGATCACGTGTCCAGATGCGAGTTTATTATTTTAAGTCTATTAAAAAAAATACGTGTGGCACTCGGGGACTGCCGCGGTAAAGCTATTGCATAGAATTTTTTATCAACTTATGCAAATAATAATTATAATTCGCATACATCTAGTCGCACGCACACAAACACGGTGCCGAAGTCTGGCAACGCCGCACTGCTGTGTCGATCGGAATGGGGGATATTAGGTCTCTTTGTAATGGAATTTCTTGATTCAGTCGCCGCGTTTACATTCCGCGATAAAAGCTATGCAAAAGCTTAAAAACATACGTCGTTATAGAAAAACTTTTTAAAAATACATACTTTGACCATGCACAATTTTAATAAAATTATTATTAATGCGTATACTTAACAAATTACGAATTCGCGGCATCCGGATAAATCTACGATCATTATTGTAGGGTTAATTTCAACATATTGGATGTTTAAATTAACCCTCGATCCAATTATTTACAATAAGGTCACGGGGGTAGGACAGGCCGAAAGGTACACTCGTTAAGTTAACCCGTTCACAAATCTCTTTATTTCACCCAACTGGCCCCAGCTTAACGACAGTTCATTTAACGGAAAAGCCTAGTTTGTGGTTTACTTTGGGTACTACATTTTGGATGGAGAGCTGGTCGCTGTAAAGCATTTGTGTACTAACCCACAAAAAATGTTTTTGTTAAATTTTGAATGCAGTCTTGTTCCAAATCATCTAAAGAACAAAACTGCATTCATAATGCAATACGTGTTTTTGTGGGTTGGTACACAAATTCTAAACAGCGTCTATGATTGGCACTATGATTGCGAGCAAACACGGTTGACGTCGATTATAGTCATAGAATGACTTTCTACCCCTTTTTTTAAAATGAAATAAGGGGGGCAAACGAGAAAACGGGTTACCTGATGGAAAGCATGCAAGATGGAAGCTACATAGAAACATATCAGACTATTCAACTTTCTCTTTGCTTCGAAAAAGATTCAAGAAAGAATCTCAGATCTGTTACACTAAATATATGACCTCCGTAGAAGATAACATTCCCAAAAATCCGAAATACTTCTGGAATTACATAAATAACCGTAAAAACCAGTCAGTAATTCCTACTAACGTACATTACAATAATATAAAGGCCAAAACCCTCGAGGAAACTTGTAACCTATTCGCCACTTTTTTTCAGTCGGTGTTCCAACCCTCTGAACTGACAGACTCTTTTAATGTAGATAATATAACGGGAGAAGAGGGCGGACCCACTAACGGCACTATTATCAGTGACATAAAACTAGAAGAAGGTAACGTCCTTAAGGAACTTAAAGCTCTAGATAGCACAAAAGCAGCAGGTCTCGATAATGTACCTCCAATTTTCCTTAAATATACTGCAGAAGCTATACATGAGCCGTTGACAAATCTTTATAATAAATGCTTGGCAGAAGGCGTGTGCCCAACGGCATGGAAATCTGCCAGAATCACCCCAATTCATAAGGGAGGCTCCAAAACAGATATAACTAATTACCGACCAATCTCGATACTTCCAACATTGTCTAAATTACTCGAAAGGCTAGTACATAACTACATATACCCACTATTACACAGAAATATCCTTCAACAACAGCATGGTTTCGTCCGTAATCGCTCTACTGTAACAAACCTTATGGTTTATACCAATCAACTTTTTACAAATCTGGATTGTAATAAACAAACAGATAGTATATACACAGATTTTAGAAAGGCTTTCGATCGCGTCGACCATAAACTATTACTTGAAAAAATCGCTTTTAACGGTATCCGTGGTAATCTATGGAGATGGTTTAAATCTTATGTCACAAATAGGACGCAGAAAGTTGTCATTGATGGGTATGAATCTAACTTTGATACTAATTTTATAACGTCAGGAGTGCCTCAGGGGTCTATCCTTGGCCCCCTGCTGTTCATCATCTACATAAACGATATTCACAAATGTTTTAAAAATTGTAAATTTCTACTATATGCAGACGATTTAAAGATTTATCGCACCGTTGACAATGCTGATGACCAGAGGAGGCTTCAGGAGGATCTTAATAGATTTGCAAACTATTGTGATGCCAATAAATTACAGCTAAGTTTAAATAAATGTAAAACGATCTCTTTTACTAGAAAACGTCGACCCATAATACATAACTACTCCATAGATGGCCATAATTTAGAAAAAGTCTTCACTATTCGTGACCTTGGGGTTATATTGGATGCCAAGTTGACGCTGGACACTCATGTAGATACTATTTGCAGTAAAGCTTTTAAGATGTACGGTTTTGTATTAAGAGCTAGTAACGATTTCAAACGACCTAGTACATATCTATATTTATACAAAACCTTAATTCGCTCACAACTAGAATATGCTTCATGTATATGGGATCCAATGTACGCAGAATACTCACACTACCTAGAAAAAGTGCAGAAAAGTTTCTTACGTTGTGTGCAATATAAGTGTCGGTTATACTACCTATCGTACCCTAAGTTACTAGAAAAGTATAAATTACTAAGCTTAAAATGTAGAAGAATGCAACTTCAGATGATGTTATTGTATGACATCTGCCACAATAAATATGACTGTATCGATATTGTAAATGACCTTAGTTACAGAGTGCCTCTCAGAACACACAAAAGAGCTTGTCGTGCTGCTTCTGAAGTATTTGCGACAAGATTATCACGTACTAATGCAGGTCTCCGTGCACCAACTAATCATATGCTTGCCTTATACAACAGACACTTTAACCATATAGATATTAATGCCAATAAAGCCACTGCTTTTAAAAAACTGCTCTCAGAGGAACTCTCTAAAATAAATATCACTAGTGTCACTTAATGATAAAACTGTATTGTTAAGATATTTCGCGAAATGTTCGTGCGTAGTGTGTTAAACATATACAGAAACAGGATACGGCACCCTAGTGGTCATCGTCACCGATCCCAAGATCTCAATAATATGTCGTAGGGCTAGGGTGCCACACACTCAAAATAAGATGATAAACACAATTAGCACACATATAAACTCAAACAAACTCTCACATGTCTTACCGCAGGTATTGTGCACTTACACGTGTTATCAATTTGTGCCTACATATTGTATATTTTTTAAAATTTATATAAAAATAACACATGTTAACTTATAGCCTTAGTTACTGATCCCATGACCTCGTGTCGCAGGGCTAGGGTGCCACACACTCATAAATGGCAAACCAAGGTACACATAACACAGACAAACGCATAGCTTTGATTGTTAACTCCTAGTAATTAGGTATTACTTTAAACTGTTAGATCCTGTAAATCTTTTCGTTTTATTTGATACTAGAATTTGTTTAGTTGTTTGGCTTTGATCTTGTAATAAGCTTGTAAAAATCAAAAGCAGCCTTATACGTTATTACTTAAAGTAATTTTAATTAACTACATGATACTAAATAGGTACTGTTTGTAAACTAGATTGATCTCGCATACGGCACCCTAGTGGTACTTGTCACTGATCCCAAGACCTAATGTCGTAGGGCTAGGGTGCCGCCTGCTAATCAATCAAGGTTAAAATCTCAACTAAGTACTTATAATTAAACTTAAATACATTTTACATTTTATATATGTGGTAAATGATGTGGATATCACAATTACTTATATGTATAGAGTAAGACTGTGTGTAAACGTATCTTATATTGTGATATTGTTTTTTTACCCTAATAAACAATAAAAAAAAAAAAAAAAAAAAAAAGCAACTTCCGTCGCCCATGGATACTCGCAGCATCAGAAGAGCTGCTGCTGAATAGGGTAATAGGGGAGGGTAGGGATGTGAAGGGAAGGGAATAGGGTAGGATAGGGAAGGGAATTGGGCCTCCGGTAAACTCACTCACTCGGAAAAACACAGCGCAAGCGCTGTTTCACGCCGGTTTTCTGTGAGAACGTGGTATTACTCCGGTCGAAACGGCCCATTCGTGTCGAAGCATGGCTTTCCCATGTATAATTGGCATTGTATTGCTCTATTAAAGACCAACATGGAAGGATCGCATTAGAATAATAAGCTCTTGGACTACAACACTAATTTTAATAAAATCTTGTTGAATATTATATATAAATAATATAATATATTATATTGATAAGTGTTCAGTTTCAGAGAAACATTTTTTTCATAAAGAACCTTACATTCAAAAGTGATTAATGTCCGGTTTTTGATAAAAAAATATATTTGCCACTCGAGGATCAACTTATGCAATAATCATAATTAAAAGCACTCACACAAGCACTGGGCCGAAGTCTGGCAACGCTGCAGCGACCGGCACAACAGTCGGAGTAGGGGTGTTAGGTTTTTTGTTTCGGAATTTCTTGATTCGGTCACCGCGTTCAAAGCGCGCGATATAATCTATCCAATAGCTTAAAAGTTACATCTACTATTTGAATAATTTTTTTGTGGTCAGCCAATCAAAACCTGTATTTAAGTGAATAGATAAACTCCGATCAAAAAACATCCATAACCGGGCATAAGAGTAAATAAATCCTTATTAGTTTATTTATTTTAATTGCAATATAGATACAGTATTATGGAGGCAAACACGCAGGGAATAGCTTCGTGCTGTGATACCCAGTGGAAGGATTTACTCAGATCTGTAGTTCAATTATCATTTCGTTTGATTAAAAACCATTCAGAGTTGTGTTGATAATAATTGAAGATTCTATACTCGAACGGAGACCAATACACAGATTATTTTAATCCATGATTAATACAGCTTCAATATGGTTTCGGTAAAAAAAAAACTGCGGAGTGGAATTTTGATTTCATGTCATGGCTATTGCCATGACATTAAACTCTATTATAATGACATAGTAGAACGCTATTGCGCGAAGACCATTCTGTATTGTGTCGATAGTACCTAATACTCGAACGGAGACCAATTCACAGATTGTTATAATCCATGATTAAGAGGGCGACTAACGCAAAAAATCACACATCGTCCTTCTCTCTTCACTTTTTTTTCCAGTGGGCAGATCATGTAGCCCTGATGACACTGCGACCCTTGAGTCTGTGACTACAGCCTCAATTTAGTTTCGATAAAATAAAACTGCGGAGTGGAATTTTGATTTCATGCCATGGCAATAGCGCGAAGAACACAAGCAAAGTTTTCCCTTACAAATTAAGGGAAAAAGACAAGGGAAAATATCTTTTGTACTTTTATTCCACATATTATATAACTAGCTGTTGCCCGCGACTTCGTCCGCGTGGACTTTAGTTTATAGTTGTTCCCGTACATTGATTGAGTCGTTTACGCGCAAATCAAAAAGTATATTGTGTGGGAACCGCCCATTTTTCCGGGACAAAAAACATTCCTTGTCCCAGATTCAAATTAGTATATTCAATCTCCATGCCAAATTTCATCAAAATAGATTGAATAGTTTAGGCGATAACCATAAAAGTTTATTGTGCGGGAACCGTACATTTTCCGGGACAAAATTAGTATTCCTTGTCCTTTCCCGAGACTGTATCCCCATACCAAATTCCATCAAAATAGATTGAATAGTTTATTAGATTTTTCAATGTTCCCGGGTCTGGATGTATATTAAATATGTGTATAATATAATAAAAATCTTAAATATATGTATAGTATAAAAGTATTAAATATATTTCCGTTGTCTGGTACCTGTAACACAAGTCCTTTAGGTACTTAGCACGGGGCCAGACTGACGTGGTGTGAAGCGTCCATAGATATTATTATTATTATTATTTAAAATGCAAATTTAATACACACCCGTTCTGAAATACTACGAAAGGGTATCCATACTTCCATAGTCCATACTAATATTTTATATGCGAAAGTGTCTATCTGTCTGTCCGTCCATCCGTCTGTCAACCTGTCTGTCTTTCTGTCTGTTACCTCTTCACGCCCAACGCTGAACCGATTTCGCTGAAATTTGGTAAGGACATAGCTTGAGTCCCGGGAAAGGAAAAATTTACAGTTCCCGCGCGATAAAATATGAGTTTTGACGTAACGGAGTTGCGGGCGTCATCTAGTATTAAGTATAGGAATAATTTAATTCATCTGAATAAAATGTTACCCGCCACTATCTCATTATATCCAGTCTTAAATAGCACAATTACAGCACTCTTTGACTCAGTAAAGTGTTTAAATTTGAACATTGCAATTAAGTTAGTTCCATAGAATTTTATTTATCGTAGAAATGCCAATATTAAATTAAGTGATTTAAATTAAGTGAATTTAGACGTGGGAGAGCCATGCTTCGGCACGAATGGGCCGGCTCAACCGGAGAAATACCACGTCCTCACAAAAAACCGGCGTGAAACAGCGCTTGCGCTGTGTTTCGCCGAGTGAGTGAGTTTACCGGAGGCCCAATCCCCTACCCTATTCCCTTCCCTACCCTCCCTTAGTCCATTCCCTTTCCATCCCTACCTTCCCCTATTACCCTATTCCCTCTTAAAAGGCCGGCAACGCACCTGCAGCTCTTCTGATGCTGCGAGTGTCCATGGGCGACGGAAGTTGCTTTCCATCAGGTGACCCGTTTGCTCGTTTTTTATGAAAACGAGAAAGTTTTAATGAAAATAACGAGACGAACTAAATTCGTCATTTGGTAATAAAATTCGTTAATTTTCTCACGACGTATTACAGTACAGAAAAAAATTACAACTTAATTATTTATTGGTTACTGCATTTCATATTGTACCCCCCAATTTCTTCATAATTATTATTATTGAACTACAAATTTCTACTAAGTGCTACGATTTTCCAAGAAGTGCTAGGAAATGCTACGATTTGCTACGAAATGCTACGATGAGCTACGAAGTGCTACGAAATGATACGATGAAGTGCTACGAAATGCTACGATGAGCTACAAAATGCTACGACTAACTACGAAGTGCTATGAAATGCTACGATAAGCTACGAAATGCTACGACTAGCCACGAAGTGCTACGAAATTCTACGACGCGCTACGAAATTCTACGACGCCGAAGTGCTACGAAATTCTACGACTCGCTACGAAGTGCTACGAAATTCTACGCCTCGCTACGAAGTTTCATTTTTTGTTAAAATTTAAGGACTTAATAACATTTTTGTTGCAGGAGACCTTTGCCAAACGGCGCACCGAACTTAGGGACCTCTTGTAAACCTCTTTATGGAATAAAAGGCTATTATTATTATTATTATAACATTTTTGTTGTTTCTATTGTATTCATATACCATAATATATAAAATTTAGTTTGTAAGGCAACGTCATCAGCCAGTTTCAATATTCAGGATTTTATAGTTTTATACTATAAAAGGTATGATTGACGGTTTCACGTATTCAGTTTTGTACTAGCTTTTCCTTACTTAGTATTCCACGTCAACGTTGAGCTAGTAACAGATGGCGTAACGCATGTAATAAACTTGGACATCAAGTTTTTTACGGCCGGCTTTGTTGAGACTTGGGAGTGAATGTCTACAGAACGACTTAGGTTCTTTTCTTCTATTTTTATTTCTATCGAGTTGTAACAAAAATAATTGATACAACTTAAAGATGTGTTCCATGTATAGGTAAAGCGTTAAATTCAAAAGTAACAGCGCTGAAACAATACTTTTTTTTATTAACAGATAATTATTTTCACGAAAAAAAAATTAATACAATGTATTGTAATAAAATAAAATTCACAAGTATTTTGTGAATAACGAAAATTCTGCTATTTCTGAAACGTTAATAATTCTTTAAATTTATTGGTATTTACTATTTGGTATGCTTTTTACAGCGTTTATGTGATACAGTGAAGCTGCAACAAAGCTTTGATTCGAACTAAACCTAACTAGACTAGCGCGATTCCTAATTAAATCCTTTGACGCTGCACCGATAAATACTCGTCCGATTGGCTCAATTTTATACCATTTACAGTCTAATGGAGGTTTTATACACATTAATAAATTAAATGAACAGTCAAACTGTTGCAAGTAAGCACAAGCGTGCAATTTACAGTATGCATCTAAATAACAATATTGGAACGAAATTACTTATCTCGCGTTCGGCGTAAATCTGAAGGCTAGTCAGAACGATATTTGACCTTGATTTGACCTCGACACTTTTTTATTAGTACCTGCATGTTAGGGGCAGAGGGCGTTGATAGTAAGTATTCCTGTGCTTCAACTAGATGGCGTTTTTTTAAAGAAACAGCGACGCGTTGTTAGTATTCCTGGGCGTCAATAGATGGCATTTTTAAATATTTTTTGAGTGTAATATGTATACCGGTTTTTTGAACTTAAGAAATAACTTCGTTCTATTCAGGTATCCCTTGACACCTCTCAAGTTTTATTTTATTGTATACTAATTTTACTTGTGTTTAAAAGTATGTGCAATTTGAGTATGACAAACTTGCACATAATACATTTTAAAATATTATGTGCAAGTATGTCATACTTACTACAAGAAGATAGAAACCAAGTAAATTGTGAGATAACATAGTTCTTTCTATGCTGATCAGTAGCAAAACCTTTATACCTACTTATACCGTTTATTAAAATATTTATTCAGCGTATAATTTTTTTCACATACACATGGTATAGAAATATTGGTCTGCTAGCCTTTGTCTGTTATGTAACGACTGACGTTCAAGATGAAGGCAAGCAACTTTGAACAGTTATGGACCACAATTAATTAAAATTCATAATATTATTTCAATTATCCTTGGTGCGAAAAATCTAAATAATAAAATAACAAAAAAAGGATATGGACGAACAGTCTATAGACGGCCCCAATTTTATAATAAAAAAAAAAAAAAAAAAAAAAAAACTTTGAACAGTTATTCATTTTGTTCCCATAATTTACCGTTATCCAACCATTACCAAGAGTTAGGGACGTTTTGCTTACTTATTTAAAAACTTGTACGTCTGTCTGTCTGTTACCCATTTACTCTTCCACCTCTGAAGTAAATTAGTGCAAATATACAGGGCGTAGAAAATATAGTGATAATACTTAAGGGTTTGTATGTGTTCCTTATATATTCATTGTGAAAGTAGCAGCACTAAAAGAGCATTTTTTTTTATTTATATGGGCAAACTCACGACGCTGAGCGCTTGCCTGGATGCAAATCACAAAAAAATGTCGCTCTTTCAGCGCTGCTTTTTAGGGTTCCGTACCCAAAGGGTAAAAACGGCACCCTATTACTAGGACTTTGATGTCTGTCCATCTATGCGTCTGCCAGTCTATCCATCTGTATGTCTCCAGGCTGTATCTCAAGCTGAAATTTTCACAGCTAGCTATTTTTGCTCCATAATGGTACGGAACCCTTCGTGCGTGAGTGCGACTCGCACTTGGCCGATTTTTTCACAGTGAACTAAGGAACACTTACACACCCTAACACCCTGTACAACCAGTTTTTGTAATAAAAATATATGGTTCCCTCGCGATAAACGAATTCCCACTTACACAATGTTCCTTGCAACATCTAAGAAGTTACAGAACAAAGACGCTTGGTTGTAAGTCACTCAAGCAAGTATGATTAGTTCGTTAACTGCAACCGTAATAATTTAAAGTTGGTCGTAGTTAGAGCGTTTTACTTGATCGGTTTAACCACATAGTTGGCACGTAAGACGTAAACAAAACAAGTCAGGTGGATCCTTTAATCAAGGTAATATAGGTAACTGAGTTATCAACTTTGATGCGAACCTTAGAGCACGTGGATAGATGAAGCATTTTCCATAATTGAAGACATGAGTTGTTAAGTGGGTAACTAACAATTTGAAAATTGACTTTCTTTTATAAAAGGAGGCTTAAGGCATTTTGCATTAAATTAATGTTATAATAATCACGCAATCAGAGAGACATTTATTATTATTTTAAAGATGATGCCCGCATCTCCGATGTGCCTGAATTCGTTTATCGCACGACAACTGTACATTTTTCCGCGATAAAAAGTATCTTATGTCCTTTCCCGGGACACAAAGTATCCACACATGAAACACAAAAATTAGTTCAATTTGGGCGTAAACAGGAAACATACAGACAGACATCCTTTCGCATTCATAATATTAGTGTGGAAGTGTGGATTTCATGGAATCAGTCGATAAAGAAACTTAAAGTTGTAGCTCAAAAAATATAAGACGCTTTTCAACAATCCGATAGGACAGAAATAACAAGATTATCTCTTTTGAAATTTTCCGTCTATACTTCTAGTTACTTTTAGCTTCTAACTAACGTACAGATCGTCTAAGCTAAAAATAACGTCACCCCAGAGGCCGCTCTGTATTCCGGTGAAAATTCCTCACACACGTGTGAAAACAAGAAAATCTTGGGAAATTCTGAGGCTAATGTAAAATACGCTGAATTATAACTTGTTAAGCTTTGTACAAAAATCGTAAGGTGTAAAACAGATATTTTACGAATAATGAATACGAGCTATTTGACCGAGCTTGGCTCGGTATTCGATAAAACACGAATAATTTTTTTTAAAAATGATTCCTAGCTAGATCGATTTATCGCCCCCGAAACCCCCTATATACTAAATTTCATGAAAATCGTTGGAGCCGATTCCAAGATTCCAATTATATATACTTATACATATTATATACAAGAATTGCTCGTATAAAGATATAAGAATTATATCTTTATACGAGCAAGAAAAACTGCACTTGTTGCAGCATAACAGCGACAACGAACGTTGCGCTATCGCAGCGTTGTTGTATCGTAAATGCAACATTATGCGTTGTAAAGTCGGATGAAATGTTTCAACAGATTAACGGAAAAGTAACGACGAGGAGTAAGGCGTAGAAAGGGTTGCACTATCGGATCTTTTGCACAACTTTCGCTAAAACGCTACGTTAAACGTCACTATTTACTGCAGTATGCTGTATTACGCAACTATTTGTGTGAACAGCGTACTCTCGAGTGGCATTATTGCTGCATTTTATTTTGTTGCGTCAACGCAACGCAAAGGCTCAATGTATCCTCGTTCTAAGTTGTCATCAGTTTTGGTTTTTAAAAGCTTTTATTTAACTTGCTCTGTATGTATGTAAGTATGTATGTACGGGTGAAATCTTAGAACTCAATTTTGGAGTAGATATATTTAACCGATCGAGCTGAAATTTTGCAGGCACGTTTAGTTTGGATGACAATACATGATATTGTATGTGACGTCACTCTAAATCCAATATGGCCGACCATCCAAGATGGCGAAATAGTTATTTTCTATGCAGTTCTACAATATGGATATTAAATGAAAGGGCTTTTTGAGAGTAACTCGAAAACGCATTTAATGTACTACATCCAATATGGCGGCTCAACCAAGATAGAGGTATAGTTGTTTTTAATGCACTTCTGCAATATGGGTATCAAATGAAAGGGCTCATTAAGAGTAACTTGGAAACGAATGTAATGTCATTCTACATCCAATATGGCGTCTCATTCAAGGTAGGGGGATATAGTTATTTTTAATGCACTTCTGCAATATGGGTATCAAACAAAAAGGCTTATTGAGAGTAAATCGTATCGTGTCGTGTCGTGTCGTGTCGTGTCGTGTCGTGTCGTTCACGTACAAAATTATAAGCAAAAAACTTTTTGAAAAAAAGCTTTTATTTAAGTAAATACTTTAAAAAGAAGAAAATAAATTTCCCCTTAAAAATTCTAACTATTAAGTTATAACCTCAATATATTATACAATTTGCATTATAAAAAAAGCTTGTCGCGTGATTTGTTAATAATAAACTAGTAAGTGCCAATTTAACTGAGTAAACTGATATTATATATATACCTTTTTTAAAAAAGTTTTTTGCTTACAATTTTACTGGTTAGTGGTTATTGCTTATGAAAATTATTCAGTAAGATATTGTAAATACCTATGAATATCATTACAATATTAAGAGCCAATCTAAATTACAAAACGATGTAATCTAAATTCCTGAGCGGTATGCAAATATTGTATAGAAATAAAAACAATACTACATTCAAACTTTTTAAAATCAAACAAATGTTTGATATGTCCTAGAACAAAATTGGGATAAAATTGGGATAAAAATGAGAACAAAATTGGGATAAAATTTTAGGATGGGAACAGATTAGTCGAGAGAAAAACGCAAATGCAGCAATTAATTTGCCGCGATAGAAATCGTTGCGTTCACGTGCAAAAGCGCGTACCTACACCTATCTATATAAATTTAGAAATGCATCTACGCGTCGCGTTGCGGTCTGAATCAACCCTAACAAAATGGGCTTTTTAACTTTTAAATGGAGGATTTAGGGCCAGGAAAATTTAAATGTTTAAGCAATAAATATAATGATCAGCTCACAAGCTTAAACTAGATGTAATTCATAATCATACGTTATATATTTTAGCGTTCTTTCCGGTGAGCACTTACCCCAAGTCAACGAGTGTGTAAATAGCTTAAAATCGGGACAAAATCTTAAAGACAGCTTATGCGAGCTTACTGAAGTCGAAGTCTTTCACTGGATTTACGTGCTTACTTCAAATGTGCCGGCACATATTAAATCTTCTTAGGAAATTCATTGAATTATTTATTAGAAATATTTTGTTTCTTTTTGATCGATATGAATCTAAATGGGTATAGTGGGTACATAAATGGGCATGTACAGTTGTTTGATTTTTCAATTGATCAAAAATTGATCAAAAATTCGCGGTCGCATATTTATAATCGATTTTATATGCGTTAGCCGGCCCCTAGACGATCGTATTGATGCTGATCGTATTGTGCAATATACGATTCTTCAATTTTATTGAACAGTTTATTTGACAATTAGAATTTAGAATAAAGGCGCGCGATGTTCTTTATCAATCAACCCTAGACGGTCAAACGTAAGGTCACATATTACGCAATACGTGATACTGCGCAATAAAATTGCTCGTCTAGGTGCCCGCTTACAACAGATACGCTATCGGTAGATCAATAATCAGACGGGTTATTGGTAGATTGTGATCAGATCATAAAGTTAAATATAGCAACATTCGAGCTGTCAAACCAAACCGAAATTGATTTACATCTGTGTAAAATACGTATACACCTACACAAGCATTTTTCTATGAGATTAAATTGTTAACGTGCCGATAAGTGCCGACTAGACGTCAAAAAAAGAGTTCAGCTGTCATATATCACACGTCTCTTTTTACCACCGTGCAGTGTTACAGATGGTGACATTTCGCTTGCTCTGGTCTTAATTGTTTCTCTATTCCGCTAGGTATATTAACTTTATGGATCAGATACGATATTGGTAGCTTTTGTACGTTTATCGGACACTGAGAGTAAGGCCAGCAACGCACCTGCAGCTCTCCTAATGTTGCGAGTATGAGTCCATGCGACGGTAGTTGCTTTCTATCAGGTGACCCGTTTGCTCCTTTGCCCCCTAATATTGGTATACAGGGTGTAACAAAACTAACTGATAATACTTTAGGGTGTGTACGTTTTCCTCGTAGAGATTTCACCGTGAAAGTAGCAGCGCTGAAATACCAATTTTTTTCACTTTTGTGTAGATAAACTCGTAGCGCTGCGCTGGGGCGCTTTCCTATTATTTTTACAGTGATCTGTATAGGAACACATACACAGCCTAAAGTATTACAACTTAGTTTTGTTCCCTGTATAATTACAACACACAATATGTGAGGAGTAGGCACACTTTAGTTATTCTGAGCAATTTTAAAGTTGTACGTGACCACGGACATTATTACGTCAGTCATTTAAGAGGAGTCCACACCGCCCTTTTTTCCATACAAACGTTGTCCCCTGTTTCCTCCCTGGATAATGCTAGTAGAGTTATAATTTTTTTCCTGAATATCTACGGCCACTAATACAATGTCCCTATGTTTTCTTTTTTTTCATGATTTAACTATTGAATAAGACATGAACGTTCAAAAACCCAAAAAAATGGCCAGATTTTCCGCTGTGTTCAAACGTCCAGAAAACAGATTTGGCTAGATTATACAAAAAAAGCAAAACATAGGAACACAGCTCAAGCCTTTTTTTCATCTTTAATGAAAAAAGTACTTAAATCGGTTAAGTTTTGGAGAAGGAATCAGGGGACAACGAATTGTTGATTTTCTGGATTTTCTGCAGTTGTCTCTATCGCGTTCTGCGGTATAGGCTTGAGGTAAGGGAGACAGCTATAGATATTACACGTACTTTTATTTCATTTCTCTAGCCCCTGGTGTATCCTGGCGGCGTGTGGTCAAAATAACAACGATACCTACCATAATATTGTTAGGGCCAACCCACACATACCACAAGCACACCACGTCGCAACGACAAAAAAATGCCGTCAAGCAGTGGTTGCGTGTGAATAGCGTCGCTGCAGCTTTTCATAGTTGCGTGGTACCGACAAAATGTCGACATGGTTACGTTGTCGCCAGTAGTTGTGATGTAATTACGTCGTATGCAGACATAGTTCGACTCCGGCTTTTATAGCGGAAACACGTGTTGACTAAACTCATTAAATTCGAAGAGGAAACTTTATTATTTCTATCCTTGCAAGAGCGCGGGCGGCGTGCGCGCTCTGTCGTTGCATCGACGCAACGTTGTGTTTACGACGTGGTCGGTATCACACACGCGGTCGACAATGACTGCAAAAATATGTGGTACGTGTGAACAGTCTTATTCATTTACAATACGAAATATACGCCCGATCCGAGGTGTGGTTGTGGTTGTCGTGTGGTTGTGGTACGTGTGGTTTGGCCCTAAAAAGAAAACTATACTATGACATGCTTGTGAGCTGTGTGTGTGTGTGTGTGTTATCCTGTCATTGTCATCCAACAAATGACATTTTGTCAATTTTCAAAATATACTAACCAACTAACGCTTCCGTACCGGGCATGGTGATCTACAGCTACTTCGCGTCAACGGTCCCCATTGACGCGCCAAAACAGCCTTTTTTTACATAGAGAAATGCTGTAACGCATTCGACGCAGGGGATGGGGACTCCCGCTGCGGATATGTGGGCTCGCTGAGGCGAAGATGGTAGGTGCCACGGCCCTATCCACTAAAACTGCAATGTTCCTTCTCTTGCTGCTGACGGATGAACGGGTCCCATGGAACATTACTCCGCATTTCCGACAGCGCAACGCCTGCTTAATTTACGCAGGCTCCTCTCTATGTCGGAGGTTTTAACCTCCTAGGCCAAACAGGCGCCAAAACAGCCTAGCGATCTTTTAGGCTGTTTTGACGTCAAAGCTTATATTATGTACTTACCAGGCAAAATGCTTTATAAAATATATAAACAAACTGAATATAAAACACGGAAATTTCTTATTTACTTCTTATTTGCTTTCGTATCAATTACTTAGTTTAGATTAAAAAGGTAGGCTAGGTAAGGTTCGCTAAAACTGCTCTAGCAAATTAAGCTTTCAAAGACTTGCAGACATAAAATAAAAAGCTCCAGACGTTTCGAGCTTTCAAAATTAAGCTAACAAGCTCAGACGTATTAAGCGACCACACTGAAGACTTCCGTTAACGAGTCTCGAAACCTTTTTTTGAAGTTTTTAGGACTTGCTTTTAAGTCGTGTTCATTAAAATTTCTTTATCGGAAACGCATGTCTGGCTGTAAAGACCCCTCTTCACGTTGGCCGAAGATGGATTACCATGATGGTATACACATTTCATAATCGACATCGATAACGGGAAAATTAAAACGAATTTGTGCATTTGGCCAACATAAGCCAAAAAGGTATGTTATTATACTCGTTTGAAATTTTTTTTTTCGGAAAAGTGTGCTGCAGTTTTTAAACGATTTAATTATGTTAGGTTGTTTTACTGTAGGATAAATTGTGTTTGAATAATATGATTGCGTGTATAAGGTAAAAGGATTTTAGCTGTAAGCATATACATAATGTTAGATTTAGATTCAATCGATATTCCGTTCGTAGGAAACATCTGAATTCCATGCAAGTTTTGTAACATTTGCTCAGTTTCAATATGTAGATTGCGCCTCGTTCCATAATGCCTCCTAACGTCGACTTATGTAAACCAATAGTTATTTTAGACTCCATTCAGAAATTTATTTTAATCTTGTTGCTAAGAAAACATAAAACTACAGACACATAGAACCTTCTCCTTTTCAGATGTCGGTTAAAATTATACTCCTACTAGCTGTCCCGGTGAACTTCGTGTCATTTTAAAACCTTCCCTGGACTTCTGCAAATATTTTAAGACTAAAAGTAGGTAGCCCAATCCGTTCAGTCGTTTTCGAGTTTTAGCGTTACTAACACAATTTAAAATCCATTTTTATATATATAGATTTGAAATTGTGATATAATTTTAAGTAGTAATTTTCATAAACTCTTATTCCAATGCAATACAGTGGTGAAGCATTTAAGATGAAAGTTAAAAATTTTAACTTTTACCACCTTTTTTTACCCACTTTTTTGATCACGTTCCTTTTAACCCTGATTTTATTTTCACTGTAAAACAGTACAATTCTGTATAATCTAAATAAAATAACTAATGAAATTAACAAAATATCTTTCAGGTTAGAAACTACCTGTCATAACAAAAGTAATATTTGTTTTGTAAAGTCACGACAATAACACGAAACAAGGTGACAAATTGAAAATGGATTACAGTTTTTTTTATTAGACAATGCTTACACGGCCAGTCTGAGATCAGCTGAGTCCCAGAGACAAGAGTTGAAAAAAATATGATAGTCAATATTTTTTTTTACAAAATATAGATACTTAGCTGTAGTCCTAATGTCGTTAAAACTAAGGTCGAATTTCGACCATTGGGCGAGCTCTAGTATATTTAAAACGTCGCTTCACACAAAGAGTATCCCCGCAGTAAATCACGCTGGCTTTGCTTAATCCGCCATAAATTGATTAGCCAGGTTTAATAAACCGATGGCACGAGAAATAATAATAATAATCGTAGCTATTACGCTCTAATAGCTTTGTAATTAGCAAAGTTACTTGCAACATAGTCCTTTGTAGGGTGACCATGAGAGACGGCGACCATGTACTTAAGCATATAAGAAAAATTAATAGTATTGGATCCGACCGTAAAATCCTGCATGAATCGTTTTTTTCGATCAAATATATTTTTAAATAATCTTTAGAACGTATAGGATGGATTAATGTTGGGTTGCCTTGTCAAAAGTAGCCGCAAGTACCTCTTATTAAGTTTAATGTTCATGAAATAAATGCATAATTTGTATGATTTTTTTTTTCAGTAAATTTTACATCATTTAAAAGAAAATGACGAGACAAAATAAGGTATAAATGGTTGCCAGCTCTAAGTCGGCCGCAACCTAGGGTTGCCAGCCCGTAAACAGACAATTGAAGCATCGATTTTTTTTATTATTTTGATACAAAATTAAAGTTTTACGCATTTTGTGCATGAATATCCATGGTTGCCAGTTGCACGATAGCCGCAAACTGGGGTTGCCATCACTTTTGTTTAAGACAAATGTTCAGGCCTACAATTATTTTGCCTAACAGAATTTGAGGACGTCGAGAACCCGCAAGATTACTATTTTTATTTAACAGGCGTTTTTATTTTTATGCGTAGTGTCCTGTCATTCCTCAATGTCATTCCTTCTTAGTTCTTATTTTTGTATTGAATACACGCAAGTTTGTATTACGGGCTTTCATTTTGCTCAATTAGAGGTACTTGTGGCTACTTTTAACAAGGCAACCCAACATTAATCCATTCTATACATTCTAAAGATTATTTTAAAATATATTTGATCGAAAAAAAACGATTCATGCAGGATTTTACGGTCGGATCTTAGGATATAATGTTCTTCTTAAAAATAGTAGTCAAAACTTGACGGCGATGTAGTTAGTGACATTCGCACAATCAAAACAAATCTAGTGACACAATATTATCTCAAGCTCGAACTTATTGAAAGACTAGGTAAAGTGTGCAAAAGAATATTTAAACATAATATTACATTCATTAAATTTCCAAGACCTGTATCAAAATTTTTATAAAAATCTTATCTGGTTTTTCTCTCTATTGGATTTTAGTTAAATGCATTTATGTACCATCAAAGAAATTGATTTATAGGCAGTTTACAGAATTTGGTCGGATTATGTCAATTCAATGTAGGTAATTCGTGATCTGTCAGCTGGGTTTGACAAAACGGGACCAAATTACGTAGGTCCGCCCCCTGCCTATGAATCAACTTCTCTGATAGTACATAAGCGCGTAGTGAATTAAGTTAATAATCGTGAAGTCGATGCCACCTTAGTTTTTTTTCGACTGAGCAGATTTAAGAAAATAAAAAAGTAAGTCTTATTAAAACCTAACATTATTGCCACCTCAGCCTGGCTACAGTAACGCTTCGAGACAACTTGCATCTATTGTTAATTCAATAAGTTGTTTGCTTTGTGCATTAACTCTTTGTGGTTTTATTAAATCTAGAAATTATGTAACTAGATATTTCCCACGACTTCTTTTGTGTAAAACAAATATGAACTAAATCCTGAAACCTTGAGCTATAATATTAGAAACTAGTTGATGCCCGCAACTCCAGTTGTCATGCGGGAACTGTATATTTTTCCGGGATAAAAAATATCTCCGTACTAAATTTCAGCAAAATCGGTTCAGCGGTTTCGGGCGCGAAAAGATGACAAATAAACGGACTTTTGTATTTATAATATTTGTAGGCTAAAATAGGTATGCTTTTCTTCAGCTATTAATTAAATAGCAAAATTACATGGAAAATCGGATGGCAAAAAAAAGTGGAGGGCAACAATGGTTACAAATTATGACATCACAATATTATACAGGCCTTATATAATGTTTTGACGTGTTATGCATATTTAGACAGAAGTTTAGACAGAAGTTTGCAATGTAAGATAATATTATGACACACATAATGTATGGTCACAGAGCATAATTATATGAACTCGAAAAGGGATGGTCGCCATATCACCTTAAAGGCCCAGTAGTCCCTAAACTTAGCAGGTCAATGTCTGTCAGAACTAATATCGACGTAAACGACATTAAAATAACATTCATATCAGCGCGCCTTGTAGAGTGGCGGTTACGCGCTCGCCGCGTGCCTTGATAATAGGAAATAGGAGTAAAAACCTTTTGTTTTTAGTATTACACAAATAAAATATATCAAATCATTTAGGTTAGGTTACGACACATAATCTACTACTTTTTTTGTTTTTTCTAGAAAGTGTGTAATTTATCCATAAAATGATTTAATTATGAAAAACAGCGTTATAACAGTCATCTTTGAGATTTTTTTCTATCGAGCAGAATTTTTCAAATTTTGTACTGATATACCTTTGCGTATAGGAAATTTTCTCAATTTTAAAACTGTACTTATTTTATACTTAAATAATGACATTTCCTTCACTAAAAACATGATTTAAAAAACCCATTTAACGTAGTTGCAACAACCACAGCGCCTTAAGCTATTTAGAATTCTTTGTATAAACTCTCTATTGCAACTGCGCCTTTACGTTAAAAAGTGTATTATACCTATTTTGAATAAAAATATATTTTATTTTAATTTGTTTTATTGAAGATGTAAAGCAGCTGTCAATTTAACAACTACACCCTGTATGATATCGAAAATCCAGCATCAAACCCTCGTGAGGGCATTAAACTATTAATGACGCGACGTAACATCCACTATAATGTACTCCAATTTGAGTAATCCGTTAATGCTTTTAAACAAAAAGCACCATAATATCGGCTAACCGCCAACCAATTATAGTTGCACTTTACACGTCCAATATTCTGAATTCTGATAACGCTGTGGCGGGTTAAGTACAATATAAATAATACACAGTAAATCATGGCCGACTAGTGAGTGACATAATCCGGAATCCCGCTATGGATGTTAATATCAATATCAATGAGCTACGTAAGTCACTGAGAAAAATTCGATAGCGCAATTTAAGATAACTAGAGATCGCCCAACGGTCGAAATTCGACCTTAGTTTCAACGACATTAGGACTACTATATTTTGTAAAAAAATATTGACTTTATCAAATTTTTTCAACTCTTGTCTCTGGGACTCAGCTGATCTCAGACTGGCCGTGTAAGCATTGTCTAATAGTATCTAAGATTCAATAAAAAAAACTGTAATCCATTTTCGATTTGTCACCTTGTTGTCAACAGACTTCAACCATAAATAAAAGAGTATAATTTGTATGTATAGGCTTGTCACTCAAAAATTTGTCATTTTTCCTAGTGTGTGTATTGTAGTATGTGTAATGTTTTATTTGTTAAAATTTGTTATAAAAGTATGATAAAACCATAATTTTTAAATAAGTATATTATATTTTATATTTTTAAAAATATATATTTAAATATATATTTTGTTGTAAATTTTTGTGCAGGTAGGTAATTACTATTTTAAGCTGAAAAATAACTCAAACATGGTAAATATTTTTGTATGAGAAAATGATTTTGGTATTATTTTGGTTTTGGTATGAGAATTTCGATGGTACCCGGTTGAGTATTTTTTTTTAAGATACGGCCAAGTAATGCAGTACTTGTACTGCAGTAAGCTACTATATAAAATTTATACTGTGCTTTAATGGGCATGAAACCGAAATAGCATGTATATTTTTAAACTCATTTACAAATAATTACTATTGAATGAAATTGTTTGTTTGGTCAATATCCATGTTTTTATTATGATTGGTGGAATCGCCCTTAAAATTCAGGCCTTTAAATCATGGATAAATAATGATAATTATGTGAATAATTATAATGAAGTACCTAAAACATTTTTGGATAGGTATGTTTTTTAGGTTGCTGACTGTCTTAGTTAATACGCCATTCTCATAATATTCAATCTAGTCCAGAGGTATGGGAACATAATATTATGCGAATTTTCAAATTCACTTTCGTAAAGTTTCCCTCGGATTTTCATAGTATACTTGATATATAAAAATCTGGTTGTACCTACCAATCTGGATTCAAACCAGTACCCTCGAACCGCAGGTTTACCCGCTAGGCTACGGACGCTCTCAATACAATGCACATTGATGTGCTAAGTCTTTAGAAACAATGCGAAGAATGAGCAAGCTTACCGCATACTTAACTGTAGAATGCATGCGTCTTGCTTAAGACTAGGTTAACATAAAAGACGGAACTTGATTCAGCATTCAGTCCGGTAATCCTTGTACAAATGTACAGTTAGTCACAAAAGTTATTTTAAAATATACGTCCACCATTTTTACGTAAGTGAGATTTATTGTTAACATGCATTAGCCAGTGCGTTGTTTTCAGTTTGTCACTAATATGTAAAAAATATTATATTTTGTATGTTTTATATGCACTGTATTTGTGTTTCCTTTGACTTTGCAATATTTTATTTTTACAGAAAAACTTACAGCCAAACAAATCTCAATAACGACTAAGTTAGAAACAAATAGCCAATATTGTGATATCATACCTCTGATACCTCTATTAATATTCGCATGAGCAGAGAGACATCAGTGACGACACATCATTAAATCACATACGACACGCGGCGACTTCACCTTTCTTTAACATTAAGTTTATCGCCAGGCCGCCAACACAAGACTTGCAGAGCATCAATCGTTTAACATATCTGATCGCGACTGTACCGTTTTTTAACATAATATTTACCGCCAGTCTGAAAATACAAGATAGCAACGCTAATTCCAATTTCACCTCACACAAAAATATCTTTGCAAAGCAAGCAGTCTAACATAACTGGCCGCGACTGTACCATTCATTAAGCATCGTGGCGCTACTTATGCTTTTATCCAACACAAAAACATCCTTGTAGAGCAGTAGATGCTTAAAATATCTGACCGCGGCTGTACTGTTCTTTAACATCATTTTTATCCCGAGGTTACCAATACAAGATGGCAACTTTAGTTCGGATTTTGGTCAAACACAAAAATAACCTTGCAAAGCAGTTATAGTTGACTCACATAATACACACATCTAACCACGACAGTACCGTTGCATGGCAGCGTTACCACTGATTTCGTCAAACACAAAGACATCCACGTTATTACAACTATGACGTAAGGCGTTACTTATAAATTATAATATTCCCCAAGACAAAAAAATTTAACACTTTTAACCGCTGTACCGTTCTGCAATGTAAAGTTTATCACTAGTCTGCCAATTTAAAAATGACAACGCTAGTTCCAATTTCACCCAACAAAAATATCCTTGTAGAGTTGTCTAATATAACTGACTGCGACTGTACTATTCTTTGGGCATGGTGGCTCTATTTCTGATTTTACCCAACACAAAAACATCCTTATAGACCTGTAGTTCATTCACACAATAGATACATCTGACCACGACTGTACCGTTCTTTAACATAACGTTTATCGCGAAGCTGCCAGTGCGGCGTGGGATTAGGCGGCATTAGCAGCTGGAGGCGCTAATCCCGGATATATGATTCCTTTTCAACGGAGGAAATCAATTTAACGATGAGTGTGTGACGATGGTGATAGTCGTCCTACAGGATCTCGTCCTATTGGGACGAGTTTTTATATTTTGGTGTAATGATGACGCCCGAAATCCTGTTCCACCAAAATTCATTCGCAGTAATATTGCATTTTTCGGGATTATTATCGTATATTCTTTCCCGGGACCAAATTTCAGGAAAATCGGTTCAGTGGTGTGGGCGTGAAGAGGTTACAGACAGATAGAGACACCCTTTGGATTTATAATATGGATTAATGAAATAGAATTATCAAGCAGACGGAACACGTAATTTGGTCAGATTTACACGTGGGAGAGCCATGCTTCGGCACGAATGGGCTGGCTCAACCGGAGAAATACCACGTTCTCACAGAAAACCGGCGTGAAACAGCGCTTGCGCTGTGTTTCGCCGAGTGAGTAAGTTCACCGGAGGCCCAATTGCCTATTCCCTTCCCTACCCTCTCCTATTCCCTTCCCATCCCTACCCATCCCTATTACCCTATTCTCTCTTAAAAGGCCGGCAACGCACCTGCAGCTCTTCTGCTGCTGTGCGTATGGGCGACGGAAGTTGCTTTCCATCAGGCGACCCGTTTGCTCGTTTGCCCCCTTATTTCATAAAAAAAGGTTATTTTATTAATTTATTTATTCACATGTATCATAGTACAAAAGTAGTTGATATTACATAAAATCTTGTTTTCAGAATATGTTGCGGCAATTCCAACCAACAGTCAACAGATCATGCCCCAGGATCTTTAATAGAAGAAAGAGATATTGTCATAGAAAATCAATAATTATTGCATCCAAATCACGCTAATCTTCACATATTTTTAATTTAAACTTGGTCGGACTAACTGTTCCTTCACAAGTCACTTGCATCCATGTCAAAGTAAAAAACGATTTATATTCCTTTCGAGTGCTAATTGGATCTAGACAGAATCCAAAATGAAAAAGTTCTAGCGAAATTAAATTATTTTCTCTTGGACTTCATAATTCTTTAATATCTCGGAAAGGAAAAATTGAGTTAAGATTTGCGTAAACCAAATTACAAAAGTAACGGAAAAAACAAGGTAACTTTGAAGTTGATTTCTCGATGAAGCGCAAATTCAATTAATTTAAATTGATTGAGATTTTTAAAAAAATTGATTTTTTTTGGATTTGGGGGTTTCGCGAACAAAGGGTTCCGTACCGTTACAGAGCAGAAATAGGCCAAAAATTGTGTTTTATATGGGAGCTCACCCTACTTATTAAGTTGATTTTAATTATTTTACTATCAATTATTACTAGCTGTCCCGGTGAGCTTCGTGTCACTTAAAAACATTCCCTGGACTAAAATTTTCGGTTCGGTTCAGCCGTTATCGAGTTATAGCGTTACTAGCGTTACTAACACAATTGGAAATCCATTTTATGTACCTATATATATATATATATATATATATATATATATATATATATATATATATATATATATATATATATATATATAAAAAAAGTATTATCACTTATTTTTGTCACGCCCTGTTTAAATATATATTATATATATATATATATACAGGGCGTAACAAAAATAAGTGATAATACTTTAGGGTGTGTACATGTTCCTTGTAGAGAGTTCACTGTGAAAGTAGCAGCGCTGAAAGACCAAATTTTTTTTTCACTTTTGTATGGGGAAGCTCGTGACGCTCGGGCCCTTGCCCATACACAATATACAACCGAGTATTTTGTGATTTCAAGTCCCTACCTGTTTCCATTATTGATATAGAGCAAAAAACAGCAAAAAAGTTGTAGGGGAATTTAATTTTAATTTAATTTGTTTTGTTTTAAGCATTTGTTATTATGGCACAACACAAACTGTTGAAACAGAAATCTAGCTAAGCTTAGTAATAGGGTCCCGTTTTTACTCTCTTGGTAAGGAACCCTAAAAACATAAGAACAAGACTGTTTGGATTTTTAATATGTTTACACAATAATTTTAATATACTCTAAACTTCTAGGTTGGAAGCATAACTAGAACGGCTAGTCCAAAAATTAGGCAATCTCTTCCAAGCTCCAACAATGTAAGCTTCACATTATGTTATTACATAAAATCTTGTTATCAGAATATGTTATGGCAATTCCAACCGACAGATGACGTCTCAAGATCTTCAATAGAATATCATCATTGATCCATCATTAATAAATCATTAATCCATTCAAAACACGCGTCCAAAAATTAGGCAATTACTTCCAACAACGTAAGCTTCAAATTAGTTCCAAGAAGCCCTTAAGTATCATTCATTCTGAATAGCAATATATCATTTTAAATGCTCAATAATACTAGCACGTGTTAAATATGAGTATCCGCCTATGAATAATGTGAATTGTGTGATGAGAAAAGAAATTTCCAACTACCGCCTCAAATCGAATGAAAAATCAATGAGTAACGTAAAGAATAACAATATGGAGCTCAGCGTAAAGAGCTTTCCTGGGAATTTATTATCTAAATGTCTTTTGTATCGAAAATTGGCAAAGAGCTTAGTAAGATAGGTAAAACCTAAATAAGATGATTTATAAAACTCTGTAATGAAAATATTCTATCATTTTATTTTGGTACTATGTGTTCCGCGCGGTTTCGCCCGCGTGATATACATAGAAATTTCTCGGAAACCGTACATGTTTTGCAAATAATAGCCTATGTCCTTCACGTGGTCTATTCTTCATGTGTGCCATAATAAGAAATTTCATATAATTTTCCCCGTTTTTTCCACATTGTCCTCCATTGTCCATTGTCAATAATATAATATAGCCTATAGCCTTCCTCGATAAATGAGTTTAGATAGGTCATTTATCGAGGAAGGCTGAAAGAATTTTTCAAATCGGACCAGTAGTTTCTGAGATTAGCGCGTTCAAACAAACAAACAAACTCTTCAGCTTTATAATATTAGTATAGATTATTTCTGAACCGACTGCGGATCTACTTAGAGATCATTCGAGACGGAATGAAGTGATCCATCAAAAACAGCAGCCGCTCTGAATTTTGTTATTTAAAAGTTAAAACACAATAAACATGAACAAAGCCGGCAGCGAAACCCGTAACTATTCTAATGTTTATGTGCGTCGGCAGCTGGTCCGTTTGCTCGTTTGCCTCTCAATTTTATAAAAAAAAACATAATATTGAGTCAATGGTCTTAAAAAAGATGATCTTACAATCCATAACATTAGTTATCCACGAGAAAAAATATAAATGTTAAATACTCTTTTATTGATCGTAACTATCAACACACTACAACATACTATTCTTACTAAAATCTAGAGAACTAATACTTCGTGGTTCCTCTAAGCGAACATAGCTTCTTTGAAGAGTGCTAGGCCCGGCTCGTTGCAGGCTTTGTAGAAGTCCAGCTCTGAACACCTCAGAATCCATGCCTTCAGATTCGGATACCTGAAATAATAATAAATAACTTATTTATGTAATGTACAGAATCGATTTATTACATAGGCAAAATTAATACCATGCAGCATTTCAAGTCAACCTTAGGCTGCGTTTCCACCAGAGATGTGTTGCGAGGAATGTGTTTTTAAGATCCAATAGCATCGCCGCGCTGAGCGATTTCATGGCAAGCTCACATCAATGAAGTAATTCTATTGGTTATCAAAAACACATTCCTCGCAACACAATATCTCTGGTGGAAACGCAGCCTTAAGCGTTTTATGTTCTGAAGAGGTAAAGTTTTTGAGTGTGGGACGTTGCGACCAAATATCCACATTATCTGTACGTCTTAAAATCATAAAGTTTAAAAAAAATGATTATAAGTCAAAATTCCAGGGAATCAAAGGTTTTAGCCAGAATACTCTTTCGATACGGAAGAAGCCTCCGGAAAAGTCTGGTTACCTACAATATTTTTGAAACAGTGATTTAAGCATAATTACAAAACAAAGGGACATAAATTCGCATCTATATTATTAATATTATCTTATCTTATAACTTTAAACAAGCAATTCTTGTATATATATAATTGGAATCTCGGAATCGGCTCCAACGATTTTCATGAAATTTAGTTTATAGGGGGTTTCGGGGGCGATAAATCGATCTAGCTAGGAATCATTTTTAGAAAATGTCATTTTATTCGTGTTTTATCGAATACCGAGCAAAGCTCGGCCAAATAGCTAGTGAATAATGTAACCAAGTAACAAAATAAGTAAAAGTTTTATAAAGTGTCTTTGGAATTTTAACACTTTGTAAAGTGCTCACTCTCAAGAATTCTAGGACGTATGGATCATAATAATATATCTTGCGATTAATGTTAGCTAGCACGCCCTGAAAGCATTATAGATCAATGATCACACATTTTGTGATGTCATTAATTTAAAGTTGAAGATTTAAAGTTTACTTCAACCTCTCATACTTTGTTCTTTTGCTCGTAACTTAAGGCTATATCATACTCGTAGTGATAAACCACGCCTTTATGGTCCAGTGGTTCAGAGCGTGGCTCTTGACTCGGAGGTCTCGGGTTCGATTCCTGCGTTGGAAACATGTTATTTCCAAGTTTGGTTAGGACAATGCAGGCTGATCACCTGATTGTTTGACAAGTAAGATGATCCATGCGTCGGATGGGCTTTTAAAAAGTCGGTCCTGCGCCTGATCTCTCGCCAGTCGTGTCGGTCGTATTTCCCGCTGGGTTATGAGAGTAAAGGAATAGAGAGTGCTCTTGTGTACTGCTTCTCGTACTCACAGGTCATTGTCAATTGGAAACACCGCATTCAGCGAACTGATTGTAGCCACGCAACAGATGTCGGCCAGCGTAAGATGGTCCCCGGCTATCCAGTCTGAAGTGAGGAACATTTCAGTGAACTCGTAGCTGGAGGTTATGCGAGAGATGATCTCGGCGCGGATGCATTTGTTACCGGATAGTAGATCACCCTGGAATTAATGTTTTTGTAGTCATAAAAGAGGAAGGTGTTCCCTCCAAAACTCCATCGAAAGTTTCAGTAAAGCATCTACCACTTTACTGAATCGACCGACTTGACTCCTTGACTGTATTGACTTTTTCCTTCGACTTTGACTAGACTTTTGACCTGACGATATGAAGAAACGATACTGAAAATTGTATGCAACAATACTGTTTTCCCGCCATTTATATTACTTGACACTGGCCATGGTTATATAGCCGAAGTGCCATAATAAGAAAAAAAAAAGAGGAAGGATATTATGTTTTGTTGTAATAGTATTGCAATGTTTTCACGCTAGAGGCAGCACCAGCACAGACATGGAAAATGGTTTTTGCAGTCATAAAAGCGGAATAAAGCTGATTTGAAATGTTGTAAATTACTGCAATGTTTTACGCTACAAGGCAGCACAACAAATTAAAAGTTTTGTTCTACATTTGACAACGTCTCTGTCAATATTCTGATATGACGTGTGCAACATATCAGATTTTGACGTGGGAGTGACATGCTTCGGCACGAATGAGCCGGCTCGACCGGAGAAATACCACGGGCTCACAGTAAACCGGCGTGAAACAGCGCTTGCGCTGTGTTTCGCCGAGTGAGTGAGTTTACCGGAGGCCCAATCCCTTACCCTTTTCCCTTCCCTACCCTCCCCTATTACCCCATTCCCTATTAAAAGGCCGACAACGCACCTGCAACTCTTCTGATGCTGCGAGTGTCCACGGGCGACGGAAGTTGCTTTCCATCAGGTGACCCGTTTGTTCGTTTGACTCCCATCGTTCCACCTTAGATGAAATATACTATCAAGAGTATATCACTAACCACAGCCATTCTCAAGCCAGTGAAGAGCGATCCGGAATCGAAGTGCAGCCGCTGGTCCACCATGGCTCGCGGCTGGGGGTCAGCGGGGTACAGCTCGTCGCCCGGAGCGTACTTATTCACTAAGTACGTTACTATAGCGTGGCTAAAATAAATGGAAGCAAAAATGTGGATTGACTCCCTGTCAAAAACTTGTCATTTTCTATATAAACTGCGATTGACAATAAGGTGTCAGATGTTGTCAATTGCAGCTTTGTATAGAAAATGACAAGTTTTTGACAGGGAGTCAATGATCGCTACCGCCAAATTACGCCGAGTGAACCTTAGACGTTTTTCATTTTTCATTGATATTTTATGATAAACTAGCTGTTGCCCGCGACTTTGTCAGCGTCAATACAAAGGACTTAACTTTCCTGGTTTTTCTACATTTTCTATTGATTCTTTGCTTCTATTGGTCGTGCCATAATTTTATATAGCTTTCATCCATAAATGCAGTATCAAAAAAAATGTTTTAATAAAAACTAGCAGTTTCTGAGATAAGCGCCTTAAAGCAAACAAAAACTAACATAAGTACGCATTAACGTCACTCAAAAGTTTAAATTCAAAAGTTGAATTAGATAATTCAGGATATGAATGAATTATTATAATTATCGAGTTAGAAATAGCGGTCGATGTGTGAATAACAACATCCATTAGGCATCCATTACACGGTAGGTTTTGCTGTCAGTTTAACCACAGTCATGGCTGTAACTGATAACCTACCGTGCAAGAGCGTGACAGACGGTTGCATGAAGTTGATTGACGAAAATCTGGATATTTTGATTTTTGTTTCATGCAACCATCAGTCACGAATTTTGAGTGAGTGTTGTAACATCTGACAAAATAGGAAAAAAATCAGAAACGTATACCTTTGAAAATTTTGACTTTAAGACGCTGACAACTGCCAATGACCTTGAGGATTCGCATTTCTAAGCCACGCCCCCTAATTGTCCGATAAGACAGCGCCAGCTTTGCTAGCGGCTAAACTGGGAACTTCTAAAAGATAGGTTTGATTAATATTGAGCTGTCGCATAGAGATTTCAATAGATGGCGCGTAATAAATAAATACTATGTACTATACTTCCGTGAGCGAACTATAAGAGTGCGGCTCCACTGAGGAGCGGAAGCGATTTTCGATGATGATAAATTATATTATTTACTCATGTTAAGATTAGTGCAGAATGCAGATAGAACGGAGCACAGCGGAGAGGTAATATTAACGCACTTGAAAATAAACTTTATAATCATTAAACTAAAGTGCATAAATGCCTGAACCTTACAAAAAATGCACGTTTGTCCTCGAGGATACGCGGGAATCTTTAAAAGTTTGAAGTCGATATTATACTGATTCGTTATGTCTATTGTGGTAGTAATGTAAGCCATACACGTTACGCAGGTAGACCGGAATGTGCGAGGGAATATACCTGTGCAGTTTTTTGGACCTGCGCAGGCGACCAGGTCCCACACACATACCGGTATACCTGTGCAGGCATACCTGCGTGCTGTACAGGTGGATCTCTCCCGTCCCCGGTAGACCGTAGCGTGTAAGGCTTACTTATGGTAAATAAAATACAGTTATTCTTTTATAATATACCTATTATATTATAAAATAATGACAAAACCCAACTGCGTAAAAACATTCAATTTTTTTCATAAACATTTTTTCTGTTACATTACAATTTACATTAAAATTACAATTACATAAGTACAGCAAGAAATAAAACAAAATTCAGGAATCGTTTTTTACTGTCCCGGCAAACGTTGCTTTGCCATAATATTATATTTACGATAATATTATTATTTTAATTAAGTGACTAACGGCCGTTCCCAATATATGATCTATCTCTGGTTTTGCCCTACTAGAGATATGAATAGCTCACATTAGACATTAGAGACATATATTTTATGTCAATTGTGAGCTATTCCTATCTCTAGTAGGGCAAAACCAGAGATAGATCAAATATTGGGAACGGCCGTAAATAGGTAAGTATGTCACCATGGCAACGTTGATCGCTATCCCGTCGCACAAACTTAATGGTCGCCGTCAGTCTCAGGTTATAATAATTTACTATTATTTATTTAACAAATGCAATTATCAATATATAAAGTACCCAGAGTACCCAGTAGCCGATTCTCAAACCAACTGAATATATATATATATATATATATATATATATATATATATATATATATATATATATATATATATATATATATATATATATATATATATATATATATATATATATATATATATATATACATAGCTGGGCACCTTTAATGAAATAGTTAACTTCGTTAATCGTTAATCCGTTAATATGTGTAATATGGCCTACGATTAAAACGAAGTTAACTATTTGATTAACGGTGCCCAGCTATGTATATATATATATATATATATATATATATATATATATATATATATATATATATATATATATATATATATATATATATATATATATACATAGCTGGGCACCGTTAATCAAATAGTTAACTTCGTTTTAATCGTTAATCCGTTAATATGTGTAATATGGCCTTGTTGTAACTTATATCATTGCGTTAGTGTACATACAAAACCTGTTGGTTTAAGGTTTTGGAAGTTAACAGGTTAGGGACAAAACAAAATACTTCTATAATTATTGTATTCTAGGTAGAAATTACAATACAATAATTATTATAGATATAGTTTATTGTTATTATAAATCATTTGCATGTTGATAAAGAAGAGTGCAGTATAATTTAGTTAGGTAACTAAATTATACTGCACTCTTATTTATCAACATGCAAAATATGATTTATAATAACAATAAACAAATCACTCTTTCTATAAGCATCGGCGCTGAGTAATGAAATGATAAAACGAAACAAATATCTTCTCACTCGCATGCGCCTGAAAATGTATATCTAGTATTAATTTTGTTTCGTCTGAACCTGTTTTCGCGCGGTGCCGTGCGGTAAATAGTAGGCATTGGATTAACGATTAACGGACTTCTGCATATTAACGGAAGTTAACCAGTCCGTTAATATTTTTAAAAGTTAATCCGTTAATCAAAATGCTAACTTCGTTAATTAACGATTAACGGATTAACGAGTTAATGCCCAGCTATGTATATATATATATTAAGTATATATATATATATATATACAGTATGTAACAAAAACAAGTGATAATACTTTAGGGTGTGTACGTGTTCCTTGTAGAGAGTTCACTGTGAAAGTAGCAGCTCTGAGAGACGATTTTTTTTTCTTTTGTATGAGCAATATGAGCAAGGGCAAGTGGCACGAGTTTCCCCATACAAAAGAAAAAAAAATTAGGTCTTTCAGCGCTGCTACTTTTACAGTGAACTCTCAACAAGGAACACGTACAAACCCTGTGTATGCCGAAATCACCTACTTCGGAACTTCTGTAATAGGCTAAAAATTTACAAACTGATACGAAATATCCCATCAAAGACACAAATTTGACCCAAAGCGTGATCATGATGAAGTTATTAGAAAATTATTAGAAAACTTTGGCCGGGTGATAAAAAGAAGACCCAACACTGCAAGTGCTAACCTAGTAAAAGACAGGAGATTTAGAATTACAAGAAGGAATTAAAGTAAAGCCTTGCGGGCTATTTATAGATACAGACTTGCCATTTTTAGGAGCAACGCCCGATGGAATTTGCGATGAAAAAACTATTTTAGAAATTAAATGTCCCATCACAGCATATAACATTGGAGTAGACGCTGCTATAACACAACAAAAAGTTACATTTTGGAAAATAGATAAACAGGGCAAATTAAATATACACAAAAATCACTCCTGGTTTTATAAGGTGCAAGGGCAGCTCCATATTTCAGGTTACGAATATTGCCTTATTATTATTGATAGGCATGTAATGGTCTTCATTTGAGTCACTATCAATTATCAATATTAGATTGCAAAGTATGCATAGAAATGTGAATTTTGAATTGAGGCCATCTTGCTTTTCACCTACTAGTTCTATGTCAGTTAAAGCACATCCAAGAGGACCATGATGAGAAATTTCTTGCAACCTCTTATAAAAATATGAAACACTTATAATTCTTCTTCCGACATCAGGTTTCTTCTGAGGAAGTGCAGTTTCAACAATAAGCTTTTCGGCTGAATGTGATCAGCCTCCAAACTACATAGTCCAGTGTCATGGGTACTTTTTTCTTCCAGCCTGTAAGTAAGTTTATACTTTGAGACATCGACATTAAACAACAGTTTAAAAACTGGATCACCACAAAATTTCATAAATTAAAATGATTAACTTTTCGATTATTGGGAAATAGGAATTAGGATAAAATTATACAGAACTCAATATTTAAAAAAGCCTTTTGCTCGTTTGCCTTCTAATTTCATTAAAAAGGTATACTAAAAATTTTATTAGGCTAATACGCTGCACTCCGCAGTAGGGGTGGGTCGTTATGTGATTTTTAACCGACGAAACAAGTTGTAACTGTACGACGCGGGCGCCCGGTAACGGTGTGACGTCATATCACAATTTCACCGCGCGGGCCCCATACAATAAACGTGATTTTTTGCTCTATCTCAATAACTGCAACAGGTAGGCACTTGAAATTTTCATCAAGGCCTTAATTATATATGTACTTTAATAATTAATAATAATATTATATTATGTTACTAAACTTTTCGATTATTGGGAAATGGGAATTAGGATAAAATTATACAGAAAAGCCTTTTGCTCGTTTGCCTTCTTATTTCATTAAAAAGGTATACTAAAAAATTTATTAGGCTAATACGCTGCACTCCGCAGTAGGGGTGGGTCGTTATGTGATTTTTAACCGATGAAACAAGTTGTAACTGTACGACGCGGGCGCCCGGTAACGGTGTGACGTCATATCACAATTTCGCCGCGCGGGCCCCATACAATAAACGTGATTTTTTTCTCTATCTCAATAACTGCAACAGGTAGGCACTTGAAATTTTCATCAAGGCCTTAATTATATATGTACTTTAATAATCAATAATAATATTATAATAAAATAAAAAATTAAGGGGGGCTTATACAAAAATCACAAATTTTGGCCTATTTTGCACTATAACGGTATGTGTATTCATAAGTGAGTCCGATTAGTAACATAATATAATATTATTATTAATTATTAAAGTACACATATAATTAAGGCCTCGGTGAAAATTTCAAGTGCCTACCTGTTGCCGTTATTGAGATAGAGCAAAAAATCACGTTTATTGTATAGGATCCGCGCGGAAAAATTGTGATATGACGTCACAAGCGGTCGCGGGACTGTTAGCGGGAATCGATATTTTTCGAAACTTTGAATGCCTATAAAATCAAAACTACAAGGTATTTTTGACTGCAACAAAAACTAGTGTATTTGTATACATCAGGCTTTACTGTGACAAAATTTCAAGCAATTTGGCATACCTAGTAACATTCTCAATTAAACCTTCCTGCCCAATTATTCCAGCGGGGCTAAAATGGTCGCTTTGTTGAATCATGAGACGAATCATTATATGATTCATTTCTCTAATATCGCAAAATGCAACTCTGCTTGCAATTCATTTTTGTATTTTTGCACTGATTTGACATTTGTCAGTTTTGACAATTCATTTGCTGAATTGATTGAGAGGAATTGCTAAATATTACCATTTTAGCCCCGCAGGGCTTAGGTATCATTAGGAGAGCCCATTTAACCAAAAAAATGGGTGTTATTTTTTTTAAATGATAATATTTTATCCCATTTAAAATCGTTGCAGAAAGGTCACTCGCGGCGCGGGGGAATGAAAGGGGGTGACGCCGGGATGAGGCGCGCGCGCGGGCCTATAGCCTATAGCCTTTTTTCAAATCGGACCAGTAGTTCCTGAGATTAGCGCGTTTAAACAAACAAACAAACTCTTCCCAATTATAATATTAGTATTGATATAAACTAATTAATATTTTTGCTAGGTAATCTGCGCGGAACTAGTTGGCCGCGCCGCCGGTATGCTCACATACCGGCGGCGCGGCCAACTAGTTCCGCGCGGACTATAGCAAACTCGCTGTCGCTCGCTAGGTCGACCGGTGCAGTGGGCTAGCTGCGACTCCAAACGAAACAACGCGACGATCGCTCGACGGTACTTCATACCACCCAATGCAATAAAAACGTTACAAAAATCACTACTCTACTATATAAATACGACTCGAAACTAGTTATTCGGTTACTGTATGTAGCTAGTTATTGTAACTATAGTGACGTGAAATAAAGCTCACCCCTACTCCGCAGTGAAGCTGCACCCTATTAGGGCCGGGACACAAAAACACGGTCCGGCGCCGTACGACGCGGACGTCGCGTCGTCGTGCCGTGATTTTGTGTCCCGGCCCTTACGGAGTATGTCCTTGAATAGAGCTGAAAGAATCGCGCAATCGCATCGCGCTCAAATAGTAATAAACTTATTATATCTATATTTACCTAGCCTATCGTAATTGTAAAAATATACTTGCCTTTTTAAAATACTACCCGTCGCTATATTGCGATCGGCATTTGCTACATTTTCCACTGTGTTATTATCTAATTCCATCGTTTTCGGTCGACTGGAAAAAAATTAAATCATAATAATATCATAAAAAGGCTAAAATAGCTTGTAATAGATAAACTGGATCATAAAAAATACAATGAATGAGCCATGCTTTGGCACGAATGGGCCGACTCGACCAGAGAAATACCACGGACTCACAGGAAAACCGGCGTAAAACAGCCCTTGCGCTGTGTTTCGTAGTCGTGAAGGACGTTTGGTTACAACTTATAATAAGTAGATAAATAAACTTATATTACCTTTCCAACATACTACCTGCCGCTGGATCTGAATTGGCATTTGGTGATTCGTTTGGGTTATCAATAATTGCACTATCCATGGTTTTCCGCCGCCTGAAATAAAAAATTAAATAATAAAGGCCTAAATAAAACTTCAGATTCAAAGCAAAATGAACTTATAGTACCTAATTATAGTACTTGTACTATTATTTATTCTGTGCTAATAGTGATAAAAAAAACCATAAAAAGTATTACGAAAATTCTCTGAAACTCGATCCATAGACCGATTGAATATTGATTTATCAGAACGATCCCCGACGCGCGACGCTAAAACTTATTTAGGCTAACGAAATAATCAACTTTATGAGTGGTGATTTTTTAACTTTTTGAACATTTATTTTGGAGTGCAAAACTCCAACATAAATGTTCAGATACAAAGCAAAATTATTATCAGTGATAAAATAAAACATAAAAAACTGTATTACGATTTACGAAAATCCTCTAAGATTCGAACCATAGGCCGATTGGAAATTGATATAATGTTATCACAACGATTGTGATAACATTATTATGTCAATTTCCAAGGTCTATGGTTCGAATCTTATAGGATTTTCGTAAATCGTAATCAATCGTAATACAGTTTTTTTATGTTTTATTTGACACAACGATCCTGGCTATACTAAAACACATTGAGAGTGACGAAATATTTTGATTCGGGGTCGTAATTGTTCGTTGTTTTTTTAATAAAGACGTACGCAACTAGAAAGTAGATAAAATTGAACTTACTTTTACTTCCATCATGTATTTGTTTGTGGCTTTCACGAAGCTGTCGCTTTTTTGCTGGACGTCTTTTCTTTTTCTTGTCACCCATTTTTACAGACGCGCAATATAATTTCAAATATTTACAGAAAAATATTTACAGAATAAACTTAATATACTATAAAACAATGAGAAATACCTATATACAAATTTTAAGAACTAAACGCTTCAATTACACTAAATCACAATATCGGCAGAGCGAAATCCGTCACACGTCCACATAGCACCGCGCCTCAGCGAACACTGTCGGTTTTCATGCGAGAGAGAGAGATGTGAAATGTTCACTCAGAAGCGTGGATACATTTTTCGTTTGTTAGAGGAAAAATAAATATTGTGGGAAATCTAGATGTCAGAGCCGAAAATTAAATCGGGCAATCTTTGGATTTTTGTAAAAGGTATCAAATAAACAAATTTTTAAAGCATAGATTGTATTATTACTTTAGTTAGAACTGTTTAAAGTTCCCGAAAGAGGTGACTTTGGTATTTTTTTTCATCCAGTAGGAGTACATTATTTTATTATTTAAATCGGACAAGCTTTTCCAAATATAATCAAAAATCACATATATTTTTTTTGTGCCAATCAATGAAATACATACGTCTAGAAAACTGCACAAAGATGTCAAATTGGCAGCTGTCTGCGCCTTAACTGACATAAAACTGAAGAAAATTGAGTGACCGTCTTATACCATTTGTCAATCCATCAGTCACCATCAGTCAAACATAATTCATGATTGACGGAATTGACTGTCACTTGCATGAGCGTGTAATATATGCCTTAGAAATAATCATTCTTTATGACAATCTCAATTACATGACATGAAAAATGCGTGTTTTGTTGTCGATGTGGTAAAAGTTATAATATTATATTCGTTTGAATAACAGCACGTTTCGAATTCATAGATAAGATAATTATAACTGTATTGTTTTGTTATCAAATAACTCGATGTTAAATTTAGTGGGCTATTTTCGAAATATATTTGAATTGGATATAATGTGGAGTAATCTATATTGCGATTATAATTTTGTATACGTTATAGTTTGATGATGATTGCTTGTGATTACGATAATATTATACTTTTTACTCCTTTGCTAAAAACTTACATACTTTTCTGAGCATTTACATTCTAATAACGGAAGAAATTAGCAGTCTGATCGAAAATTCGTAAGACGGAGGAAGACTAGGAGAGGAATTAATATAATTTTATATACAAAAAAGTCTTACCTGTCTATTATAATCAGCTCATCATCAACTAAAGTAGGAATAGTATGTTGAGGATTGATCTGAAATAGTAATCGAAATGTTATTTAATAGAAAAATGTAATGTAATAATTATTATCTAATGAAAATTACGCAAAAAAATAAGAAGCCTATTCAAACACTTTTGAGAAATATTAAAAATTATATTTAAAAAAAACATAATGATTTCCCATTCCAGAAATTAGAGAGTAAGATAAAGTTATGATTTATTTTTGTTAGCTGAGTCAGTATTATCTAGTATGTAAAACTTCAGAAATACAATATCTTATACCTTCAGATAATTTTCATCAAACTGCTCCTTCTTCAGCACATTAATTTCCACATACTGTACATCTGCCAAACCCAGTTTGTGGATCACCATGTGGACTGCGCGGGCGCAGGGACTCAGCTCAAACGTGTATAGAGTTAGAACCATGATAGTCTGTGGAAATAGCAATATACAAGGTGTAACAAAAATAAGTGATAATATTTTAAGGTGTGTATGTGTTCCTTATATACTGCTCACTTTAAAAGTAACAGCGCTGAAAAATCAACAATTTTTTGTGATTTGTATAGGGAAGCGCCCGAGCGTCTTGAGTTTTTCCATAAAAAGATGAAAAAAAAATCTAAAAAAGTTATCTTACATATTTTGTCAATGCGTATTATATTGAACCTACTTAAAAGAATTCTAAAACTACAGTACCGTACAATACTATAACAACTGATTAAGGAATTTAAAGAAACATTGTATTTTCATCAAATTGCTAAGAATTTGGTTGTCTTGAATAAAATAAATTCATTCTATATTCCAAGACGAAAATACGAAGTTTATCTCGAGATACACAAGTGTATATGTGAACTTAAGCCAATATATTTCCAACGGAGGCTATTTTATAAGCTATCTCGCACCTGCTGCTAAGTGATCACCATATTGTTAGAACTACTGCAATGTAGAGCCTTATTATAGTAAGTAGTGTTTTGTTTTCTTTATTCTTTTTAGTCTTTCTTGAGAGGATATAATATTTAGAAGAATTTAGATGGAAAATATCGGCCAAGTGCGAGTCGGACTCGCGCATGAAGGGTTCCGTACCGCGACCGGTATAGAGTGAAAATAGACAAAAAATTATGTTTTGTCATGGAAGCCCCCTTAAATGTTCTTTTTATTTCAATTTTATCATTAATTATTAAAGTACAAATATAATTAAGGATTTTGTTAAAATTTCAAGTGCCTAACTGTTACCATTATTGAAAAAAGGCCAAAATCACGTTTCTTGTATGGGAGCTCCCCAAACAACAAATACTAAAAAAGTTAATATTTAAAAAGTTCTAGTAATAGGGTCACGTTTTTACCCTTTGGGTACGGAACCCTAAAAATTACTTCAAATATCCCTATCTCAAAAACAGCTGATCCGATTTTAATGAAACTTGCGATAGTCTCTAAGTTGAACAATACCTAATGTAAAAAAATCTACTTAAATCGAACTTACAGTTTCGAAGATATGCGGACACAAATAAAGAAATATCGTTTTTAATGAAAGTCGTTACAGCATGCATAAGAACAGCTGAGCCGATTTTGTTAAAACTTGGTAGGAAGGTATTTTAGAACCAAAATGCTACACTGTATAATAATTTTATCCTGTTTCCGTTTTATAACAAAAACGTGTATTTATAATTTACGATGATAAGTACGCTGACTAATTAAAAATAAAAAATATCTTATGTAATTGACTTACAGTGTTCTCAAATGAGGAATTCTATTAACTTGAAAATGTAAATAACACAAAGTGTTACCACCACAAAGAATGTATTTCGATTGAACTGGAGCTCGTAACAATAAGTCAATAACGGTTTGGGCGAAAGTGATATAAGACAAAATTTAGAATATTTTGTTGAAAACTTTAAAAAATGTGAATGCTTCGTAATACGAGTACTCTACATTAATCTTATATCTTTAAACGAGCAATTCTTGTATATATTATATTGTAAAGTTGTAAAGTGCTATATTATTGTAAAATTTCATTAAAATCCGTTCAGTAGTTTTTGCGTGAAAGAGTAACAAACATTCATACATCCATACATCCATACATCCACACATCCACACATCCATACATCCAAACAAACTTTCGCATTTAAATTATTAGTAGGAAGTAGGGTTATAGATCAAAAATATATCAATACTCATATATCAATACGTGGGAGAGCCATGCTTCGGCACGAATGGGCCAGCTCGACCGGATAAATACCACGTTCTCACAGAAAACCGGCGTGAAACAGCGCTTGCGCTGTGTTTCGCTGAGTGAGTGAGTTTACCGGAGGCCCAATCCCCTAACCCCTACCCTATACCCTTCCCTACCCTCAACTATTCCCTTTCCTTCCCTTCCCTACCCTCCCCTATTACCCTATTCCCTCTTAAAAGGTCGGCAACGCACTTACAGCTCTTCTGATGCTGCGAGTGTCCATGGGCGATGGAAGTTGCTTTCCATCAGGTGACCCGTTTGCTCGTTTGCCCCCTTATTTCATAAAAAAAAAAACTCGTTGGTGTTAATGATATATAATTTACTGATTGTAATAAGTTTTCGCTGTTCTGTTAGCCAAGACGTTCTGTTGTATACGTATTAAAAATATGTATGATTATTTTTTACTAGCTATTTGACCGCACCGAGCTTTGCTCGGTATTCGATAAAACACGAATAACATGACATTTACTAAAAATGATTCCTAGCTAGATCGATTTATCGCCCCCGAAACCCCCTATGTACTAAATTTCATGAAAATCGTTGGAGCCGATTCCGAGATTCCAATTATATATATACAAGAACCCCTTACCGGGAGCATCCGCGTGTAATGTAACGTTACATACTCTCGTTACATACACGTTACATACCTCCCTCACTAATGTAATGCGTCGAGCTGCGAGCATTACCGAGGAGAACCAAGCATTATAATGCGCACCTTGTAATGATACATAATAATTTGACATAGCTTGTAAATAATGCTCGTCAGTCAGGGAGGTAGTTCGAATGTTCCCAGTGACCTTTACATTACAATTTACATCAGTCTGAAAATTAAAACTCGTGAATTTATGTCCTTATTATTTTAATTTTTATTAACGAGGGACAAAATTAAAACAGTCATAGAAATTACAGCTAATAGACATAATTAAAAAAATGTTTTAAATAAAAAAAAAATAAACGACTTACAACCTTTTGCTCTCGCGTCGTAATGGCTAGTTCCACCAATTTTCGCTGCCCTAAATAGCTTGGTATTATCGTTATAAATGTATGATAATGTGAATGGCCAGTACTAACAGCTATGCTGCCATTGTAAAGGCATTTACACACGTTAGGGAAATATTTTAAGCTAGTGCAGTGATAGTTGCTGTTTTTTAGGTTATTAAAAAAAATGGGTTTTGCTGGACATTATAGTAGTAACAGATTTTTCAGTCTGACCGTCTATTCGTTTATCCGTCAGTCCGATTGCCCGTCGGTCTATCACCAGACTGTCTCAGTTCACAAGTACTGAACTGTTTACTTAGTATACAGTTAAATTTTTTACAAATTACGTATTTCTGTTGCCGCTACAACAACAGCTGTAATAAAAATAAACTTAAAGTATATTATATTTGAGGAAGGCACTCATACAACAAACAAGATTCTTTTATATATGTCGTAGGATGATTTGATAAATCCGTGTTTTCGAGAAATCCCTAGAATTTTCGCGAAAATTCAATTTATCAAATCATCCTACGACATCGTAGGATGATTTGATAAATCGAACTTTCGCGAAAATTCTAGGGATTTCGCGAAAACACGGATTTATCAAATCATCCTACGACATATACATATATATATACATTTTTTTTTCGAAATTGTTTTTTTTTTGTATGTTTGCTGAAGAATAATATAAATTACTTTTGGGCTATCTTAGATAATCGTAAAAAACTACCAGACACTTTTGCGTTCACAATATTACTTATTTCATTGCATACAATTTACTTCATCGTTAGTGCAAAAAGTCCTTATACACCGACTAGAAGGTTTCAAGGAAAAAAATTGAATAAATGTGTTCACATCCGTAAATAATACAATCAAGTATTATTTACGGCTGTCAGTCAGCAGTTTTATAAAAGCTCTATAGCTTTTATAAAACTGCTGACTTATTGTAGACGCAACTTGTGTAACATGTATATTTTATTGTATATATGTACATTATACATGGGAGAGCCATGCTTTGGCACGAATGGGCCGGCTTGACCGGATAAATACCACGTTCTCACAGAAAACCGGCGTGAAACAGCGCTTACGCTGTGTTTCGTCGAGTGAGTGAGTTTACCGGAGGCCCAATCCCCTACCCTATTCCCTTCCCTACCCTCCCCTATTCCCTTCCCTACCCTCCCCTATTCCCTTCCCCACCCTCCCCTATTCCCTTCCCTTCCCTTCCCATCTCTACCCTCCCCTATTACCCTATTCCCTCTTAAAAGGCCGGCAACGCACCTGCAGCTCTTCTGATGCTGCGAGTGTCCATGGGCGACGGAAGTTGCTTTCCATCAGGTGACCCGTTTGCTCGCTTGCCCCTTATTTCATAAAAAAAAAAATGTTTTGTATTTACTTTTATGAAATATTGACACCTTGAAATATCTCACAATTATTACAATCTTATGAAATTATGATAGTAACTTTAATAAGTATTTATTTAAAAAAAATATTTTGGTAGAATTATTTAAATTCTACCAAAATATTTTTTTTAAATCATCGTAGTGAAAACAATACCAGTCTGGCGTAGCACTTGCTACGTGTCTCATGCTACGAACTGTGCTACGGCGTAGCGGTAGCTACGAAAACCACAGAAATGCGTATTCAAAATTGAAAATATTCGTGTTTAAACCATAAAGTTAATATACCTAGCGGAATAGAGAAACAAATGCCAGAGCAAGCGAGATGTCACTATCAGTAACACTGCGTGGTAAAAAGAGACGTGTGATACATGACAGCAGCACTCTTTTTTTGACGTTCAGTCGGCACGTGCTGCACGTTGACAATTTAATCTCAAAGAATTCATGTTCAACCATTGTGTAAGTGTATACGTACACATATTTTTCACACAGATGAAAACCAATTTTGGTTTCGTTTGACAGCTCGAGATTGTTGCTCTATTCTGAGAGCTATATTAACTTTATGGTCTAAACACACTAGGCCGAAGTTACGCGGCGTAAATTCCGCATGATCACACCCGCAATGTATTTTAAATTACCGATGACATACGAGTACTATTCCGTCTCGTTCCGTCCGTAATCATGCGGAATTTACGCCGCGTAACTTCGGCCTAGTGCGTTTAGACACTTAGGTTTCTTTTTGTTCAAGCTTCAAGCTGAAATAATCAAAAATGCTTTTAGCTACAGTTCATCATCATCAGCTTGCTGACTGCTAGAAATTTTTGAGGGTTTTTGAATCTAAATATATAAAACTTAAAGGTGACTGACTGACATGGTGATCTATCAACGCACAGCCCAAAACACTGGACCGATCGGGTTGAAATTTGGCATGCAGGTAGATGATATAACGTAGGCATCCGCTAATAAAGGATTTTGATCAATTCTACCTCCAAGGGGTTAAAATGGGGGATGAAAGTTTGTATATAATAATACTTCTTTAACGCGGGCGAAGCCGCGGGCAAAAGTTCGTTCCATGTAATATTTAAATTAAATATTTTAATTCCTTATGATTTTAAGAATACAGTTATATACTAGGTGATTAATTTCCCAGCCGCAAGTCGATCATAAGCGGTCACTTTGAAAGTTCAAACCACATAATTAATAATTTATACTAGAATACGTTGCTCGTAACATTGTTGCTACAAAATTCATATTTGATTGATCGGAAACCTTACATTTTTCACGTCATGCATGACGTGTGTTTGTAATTTTACTCCACAAAGAGCACATTTCAGTAACAAAAAAATTGCACTTCAAAAATGTAAAGGATACCATACCATACCAATAATATACAACTATCTTATATATAAAATTCTCGTGTCACAATGTTAGGCCGCGTACTCCTCCGAAACGGCTTTACTGATTTTAACCAAATTTTATATGCATATTCAGTGGGTCTGAAAATCGGCTACTGGGTACTTTTTATATTGATAAGTGCATTTGTTGAATAGATAATAGTAAATTATTACAACTCGACAGGGCCCTCTCTAGCCCATGTGGCGCCCGTGTGCAAACATTACCCTAGCGCCCCCTAATAAGCGCGCGCGCGGTCAAAATGAAGTGGGTACAAACTAAAAGTAGAGTTTGTCCGGCCGCTTAAGGGTGAGGACTCTAAGCGGTGGCTTCTTTCGTTCCAAACTATAACAGCACATCAAGTTACCACATAGGTACTGTCAAATTTCTCCAATATAAAATAGATAACAAACTCTATTGTTATTTCTTTGTAGATTGAAGTTTTTTTCGGTTTTGACCATGATGTGCTCTTGAGTCTTGACTGACCCTAACAAACCTAGCCCCAAAACGTAAATTTTATACCGCTTAAGTACTTCAATTATACTTTGAATTTCGTGCTCTATATTTATTAAACATCACATCATCACAACATCGGTTAATTAGTCATTAATTCGATTTCATTGAAGAGCTCTAGCCTCTAACGCCTCTACATCCGAAGAGCCAGCATGACACAGTTTGTTTTCTGAATTAGAACACTGTGCTTTTTGTATCTAAATCCAAATCCTCCCACTACCTATTTTGAAAAAACGAGCGATAGGACACTCACTATTACAACAAATAATATAATCTTCATTTATGTGTTTTAAGGTTCATTTCACGTTGAAAAATAAAGATTTTAATATTTATATTGCAAAAGCCGAGCCGCTCATGGCGCGCCTTGCTTTACTGTAATTCTACAAAATATATAAAAAGAGCTTCGAATATTACACAAAAATGTTTGCAAACTAGAGTTCTTTTTACGTTGGTCAATAAAGCGAGGGCCGTGGCGGCCGGCCAGCGCGGGCGCGCGCCTAGTGCGAGCGGCGCTCGGCGTCCCTAGGACCGCGGCGCCCGTGTGCACCGCACACATTGCACCTAAGGGAAAGACGCCCCTGCAACTCGAGACTGACGGCGACCATTGTTTGTGCGACGGGATAGCGATGGACGTTGCCATGGTGACATACTTATTTAGTCACTTCAATAAAATGATATGGGTGAAATACTTTATATGGCAAAGAAACGTTTGCCGGGACAGCTCTAGTAATAATAAATAATATTATAAGAATAGTTTCAAAGTTTTATTCAAGTTTTATTGATTACATTTATTAACATTATAAAAAGAACTATCGCTCGCCCACGACTCGGTTGCGCCCGAATCAGTTTATCGCACGGGAACCGTACATTTCTCCCGGACTCGAAGTATCTCCATACTAGCTTCTCGGTATTGAGATACTTTAGCGGACTGGTCGTGAAGAGGTAACAGACAGACGGACACACTTTCGCATTTATAATATTAGTATGGATGTAAGCACAACACAACTCTTTCTCATTATAGCTGGCTTTATCCAGGATTTCCCGTATATTCTTAGCCGCTAGTATTTATCTAAGGCTGGAAGTACTCCATATGGCTCCATTCCAAGGCTGGTATCTGCGTGACAAACGCCCCGCCAAATTGTTGAGCCTATTTTAAATCTATTTCAGCCATATGTTATTAACTTTTCCGATGGGTACAAAAAGAGGAAAATTCTGACTCTACACAAATCTTCTTATATAAGTATATAAAATTCTCGTGTCACAATGTTAGCCCGCGTACTCCTCCAAAACGGATTTACTGATTTTATCCAAATTTTATATGCATATTCAGTGCGTCTGAAAATCGGCTACTGGGTACTTTTTATATTGATAAGTGCATTTGTTGAATAAATAATAGTAAATTATTACAACTCGAGACTGACGGTGACCATTGTTTGTGCGACGGGATAGCGATGGACGTTGCCATGGTGACATACTTATTTAGTCATTTCAATAAAATAATACGGGCGAAATACTTTATATGGCGAAGAAACGTTTGCCGGGACAGCTAGTAAAATATAATAATCCCGTAATGTAGGGAAACCACCCAACCATTGACATCGTATTATTACTGAGTACAAATATTTTTGCTTATAAAATAATGGAAATGATAATAATGGGATTTTATGTGATATTAACTTTTGATTTGTCTATAATTGGCAAATTGATTTTTATTTTACTATAATATTATCTTGTTATTATACTGTGGGACTATTATTTTACACAAAGTATACCTTAATTTCTATACGAATATTTTATTAGAGAAAATACACCAAACAGATTCCAAACAACTATGATGATATTAAAACTTGATTTTTATTGTGTCATACACACAAATTATACATATTTAAGACCCAGGAACATTAAAAACTTGTGTTCAAACGATAAAAAGTCGCTACCAAAGCCCATATTGATGAAACATTATTTCATTCCAGCGGTGCGTCGGATTAATGTGACCGTGTTGTACCTACATAATATGTTTTAAATTGTAATTTTCCATCTTTTTAGTAAAAGATGGCCCCGTGCGAGTTTCTTACGCCGGTTCTTCTCGCCGGTTTAGTTCCCGAACCGGTGGTAGGCACCTTAGTTACGACGTTCCGAAAGAATTTTGTAAAAAAATACTCAAATTATTTTGATTTTAATTTTATAGGGATAAAAAGCGACATCTATGAGAAAAGAAAGCCATCATCTGGTACTACAGTGGATGAAACTAGTGTTCATACAAAGTACGTCACAGATCATGAAACTACGGAATGAAAAACAAGAATACAAAGATTTTGGTAGGTTTTACGTTGTTATTCTAGTACCTTTTGAACGCAGTAGATGGCTCTTTCGAGAAATTTCTTTACTTTTTAGCAGAGATGTCGCTTTTATTTAAGTACCTCGATTTTTTAAACTGTATTATTTTTACTATTCAAAGTAAAGGTGGTTTTTCTTTTTTATGCATGTTGGCGCCCGAGATGGTTAAGATTCACAGATCAGCCAGATTCAGAAACATCCAGGACAACGTTATGTCGGGTTGCTAGTATACTATAATATCACATTTTAATATCATAGAATATTCCCTGATAATAAACATTTAGGATATCCGTCCATTAATTAGCTACCAGTCATTAACAAGCGCTCTTAAATATTAATTAAGTTTATAAATTAATTTAAAATGGCGCCTGAGTTTGCGAGATAAATGCGATTGGGGTTTCAATTCAATTTTCCTTTCAGCGGGTCAATTTGATTATTTCGTAATTCGTTGTAGACCCGTGTTTTATCTCAGGCCCACTTTACACCTGCACCGATTCTATAATTTTAATCCAACGTTAAGATTTGATCCAGTTAAGTTTCTGTCAAAAAGCACAACACCGCCGTTTTGCTATTAGACAGGAACTGAACTTATTCTTAATCTCACTACTTGACGTTATGTCTTACTTGATTAGTAATCAGGGGAAAGTATGGATAGTGACTGATTAGTGCAAGTCGTTTATTTTATCCTAATCACAAATTACCTGCACATAATCACCTGCACTCGCACTAATCAAAGTGATAACAGGCCGATTATGGCTTTCACTTTAATTAGTGACAAGTGCAGGTGATTACTAATTAAGAGAAAGCAAGTGTGTGGACAGCGACTGATTAGTGCAAGACTGCTAATTACTAATCACCTGCACTAAATACGCATTAATCATAGTGAATTGATAGAAGTTAAAACGCGTTTACCTAAGAATATTATTTTATAATAATAAACAGTTTAGATTTTAAAGTGTCCTTTTTGCAGCATTTGTATTGTGTTGGATTAAAATAGCAGAATATTTTTTTACATAGACACACTTACGAAACGAGTTTTTGTATAGCTTTTATAAGAGCGACATCATTTTTCTATTTTTGTGTCAAAATTCCCACAAGGCCGTAACATAAAAACAAAAAATATTCGTGATACGAAGACACATCAAAATTGAATGTAATTTATGACTGTAAAAGATATTATATTGTATTGAAATATTCATAACATGAGTAACATTTCGTTCGCCTGACGAATTTCTAACTGTTATTATACTTTTGTTTTCCATAGTTTAAAACAAATGTTGATTTAATCCCTCGATTGCGGGTTCTTGGAAATCTATTGTTATTCTACGAGTATTGTTATCGCGGTCGAATTCGACCGCTTGGGAGTTGATAGGTTTATGTTATAGTTATTTTAATATTGTATTATTAATTTAATTATCTTATAAATTAGTTTGTTGAGCATTTCGATTATGACACACATATTCAAGAGAGGTTGTAATTATTTTTTACGATCGATATTTGATAGCAAACAATATGAGGACAAGTCCCTAATTTTTATTCGATTAGCATGTTATTTAGTGTAATTTAATTAGAAACAGTGCTTTCTTGCCTTGTCCTTAAAAAATAAATGCGAAAGTGTGTCTGTGTGTCTGTTACCTCTTTACGCCCAAACCGATAAACTGATTTTGCCCGGGACTTAAAGTATCTCCATTCTCCATAATATACTTTATATGGAGAATGGAGATACGTTGAGTCCCGGGAAACGATACTTTTTATCCCAGAAAAATGTAACGTTCCTGTGTGATAAGCAAATTTTGGCGCAATGATGTTGTAGGCGTAATCTAGTTAGTTATAAATTACGTATAGTTAAATGTTATAAGGAAAATTAATGAGATTCCAAAATAGATATTAATATTATCTTCTCCAGCCCAACTCAACCCACTGTGTGTAAGGGTTGATTCAGCCCGCAACGTGAAACGTCTTGCGAATCTGTCAAATCCATATAAATTTAGAAATGCATCTACGCGTCGCGTAATTGCGCGCGTGCAATTGAAGGCTCCACTGCAATAATGATGAATGTCCTAAGTCCTAACTCCTAAGTTGTTAGTTTTTTTTTTTTTTTTTTTTATGAAATAAGGGGGCAAACGAGCAAAACGGGTCACCTGATGGAAAGCAACTTCCGTCGCCCATGGACACTCGCAGCATCAGAAGAGCTGCAAGTGCGTTGCCGGCCTTCTAAGAGGGAATAGGGTAATAGGGGAGGGTAGGGAAGGGAAGGGAAGGGAATAGTTGAGGGTAGGGAAGGGAATAGGGTAGGGGTTAGGGGATTGGGCCTCCGGTAAACTCACTCACCCGGCGAAACACAGCGCAAGCGCTGTTTCACGCCGGTTTTCTGTGAGAACGTGGTATTTCTCCGGTCGAGCCGGCCCATTCGTGCCGAAGCATGGCTCTCCCACGTATAAGTTTTATGATTATTGGGTTTCAAAATTTAGAACGCTATAACAAAACTTGAAATTAAAGATTATTTTGAAGGAAACGCCTGTGACGTTGAGCGTTTTAATCGTGTAGCCGAAATATAAAAAAACATATTATTTATCACGAAACTATAATAAACGATATATTGCTAATTTTGTAAATACATTTTAAAGATATTATTTCAAGTTTCAGTCCGAATGGCATTTCTCGTTAAAGTTTTAAAAAAATTAAAACTTTAACGAGAAATGCCATTCGGGCATTTCTCGTTAAAGTTTTAATTTTTTTGGACGTTTATCATTATTGCAGTGTACCCATCAATAATTGAAATCTGTCAAATTCATACAAATTTATGGCGCGCTGCGCCTGGCCTCGTCGCCTTGCGGTCTGAATTGACCCTTAAAAAGCGTTAAGCGTCTGTAGGCAGTCTTTATATCAGACATCTCTTTGTTTCAATGTTCTTTATACAAATGTATTTGGCCTCCTTTTTAGAGATTTTGACAACGACGCAAAAGGAAGTAACCCCCTTTTGGGAAAAAATGCTTTTTTTTTTGACCAATTGAAATCATTGTTTCTAATATCACAGAAGTATAAAATACATATGTTTGTGTAAATAAAATAAATAAAATATTTACTTTACATTACTCACATCAGCTAAGCGTTTCATACATTACACACTGCAAAAACTCGCTTTTTAGGCGTTACGACCTTTTGCGTGGTCGCTGTCGATTTGAATTCGCAATATTGTCAAAGTGATGGGGGAAAGTGAAATTCACAGACTATTTGTTAGAGCTACGGATGAATAATAAATCAATTGAAATGGATAGTGAAAGAGTTTTTAGATTGTACGACACGATCGCGACACGATATGTCGTGAGTATTTTTGGAACGAAGTTCCTTATCGCACGTTCGGCGTAAAGGAGACTAGAGATAATGATATTTGACCTCAACACTTTTTTGTTAGTATACCTGCATGGTAGGGGCAGAGGGTGTTGATAGTATTCCTGTGCGTCAACTAGATGGCGTTTTTGAGAATAAACAGCGACACGTTGTTAGCATTCCTGGGCGTCAATAGATGGCGTTTTTTATATATTTTTGAGTGTATATTATGTTACATACAGGTTTTTTTAACATAAGAAATAACTCCGTCCCATTCTGGTGTCCCTTGACACCTCTCAAGTAATTTTTATATATTACTAGCTGTCCCGGCAAACGTTTCTTTGCCTATAAAGTATTTCGCCCGTATTATTTTATTGAAGTGACTAAATAAGTATGTCACCATGGCAACGTCCATCGCTACGAGTATCCCGTCTCACAAACAACCATTGTTTGTGTTGTAATAATTTACTATTATTTATTCAACAAATGCACTTATCAATATAAAAAGTACCCAGTAGCCGATTCTCAGACCCACTGAATATGCATGTAAAATTTTCTTAAAATCAGTAAAGCCGTTTCGGAGGAGTACGCGGCCTAAAATTGTGACACGAGAATTTTATATATTTATGATTTTGCTATAACACGTAACTTTGTTCAGTAACTGATTCTATAGATGGGTCTATATATATCTATATCTATTATATATATTAGATGTGACTGTCTGTCTGACTGCTAAATATCCGTCTGTGGTGATGGGATAGCACCCAAGCTTTAAGGATTTAAGGTTTTGCCTGACAAGTGTTGGTGGGAACATTTTTGTATTAAGATGATATACGTGACCCTAAGATATTACCTGCCTTTAGTCGGCACATATTGTGGTATGTTCGTTGTTGTGTTTGTGCCGACCAAGCTACCACCAATCACACAACACAAAGAGTGCTTTGTATTTATCTAAAACATTATAATTTGATTAACGACGCATAAACACACAATTTCGTGATTGAATGGCGTATATTTTGGGCTAGCCGATAAAACAGAAATCAATTAATCCTACATAAGGAGTTACCACTTGACTTATTTCATCGACGAGACCCGAAAATATCGATTTGTTGCTAGACTGGTCACTCGACCGATAGGCTTATGTTTTTGGATCGACTGGATGATTTTGATTAGTTAACATTGTTAGAAAAAATATAATATTAAAAAGTTTTTATCTTTTTAAATTCAAAACTATAAAGCGCAACATACTATTACTACTTTATTATTAGTATAATAGTAATAGCTCCCACACCACCACCGGTTTCAGTGACGGTGGCCGGTTTCATTGAAACCAGGCCAGCTACGCAGGAGTAATTTTATAGTGCCCAAGTGTGTGCGCAGTACACAAGAGCACTCTCTATTCCTTTACTCTCATAACTCAGTGGGACGGACGACCGACACGACTGGCGAGAGATCAGGCGCAGGACCGACTTTTTACATGCCCATCCGACGCATGGATCATCTTACTTGTCAGACAATCAGGTGATCAGCCTGCATTGTCCTAACCAAACTTGGAAATAACATGTTTCCAACGCGGGAATCGAACCCACGACCTCCGAGTCAAGAGCCGCGCTCTATACCACTAGACCACGGAGGCGTTAAATATTATTAGTATAATATTATATTATCGAAAAAATATCCAATACATAAAACTAAAAATCGCTCTCTGTTCTTTTCTTTGTGTGTTACAAAACAAATATTGTATTTTACACAGAATTTTGCTGACACTAATAGAACCTTTCAAACAATATGACATTATGTAGTTGGAGAAATTGAGGCTTTTCTTTTATTTTTTCGTAACAACGTATTACGTTTTTGATTGGTGTGTAATTTTCTCTCCCACGTCCGCCCCTGTCACACGCCTCAAAACACAAAATAATCGAATCCACAATAAGAAAATGTGACTGTATCTATGTCTTTTTCAATTAGATCTTTTTACCCTTTATTGGAATACAAATTCTGGTGTCGTAAGGCGTAAAAAGAAGGCGAAAAGGGTCCAAAATAATCACTAGTCAATTGTAACTCGTAACACATTTAGTATTCGAACAGATGAGATAAAAGTTTTGTTCTGTTGTATCGGAATAGAAGGAAATAAAACTGTTTTGAAAGCATCGTGGGAGAGCCATGCTTCGGCACGAATGGGCCGGCTCGACCGGAGAAATACCACGTTCTCACAGAAAACCGGCGTGAAACAGCGCTTGCGCTGTGTTTCGCCGAGTGAATAAGTTTACCGGAGGCCCAATCCCCTACCCTATTCCCTTTCCTACCCTCCCCTATTTCATTCCCTTCCCATCCCTACCCTCCCCTATTACCCTATTCCCTCTTAAAAGGCCGGCAACGCACCTGCAGCTCTTCTGATGCTGCGAGTGTCGTGCTCGTTTGCCCCCTTATTTCATTAAAAAAAATCAGTAATGGCTTATCACAAATTTATTAAGGCTCAATTCATTAAAACTTTGTAATAAAAGTTTTAAAATCACTTAAATTATGAAAACAAACACGGGTGAAAAATACTACTTATTTTACAATATAAAAGACGAGTTGTTTTCTCTACTCCACTATTTGAGGTACAATTAGACGTAGTATGTCGTCCCTGCTTAATAGGTTTGAGGATCCGGAAAATCCTCTGTTAGGTCCTACGCTATGGGGCCTCCAGACTTGGGGAATGTGGCAACCAAAACCTGGTTTAGCCAAAAACTTGTACAATCTTCTACATTTTCTGATTATATTCTTCATAATCAGCCAATATGTGGAGCTATGGATCATAAGAGAGAACCTCGAAATGGCGCTCAGAAATCTCTCGATAACCATGCTCAGTTCTGTTTGCGTCATCAAAGCTGGTACTTTCGTATTTTGGCAGAAAAACTGGAGGGACATCGTGGATTTTGTAAGGCATTTTGAATCCTATCAACGGCGAAAAAAGGATGATATTACTCAGAATTTCTTAGATGACTACAAACGATACTCCAGAAAAGTCACCGTTTGCTATTGGAGCCTAGTCGCAGCTACAGTTTTTACGGTAGTTTTGACACCGTTAGCCAGTTTCATGTCGTCCGCAGAATATAGGATGCAAATACGTAACGGTACTAAGCCTTATCCAGAAATTCTGAGCTCCTGGATGCCGTTCGATAGAACTCGAGGCATCGGGTATATTTTGTCACTGCTGATGCATGCACTCATATGCGTGTACGGTGGTGGTATTGTCGCGAATTACGACACCAACGTAGTTGTTCTGATGTCGTTTTTCTCTGGCCAGCTTGGTCTACTGCGGGCTAAATGTGAGCGGTTGTTTGAGAATATAAACTCGTACAGCGATGCAGTGAAGAATGTTCGAGAGTGTCACAAGCACCATGATCTTTTGGTCAGGTAATTGAAAGTATTATTTTAAATATATATAAAATTCTCGTGTCACAATGTTAGTCACCGTACTCCTCTGAAACGGCTTTACTCATTTTAGCCAAATTTTGTATGCATATTCAGTGGGTCTGAGAATCGGCTTCTGGGTACTTTTTATATTGATAAGTGCATTTGTTGAATAAATAATAGTAAATTATTACAACTCGAGACTGACGGCGACCATTGATTGTGCGACGGGATAGCGATGGACGTTGCCATGGTGACATACTTATTTAGTCACTTCAATAAAATAATACGGGCGAAATACTTTATATGGCAAAGAAACGTTTGCCGGGACAGCTAGTAGGTGTATAAGAAATACAAGCCTACGTCAGAAGCAAAGTTATTTTTATCAAGTGTATGAGACATCATTATATTATGTACTGCTTACAAGCTGACAAGCTGATAATACAACCTATGCTCATATTTTCTTTGTCACATTCTCGAGCCTTTAAACAGTACGTGCTATGTTCATAGCATAAAGTTAATATACCTAGCGGAATTCCGCTAGGTATATTAACTTTATGGTTCATAGCGTCTTGCGTTGTTTGGTCTTTAAAGTGACGCTATAATTGGCAAGTAATGGAAAACCGATTTCTCGTTTCTATAAATGCTCATTTAAAATCTATTTACTTTATTTTAGGTATGCCAAGATTTTGGACTCCGTATTATCTCCAGTCTTATTCGTTTACGTCATCATCTGCTCTCTGATGATATGCGCGAGCGCCACACAACTAACTTCAGTGAGTTTGTACTTTACCATTTACGGCCGTTCCCAATATTTGATCTATCTCTGGTTTTGCCCTACTAGAGATAGGAATAGCTCACAATTGACATAAAATGTATGTCTCTAATGTCTAATGTGAGCTATTCCTATCTCTAGTAGGGCAAAACCAGAGATAGATCAAATATTAGGAACGGCCGTTAGCGTTACGAGTAATGATACACTAAGTTCCAAGTAAGAGGTGAATTAACCATTGTCATTAAATATAATGTATTAAAACTAAGTGATAAAACTTTAAGGCATGTGCACGTGTCTCTTGTATAGAGTTCACTGCGAATGTAGCAGCGCTAAAAGAGTAAGTATTATAGTTTATAGACAAATATATTATTTACTTACAATGAATATTATACCTGCATACAAGTTACTGTTCTTTTTTCGATCAAAATAAAAGTAAAGGTCACTGAACACACCAAACATGGATTAACATATAGAATGATTTTTATACTACAGTAATATTGTGTCCTCGTGCTATATTATATTATTATACTTATCATTAACTTAACGTAACAAGTCTGTCACCTTTTCCTTATTTTATAACAGCAGAGAAGCGAACTTTTCTATAGTACTATATTATTATTATAAGGTTAAGTCATGTTAGCGTTAAATATTAATACTAGCTATTCGATAAAACACGAATAAAATGACATTTTCTAAAAATGATTCCTAGCTAGATCGATTTATCGCCCCCGAAACCCTCTTTAAAATAAATTTCATGTAAATCGTTGGAGCCGATTCCGAGATTTCTTGAAAGAGAATAAAGGATCGGACACCGGTGTCGGGACACATTGTATATACAAGAATTGCTCCTTTAAAGATATAAGATAACTTACCTTAATACAATAATAAGCAGTCTATTTAGTATTTAGTCATTAATCATTATATTCCTATTTTTATTTATTTTATTTAGAAGTCCTTACAAAATAACATTAATTTATCTGATATCGGTAAGTAAATTAACGATAAATAGTAAGGAATGAAAATATGACAATTTCAGGAAGGAACAACAGCTATGCAACAAGTGTGGATTGCCGAGTACCTAGCGGCACTGATTGCACAGCTGTTCCTATACTGCTGGCATAGCAACCAAGTTTACTACATGGTAATTACCTTACTCTTTAGTAAAGTAAGTTATGGTAGTCTGCTGTAGAGAAAAATGAAGACAGGAGCTATAAAATACTTATGGCGGTAATTGCTAACAATCTGGCCCCTGTCTTAGCCCGATTGTTTTGTCTGTGCATTTACTGTTGTTTGGCTTTCATATGACTGTCTCTTTACCTGTCGATCGGTTTTCGCTTAAGCTGAAATTCTGCATGATAATTATTATGCAAACCGTGCGCAAATTCAATATTATTATAACGTGGAGCTGAAAGGCAAACCATATAGCCCATATCAAGTTTGGGCTAGTTTTATTTGTCTTGATGAGTAAAGTTTTTAGAGTCTGATAATGGAGTTGGCAGGCCATATTATGAACTCCGTTATAAAAAAAAACGACACAACAAGTTGGTATAGGAACTTTTTATTTATTGACTAAAAACTCGTAGATAGTATATAAGAACTTTTAGACCATTGGTTGGACCGGTGCAGGTTCGATCCCGGGTGAACGAAAACATCGTGAGGAAACGTGCACATGGTTGGTCCCAGACGTATTGACCAGCTCATTCCTCTGGACTAGGCCGACTGTGTTGTGAGAATGCCGTATGTGCTTGGGCAACCATACGGACATTTATAATCTTGTCCCACTACAGTATTTGAAGAGTGGTTACTTCGCTCGTAAAATACCATATAAATCATCCACAATGGATGCAAAGACCTTGTTTTTTATAGAAACTTAATTTATTGACTAAGATCCTTGTAAGCAAGCAGTATTTAATGTCTTCCAGAGCCTGGTGGTTGACACCGGAGTATACCAAAGTGGTTGGTGGTCTCAGGAGGTGAGGATGCGGCGCTGCGTACTGCTGCTGGCTGGTCAGCTGAACAGGAACATCATATTCTCCGCAGGACCCTTCACCAAGCTATCTGTACCTACTTTTGTCACTGTAAGTATATTAAGGGTGAAGATAACAATATTTGCAATGAATTGCCATAAAACTTAAAATGTTTTTTTCTGGAATGTCGCCAAGGAATATGCATTGGTTCAATCCAACTGTTCGAAAAGAAATCTCAATGTATGCAAATGCTGTATTTTATTTGAAAAACGGGCGAGTGGCCTACACAAATCTATAGGAATTTCTAACAGGTGATTTGTAACGTACAAACCTCTCCAAAGCAATTTTTGATAGTTATTACTTATTAGATATTTTTCTTTTCAACCGGAAATATATTATTCTAAAGTTATAGATTGCTATAACTCTATATATTTCCAGAAATCCTAAAATAGCTAAATGATATAATTTGTCTACAGATACTGAAAGGATCATATAGCTACTACACTATATTGAGCAAGAAATAGAGTGGAGAGCGCAGGTTGGTCGCAAGAACAAAGTTGGTCATAAATAGAGAAATAAACAATACAATAAATATAAAATCATATATATTTTGTTTTAATTTTTTTCTAGAAGCAAAGACTGTAGCATTAAGTTATGAATCCACCAAAAACCAACTCTTCACTCAATTAATTTTAAATAAATTAAGAACAATAAATACGGGTGACTTTGAATAAGGTTAGCCAAACAATTATGTAAAAGAACACAAAATTTGTAATCACTTTACGGTAATGATATTTATGTAAAAGCTTCTCCAAAATGGCATTTACATAAAGTTCGCAGGCCTACAGGCAAAGTTAGAGAGTTTGCACGGATATGTAATTTTATTTGGTTTGTAGAGTAATAGTATTTAAATTATTTCATTCTTCTTTGTGACTTGTGAGTTTTGTGGAGTCATCAGGATCTTTTCGCCTGGATCCTGATTCGCATGAAAATTGCCAGCATTCTATAATTTCATAATATATGTTTCTCCTGTCATTTGGGCAATACGCGAGCGGCCATGAGCATATTTTTGTCCACATGCAGACCTGCAGATATAACAGAAAATGTTTTTGCCTGACAAGTGTTGGTGGGAACATTTTTGTATTAAGATGATATACGTGACCCTAAGATATTACCTGCCTTTAGTCGGCACATATTGTGGTATGTTCGTTGTTGTGTTTGTGCCGACCAAGCTACCACCAATCACACAACACAAAGAGTGCTTTGTATTTATCTAAAACATTATAATTTGATTAACGACGCATAAACACACAATTTCGTGATTGAATGGCGTATATTTTGGGCTAGCCGATAAAACAGAAATCAATTAATCCTACATAAGGAGTTACCACTTGACTTATTTAATCGACGAGACCCGAAAATATCGATTTGTTGCTAGACTGATCACTCGACCGATAGGCTTATGTTTTTGGATCGACTGGATGATTTTGATTGGTTAACATTGTTAGTAAAAATATAATATTAAAAAGTTTTTATCTTTTTAAATTCAAAACTATAAAGCGCAACATACTATTACTACTTTATTATTAGTATAATATTATATTATCGAAAAAATATCCAATACATAAAACTAAAAATCGCTCTCTGTTCTTTTCTTTGTGTATTACAAAACAAATATTGTATTTTACACAGAATTTTGCTGACACTAATAGAACCTTTCAAACAATATGACATTATGTAGTTGGAGAAATTGAGGCTTTTCTTTTATTTTTTCGTAACAACGTATTACGTTTTTGATTGGTGTGTAATTTTCTCTCCCACGTCCGCCCCTGTCACACGCCTCAAAACACAAAATAATCGAATCCACAATAAGAAAATGTGACTGTATCTATGTCTTTTTCAATTAGATCTTTTTACCCTTTATTGGAATACAAATTCTGGTGTCGTAGGGCGTAAAAAGAAGGCGAAAAGGGTCCAAAATAATCACTAGTCAATTGTAACTCGTAACACATTTAGTATTCGAACAGATGAGATAAAAGTTTTGTTCTGTTGTATCGGAATACAAGGAAATAAAACTGTTTTGAAAGCATTGTAGGAGAGCCATGCTTCGGCACGAATGGGCCGGCTCGACCGGAGAAATACCACGTTCTCACAGAAAACCGGCGTGAAACAGCGCTTGCGCTGTGTTTCGCCGAGTGAGTGAGTTTATCGGAGGCCCAATCCCCTACCCTATTCCCTTTCCTATCTCCCCTATTTCCTTCCCTTCCCATCCCTACCCTCCCCTATTACCCTATTCCCTCTTAAAAGGCCGGCAACGCACCTGCAGCTCTTCTGATGCTGCGAGTGTCCATGGGTGGGCGACGGAAGTTGCTTTCCATCAGGTGACCCGTTTGCTCGTTTGCCCCCTTATTTCATAAAAAAAAATCAGTAATGGCTTATCACAAATTTAATAAGGTTCAATTCATTAAAACTTTGTAATAAAAGTTTTAAAATCACTCAAATTATGAAAACAAACACGGGTGAAAAATACTACTTATTTAAGACAATATAAAAGACAAGTTGTTTTCTCTACTCCACTATTTGAGGCACAATTAGACGTAGTATGTCGTCCCTGCTTAATAGGTTTGAGGATCCAGAAAATCCTCTGTTAGGTCCTACGCTATGGGGCCTCCAGACTTGGGGAATGTGGCAACCAAAACCTGGTTTAGCCAAAAACTTGTACAATCTTCTACATTTTCTGATTATATTCTTCATAATCAGCCAATATGTGGAGCTATGGATCATAAGAGAGAACCTCGAAATGGCACTCAGAAATCTCTCGACAACCATGCTCAGTTCTGTTTGCGTCATCAAAGCTGGTACTTTCGTATTTTGGCAGAAAAACTGGAGGGACATCGTGGATTTTGTAAGGCATTTTGAATCCTATCAACGGCGAAAAAAGGATGATATTACTCAGAATTTCTTAGATGACTACAAACGATACTCCAGAAAAGTCACCGTTTGCTATTGGAGCCTAGTCGCAGCTACAGTTTTTACGCTGGTTTTGACACCGTTAGCCAGTTTCATGTCGTCCGCAGAATATAGGATGCAAATACGTAACGGTACTAAGCCTTATCCAGAAATTCTGAGCTCCTGGACGCCGTTCGATAGAACTCGAGGCATCGGGTATATTTTGTCTCTCGTGATGCATGCATTCATGTGCGTGTACGGTGGTGGTATTGTCGCGAATTACGACACCAACGTAGTTGTTCTGATGTCGTTTTTCACTGGCCAGCTTGGTCTACTGCGGGCTAAATGTGAGCGGTTGTTTGAGAATATAAACTCGTACAGCGATGCAGTGAAGAATGTTCGAGAGTGTCACAAGCACCATGATCTTTTGGTCAGGTAATTGAAAGTATTATTTTATATGTATATAAAATTCTCGTGTCACAATGTTAGTCACCGTACTCCTCTGAAACGGCTTTACTCATTTCAGCCAAATTTTGTATGCATATTCAGTGGGTCTGAGAATCGGCTACTGGGTACTTTTTATATTGATAAGTGCATTTGTTGAATAAATAATAGTAAATTATTACAACTCGAGACTGACGGCGACCATTGTTTGTGCGACGGGATAGCGATGGACGTTGCCATGGTGACATACTTATTTAGTCACTTCAATAAAATAATACGGGCGAAATACTTTATATGGCAAAGAAACGTTTGCCGGGACAGCTAGTAGGTGTATAAGAAATACAAGCCTACGCCAGAAGCAAAGTTATTTTTATCAAGTGTATGAGACATCATTATATTATGTGCTGCTTACAAGCTGACAAGCTGATAATACAACCTATGCTCATATTTTCTTTGTCACATTCTTGAGCCTTTAAACAGTACGTGCTATGTTCATAGCATAAAGTTAATATACCTAGCGGAATTCCGCTAGGTATATTAACTTTATGGTTCATAGCGTCTTGCGTTGTTTGGTCTTTAAAGTGACGCTATAATTGGCAAGTAATGGAAAACCGATTTCTCGTTTCTATAAATGCTCATTTAAAATCTATTTACTTTATTTTAGGTATGCCAAGATTTTGGACTCCGTATTATCTCCAGTCTTATTCGTTTACGTCATCATCTGCTCTCTGATGATATGCGCGAGCGCCACACAACTAACTTCAGTGAGTTTGTACTTTACCATTTAGCGTTACGAGTAATGATACACTAGGTTCCAAGTAAGAGGTAAATTAACCATTGTCATTAAATAGAATGTATTAAAACTAAGTGATACAACTTTAAGGCATGTGCACGTGTCTCTTGTATAGAGTTCACTGCGAATGTAGCAGCGCTAAAAGAGTAAGTATTATAGTTTATAGACAAATATATTATTTACTTACAATGAATATTATACCTGCATACAAGTTACTCTTCTTTTGCGATCAAAATAAAAGTAAAGGTCACTGAACACACCAAACATGGATTAACATATAGAATGATTTTTATACTACAGTAATATTGTGTCCTCATGCTATATTATATTATTATACTTATCATTAACTTAACGTAACAAGTCTGTCACCTTTTCCTTGTTTTATAACAGCAGAGAAGCGAACTTTTCTATAGTACTATATTATTATTATAAGGTTAAGTCATGTTAGCGTTAAATATTAATACTAGCTATTTGACCGAGCTTTGCTCGGTATTCGATAAAACACGAATAAAATGACATTTTATAAAAATGATTCCTAGCTAGATCGATTTATCGCCCCCGAAACCCCCTATAAACTAAATTTCATGAAAATCGTTGGAGCCGATTCCGAGATTTCAATTATATATATTATGTCATGATGAAACTTAAATAGATCATGACATTAAAGGATCGGACACCGGTGTCGGGACACATTGTATATACAAGAATTGCTCCTTTATAAATATAAGATAACTATATTAAATATACTGTTCAGTTTTAGGACTGGACTGGAGCTTTTTCTACTTTTGGGGAGCAAAATGAAAGCCCGTAGTATAAACTTGCGTGTATTTAACAGAGTGTATAACGGAATGACATTGAAAAAGGACACTACGAATAAAAATTAAAACGCCTGGTAAAATTAAATAGCAATCTTCCGGATTTTCAATGTTCTCAAAATCAGGTCAGGAATTGTAGGCCTGAACATCCTCCCGGCCGTTGAAAGGTCCACTTTTAACTATTTAAATCCTCAGCTTTGGGCAAAGGGCAGAGTCGGGTGAGAGCTCGCCGTACGCAGCCACGTGCGGTAGTAACCTCTGCTACTCTTGATATAGCATCCGGTCCTGGAAAGAGACGCACCACGCGTCCCAGTCGCCAGCAAAGCGGTGGTAAATTGTCTTCAGCTAACAACACCATGTCACCAATAGCAAGGCGATCGGTGTTTTGACGCCATTTGCTTCTCTGCTGCAATTCGCTTAAGTATTCTTTCTGCCACCTCTGCCAGAAATGTTGCCGCAATCTCTGTAGATGTTTGTAGCGTTTTTCTTCGTTGTTGTTCCCGGCGTCGTCCAAAGATGGCGCTGGTGGTAATGCCGTAAGCGGCCGGCCGATAAGAAAGTGCCCTGGGGACAAGGGTAGGAGGTCATTTGGAGAAGAGGATAGAGGACACAAGGGACGGCTATTAAGTATTGCCTCCACTTGTGCAAATAGTGTAGATATCTCTTCAAAAGTTAATTTGCTATTAGCCATAACGCGTTTGATATGAAATTTAGCCGACTTTATTCCAGCCTCCCAGATGCCGCCGAAATGAGGAGCGTAAGTTGGTATAAAATTAAATGTAATACCTTGATGACTTGCAAACTGAGACAAGTATTCCTCATTTTGTTTAAGAAACTGTCCTATTTCTTTTGCAGCAGCTACAAAATTACGACCGTTATCGCTGAATATCTCCGTTGGCTTTCCTCTACGCGCAATAAAACGCCTAAGTGTCATAATGAATGCATCCTTACTCATGTCACTGACAGCTTCTAGGTGAATACATTTATATCTTAAACATACAAAAAGACAGAGGTAACATTTAATTAAGCGACTTCCGCGGCCCTTTCGATTAAGTATAAAAAACGGACCCCCGAAGTCAATGCCAACGGACAAGAAGGGGAAGTCTGGATTAACGCGCTGAGCAGGTAAGTTACCCATTTTAGGTTGTATAGTTTTACCACGCATGCGTCTGCATATTACACAATTATTAACAGTACTTCTAGCGAGATGCCTACCATTAACGGGCCATATAAACTCCCTCACGATAGCTAACAACAACTGAGGGCCTGCGTGCATATTATTTATATGTTCCCTGTAAAATATTAATTTAGATAATTTATGATTAGCATGAAGTAGGATAGGATGTCTTTTTTCATAGGAACAAATAGATGCGTCGAGTCGACCTCCAACACGAATTAGATTATTCTCATCTAGAAAAGGGGAAAGAGAAATTATTTTACTTTTATTATTCAAAGGTTTTGAATCAAGTAGTAAACTATATTCTAAAGCAAATGATTCTCTTTGAGCCATGACACATAATGAATGAAATGAGTCGCGAAGTTCTGCAACGGTAAGTATACCTTTACGCTTATTATACTTATTTTTTAAATTATATATGAACCTAGTAACATATGCATATGAACGTTGAAGTTTAGTTAAAGAAGAAAATCTATCAAATTCTATTATTGTAAAATTATTATGTATTAATGTGTGTACTTTTATTTCAGGTATTTCTTTTACAGGATTAGGATTTAGCTTAGGCCATTCAGACTTATCTTTAAGAAGGAAGCTTGGGCCGCACCACCATTTATTTAGAGATATTAAATCCTTAGCGTTTACGCTTCGTGAGATTAAATCAGATGGATTATCGTAAGTGGGTACGTACCGCCAAGAGGAAGGCTCAGATAACTCTAGGATTTCAGCTATCCGATTAGCTACAAATAATTTTAATTTTGTTATGTCACTATTTATCCAACTTAATACGACACTTGAATCGCACCAATGTACAACATTATCAGGTTTATATCTGAGCGATTCTAACACTGATTTACATAACCTAACAGATAGTAAGGCAGCGCACAACTCAAGTCTAGGTATTGTGGTCGGCTTTAGCGGCGCAACCTTTGACTTAGCGCATAATAGTTTCACCATAGATTCACCTTGTGGTGATATAGATTTTAGATAAATACATGCACCGTAAGCCCTTTGAGATGCATCACTGAAAGAATGCAATTCTATGAAAATCGGTGAATTACATAAAACTAATCTAGGGACTTGTAAATTTTTAATGAAATCCAAACATTCAGATAACTTCAGCCACTCATGTTTTAGTTCTAACGGGACAGGCTGATCCCAATCCAGCTTTTGTTGCCAGAGTTTCTGTAACAATATTTTAGGTTTAATGATAATTGGACTTAGTATGCCTAAGGGGTCAAATATTCTAAAAGATTTCGATAAAATTATGCGTTTTGTTACAGTTGTCGAGTTATTTGTAAAATCCTTAATTGGAAAGAATAAAGTATCAGTAGAGGGCGTCCAACCAATACCTAGGGTACTTGTAGACGTACTTATAGTTAAATTATCATTAGTATTCATTTCAATATTTTCGAATATTGTTGGTTGATTACTTTTGTATTTTCTTAGATTGAAACATCCAGATTTAAGTACCTTTGCTACTGACCTTTGTATTAGACACAATTCTTCCTTTGTGTTTGCGCCGGTGATCAAGTCGTCAACGTAAAAATCATTTTGTATAATAGATTTAGTTAGCTCGTCGCCGCAATCCTCACCTAGCTGCCACAAGCATCGCGTACTCAAATAACTAGCACTCGCGGTCCCGTAAGTAATAGTATTTAAATTGTATACTTTAATAGGCTGGGAATCGTCATCCCTCCACAACACCCGCTGCAGATCACGATCCTCTTCATAAACGGATATCATGCGATACATCTTCTCAATATCCGCCGTGAGAAGAAACCGGTACTGCCTAGCACGAATTAAAATGGAGAAGAGAGACGGCTGAATGCTAGGACCAACCATAAGAATATCGTTCAATGAATAGCCCGAGGAAGACGGAGCAGAAGCATCGAACACCACTCGCAGCTTTGTTGACTCACTCTCCTGTTTCAGTACTGCGTGATGGCATAAATAATAACAATGATTATTCGAGGAGTTTGAAGCTGGTGAGAGGTGTCCTAATGATTTATACTCGTTTATGAAATTAGTATATTCTTGTTTTAAGATTGGATTACGCTTAAACCGTTTTTCTAAAGATATTAACCTCTTTTTCGCTAAATTGTAAGTATCTCCAAGACAATCTGGACTATCTAGCAAAGGTAACTTAACACAAAATCTACCGTTACTATCTCTACGTGTGTGAGTAACAAAATGTCTCTCACATGCCTTTTCTTTAGTACTTAGTAAGAGTCTTGTGGGAACTTCTTCGATCTCCCAAAATTTAGTTAGATATTTGTTTATATTTTCGTTTATGCTTGTACCTGAATTAATAGTTAAGTGATTACATGTAGTATTTTTATAAGTGATCAATTTTGAATGAACTGGACCCGATATGATCCAGCCAAGCTTGGAGCTTCTTAACTTGGGATTTAAGGGACCGAAAGAACGTTGCTCGTCACCAAGGATGTCCCAGAACAAGTCAGCACCTATCAATAGGTCGATAGGAGCCGGTTCATAAAACTGTGGGTCAGCTAATATTATGTCTTTTGGTAATTTAATTACTTTAGTATCAATCAATTGGTTTGGAATGTTTCCTGTTAATTCCTTTAATACTAGACATGAAGCTGTCAAACTAAAATTGCTAGTTAGAGATTTTATTTCAACGTTACAGCTTTCGAGTACATTCATAAAACTCGTATTACCTATCCCTACAACCTTTAGACAGTTGATGGAGATAGATTTCAATGATATTTTATCCTTAAGGGATTTAGATATAAAAGAGGATTGGCTCCCGCAGTCTAATAGCGCGCGAACCTTGACCTTTTGCTTAGTCAATGGATTTACGGCTAGCATTACAGCAGTTGAGAGTAATATCTCATTTGAGTATTGTTCTGCAAAATATACAGATGATTGGTTTGGTACCTGAATCTGTTCCGGGATTTCAGCCTCCAGAGCACCATGGTTACTGGCAGACGAAACTGGCTCGTGGAGCAACGAGTTATGCCTCTTGTTGCAATCTCGACACGATCCCATGCGGCATTGATCTATAGAATGACCCTGCCTCAAACAATTAGCACAAAGTTTGTATTTTTGAACCTTTTTTAGACGCTGATCTATGGACATCGCCTTAAAGGTAGGACAATCATAAATTTTATGTTTATTATCACATATTACGCATGAAATATTATTATTAGCTTGTAATTTTGTTTGTTTAATAGGTGAATGGTAAGTTGCAAATGATTTAGTATGGGAATACTGCCTATTGGAGTTAGGTATTTGCGCGCCACGTGAGTTACCAAGGGCACCCCTTGAATTAGAATTGTTATTGACACTTTCGTGGGATTTATTCCTATTTAAGGATTCTAAAACATCCGCACGATCGACCATAAACTTGTTAAATTGTTCCAATGTAGCAGTATCACTATCTAAAGAGCTTCTGTGTTCTTCCCATTTTGAAAGGGTAATACTGTCTAATTTAGATGACAACATAAAAATAACTAAAACATCCCACTTGTCTGTCGGCTGACCAAGACTGTGCAGGGCACGTAAATTTTTAGTAACGTGATCTACTAAAAATCTTAAGGATCGTTCAGACTCACGTGAAAGCGGCTTAATATTAAATAATGAATTTAAGTGATGATTAATGAGAATTCTCTTATTATTGTAACGACCACATAATAATTTCCAAGCTTCGGCGTAGTTGGCCGAGGACACTTCGAGGTTTGAAATTATTCGCGATGCATCACCCTCTAAATATGAAATTAAATAGTGAAATTTGTGTATGGGCAAGATGCGTGCATTATTGTGTATTAAATTTTCAAAAGTATCCCGAAATTCCAACCAACGGAAATATGCACCGTCAAATTTGGCAATCTGTATTTGAGGAAGTTTAATACTTAAACTTTCCTGATTTTCGACTTGCATTGAATTCTCAAATACAGAAGCACGCCTAATCTCAGATTCTATTTGTTTATTAAATTGATCTAATAAGGTTTTGGCTGTGGCCATATTGATGATAATATCGCGCTCGATTTTGTCACGCTCTTCTATCTCATTAGCTATGTTATCCGGACATAAAACTTCTATCTCATTTTGCAAATCATCAACACGGACTGATAATGCCTCAAACTTAGCTAATTTAAGATTTAACTCTGTGAGTTGTATGTTTGTTAATTCTTTCAACTCAGAAATGCTATTTAGATAATTACCAAATTTTGTTATCTGTCCCTTAGCGGACGAACGCCTAGTAATCAAATCTTTGATATGCTGCTTCCTATCCATTTCTTTAGACATTGTAAGTATCGATTTATAATAACCAAATGAAAACTATGAATTTGTTACTTTAAGATAGGTAAATTTGCGGAAAATAAAGAAAAAAATGGCTCACGCTCCTCATGACGGTGACATCTACCACCCCAGACCAGCAGGTACTTATGGAATATCAGCTTCTCCAATATTTTGTGACTTCCTGATGGCTGGTAAGCACCTACCACTTACCGGTGCGTGGCGCCTGAAATTAGTCGGCAAAACTATCTTAAAATCAAATATTTACGCTGTAGGCACTAATACCACAATGAATTTTGGTAAACTGTATGAAAAATAACTAAAAAGATTGAAGAAAACAACTTAGAACAAGATGTCGGACAATAGAATTTAACCTCAACACGTGCTAATTACCTATTACAAGTTGTTAATTTGCACAAATGGATTTTAGCAAACACTTATTAGGAATAAGGGATCAATTGGGAATTTAGATTAGGTATAGGAAATATCAGGGCACTTAACTTTGTCGAAGCACGCCGGAACAATGTGGTACTTTGGCTGCATCCACTGATTGTCCAATTTCCAATAATCCAATTATCCTTTGGCTGGTAATTTGCGATTATTCTTCTTAAATTCCCAAATAGATTCCCCTCATGGGCCACCAAATATTCAGTTTTAGGACTGGACTGGAGCTTTTTCTACTTTTGGGGAGCAAAATGAAAGCCCGTAGTATAAACTTGCGTGTATTTAACAGAGTGTATAACGGAATGACATTGAAAAAGGACACTACGAATAAAAATTAAAACGCCTGGTAAAATTAAATAGCAATCTTCCGGATTTTCAATGTTCTCAAAATCAGGTCAGGAATTGTAGGCCTGAACATATACCTTAATTCAATAATAAGCAGTCTATTTAGTATTTAGTCATTAATCATTATATTCCTCTTTTTATTTATTTTATTTAGAAGTCCTTACAAAATAACATTAATTTATCCACCAATATACAGGCCTTGGCTTAGTTTGGGCTCCATATCTCCCACAAATTGCATAAAATGTAATTTTTTGGGAGAAATAAAGTTATTATTAAACTTATTATTATCTGATATCGGTTAGTAAATTAACGATAAATAGTAAGGAATGAAAATATGACAATTTCAGGAAGGAACAACAGCTATGCAACAAGTGTGGATTGCCGAGTACCTAGCGGCACTGATTGCACAGCTGTTCCTATACTGCTGGCATAGCAACCAAGTTTACTACATGGTAATTACCTTACTCTTTAGTAAAGTAAGTTATGGTAGTCTGCTGTAGAGAAAAATGAAGACAGGAGCTATGAAATACTTATGGCGGTAATTGCTAACAATCTGGCCCCTGTCTTAGCCCGATTGTTTTGTCTGTGCATTTACTGTTCTTTGGCTTTCATATGACTGTCTCTTTACCTGTCGATCGGTTTTCGCTTAAGCTGAAATTCTGCATGATAATTATTATGTAAACCGTGCGCAAATTCAATATTATTATAACGTGGAGCTGAAGGTGGCTATAGCAACTGTATCAAACCACATAGCCCATATCAAGTTTGGGCTAGTTTTATTTGTCTTGATGAGTAAAGATTTAAAGTCTGATAATGGAGTTGGCAGGCCATATTATGAACTCCGTTATAAAAAAAAACGACACAACAAGTTGGTATAGGACCTTTTTATTTATTGACTAAGAACTCGTAGTTAGTATATTTAACTTTTAGACCATTGCAGGTTCGATCCCGGGTGAACGAAAACATCGTGAGGAAACGCGCACATGGTTGGTCCCAGACGTATTGACCAGCTCATTCCTCTGTACTAGGCCGACTGTGTTGTGAGAATGCCGTATGTGCTTGGGCAACCATACGGACATTTATAATCTTGTCCCACTACAGTATTTGAAGAGTGGTTACTTCGCTCGTAAAATACCATATAAATCATCCACAATGGATGCAAAGACCTTGTTTTTTATAGAAACTTAATTTATTGACTAAGATCCTTTTAAGTAAGCAGTATTTAATGCCTTCCAGAGCCTGGTGGTTGACACCGGAGTATACCAAAGTGGTTGGTGGTCTCAGGAGGTGAGGATGCGGCGCTGCGTACTGCTGCTGGCTGGTCAGCTGAACAGGAACATCATATTCTCCGCAGGACCATTCACCAAGCTATCTGTACCTACTTTTGTCACTGTAAGTATATTAAGGGTGAAGATAACAATATTTGCAATGAATTGCCATAAAACTTAAAATGTTTTTTTCTGGAATGTCGCCAAGGAATATGCATTGGTTCAATCCAACTGTTCGAAAAGAAATCTCAATGTATGCAAATGCTGTATTTTATTTGAAAAACGGGCGAGTGACCTACACAAATCTATAGGAATTTCTAACAGGTGATTTGTAACGTACAAACTTCTCCAAAGCAATTTTTGATAGTTATTACTTATTAGATATTTTTCTTTTCAACCGGAAATATATTATTCTAAAGTTATAGATTGCTATAACTCTATATATTTCCAGTTAAATCCTAAAATAGCTAAATGATATAATTTGTCTACAGATACTGAAAGGATCATATAGCTACTACACTATATTGAGCAAGAAATAGAGTGGAGAGCGCAAGTTGGTCGCAAGAACAAAGTTGGTCATAAATAGAGAAATAAACAATACAATAAATATAAAATCATATATATTTTGTTTTAATATTTTTCTAGAAGCAAAGACTGTAGCATTAAGTTATGAATCCACCAAAAACCAACTCTTCACTCAATTAATTTTAAATAAATTAAGAACAATAAATACGGGTGACTTTGAATAAGGTTAGCCAAACAATTATGTAAAAGAACACAAAATTTGTAATCACTTTACGGTAATGATATTTATGTAAAAGCTTCTCCAAAATGGCATTTACATAAAGTTCGCAGGCCTACAGGCAAAGTTAGAGAGTTTGCACGGATATGTAATTTTATTTGGTTTGTAGAGTAATAGTATTTAAATTATTTCATTCTTCTTTGTGACTTGTGAGTTTTGTGGAGTCATCAGGATCTTTTCGCCTGGATCCTGATTCGCATGAAAATTGCCAGCATTCTATAATTTCATAATATATGTTTCTCCTGTCATTTGGGCAATACGCGAGCGGCCAGGAGCATATTTTTGTCCACATGCAGACCTGCAGATATAACAGAAAATGTTTTTGCCTGACAAGTGTTGGTGGGAACATTTTTGTATTAAGATGATATACGTGACCCTAAGATATTACCTGCCTTTAGTCGGCACATATTGTGGTATGTTCGTTGTTGTGTTTGTGCCGACCAAGCTACCACCAATCACACAACACAAAGAGTGCTTTGTATTTATCTAAAACATTATAATTTGATTAACGACGCATAAACACACAATTTCGTGATTGAATGGCGTATATTTTGGGCTAGCCGATAAAACAGAAATCAATTAATCCTACATAAGGAGTTACCACTTGACTTATTTCAGCGACGAGACCCGAAAATATCGATTTGTTGCTAGACTGATCACTCGACCGATAGGCTTATGTTTTTGGATCGACTGGATGATTTTGATTGGTTAACATTGTTAGTAAAAATATAATATTAAAAAGTTTTTATCTTTTTAAATTCAAAACTATAAAGCGCAACATACTATTACTACTTTATTATTAGTATAATATTATATTATCGAAAAAATATCCAATACATAAAACTAAAAATCGCTCTCTGTTCTTTTCTTTGTGTATTACAAAACAAATATTGTATTTTACACAGAATTTTGCTGACACTAATAGAACCTTTCAAACAATATGACATTATGTAGTTGGAGAAATTGAGGCTTTTCTTTTATTTTTTCGTAACAACGTATTACGTTTTTGATTGGTGTGTAATTTTCTCTCCCACGTCCGCCCCTGTCACACGCCTCAAAACACAAAATTATCGAATCCACAATAAGAAAATGTGACTGTATCTATGTCTTTTTCAATTAGATCTTTTTACCCTTTATTGGAATACAAATTTTGGTGTCGTAGGGCGTAAAAAGAAGGCGAAAAGGGTCCAAAATAATCACTAGTCAATTGTAACTCGTAACACATTTAGTATTCGAACAGATGAGATAAAAGTTTTGTTCTGTTGTATCGGAATAGAAGGAAATAAAACTGTTTTGAAAGCATCGTGGGAGAGCCATGCTTCGGCACGAATGGGCCGGCTCGACCGGAGAAATACCACGTTCTCACAGAAAACCGGCGTGAAACAGCGCTTGCGCTGTGTTTCGCCGAGTGAGTGAGTTTATCGGAGGCCCAATCCCCTACCCTATTCCCTTTCCTATCTCCCCTATTTCCTTCCCTTCCCATCCCTACCCTCCCCTATTACCCTATTCCCTCTTAAAAGGCCGGCAACGCACCTGCAGCTCTTCTGATGCTGCGAGTGTCCATGGGTGGGCGACGGAAGTTGCTTTCCATCAGGTGACCCGTTTGCTCGTTTGCCCCCTTATTTCATAAAAAAAAATCAGTAATGGCTTATCACAAATTTAATAAGGCTCAATTCATTAAAACTTTGTAATAAAAGTTTTAAAATCACTCAAATTATGAAAACAAACACGGGTGAAAAATACTACTTATTTAAGACAATATAAAAGACAAGTTGTTTTCTCTACTCCACTATTTGAGGCACAATTAGACGTAGTATGTCGTCCCTGCTTAATAGGTTTGAGGATCCAGAAAATCCTCTGTTAGGTCCTACGCTATGGGGCCTCCAGACTTGGGGAATGTGGCAACCAAAACCTGGTTTAGCCAAAAACTTGTACAATCTTCTACATTTTCTGATTATATTCTTCATAATCAGCCAATATGTGGAGCTATGGATCATAAGAGAGAACCTCGAAATGGCGCTCAGAAATCTCTCGACAACCATGCTCAGTTCTGTTTGCGTCATCAAAGCTGGTACTTTCGTATTTTGGCAGAAAAACTGGAGGGACATCGTGGATTTTGTAAGGCATTTTGAATCCTATCAACGGCGAAAAAAGGATGATATTACTCAGAATTTCTTAGATGACTACAAACGATACTCCAGAAAAGTCACCGTTTGCTATTGGAGCCTAGTCGCAGCTACAGTTTTTACGCTGGTTTTGACACCGTTAGCCAGTTTCATGTCGTCCGCAGAATATAGGATGCAAATACGTAACGGTACTAAGCCTTATCCAGAAATTCTGAGCTCCTGGACGCCGTTCGATAGAACTCGAGGCATCGGGTATATTTTGTCTCTCGTGATGCATGCATTCATGTGCGTGTACGGTGGTGGTATTGTCGCGAATTACGACACCAACGTAGTTGTTCTGATGTCGTTTTTCACTGGCCAGCTTGGTCTACTGCGGGCTAAATGTGAGCGGTTGTTTGAGAATATAAACTCGTACAGCGATGCAGTGAAGAATGTTCGAGAGTGTCACAAGCACCATGATCTTTTGGTCAGGTAATTGAAAGTATTATTTTATATGTATATAAAATTCTCGTGTCACAATGTTAGTCACCGTACTCCTCTGAAACGGCTTTACTCATTTTAGCCAAATTTTGTATGCATATTCAGTGGGTCTGAGAATCGGCTACTGGGTACTTTTTATATTGATAAGTGCATTTGTTGAATAAATAATAGTAAATTATTACAACTCGAGACTGACGGCGACCATTGTTTGTGCGACGGGATAGCGATGGACGTTGCCATGGTGACATACTTATTTAGTCACTTCAATAAAATAATACGGGCGAAATACTTTATATGGCAAAGAAACGTTTGCCGGGACAGCTAGTAGGTGTATAAGAAATACAAGCCTACGCCAAAAGCAAAGTTATTTTTATCAAGTGTATGAGACATCATTATATTATGTGCTGCTTACAAGCTGACAAGCTGATAATACAACCTATGCTCATATTTTCTTTGTCACATTCTCGAGCCTTTAAACAGTACGTGCTATGTTCATAGCATAAAGTTAATATACCTAGCGGAATTCCGCTAGGTATATTAACTTTATGGTTCATAGCGTCTTGCGTTGTTTGGTCTTTAAAGTGACGCTATAATTGGCAAGTAATGGAAAACCGATTTCTCGTTTCTATAAATGCTCATTTAAAATCTATTTACTTTATTTTAGGTATGCCAAGATTTTGGACTCCGTATTATCTCCAGTCTTATTCGTTTACGTCATCATCTGCTCTCTGATGATATGCGCGAGCGCCACACAACTAACTTCAGTGAGTTTGTACTTTACCATTTAGCGTTACGAGTAATGATATACTAGGTTCCAAGTAAGAGGTAAATTAACCATTGTCATTAAATAGAATGTATTAAAACTAAGTGATACAACTTTAAGGCATGTGCACGTGTCTCTTGTATAGAGTTCACTGCGAATGTAGCAGCGCTAAAAGCGTAAGTATTATAGTTTATAGACAAATATATTATTTACTTACAATGAATATTATACCTGCATACAAGTTACTCTTCTTTTGCGATCAAAATAAAAAAAAAGGTCACTGAACACACCAAACATGGATTAACATATAGAATGATTTTTATACTACAGTAATATTGTGTACTCATGCTATATTATATTATTATACTTATCATTGACTTAACGTAACAAGTCTGTCTCCTTTTCCTTATTTTATAACAGCAGAGAAGCGAACTTTTCTATAGTACTATATTATTATTATAAGGTTAAGTCATGTTAGCGTTAAATATTAATACTAGCTATTTGACCGAGCTTTGCTCGGTATTCGATAAAACACGAATAAAATGACATTTTCTAAAAATGATTCCTAGCTAGATCGATTTATCGCCCCCGAAACCCCCTATATACTAAATTTCATGAAAATCGTTGGAGCCGATTCCGAGATTTCAATTATATATATTATGTCATGATGAAACTTAAATAGATCATGACATTAAAGGATCGGACACCGGTGTCGGGACACATTGTATATACAAGAATTGCTTCTTTAAAGATATAAGATAACTTACCTTAAAACAATAATAAGCAGTCTATTTAGTATTTAGTCATTAATCATTATATTCCTATTTTTATTTATTTTATTTAGAAGTCCTAACAAAATAACATTAATTTATCTGATATCGGTAAGTAAATTAACGATAAATAGTAAGGAATGAAAATATGACAATTTCAGGAAGGAACAACAGCTATGCAACAAGTGTGGATTGCCGAGTACCTAGCGGCACTGATTGCACAGCTGTTCCTATACTGCTGGCATAGCAACCAAGTTTACTACATGGTAATTACCTTACTCTTTAGTAAAGTAAGTTATGGTAGTCTGCTGTAGAGAAAAATGAAGACAGGAGCTATAAAATACTTATGGCGGTAATTGCTAACAGTCTGGCCCCTGTCTTAGCCCGATTGTTTTGTCTGTGCATTTACTGTTGTTTGGCTTTCATATGACTGTCTCTTTACCTGTCGATCGGTTTTCGCTTAAGCTGAAATTCTGCATGATAATTATTATGCAAACCGTGCGCAAATTCAATATTAATATAACGTGGAGCTGAAGGTGGCTATAGCAACTGTATCAAACCACATAGCCCATATCAAGTTTGGGCTAGTTTTATTTGTCTTGATGAGTAAAGATTTAAAGTCTGATAATGGAGTTGGCAGGCCATATTATGAACTCCGTTATAAAAAAAAAACGACACAACAAGTTGGTATAGGAACTTTTTATTTATTGACTAAGACAGAGTAGACAGAATGATAGAGTATACCGACTTAGAACTGATGTTGAAATTTTTAAATTTGACGTATTATGACGAAAATCGTCGCTACCCAAGCAGCAAAACAGTCGAATAAGGATTTTTTTACTCAGCCTTTAATCGTATAAGAGCCGGGTAACCGTTCATAAAACACCTATTTATCGTATAATAGCGGTTATCTCGACTATTTGGCAATATTTGCTAATGTGTGCTTTAAGGACGTCGAATAAACGTTTACAGCACTATGTTTTAGCCCTTTTACTCCACCTTTTAGCAGATGCTGAATTAATATGGCTAAAATACTCATTATTCGATCGTTTGATCTCTAACAGTCGTATAATAGCTGTAGAATAGATGATTCGCTGAATTGGGTGCTTTTATACAGCCGTTACTCAGCTATCTTTTATGTTTCTATAAAAGCTCTATAAACGCAATCGAATTGCTTATGGCAACATTGCTGCTGTTACTGCACGCTTACAGACTAACTCTTATAGTAGAATTAAAAACGTTCGTATAGGAGCTGTAGTGTAATTAAGAGCTGTTATACGATATTTACGAAGCGAACCCTAAATCCTGTTATCATGGCGACACCTTGTGCTATAAATGTGGTGACCAGCACTCTTACTCGACTTTTAATGGAATAAGTTAGCTGTAACTGCAACTAGATTATCAATGTGGACAATGGCAGTAAAAAAATATATTTTAAGTAAATTTAATTATATTAATTAGTCTTCAAATTTAAGAAAATAGGCAGCGCATGAATGTTTATGTAAAAATGCCTTTGGGTTTATCAATAGAGCTTGTTGCGCATGATGTTTTGGAGTAGCTACACGAACAGTAAAAATAATCACATATTGATTTCTCAAAAACTTGATAATATAAATAAGGATTGAGATGTAGTTTAATAACTATAATTTTTTTACATTAAATTTATGTAGCACACAAGCTCGCACTCTTTACAGCACTAATTTGTCGAGTAAAAGCATTCTATTCGCTGTTATAGAACTAAAAAGGAGAATAAAAGCAATTCGTCTGCTATTATAGCACACTTTATCTGTATAATAGCAAATCAATTGCGTTTATTGAACTAAATATCCTATATACGCATTTTGGTTACTCTTAAAACTCTTTTAGTGTTTTCTACCACTTTTACTCAAATCTTACAGCATCTTTTTGTTGCTTACTCAGCGCTTATTCCACTTTAATAGGACTTTAGTCTGAATAATTTGCGCCTTTTTCGCGTCGAGTAAACGTTTACAGCACTTTTACTCGACTGTTTTAAGAACTTTTATAGAACTTAAAGCGAAAACAAGAACGTGCTCTCGACCATTATAGCACGTCCATTTGCTGCTTGGGTAGGGTCGTTAACACACATCATGGTGTTACCTACGAATTTAAAACTATGACATATTCGATGGACGTGTTCCTCTTTGGTCGTATTGTTGTTTGTGTTTTGGCACATGCGATTAAAATTGTCAGAATCCAATTTTGAAAACTTTATTTTAAATATTTAAAAATAAATTATATCAGCCAGCAAGAGGCACATTCCGTTCATAATCCTAGTGGAACCCGACGAATTTGACAGATATTTAAACCTGTCCATCTCTTTGCAGTCGAACTACTGGTCGTTATGTCTATTGTGACTAAGAACTCGTAGTTAGTATATAGGAACTTTTAGACCATTGGTTGGACCGGTGCAGGTTCGATCCCGGGTGAACGAAAACATCGTGAGGAAACGTGCACATGGTCGGTCCCAGACGTATTGACCAGCTCATTCCTCTGGACTAGGCCGACTGTGTTGTGAGAATGCCGTATGTGCTTGGGCAACCATACGGACATTTATAATCTTGTCCCACTACAGTATTTGAAGAGTGGTTACTTCGCTCGGAAAATACCATATAAATCATCCACAATGGATGCAAAGACCTTGTTTTTTATAGAAACTTAATTTATTGACTAAGATCCTTGTAAGCAAGCAGTATTTAATGCCTTCCAGAGCCTGGTGGTTGACACCGGAGTATACCAAAGTGGTTGGTGGTCTCAGGAGGTGAGGATGCGGCGCTGCGTACTGCTGCTGGCTGGTCAGCTGAACAGGAACATCATATTCTCCGCAGGACCCTTCACCAAGCTATCTGTACCTACTTTTGTCACTGTAAGTATATTAAGGGTGAAGATAACAATATTTGCAATGAATTGCCATAAAACTTTAAATGTTTTTTTCTGGAATGTCACCAAGGAATATGCATTGGTTCAATCCAACTGTTCGAAAAGAAATCTCAATGTATGCAAATGCTGTATTTTATTTGAAAAACGTGCGAGTGGCCTACACAAATCTATAGGAATTTCTAACAGGTGATTTGTAACGTACAAACTTCTCCAAAGCAATTTTTGATATTATGTTATTACTTATTAGATATTTTTCTTTTCAACCGGAAATATATTATTCTAAAGTTATAGATTGCTATAACTCTATATATTTCCAGAAATCCTAAAATAGCTAAATGATATAATTTGTCTACAGATACTGAAAGGATCATATAGCTACTACACTATATTGAGCAAGAAATAGAGTGGAGAGCGCAAGTTGGTCGCAAGAACAAAGTTGGTCATAAATAGAGAAATAAACAATACAATAAATATAAAATCATAGATATTTTGTTTTAATTTTTTTCTAGAAGCAAAGACTGTAGCATTCAGTTATGAATCCACCAAAAACCAACTCTTCACTCAATTAATTTTAAATAAATTAAGAACAATAAATACGGGTGACTTTGAACAAGGTTAGCCAAACAATTATGTAAAAGAACACAAAATTTGTAATCACTTTACGGTAATGCTATTTATGTAAAAGCTTCTCCAAAATGGCATTTACATAAAGTTCGCAGGCCTACAGGCAAAGTTAGAGAGTTTGCACGGATATGTAATTTTATTTGGTTTGTAGAGTAATAGTATTTAAATTATTTCATTCTTCTTTGTGACTTGTGAGTTTTGTTTAGTCATCAGGATCTTTTCGCCTGGAGCCTGATTCGCATGAAAATTGCCAGCATTCTATAATTTCATAATATATGTTTCTCCTGTCATTTGGGCAATACGCGAGCGGCCAGGAGCATATTTTTGTCCACATGCAGACCTGCAGATATAACAGAAAAAGCTTTATTACTTAAGTGAGCTGCTGTGTCCAAATATAGAAACTTGGAGTCCAATTTCATGATGTTGCAGTTATGACATACTTCACTTAGTCTTATACTGTGTGTCTCAAGACGTAGTCTGTCCAACGCGTCCAAAATGGGTCCACAGAATATCAGGGACTGTGACAGTCATGAACCTGAGTGGATTCCACTTCAATAGTTCGGGCATTACATCACCAACCAATTTGTATCTTGCATCAACATTCAAATTTCGGTATCCCTTCTTCTTTGAATCTCGATAATGATACTGCTACTGCTGGACCTGATATATGTAACTTATTTGTCAAAAGTTTCTCCGACGCTTACAGTGACACTTCAACCCCTACTCACGTTGCCTCCCACAACCAAATACCTTGTATTACTTCAAACTCTCTGACGTCGTCTAATATTTCATACTCTAATATTCTTAAAGAACTGAAAGGTCTTGATGTTAATAAAGGTGCAGGTAGCGATGGTATTCCGCCTATTTTCATCAAATTTTGTGCAAAAAATCTTTCCCTTCCTCTACTTCATATCTTTAACGCTTCTTTATGCAGTGGTCTCTTTCCTAATGTATGGAAGCAAGCTCTCGTAATACCTGTACACAAATCTGGTGACAGACATGACATAAAAAACTGCAGGCCAATTTCTATACTACCCACATTTGGAATGATTTTTGAAAAACTTATTTATCCTACCCTACTTGTGCATGTAAAGTCCTTCATTTCGGTAAACCAGAATGGTTTTGTTAATACTAGATCCACGACCACGAACATGATCGCTTTTATTGACGAACTTATGGAATCTGTAGATGGCCAAAACTACGTAGACGTAATTTATACAGATTTTAGTAAGGCCTTTGACAAAGTTTCACATCTTAGTCTCTTGCACAAGTTGGAATTGTTTGGACTTGCTAGTATGATGTTGTCGTGGATCAAGTCATATTTAACTGGTAGAATTTCTTTCGTAGTTGTTAAAGGTTTTACGTCTTTACCCTTTCCCGCATTATCAGGGGTTCCTCAAGGCTCCAGGTTAGGTCCCTTACTATTTAATGTTTTCATGAATGATATAGCTCCATGTTTTATTTACTCTGATTTTTCGTTATACGCAGATGACCTTAAAATAATAAAATTAATTAATAAACAACAGGACTGTTTGGAATTTCAAAGCGATTTAAATAGATTAGCAGTTTGGTGTCAAAAAAATCAAATGCTTCTAAACGTTAATAAATGCTTTCACATGCGATTCTCGCGTAAGCACAATAATTCTGCAGTCTCATATCAAATCAACAACAATCAACTAAAGCAAGTTCAAAAGATCAGAGATCTCGGAATTATACTAGATTCCAAATTACAATTTAATAAACACATTGACCACATAGTTTGTCATAGCTTAAAAATGTTAGGTTTTAATAAACGAAACTGCACATCCTTCAAAAATCCGCTTACCACTATAGTACTTTATAATGCCTTGGTACGGAGCAAGCTTGAATACTGCAGTCCGGCTTGGAACCCACACTATGCCATCTACTCAAACCGTCTCGAGAGGGTCCAAAAACGTTTCCTGTTATATCTCACCCACAAACATGGTTTAGTAAAAAACTTCCTCATTACACCAATAGGTTAAAATATTTTCATCTAACTTCACTCTTAGACCGCCGTAAATACTTAGAACTAATTTTTCTACACAAACTTCTGATTGGTGCTACGGACAATACTAGATTGCTGAGCAAAATAGCCATAAATATTCCTACAAGACTACCCCGAAAAAATAAATACAAAACTTTACACGTAAAGCTTGCCAGAACAAACCTGGGTCACTATGCACCACTCAGAAGATTGTGTAGAGCTTACAATGCTATATCCAACTATCCCGACATCTGTATATTCTCTGATAAGCTTAATTATTTTAAGAGAAATCTTAAACACTATTTTAATAAATATCCCTCGGTCAAGTAAATTTGAAACTACTATAATGATTATATAATTAACTACTTGGTGTACTGTCACAGTTGCAATTTTAATTTTTGTGATATTAGTATTAGTTTCATTTCAAGGTTTTATTTGTTTAAAAAACAAGATATCTTTTTTGTTACACACATATTTTTATCATTATCATTTATCACCATATTCACTACATCTCATCTCGTCTAATTTTTGTCGCATACGCACGCTGTACTGCTTCACCTGTCATTAGAACTCATTTTATCTGTAAACAAATTTTATGTACAAAAAATGTCACAAATGCTGTTCTGTTGGTGAGTCTATAAAAATAAATATTTTTTTTATTTATTTATAGTATACCTAAATTATTGTTTTTTCGCGGTCAATAATTGTTTGTCGGTGATTCTGTATGAACTAACCCTAAATAGGGTAACTATTCCACAAAGAAAACAGAAATTCTAAATTATTTTTCGTTAAGTAATATCTTTATGTCTAGACAAAACAGTTACAAAGATACTGTGGGTAAACATTAAGATTTATTCACAAAACTTTGCATAATCTTCCAAATGCAAATTTTAAATAAAGTTGTAAGCTTTATATTTAAACTTAGGACTTCACAGGAAGGTATATTTAATTCTTTACATAAACATAAAATTAGGCGTCTGGTACTGGGAGATACAAGACTTTTATATTCATATTTTATCTTTTTATAAAATTACAAATAGACTCAAAATTTATACTATTGCAATTTTCTTATTAAAAAAAAAGTGTAAATTAAATATTAAGTCTATGATTAAACCTAACGAAGAACGAACGACGAAAGATTTGTTGTGTCCAATTATTATTATTATTTTGGGTCTTTGTTGTAATGGCGGTAATAGAAAAACATCATTATTATTTTGTCGTAGCACTAATAAAATCCAATGAATGGACTATCAAATAAATAGATGGGCAGATGACGGATTCATAATTTTGTCGGGCTATGTCATCCGACGCATGAAACCTAATATTAATAACTTGATGTAACCTAACCTAAAAGCATAGTATCTGCCTTATGCAAAGTCCTTTCAACATTATACCTCTCAGCCCCAAACACTTACTTTTTTACAAAATTAAAATTTAAAATATTTTATCCGTGAAACCACAAAGCCAGTAATATAATTTAAATTTAGTACATTTGCGTCGCTACTCATACCCGAGTCGTTGAACTCACTAAGAGGATTAAAAACTTGTTTGTTAAGCCCTTAATAAAGTCACGCTCATTTGCCTTTAAATAATAAACAGCTTTTTGTAAAATAAAACCGTACAGGATTCAAATTATTAAGTCTTGTGTAGTAGTCGTATGAACTGTCTACATGCAGTCAAAGTCATTAGGTTCTATATTATTATATTTGATGAATAAAATATTTAATCTTTTTTTTGTGTCCTAAATTCAGGACTTTCTGAATACTGAATTCTAATTTACAACCTGGATGCTTTTAGGACCCTGCTCTAGGATCTAAGATATTTAATTAAGACCTTTTAGGATTCTTTATTCAGTATCTTATTGTTAATGAATCCAATATCAACATCAATTATTTTTTAAATTTGCTCGAAATATAACTAGTAATGATTTTACATACTGAATTTGTCGGTAAGTAAACCAATTAATGGAAATAATAATAGTTACTTACTAGTTAAAAAAAACTTTCTGCCTTGTTTTATTAAATATTAATGAAAGGAAATAGCGTGAAAATTGTTTAGTAAAATACAAGTTGCTGTTGCAAATTGGAGTTGACGATAATTGGAAAAAAGAACCGTTAATGTTAGACGTGGAAATTTACTTAACAAACTTGTAACGAGTCTTAATTAAGTTAACCAAAATAGATGTGAGAGGTAAAATATTAATTAATACCCCTCATTTGTAAGATTTATTTAATTATTTTTTTTGAGCTGAGCAAAATTAAGCTAGATATACAGTAAGTATCAAGAAGTTGACGATCGATTTTTTCCCAACAGTTTTTAGTTACTTCTAGTTACTTCTAGTTTACTTCTAGTTTTATAATATTATATTATATTAACACAAACTTCGAGCTCACTTTTTATTTAATTTATTTTCTTAGAATTATGATTTTTCTATGTTCTAAATAGTGTCGTCCATTGGCGTGGAAATTTTCACCGACTAAATTACTCCATTTTGTCCAAAAATCACTTTTACAATGTTTCCGACTAAAATTCGTTGTATAGATATTTCGAGAATCACCTAAGACAAGAGCGTAAAGTAATTTGAAAATAATTTACGAAATTTAAGCGTTTAATAATGAAATTCCAGCACTTTCGAGGCGTGAATCCTGTCATTTTTATTGTAATGTTTTCTAAAATTTCATGTTTAAATGTATTTTATAAGTCATCAGTCTCTATGAGAAGGTGATAAGTTTGTGCAAAGCTATAATAAATTTATTTAACGTGCTAGATAATCTTATATCTTTAAACGCGCAATTCTTGTATATACTTATATATAATTTGAATCTTGGAATCGGCTCCGATGCTCCTTGGAATCGAACAATTTTCATGAAATTTAGTATATAGGGGGTTTCGGGGGCGATAAATCGATCTAGCTAGGAATAATTTTTATAAAATATCATTTTATTCGTGTTTTATCGAATACCGAACAAAGCTCGGTCAAATAGCTAGTATATTATTATGAGTAATAATAAAATTTCAAATACTTTGCCATTCCCACATAAACACGACCATAAACAGGTATAAAAGACTTTGTGTGTTTTGCATTCCTAAGAAAATGTTTCTGCAAAAAATGTTGGAACTCACGAAAAGCCTAGAGGACGCAAAATACCCGCTATTAGGACCAAACATAAGGGGCCTCTTTTGGTGTGGTCTCTGGCAATTTAGCAACAAATTCCACAAAAGTGCTTACATTGTCATTCATTTAATTTCTGTAGTTTTTGTGATCAGTCTGTACATCGAGTTCTACGTCATGAGGGAAGACACCATGACGATTCTTTTTAATATTTCCATTCCACTTTTGAGTTTGGTATCCATTTCTAAAACCCTCTTCTTAATTTGGAACAAATCCTACTGGAAGAAACTGGTAACGAACATATCTGAAGAAGAGATAAAGGAAATTGAATCAAATGACAATAAAATTATTAAAATTATCAACGATTATACAATGTACTCAAGAGTGCTTACATATGGGTACTGGCTTATAGTTTTTCTAACTAACATGATAACAATTCTGGCTCCATTCTTGAAGTACATTACTGCGTCGCACTATAGAGCAATGGTTCAAAACGGTACGGAGCCGTACCCACAGATTATGCTATCATACTTTCCTTTCGACAATTCTAGAATGCCTGGATACTTGGTAGGTATCATTATACACATTATAATGAGCAGCCAAGGAGCTGCTGAGATCTGCTTCTATGATTCAACAGCGGTATCTATCATGTCGTTTCTAAAAGGATATCTGATGATATTGAAGGTGAAATGCGAAAGGATTTTTGGAGAAGAAGCACCGGTGACCAAGTCTCGTGTGTTGATGAATATAAGAGAGTGTCACCGCATGCATAACTTTTTTATTGAGTAAGTATATTATGGAACTTCTATTAAATATTAACCCACATTTGCTTGAAATGTGCATTATTTTTACTTTCGTTTAAAATTACCCAAGATAGACTCACCAGCGAATACAGTAAAATTAGAGCATATCTATCTAGTTTCTACTACGAAAGTGTGTCTGTCTGTATGTTTCCTGTCACTTCCAAACCACTTAACTGATTTTAAACAATACTTAATGAGATTTTTTAGTCCTGGGAAAATTACGTAGGATACTTTTAATCCCGGAGAAATGTATTGTTCCCGCTCCATAAACGAATTTTTGCGCAACAGAGTTGTGGGCGTCATCTAGTCTATCTATACTTACTAGAGATCGCCCAATGGTCGAAATTCGACCTTAGTGTCAACGACATTAGGACTACTACCTATATTTTTTTGTAAAAAATATTGACTTTATCATATTTTTTTTCAACTCTTGTCTCTGGGACTTAGCTGATCTCAGACTGGCCGTGTAAGCATTACATCTATAAGTATCTTAGATTCAATAAAAAAAACTATAATCCATTTTCAATTTGTCAACTTGTTGTCAACAGACTTCAACCATAAATAAAAGAGTATGTATAGGCTTGTCACTCAAAAATCTGTCATTTCTCATGTGTGTGTGCTATAGTGTGTGTAATATTTTATTTGTTAAAAAAATGTATGATAAAAGCATAATTTCAAAATATTATTAGTTCGATGCACTCCTTCACCATATAAACTATAACTGTGCAAAATTTCAAGCACCTACGTTTACCCATTTTTCGTAAAAAGGGTTACAAAGTTTTTCGTTCGCGTATTAATATTATTAATATTATGATAATAAAATCGTAGAGGTACAATTTTTGCACATTGAAAATAAACTTGAAAAATAAGTCAGGGGCATAGTAGAAGAGTAATAGAACACTTTTTACTGTTTTTGAAATTTTTGTTTCTCTGTCTGTTTGTCGGTTTGTCTGTTTGTCTGTTTGTACAGGCTAATCTCTGAATCCGCTGGACCGATTTCAATGAAATTTGGCATGATGATACCTTATATCCCTGGTCAACATCTTAGATACTTTTTTTTAACCGACTTAAAAAAAGGAGGAGTTACTTTCAAAAAAGGAGGAGTTAATTTTTACTTTGCTGTTTGTGGTCAGATTTTCAAAATTCTTTTTTTGTTGTTTAGATTGCCCGAATTTGATACCATGTTTACAATAAAATCGGCCAAGTGTGAGTCGGACTCGCGCACGAAGGGTTCCGTACCGTTATAGAGAAAAAATAGGCCAAAAGTTGTGTTGTTGTATGGGACCCCCCTTAAAATTTAATTACATTCCAATTTTATTATTAATTATTAAATTACACGTATAATTAAGGATTCTGTGAAAATTTCAAGTGCCTGTCTGTTGTTATTATTGATGTCGAGCAAAAAAATCATGTTTGTTGTATGGGAGCCTTAAATATTGATTTTATTTTGTTTTCAGTATTTTTTGTTATAGCAGCAACAGATATACACAATCTGTAAAAATTTCAGAACTCTAGCTATAACGGTTCTTGAGATTCAGCCTGGAGACAGACAGACGGACAGATAACGAAGTCTTAGTAATAGAGTCCCGGCCGTTTTTCCCTTTGGGTACGGAACCCTAAAAACAGTGACTTGAGAAGTAATGGAATTGAATAAACTCCTCGATATTGTGGTTTAATTGTAGATTATGAATCTAAGAATAAGAGGTAGGTTAAAGAGGTATAGATGCCAACATTAAATCCCGTCTTCTGACGTCTATCCTCTATCTCCGTCACATGTTCCTTTCCCCTGTCCTTTGGTCCCCATCCCCTGTCCTTTGGTCCCCATCCCCTGTCCTTTGGTCCCCATCCCCTGTCCACGCTAAGCGGTATTCGAAGAAAGGATTTTTCAAAACGTTAAGTATCTGAGGTTCAAGTTTCCTGGATCTTTGATGTAAATTAAAAATTTCGTGTGTAATATTGATCCAAATAAAATAGTCGTAGATGGGTGTTCAATTTTCTAAATCTCGATTTTAATACCATACATTCACGCGGACGAGGTTGCGGGCAACAGCTAGTATAATATAAATCTCCGTCGAACACTTTTACCATAGTATAAGGAGGGGAAGTAAGTTATCTTCATACAAACAATTTTTTGCATACTTTCTCTTTATAACGGTACGGAACCCTTCGTAAGCGAGCCCGATTCGCACTTTTCTGATTTTTTTATATAAATAATGCTGCTCTGTATCTTAAATACTTTTCTATATTTGGTAGGAAAACCATTGTTGAACTTTATTGACGACGTGTTACAAACTCAAACTCAAAATTTTTTATTCAGAATATTTTTTTTCAAATATTCTCTGAACGTCGGGGCTATACAGATGCCTATCACCGGTTCGGGAACTAACCCGGCGAGAAGAACCGGCATAAGAAACTAGCACGGGGCCACCTTTTTCTAAAAAGATGGAAAATTACAAAAAATATAATATAAAATAACAGTGTCATTGCTTAAGTTGACAACCCTAATACTGTAGCCAATTATATCGCGGATTGGGCCGGAGTTATCCTACTTCCCCTCTTTTACCTATGCTTTAATGACCTTTTATTTTCAGCTAATTTTCCATACTGTTCAATCATCGTATATTGTTGTTTCAGGCAGTACGAGATCTTCAATAGTTTACTTTCGCCAGTCATGTTCATTTATGTTCTAGTTTGTTCTATAACTATATGTTGCAGCGTCGTTCAGTTGAGTCTGGTGAGTTAGTAACAACCCTGCCTTAGTTTAACGACCAAAATACAAAAATATTAGACATCTTAAGACTAAAAAGACTTGCACATATTTTTGTACACAATACATAGCCTAGTAAACGAATGCCCAAAATGGATGGGGTCTGCTTGGAAAAGTCGAAAGCAGAAATCTTAACTTTGGTACTTTGTTTAGAGTAGTTAGGAGATAAACATACTAAAAGTCCTGACCCCTCCGAGGTGAGCCCGAGATTTTTTGATTTTTTGCTTACTCATCAAAAACGGTGCTTCGTACGAAATATGCAATTTACCTAAATTTTGCCTCTGAAATGATTCTGCTTTTAAATTTTTAGCTTCAACACCATTAAAAATCGTTAAAAATTTTCAAGGTCTGCATTTAATGCTACCATTTAAAAAGTTTTTGTCACGTAAAAGAACCATTTGATATCCATTACACTGTCTCCACAGTTTCGTTTAAAAAGAATTTCTTAAGTTTTCTTTCCCTAACCAATAAAATACACTCTTTTAACGCGGAAATTTTTAATTAAATTTCCTTTACAGGAGGGGATCACGTTTTCGCAAAAATTCTGGGTGGTGGAATTTGCCACGGCTCTGTCTTTTCAACTGTTCTTGTATTGCTGGCATAGCAACGAAATTTTGTATGAGGCATGTATGATGAGTGGTGACGTATAATTGTTATGTAGATTTTTTAAAATATTTTATTAAGAAATAAGGGAGCAAATAGGCAAACGGGTCACCTGATGGAGAGCAACTTCCGTCGCCCATGGACACTCGCAGCATCAGAACTGCAGATGCGTTGCCGGCCTTTTAAGAGGGAATAGGGTAATAGGGTAGGGATGAGAAGGGAAGGGAATGGGGGAGGGTAGGGAAGGGAATAGGGTAGGGGATTGGGCGTCCGGTAAACTCACTCACTCGGCGAAACACAGCGCAAACGCTGTTTCACACCGGTTTTCTGTGAGAACGTGGTATTTCTCCGGTTGGGCCGGCCCATTCTAGCTGAAGCATGGCTATCCCACATCTAAGTAGTATAATGTAATTAAGTGGTATGTCAGTGTTATGTAGAGAATACCATAAAATATGCAAAATGAATTGTTAACTAGTCTTCAGTAGGTATGCAGTTTTCCATATTCATTATCGAGTTAACAGTTTGAATAATACCAATTCCATGTTTGGTTAGGACAGTGCAGGCTGATCACCTGATTGTCAGACAAGTAAGATGATCCATGCGTCGGATGGGCATGTAAAAAGTCGGTCCTGCGCCTGATCTCTCGCCGGTCGTGTCGGTTTTCCGTCCCACTGGGTTATGAGAGTAAAGGAATAGAGAGTGCTCTTGTGTACTGCGCACAAACTTGGGCACTATAAAATTACTATTGCGTAGCTGGCCTGGTTTCAATGAAACCGGCCACCGTCACCGAAACCGGTGTGGGAGCTATTGTACTGTATATGTACGTATTCGGTAAGCACAATCATAATGCATAATATAAAGGTAACAAAAATTTGTGATAATATTTACTTTAGGGGATGTATGTTTTTATACATGGGAGAGCCATGCTTCTGCACCGGATAAATACTACGTTCTCACAGAAAGCCGGCGTGAAACAGCGCTTGCGCTGTGTTTCGCCGAGTGAGTGAGTTTACCGGAGGCCCAATCCCCTACCCTATTCCCTTTCCTACCCTACCCTATTCCCTTCCCTTCCCTACCCTCCCCTATTACCCTATTCTCTCTTAAAAGGCTGGCAACGCACATGCAGCTCTTCTGATGCTGCGAGTGTCCATGGGCGACGGAAGTTGCTTTCCATCAGGTGACCCGTTTGCTCGTTTGCCCCCTTATTTCATTAAAAAAAAAATGTGTTCCTGACATAGAGTTTACTGTGAAAGTAGCGCTGAAAGAGTTTTTTTTCTAATTTGTATGGGCAAGCGTTCCAGCGTCTTGAATATTACCATACAAAAGGAAAAAAGTTAATCTTTCAGCACTGCTACTTTAACAGTGAACTCTACATCGGGAACACATACATCCCCTTAAGTATTATCATTCAGTTTTGTTACATCCTGTATTTTACTAATCGTTCCTAATAATATCATTACTCCGTCATAATCCTTAAATAAAATATACATTTATTTTCTGCTGAGTAAGAAGAAGTATAGGTAATGATCTTCTTCAATTTTGACGTGGGAGAGCCATGCTTCGACACGAATGGGCCGGCTCGACCGGAGAAATACCACGTCCTCACAGAAAACCGGCGTAAAACAGCGCTTCCGCTGTGTTTCGCCGAGTAAGTGAGTTTACCGGAAGCCCAATCCCCTACCCTTTTCCTTTCCTTACCCTCCCCTATTTCCTTCCGTACCCTCCCCTATTCCCTTCCGTACCCTCCCCTATTCCCTTCCCTACCCTCCCCTATTACCCCTTAGAAGGCCGGCAACGCACCTGCAGCTCTTCTGATGCTGCGGGTGTCCATGGGCGACGGAGGTTGCTTTCCATCAGGTGACCCGTTTGCTCGTTTGCCCCCTTATTTCATTAAAAAAAAAATTAGACTTCAATTACTTCAGTTACGTGTTAGGAATAGAGTTGTGTCTAGTAAGACATGTGTATATGCATTTTTTGTGTGTATATGTGGGTGTCCTATATTTTAAATCTTTTTTAGAGCATGTATCTCAGTCAAGGAGTATTCAACAGCAACTGGTGGCGTGCTGATGTCCAGATGAAGAAGGAGCTTCTTCTTCTAGCAGGAAAGCTCTCTCCCTCTTTCATACTGCACGCTGGTCCTTTTTCTACCTTCTCAATGTCCACGTATATTGAGGTAAGAATTTTTCACTATAGCCAAACCTTTCGATAATACAAGAATAATATTATTCGATTCAGTAGAGTAAAAAAGTGTCCTTAAACTCGTTAAATACGCGGTACTAATATTATATTCTATGTGATATACTTTTGTACTGATAAAAGTAAATTAAGTTGAACCACTTCTTTTAATTTTTTTTACAGATAATGAAAGGTTCATACAGTTTTTATACACTGTTTACACAGATGCAAGAATCGTAGTAACTGTGAAAAAGTTAAGGCAATTTTAAAGTGTAAAAACACACAGTTATCTTAAAATGTTGCACAAATAAAAATAATATACTAGTAAGTCATAATTAAAATAACAATAAAATTAAATATGTGTTAAAAAAAAAATATGTGTTACTAGACATAGAAAATAAACATGCGGAAAATATTTGAGTAGCACTTTATTTATTAGTACTTTTAGTAAAGAGGGTATAGAAACTATAAGCGCCTCTGAGGATCTGAAAAAAATAGAACAAATATAATAAAATATCTACTAATAATTTACTGCACAAAACACATCAATATTTTAAAGTGGGTCAGAACATCATAAAAGAAGGCGTTCTTCCATGGTCGTATCAAAACTATACTAAGGGTCTGTTTCACCACTTCCTGATAAGTGACGAAAAGGCTATCCAGCAATTAATTTGACAGTTCAAGTATGGAGAATCTATCAAAAAGTTGTGAATAGTCTATTCGGCACTTTATCAGAAAGTGGTTAAACAGGCCCTTATAATTGTAAAGGATTTGTTTTTTTTTTTCAATGCCCCAATCCCTTGACTTACTGCACCGATTTTTAAATAATTTGGTACAGATAAAGTGTGAACCACGGGAAAGGGCATAGGTTTCTCTACATTGTACTGCTCAAAAATTAACCGAGCTGGGCCACACGGACCACCTTGTAGCTAATAATATTCAAAGCCAGTGCCAAAAATAGCAAATGACTCGTACCAAGCCAAGCGAACTTAGATCAATGGAATTGACTTTAAGGTAACTTTGAGTAGGATACCAATAACGCGCTAATTTAATTTCAACATTCTTGTAATATCAGGAGCTGAAAACTTAAAGTTATTTGGTACCAGGTATTTCCAAAGCCAAAGCCAAGTTCGACATATTTTTAAGTAGACGTTCCGCGCGGCTTCGTCTGCATATATAAGGAATAACGTGGAAACCGTCATTTTTCTGATAAAAGTAACCTATATCCTTCCCAGTGGTTTGCTTTATATATGTGCGAAATAACATAAAATGTTGAACTTGAATAGTCTGACAAAATTACGTGGGTCCACCATCTGCCTATGAATCATAATATTTGATAGTACCATCCACTGACCTCCATTATACAAGTACGCTGGACTTACGATTTGAAATGATTGCTGGTTTTTGTGCCTATTTGAAGCGGAATCAGCGCCCCAATGCGGAGGAAGAGAACCAAATTTGACGTAAAAATGACGTTTGAAAGTCGCCATATTGGCCCTGATAGCAGTAGTGGGAGTACTTGGAACTAATACTAGTTTCTACAACCAATAGCGATTAAGCGGCCATTTGCAAGTTACGTCAGATTTAGTTCTCTTCCCCCGCACAAAGAGAATGTCACTACATAGATATCTATATTATATTAATACGTGAGAGAAAAACTTTGTAACCCTTTTTACGAAAAATGGGGAAACGTAGGTGCATGAAATTTCGCACAGTTATAGTTTATATGGTGAAGGAGTGCATCGAGCTAATATTATTTTAAAATTATGCCTTTGTCATATATATTTTTAACAAATAAAACGTTACACACACTACGACACTACTACTAGGGAAAATGACAGATTTTTGTGTGACAAGCCTATTCATACGAATTATACTCTTTTATTTATGGTTGAAGTCAGAGCTGACAACAAGTTGACAAATTGAAAATGGATTATTGTTTTTTTTTATTTAATTTTATTATTAGACAATGCTTAAACGGCCAGTCTGAGATCAGCTGAGTCCCAGAGACAAGAATTGAAAAAAACTATGATGAAGTCAATATTTTTTACAAAATATAGGTAGTAGTCCTAATGTCGTTGCAAGTAAGGTCGAATTTCGACCATTGGGCGATCTCTAGTAGATATTATTAAGTCATAGGCAGATTCAGAGGCAGAGCTACGTTATTTGGTCAGGTCATGTCACACCCCACAAACAAATTCAGGACGAATATAAAATTGACATAGCCCGATCTTACTCCCGACAGAATCAAAATCGAATCGAGAATCGAATTAACTTGATCTTAAAGCATTTGATACTCCAACATAGCGTAAAATCGTGCTTTGGCTCAATTGGAAACTAATCAGACTCGTACATCAAAATCATATCAGTTTCGGGGCTAAGACTGTAGAAGACGTAGTTTCGAATGCCTATAAATTTCTCTGGTGGTATACCTCGGTGAACGTAGGCATGGACAGCGTGGTGAACGGTCCGGCTCTAATCCGGTACATTATAGCCAGCTTTCCGGACAGCAGCGTCAAATGTGTCCGAAGCTTGGGGTCCGCGCGCCACCAGTTGCTGTCGAAAATGCCGCGGTCCACTAGACTACTCTGTGGAGCAAAAAAACAGTAATATCATCAGTCATTGGTATCCCACTGCTGGGCAAAAGCCTTTCCTTCGTTTCTAACTGACCTTTATTACTACCTAACAATCTTATCTTAGATCCTAAGTACTAGAATAACATAAATAAATAACAATCCTTTCTTAATTTCATTTATAGAGTCTGGCCTTGATGTTACACGATCTGAGAAAAAGCAATTGTTTACACAAAATCGGAGATTTCTATCTATAATTGAATTTGAAAGAAATAAATGTTTAAATTAGAAACAGACAATACTTCTAATTTTTGTTTTCTTCCAGCCGATGAACAAGTTTTGATAAACAGTGATAATTTTGTAACGGAACGAAAAATGGATAAACACGTAGGTAAAAAAAACAAGCATATTTTTTTAAACCTACGAAGATGCTATTTTAATACCACGTATTGTCAGATGGCAAAGATGCAAAACAGCTGTAACTCATTATTTTTTAACAAAAAATTTTAAACCGACTTCCAAGGTAAAAACAATATTCTTAAAAATATTATTCATTCTTCATTAGTGCCTTTTTCGAAATTCGACGTAACCTCAACCAATTCCGTACTCAATTTTCATTCAATTTTCATTTTTGAAGTAGATACCAGCCCAAAACTGATCAGATAGGTACTTGACATAAAACTTGGCCGGTACCGACTTCAAAAGAATGAAAATTGAGTACGGAATTGGTTGAGGTTAAGTCGACTTTCGAAAAAGGCACTAATGAAGAATAGGAATTATTTCATACTTTTCAGATCATATTTTAAGAATATTGTTTTTACCTTGGAAGTCGGTTTAAATTTTTTGTTAAAAAATAATAATTTAACTCTTTTTAGTTCTACAAGATATGGATAGATATCTTAAAGATACACATAAAAATGCGTAAATAACCATTACGAATGTTAACTACTCCCATTAAGTTACTGTAATTGTGGTAAATATTTGCAGTTATATAAGCGATGCTGCAATTTCCAAATTTTTATCTTTAAAGGTTCAGGAGTTCTGTTCAGTCATTCAGTGGCTTCGAATCAAGAGACACCTTCGTATGAAATTTCACTTATGTTTAAGTTACTAGAAACAACATCTTAACGACCATTTGTGTTTTAATAAATTTCAAGGATTTACCTCGATTGCTTATAGATCCCATCATCAGATCATCACTTTCGTAATGTTTATATGAAATTAAGATTATCCTATACAAAACAGAACATTTTTGAAAATCCGTCAACAAACAGCGAAATAATCATCAAAAGCATATGCTTCGATGCAAAATATCATGAAAAGTAACAATAAATGTATCATAATCTGATGATTCATGGCATAATTAAAGTTGTGATGATGATGATTAATCAAATTGATATATTGGCTAATGCTTTCAGTTGATTAAACAACGCCAAAATCCCCGAACCTGTATCTAGGTATAAGGATCCAAAAGTTCTGTTGGGTACCTTCGGAACTAGGGTATAACCTGGTGGTCTTACTTTTTGGTAGCATATGCCTCGTGTACTGCAGAAATAATCAAAATCACTATATGTTTTCATACAAATTTCAAGGAGTCCCCTCGATTCCTCATAGATCCCATCATCAGATCACCACTTTTGTGAACATGGTACCAAATTCGAGTTAAACCCTACGCAACACAAAAAGAATTTTGAAAATCGGACCACAAACGGTTGAGTAATCGTTGAACATACATAAAAAAACATACATACAGCCGAACGTAATATTACCTCCTCCTTTTTGGAAGTTGGTCAAAAATGACGCCAGTGCAGCGAGTTTTCATTGCAGATACATCTTGTGAAACAGCTGTCGTTTAAATTATTTTATATAGCCATTTGTATGTTCCAAAGTAAAACCGAGTGTACTGATCGACACCATAATGTCGATGATTCTTTCCGAAATATTATACGCTAGTTCATTCACGTATGCCTTTGTTGAGATGTCATTATAATACGCCACACTTGTCTTACCAGTGTCACACCACTCACCAGTACAATATGGCGTCGGATTTTAAGCCTTAAATGCACTGGCCAGTCTGCTATGCTATATTTTAGAACACACACATGGTATTAAAAGATCCTTGTACGACTGTAGTTTTACCTCGTATGTGATGTCATTGCTGTGCCAACAGAATATAAACAACTGAACTCCCGCTGCGATCATGTACTCTAGGATCCAAAATTTCTCAGACACTGTCACGCCATCCTGAAAATTAATAAGGTTGAAAATTGCCCAGACTTGTTACTGCATTGATACCATAAAGTTAATATATCTAGCGGAATAGAGCAACAATCTGTCAAACGAAACAGAAATTGGTTTCATCTGTGTGTAAAAATACGTGTACGTATACACTTACACAAGCATGATTGAATATGATTACTATGAGATTAAATTGTCAACGTGCGGCACGTGCCGACTGGACGTCAAAAAAAGAGTGCTGCTGTCATGTATCACACGTCTCTTTTTACCACGCAGTGTTACTGATAGTGACATCTCTCTTGCTCAGGCCTTTGTTTCTCTATTCCGCTAGGTATATTAACTTTATGATTGATACATGTTTCGACAATGTTATTTTTTCTCCTGGAGGCAGTTCAGCAGCTCTGACGTTATTGCGACCCTTGCGTATTTATTGTGACTTAACTGTGTTATAGTGCTGTGCTGTGAGTAGGCTTCCAACACCAGATTTGCTGGTACGTCTTGCTGTAACAATGTGAATGCACTAAAATGCAAAAAGGGTCAGTAACATTGCAACGTGATAAGATGTGATGCACTTTAAAATAGGAAAACTGCGAGCGACAACCAAGAAGTTAATGAAAGATAAGGTAATTTTAAACATGGCCCCGTGCGAGTTTCCTACAGCAGTTCTTCTCACCGGGATAGGTCCCGAAAAAATACTCTGAATAAATTGTTTTTGATTGATTAATAGAGCGAGTACTTTATTATGTAGTGAATAAAGTTCAGTATCAATGTGTTGGATTACAGCGCTTCATTACGTTGCAATGTAAACTCACCCTAAGTGTTATATGCCTTAGATTAAAGTAAATATTTACCAAATTCAATTGAACTACGCAGCAACAGATCATCACGGAGCAAATCAAAACATAAATAAACATAACCGGAGATATTAGTTGGTTAAACATCCTGTACTGCCTGGAATATAACAATTAATTAAATAATCTTATTATTTTAACGGTTAATTAACTGCTAATAAAGCGTGTAAAAATTATAACAAAAAACACAGTAGGTAGAGCCACAACTTTAGTCTCAACTGTCAACATTAAGTTCTGGAAAATATAGATTAGTACATTATAGTAAATTATATAATCAACGAGCTTTTGCCCGCGGCTTCGCTCGCGTTAAGAAGTATTATTATATACAAATTTTCATCCCCTATTTGAACCCCTTGGAGGTAGAATCGATCAAAATCTTTTCTTAGCGGATGCCTACGTCATATCATCTACCTGTATGCCAAATTTCAGCCCGGTCGGTCCAGTGGTTTGGGCTGTGCCTTGATAGATCACCATGTCAGTCAGTCACCTTTGAGTTTTATATATATACTAGCTGTTGCCCGCGACTTCATCCGCGTTAACATAGTATAATAACAAAGATGGATAGTTTTCTCCTTTTTGTTTTTGTGGTTCCTTGTACAAAGGGTAAAAACGGACCCTATTTAAGCAAACGTCAAACGCAAACGTCAATAAACTTTCATATTTCTAACTCAAGGAATGACGGACCTTCATTGAAACTTTGTTATCCTTTCAAATTTTGATACAAAAATATTAGAAAATTGAGAATTGTAACAAGAAATATTTTAATTAGCAGAACAAGAAACTTTTACAACACAAACAAGCTTGTTAGAAAAGTAATTTGCGATTTGTAGACGGTAGGTGCCTATTGTTAGCTTCGTCTTGTTTGAAATCATTACCTTTAAGAAGTAATTAGAATCGAGAATAATTTATTATAATATTATTATGATAACTCCCGAGATGTATATTTACTTAAGGTAATTTTTTTTTTATGAAATAAGGGCGCAAACGAGCAAACGGGTCACCTGATGGAAAGTAACTACCGTTGCCCATAGACACTCGCAACATTAGAAGAGCTGCAGGTGCGTTGCCGGCCTTTTAACCCATTTGTAGCCAAACCAAAACCGCAAGAAAAAATTTAGAAACTTCTTAATTTTATAATAGTAAGGAATATGAATAATTAAAAAAATGATTAAAAAAAATAAAAATATATATATATTACTAGCTGTTGCCCGCGACTTCGTCCGCGTAGACTTCAGTTTATAGCGCGCGATGTCAACAAAATTGGTGTCAAAAGCTTTTATACAAAACCTTGGTACCCCTTAAATCAATACAGCTGTGCAGTGTGCACACAATAAGTATTTCATTTTTTTATATTAAACTTTATATTTTATGCCAAATTTTAAAGCTTAATTAGCCCCCCAATTACACAACTTTAGGCTGCGTTTCGTAGCTTAGCGGTGCCCGAATTGATCAATCGTGCTATTCCAGCGGAATGACAGCAAAGATTTCGAGTATTTTCGAGCATGGTGATTAGTCAATTCGACACCGCTAAGCTCCGCTCCGCTTCAGTGGAAACGCAGCCTTACCCATAAACTATTTATCATTCGTACGTACGTCACTGCACAGATAAAGTACCGAGTTATTTAATACCGTAGAATAAATATAACAATAGGAGGTACCACTTACCAGGGTTTTAAAAAGTTTTTAAATTTGACACAAATTGTGTTGACACCGCGCGCTATAAACTAAAGTCCACGCGGACGAAGTCGCGAGCAACAGCTAGTTATGAATAAAAACAATATATAATAAAGTAGGTATGATTAGTTCTGTTACAATAATGAAGTAAAAAATAAAACGCCATCTGTTTTCATATATTAGAATTAAAATGTTGAGATTATTTTAGAGCGCCTTCTGCTGTCAACTTGTCACATATTATATTAGAATTAATGCAGTAGGAGTTCTATAAGATAAGATAGATTGATTATTATTATACTAAGTGATAATATTATTTACCATAATATTCTAACGTATTAAAAACTATAAACAAAAACATAATAACTAATAAGTATGATTAGTTCTATGTTACAATGAAGTAAAAAATAAAACGCCATCTATTGAATCGTATTCGAACTAAAATGTTCATTTCATCGATATATTTCTGGATTTTTTATAATATTATACATAAAATATATTTAAGATTTTGAAATATTATTTTAATACACATCCAAGACCCAGGAACATTGAAAACTTTTTGTTCCGCCTGCGGGACTCGAACCCGGGACCCCCGGGATGAGCGCTGGCCACGCGCAATCCGAATTAATTTTCATCGATATTTTCATGGAAATAAGATATTTTCCCACATCAAAATGTAGCCTATGTCCTTTCTCAGACTCTAGAATAACTGTGTACAAAATTTCATTGCAATCGGTTCAATAGTTTTGGCGTAAAAACGAGACAGACAGACAGACAGACAGACAGAGATACTTTCGCATTTATAATATTAGTTTGGATTTAAATTATAGGGTTGTGCCCAAATTGGCACAATTGCCACTTATATGGTCGGCGTAGGTGGGTTTATGTGAAGCATTCCTACTGAATGCAAACTATTTTTTCGATTTTTTTATAAGCTCTTGGACTATTATTATGACGGACAACCTAATATTCACGGTTTGAAAGTACTTTTGACACGAAGTTTTTCGATTTTGGATGCTAGTGGGCGAGTAGGACGTTGACGAGATCATTATAGGAGGTAAAATCTAGCTCTGCCTTGATGAAATAATAACTTGTCAATTGCACCTTCTTTATGCTGAACATGTAAAAGTGTCTTTTACATGTTCAGCATAAAGAAGGTGGATAAGCTCATGTCAATCATGTGTGTGATTATATATTATGTGCTAACACTTCAACAATGAATGCAAATTCTATATAACAATATTATCCCTGTGGTTTCTTGTAGTAGTTGTTATAATAGTTTGCTATTTTTTAGTTTAGTGATAGGCTATGCGATGCTGAATAAGTCTGAGTATAAGGAGTGCACTTCGTCAAGAAGTAACACTTAGCACTAATTAATTAGGCCAATCGTATGTACTGCTATTATATTAGCGGTAGTTTGAATCTTATTAGATCTAAGACAAGGTCAACTCGCTGCCTGCTGCAGGTTCATCATGCATGACCGCTATCCTCAGAATCCGAAAAAGTAGCAACGTTATGAACTTCAATTTCTCCTGATAATTTAGCAAGGTTGATGAAATTTATCTATCATCAAAACCACTTTGTCAATAAATACACAGGATTCCAGTGAAACGATGGTCAATTTCTACTCCAAGGCACTACCTTAGATAATCGTATTCAGCGCTTCCTCAATCCCACGGTAGCTGTTAGTGACACTATAAAGTCGTTAGCGATTCATCATAATAATGTAAAAAAATTTTTTTTTCTTAGTATAACATGTATACTAAGAAAAAAAAATTTTTTTGTAAAAAATTGGCCAGTGTACCAAAATTGGTACAGCGACGTTTCAGTTGCTATAAAATGGTAAAAAACGATTTCAAAAAAACTTGTTATGTGCTTATAGGATACATTATTTATTGTATTTGAAGAATAACGTCTATTTACGATAATATACTTAACGTGTAAAATATAATAATTACAAACAGGTAACTACCTCGACGTGTTATTCGAAAGTATATTTTAGCCAAATATTGCTATAAATGTATAATATTTAACGAAACTATTTAATTTTATACGTAACGAACACTTTCAAGTTTATTGTTATGTAAGATTTTTTCACCTAATGTCAATATTTTTTTCATAAACAATTAAAAACAAAGTGTTCCCAAATTGGCACGGTGGTCATGAATGGGTTAAGAGGGAATACGCCCTCTTCTTGAAGGTTTGCAGGTTGTATAGGTCCGGAAATACTGCTGGTGACAGTTCATTCCAGAGTTTTACAGTGCGCGGGTTCTACATTATCATAGTTAAAGATTTAATTATTATCAACTAGCTGATGACGCCCGCAACTCCGTTGCTCCAAAATTCGTTTATCGCGCGGGAACCGTACATTTTTCCGGGATAAAAAGTATCCTATATCCGTTCCCTGGACTGAAAGCATCACCATACCAAAGAACAAAATCGGTTAACTTATGTCATTGGCGTAAATAGGTAACAGTCAGATAAACCCACTTTCACATTTGTAATATTAGTATAGATTAGATGTTGCCTGCAACTTATCGTTCGCGCAGGAATTCCTTTATCATGCAGTAGCTACGGTACTCTTTCAGGACTCGCAATATCTCTATACTCATCGAAAAAAAGCCTCCGTGGTCTAGTGGTATAGAGCGCGGCTCTTGACTCGGAGGTCGTGGGTTCGATTCCCGCATTGGAAACATGTTATTTCCAAGTTTGGTTAGGTCAATGCAGGCTGATCACCTGATTGTCTGACAAGTAAGATGATCCATGCGTCAGATGGGCATGTAAAAAGTCGGTCCTGCGCCTGATCTCTCGCCGGTTGTGTCGGTCGTGCGTCCCACTGGGTTATGAGAGTGAAGGAATAGAGAGTGCTCTGGTGTACTACGCGCGACTAGGGCACTATAAAATTATTCCTGCGTAGCTGGCTTGGTTTCAATGAAACCGGCCACCATCACCGAAACCGGTGTGGGAGCTATTATTATTATACTCATCGAAATTGGTACAACGGTTTAAGCACGAACTAGTAATGGCATTTAGCATAAGAAGAATAAATAACGTTTATTTGCAAAAACATGGTACTGACAATAAGATGGTACAATAATATGAAATAGAGTGTAAAATGTAAATCGATAAAGAAGTTTCTATCAACCCTGCCCGTGCCAGTGGCTCTATGAAACCACAGAATTGAAACTTCCGAGGCCAGCCGTCACGCGACATGCGACAAGGAGCCGAAAAATTGGGGCGATGTAATAAGTTTCGCTTTAAAAGCCTTGCTGTAAGTTCGTTGTTCGACCGTGCTTACCTCAGGAACTACTGGACCGGTTTTTAATCGACTTCAAGACAAAGGAGGTTATGAACTCGACGCGTATGTATGTAAAGTACCCCGTACACGGTAATTCAGCATGACCATTCATTTACGTGAATTACATGCTGCATGATGAACGCTCATTTTTCATCATGCAGCATGATAATTCAGGAGGATAATTCAAGAGTATAATAATAATATTATTTACTAAACTAAAAAATACGTGGGAGAGCCATGCTTCGGCACGAATGGGCCGGCTCGACCGGAGAAATACCACGTTCTCACAGAAAACCGGCATGAAACAGCGCTTGCGCTGTGTTTCGCCGAGTGAGTGAGTTTACCGGAGGCCCAATCCCTTACCCTATTCCCTTCCCTTCCCATCCCTACCCTCCCCTCAGGGGCGTCTTTCCCATAGGTGCAACGTGTGCGGTGCACACGGGCGCCGCGGTCCTAGGGGCACCGAGCGCCGCTCGCACTTGGCGCGCGCCCGCGCTGGCCGGCCGCCACGGCCCACGCTTTATTGACCAACGTAAAAAGAACTCCAGTTTGCAAACATTTTTGGGTAATTTTTTTTTTTACAGAAGGCAGGTCTCTGTAACCCTGACGTCACTGCGACCCATGAGGATCTATTGTGACTCCTTCGCACTAGAGTATCATCCCCAACCCAATACTGCTCATAAATTGAACGATATGGTTGGGGTTGGTGCCACGAATTTCCTCTGTGGACGAGTATTCGTGGCGACCAAGGTGCCTGTTCCTGCTCTGTAGTAGAGCAGGGCAGTCGAGGAGAAGGTGAATAGGTGTTTCATCCTCCTCTTCACAGAATCTGCAAGTCCTAAACAGAATGGGTATTTGTAGCATAATTTTTGTGTAATATCCGAAGCTCTTCTTATATTTGTAGAATTACAGCAAAGCAAGGCGCGCCATTAGCGGCTCGGCTTTTGCAATATAAATATTATAATCTTTATTTTTCAACGTGAAATTAACCTTAAATGTGAAAAGTTAAATGTGTTTTAATTTAGAAAACAAACTGTGCCATGCTGGCTCTTCGGATGTAGAGAAGTTAGAGCTCTTCAATGAAATCGAATAATGAAATCGAATTAATACCGATGTTGTGATGTTTAATAAGTATATAACATGAAATTTAAAGTAAAATTTAAGTACTTAAGCGATATAAAATTTATGTTTTGGGGTTAAGCTTGTTAGGGTCAGTCAAGACATCATGGTCAAAACCGAAAAAACTTCAATCTACAAACAAATAACAATAGAGTTTGTTATCTATTTATATTGGAGAAATTTGACAGTACCTATACTAACTTGATGTGCTGTTATAGTTCGTCTGGTGGAACGAAGGAAGCCACCGCTTAGAGTTCTCACCCTCAAACGGCCGGACAAACTGTACTTTTACTTTGTACCCATTTCATTTTGACCGCGCGCGCGCTTCTTAGGGGGCGCTAGGGTAATGTTTGCACACGGGCGCCACATGGGATAGAGACGGCTCTGCGGCTCCCCTATTACCCTATTCGCTCTTAAAAGGCCAGCAACGCACCTGCAGCTCTTCTGATGCTGCGAGTGTCCATGGGCGACGGAAGTTTATTTCCATCAGGTGACCCGTTTACTCGTTTGCCCCCTTATTTCATTAAAAAAATATACAAAATTTTAATTGTTCTCAATAGTTTATAATTTATATTATAAACTATTAAAAATAATAATTAAAATTTAGTGCTGGTGTCTGTACACGGGTGGCGGGGCTTTTGTCATAAAAAACACACTCGTGTTAATAACAAGTTAATTAAAACTAGCGACCCGCCCCGGCGTCGCACGGGTAGGTATAAAATATATAGCCACTAAAAAACTGATTAAAATCGATAGCCTATGATCCTTCACGTGGGCTACTCCTTATCTGTGCCAAATAACATAAAAATTGCCGCAGTATTTCGCGAGATAAGCCCTTTCAAATTATTTCCTCGGTTTTTTTCGCATTTTTCTATTATTCTTAGCGTGATAAAATATAGCCTATAGACTTCCTCAATAAATGGACTATCTAACATTGAAAGAATTTTTCAAATCGGACCAGTAGTTCCTGAGATTAGCGCGTTCAAGTTAGCCCTTTCAAATAATTTTCCACATTTTCATCTATTTCTTCGCTCCTATTAGTCTTAGCGTGATAAAATATAGCCTATAGCCTTCCTCGATAAATGGGCTATCTAACACTGAGAAAATCATCAAAATCCGTTGCGTAGTTTTAAAGATTAAAGGGAACAAAGGGACATGAGGGAAAAAAGCGACTTTGTTTTATAATAAGTACTAGCTGTCCCGGCAAATGTTGTTTTGCCTGTTTACCCAGTTTTCCTGCTTTTCTCTTGAGGTTTTTCTGATTTTTTTTTGTTCTATAAACCTCACGGAGCCCGAGACCTTTCCAACGAATGCAAAATCGTGGAAATCGGTTCGTGCGTTCTGGAGTTATAGCGTCAGGAAACCCCGACTTATTTTTATATATTAGCTGTGATATTAGATAGATACAGATATGTATTGAAAGAAGTTACATATTAAAACACTATAATAATAATAATAACGTTTATTTGCAAAAACATGGTAATGACAATATTAGATGGTACAATGAGAAATAGAGCTCATGTTTTGTCGGATACATCTCGACGTGCAAATATTGTGGAAATAAAAGTTACATTTAATTTTCTTAATTCTTTCACTATATTGAACAATAAAACTAAAACGTAAATTAATAAACTAATAAAATGAAATAAAAGAAATGCGAAAACAAGTTACCGCGTGGAGCTCGGAAAATTATCTCCTTCTCTATTCTATTATTAAATTTCGAAATTCAGAACAGAAGAAAAAAAAAACACATACCTATTATATCCGATAAGTATATATTTTTTTAATTTATGTTTAGGCACAGAATATATATTAGTAGTACCAAGTTTAGGTTAAACATTTTAAGAAACATTTCAGTCTAAACTCTAAACTGCCAAAAATTAAAAAAAAAATTTGCTCGAATAAATGTATAATTTCACTAAAATATTTCACACACCATAATAACGGAAAAAAAACAAAAAAAAAACTTGAGAGGTGTCAAAGGACACCCGGGCTTAGATAGGTATTATTTCTTATGTAAGTAATAAAAACCTGTATAGGGGAACTGAGGGCAAAATTGTATATTTAAGGCAAAACTCGTCTTACATCAACAAAATATATAGCTTTACTATTAAATAAATTTTTTATAGAATATCTTTATTATTAATCACTCTACAATTCCTATTAATCACACAGGCCATTTTGCCTGCGTGTGAAGGTAAAATGGACCACGGTAAAGGGCAAAATGGTCCCAATGCATATGTCATTTGGGGAATACCTTTTACAAATAAATGTTGTGTACAACTAAACTACAATGTGCCTAGAGGAGACAAATCATGCACTGCACCCGTCTTTTTTGTTTTTAGGTTCTCATGAATAAATGTCACATTTTGAAGTTTTACCCCTTTTAAATGTCACATTTTGAAGTTTTACCCGTTTTACCCCTTTCATTCTTTACATACTATATTAAAGTTAAAATCATGCAGAACACTGTGTCATATCATTAAATAGAAAATATTAATTACAACAAAAGTGCGGACTGGTCAAAAATTGTGTTTTTACATCAAAATGTGAAAAAAATATTTAACGGCAATAAAAATCCGCTGTTCCGTATGACAGTTTCGCCGGCAATGACCGAGAACGGGAAGGGCCCGAGTAATTAGTAGCGTTACCTAGCAAATAGATGGCCCTAGTAGGTTTCAAGTAATTTGACCGTTCCGTTTTGCCTGCATGGTCCGTTTTGCATGCAGTTCCCCTACACTCAAAAATAGACGTCGCTTCACCGCACTGTTCAATGCCAGAGAGGGGGAGAGAAACAAGCACTACCGCATGGCTTACAACTATTTAGCATTTTTGCTATAGTTGTTAAAGTAACTAGTATAATATGTAAACTGGACCTTCGTTCCATCCGGGTGTCCCTTGACACCTCTCAAGTTTTTTATGATGATAATCTTATTCATTGCACCTTGAATAAATTATTGTACAAATATTTCCGGTTTCCCACACCGGTTTCGGTGACGGTGGCCGGTTTCATTGAGACCATCCCACAGGAGTAATTTTATAGTGCTCAAATGTGTGCACAGTACACAAGAGTAGGTATACTCTCTATAAATTAAATTGAAAAAGTTATTTCATCATCATCATCATCATATCAGCCTATATTCGTCCAAAAGTTATTTATTAGCAATAAAATATTATATTATGGCAAAATATATTATTTGATTTATTAATTTTGCGCACATTAACAGTTTGTATGTCCTGTTCAAAGAAACGCATAATTTTTTTAAGTGTTCGGGAGCACCACCCTGGAACTGAGTTGTCCCATGGGCATGCCGATGACATGCCGATCGCGCGATCCGCTGCATTATTGCATGACGAAAAATTAAACCACTTGTAAATCAATGTACAGCACGTAGTTTGCATGTCATTCGCGTCATTCACTACAATAAACGATCATGCGTGAATTACAGCACGTAACTCATGTCGTGCTGAAAAATTAAAGAAGTTGTAATTCAATGTACAGCACGTTGTACAGCACGTAGTTTGCATGTAATTCGCATCATTCACTGCAATACACGATAATTCGTGCATTACAGCACGTAATGCATGTAATGCAGAATTACCGTTTAGCGTGCGCATAATATTTGCAGAACTGCCCAGTTTTTGTATATGTTAGTCTACATCAGTATTTGAATAAATGTGCCAAAAGGGTATGTATGTATGTTTTTTTTTTATGAAATAAGGGGGCAAACGAGCAAACGGGTCACCTGATGGAAAGCAACTTCCGTCGCCGATGGACACTCGCAGCATCAGAAGAGCTGCAGGTGCGTTGCCGGCCTTTTAAGAGGGAATAGGGTAATAGGGGATGGTAGGGATGGGAAGGGAATTGGAGAGGGTAGGGAAAGGATTAGGGTAGGGGATTGGGCCTCCGGTAAACTCACTCACTCAGCGAAACACAGCGCTAGCGCTGTTTCACGCCGGTTTTCTGTGAGAACGTGGTATTTCTCCGGTCGAGCCGACCCATTCGTGCCGAAGCATGGCTCTCCCACGTTTTTATGTTTGTATTCGCATATCTCCGGAACTACAGTTCCGATTTGAGTAATTCTTTTTTTGTTGTTTAAGGTATAGTTTTACTAAGGGAATACTGTAAGTTTTATCAAAATCGGTTCAGTAGTTTTTGAGATACGGAATTTTAATTCTTAATTACGTACAATTTTGAAGTCAGTCTTATCTCTTTAAAATACTATTTGTTATTAACTGTCACAACATAGAGTAGACCACGGGGAAAGACATAAATGGGATAATATACGGTTCCCGCAGAATCCTTTATTAATTCAGGCAGAGTTCCGCGAAACGTCTAGTTAGCTATAAATAAAATTGCTTCAAGCTAGAAATATAAATGACAAGGCGTTATCTGATTTAATTAAATATTGTGTTCTCATTAATTAATCCGCTTGTTAGCGAATGCCGATATTACATATTGAATGTAGCATTAATTATTTTGGGAAATAGGTATTTCCTTAATGGAGAGATGGTATTCATATTACAGTTATATTCACAATAAGCTGTTGTGTAAGCTGAGTACCTAACCAAAATACTTAATTAATTTACTGTTAAAGGTAGGGATATGGGAAAAATAGGATTTGTCATATAATAAAGGTTAAAGTCACATGTCATTTCTTATTTTGGTTCCAATTTCCGACTTTGAATTTATGATGCAATGGGTAAAGGCCCAGATTGTAACTTATATCATTTTCGCCTTAGGAATATAAATAGTATTTGCATGTAAGTATATAATTATTAAATATAATTATGCAATGTAGTAGCACCAATTTTTCAATTGTTAATTGTTATGAGGCACCCGGCTGCCGCTTGGGGATTACCTTACCGGAATTTGCGAAACATAAAATTATATCGAGTGTAATCACTTAATGTTACGTACATAGATACAAACTCAGTGCCTTGTGTAGGTGTAAGCTTTCAAAATGAAAACATAATAATTGATAAGTTTACTAATTACTTACTCAGTAAGAAAATTATGTAAACGATGACATTCCTTTATATTCTTCAAAACTTCGCTCCTCGGAATCGCCGTTTCGTCTCCAAATATTTCGGTACATTTCGTTTTCAATATTATCAACTGACCTTTGAGGAAGGACATTATGACGAAGACAGTGGTGTCATAAGAAGCGATAATTCCTCCACCCTGGACTATCATTACAACATGGGTGACGACCGACACGAAGTACCCGGGTTTCTTGGTCACGTCAAAAGGGAACCACGAACTTATTATCTTAGGGTACCCTTTTGTATAATGTGACGTGAAATAACTTACGAACGGTGACAATATAGTCACAACTGTAGTTAAAACTATAACGGACCAATACAGATAGGTTACAGTACGACAATAAATTCTATATTTTTTCATAGCCCGCATAGTTTTCTTGTCCTTGTAGAAAATCTGGGATAGTTCCTCTGTGGAAATGTCACGGAAAAGTTTTCTCCATTTCTTCTGGTATAGAACTAGAGACGTAGTCTTTGAAATGCATACCAAACTTTGCACAGTGAGGGGAATATTGAATAATACTTTGGCCAGGTCGTCTCTCATGATATAGATATCTACAAACATACTCCAGACGAACAGGTTAGAGCAAATGTGGAGAAAAGAGAAAGGGACTCTTATGAAAATACTTTCACTGTGTAGCAGGCCAAACGCGTATAAAGATTTTATGGTTGGCCCCAGTAAAGGATATCTGGGATCTTCAAGACAGTTTTTATAGGCCATCGTAAAGATGTCTGCCTCTTCAAAGTTTTGTTGAGTGACTTCTTCAAGTGTATAAAGATTTTTTTTTATAATTACTGCTATTATGTTAAATACTATGATAATTTGGAAGTTAATGAATGATGATCAATTATTTTTAATTTGTAACAAGTTCGTTGATAATTGAGCCATTAAATGCTTTAGACTTCTTCTGGAAAAGCGTATAATTAGTGGTCATTAGAACATAGTACGTGAATTTATTACGCTCGTACTTTTTCGTTGAATAAGACAATATAGTATTTTTTTTAATTATTAGTCTGTAACATCTTCATCTTCACCTCTCAGCCGTGAATTTCGTACGAATCGACAAAAATAATAGAGTTGTCAAGAATTCAAAAATTAACCAAATAATTTTTTACTTGTTATAGACTACAACTGAAAGGATTCCGTAGGTTTCATTTTGCTTTACGCCATTACATAGCATTATAGCAGCGGCGACATGGATTCCTACATAGTACGCAAGCCCTAGAACATTTTTTTTTTATTACTATAAGCAAATTTTTTGTGAGTAGCTTCATTTTGATAAGACGAACAACATTTTTAACTGCGAAAAATCCATTCGAAAAAAAAAACTTGGTTGACTACTGAAGCCTTAAACGGAACCCTAACAAGCTGATTATTTAATATTAATAGGTTAATAGTTATGTAATTTAAGAGTAATATTGTCCTACAAATAGAACAATCCATATTTTAGGACCATCAAATCAAAGTATGAAATCCTTTCTATTTCGGTTAGCTACCACTTTCAAGATTTTTCGCAGATAAAAATGTTTTTATCAAAATGAAGCTACTCACAAAAAATTAGCTTGATGGTAATAAAAAAAATGTTCTAGGGCTCTCGTACTATACACCGTCGGTAGAAAATGAAACCTATATCATAAAGTGGCATTTTATTTGAATTTTTGTCGGTCGCGACTCGCGATCGCTTGCCGAGTTCGAAACGATATCTAAAAGCTCGCATATTATGTTTCCTGTGAAGATCCACATAAAAATTGTAAAGATACAATGCATGAAAGCTCGGTAAATATATTTTGTGACGGAAAAGCTATGGGGAAAGTATTTCCGTGGCTTTTCTTTGAAATGAGATTCCGTCAACTTCACAAAGAAATGGTTTTCGTGGATGCAAATAAAGGGTTGTATCGTGTGTGCCCAAGTGGGACCACTCAAGATGAAATATAACTCTGTGTGTAATGTGTGTTTTCTGAGAAGCATAAGCTAGCTTTTACTCATGGTTTGCCTAGTTAATTAGTACCAAGTTCATTAATTATGGTATGAACACAATATGGGGTACGGAGATTTAACTACAGCAACAAGTATTTATGAATTCTATAAGTATTATTATTATTATTCTGAAAAAGAAAAATTAAATACTTCTTCAATATTAATTGATAATATTTTATGTATTAGTAGTAAGTTATTGTCTAAGAACATAATATTAATATCTTCAAGCCGTTTTAATGAAGTTTAGGACAGTGTAACCTGATCTAAAATAGTAATAATGAAGGAAGCTTCATAATAAGCTATAGTAAAATATTGCAATGCGGTGCAAAGATAAGTTAAGGCGACGCCTTGATAATTTGACTGTAGCGATATCGATTTTTCTCAGCAATGATTAATACTAGAAAATTAAAGTTCATTGTCAGTATTCATCATGTCAGAGTAGACAGAATTATAGAGTATGCCGACTTAGAACTGAGGTTGAAATTTTTAAGTTTGACGTATTATGATAAAAGTCGTCGCTAGGGTCGTTACCTACAAATTTAGTCGTTGTTTATATTGACGACCTCTGTGGCTCAGTGGTGAGCGCGTTGGTAGCTCAAGCCGGGGGTCGCGGGTTCGAATCCCGCCGACGGAACAAAAAGTTTTCAATGTTCCCGGGTCTGTGTATTATATAAATATGTATTAAATATGTGTATGATATAATAAAAATCTTAAATATATGTATAGTATAAAAGTATTAAATATATTTCCGTTGTCTGGTACCTGTAACACAAGTCCTTTAGGTACTTAGCACGGGGCCAGACTGACGTGGTGTGAAGCGTCCATAGATATTATTATTATTATTATATTATATTTTGGCACATGCAAAGAAAACTGTCAGAATTCAATTTCAAAATCTTCATTTTAAAAATAAATTATATCAGCCAGCGCGCCAGCCCTTAACTTATCCTGGCGAAACCCGAAAGAAATGACAGGTATTAATACACGTCCGTCTCTTAGCATTCGAAGTACTAGTAGTTATGTCTATTTGTCATGTCTTTGTCTTTGAATTAGTTGTTGTAGTAGATTGAAATTATTAGTTGTCTTAATAACCATCCGAAATGTTTTCCGGAAATTGGTCCGCTGAAAATTTACTTATGGCACAGAAAACGTACATTTTTCATTAATATATAATAATCAACTGCCTTATCTTTTTTCCAAAGATTAAACAACTTTTCAGTTATCTAAGCGTAAAGTGGTAACAAACATACGGACAGGCAGACACAAATTTATAATTTTAGTTTAGTTATGTATCAGTCTAGAGCAGCTATCCTCAACCCGCGGCCCGCCGGGACTTTATTTGTGGCCCGCGTGATGTTAAGCCTTTTTGAAATTCACGCCCATCGGCAAAATATTGTAAAGTCATCGTGAAAGTCGTGAATTTTTTTTCACTTTTAAAACGTTTATTTTGAAGAACGTTATTTTTTAAACCTAAAATTTTTTGTTGCGGCCCGCGGCGACACCAAGACCACAACAATCAACATGTTTGTGGTCCGCATGAAAAAAGGTTGGGGACCACTGGTCTAGAGTCTAGACTATAGCCCAAGGTTAATTAATGTTAAAACTTCATAAGAATCTCTTCCTAATTAATTAAATTAAGGTAAAATCACTAATGGTAGACTCGGAACTAATAGATGACACTTACGACAAAAATACCATAAAAATAAGAATTACTCAAATTTTTTCTCAACACTATAAGTTTTATTAGCTTCTCAAGCTATCTGTTGATGTGAAAAAATATATTAGGGACGCATTCGGGAACAAAATTTTGAAATGGGATCAGTTTTCGTAAATAATGTGACCGCGTCAACACGCGCTCGGCAATTTCTTAGCAAATAGGTTAAGGAAGGCGAAATTTTGCACGTAAGTTTTGAATACATTTATTTGATTTTTTATAATTTCTATTGATTTCATTGGATTGATGGCCATGTTGTTTACACTAATAAATGAAAAAGGAGAGCTGAGAAAAGAAAGAAGAAAGAAGAAGAGGCAAGAGAAGCATGGAGACTAAAGTCTGAAAATAAATTAGTTTGAAAAAAATATATGAAAAATAAAAATAAAAGGAAATATAGTTTTAGCATGGAAGAAGAATGGATAAAATCTGGAGACAACGTGGATAATATTTCATATACATGTAGTTACTATGATGGAGTGAATGAAATATTTTGAAAAACGGCAAATAAATACCTAATAATAGGAAAAATGTAAAATGTAATGTAATGTTCTATGTCAACTATTAGTTCATATTGGTGTCTATTATTTAGTGATGTTCGTTTTCTGTGATGTCATCTATTAGTTGTTATGACTAAGTCTACAAAAAGACCAATAATATATTTTTTAATTGATTTGTCAGAGAATAATTATAATAGTTTTCTTTTGTAAGAGTTACTGAAGACATGGAAGAAGTTAGCAATCCTTTATTTTCATAAATATATATTTTAGAACAATGAAATGTTTTATGTTTCCTTAAAGCGTCTGCCATTAGTGCTTTTACCTTATGTTAAGCATATTATTTAAACAAAACGTATTGTACTTTAAGAAAATTAATTACTTTTAACATGACACCGTTGGAAACCCTTTATATAATTAATTTACAAACATTCTGTTCAAGAATGTTTGATGTTCTTTGCTGCAATAACAAGATGCCGATTTTCATACCTTGATCTAATGTAGCTCACATGAATATTTTTTTTCGTTCTTTTGCAGGCTTTAGGACTGGGAAAATGATTTGAAATAAAAAAGTGGATTCTATGTATAACTAGATATATTAGCCAGATGATGAAGTAGGTAATTACATGGTTTGTTTAAATTAAAAGGGAAAACTTGAGTAATTATTTTTCGTATGTTATAAAATATTAGTTACCCGGTTCATCCCCTTAGTTTTTTCAATTATGTCTTAAAATTCGAAACGCGTTCACATCAATGTATATAGAACAATAATATTCAAATTTCGAATAAACACAGCCATAGAACATTTTATCTATTGAAGCTTGTGTTTATAAAGCATATCACGGCTGCCAACATAACAGTATTATATTAACGCGATTAGTTCTTGTTCAATAGCGCACAAGCATCAGCATGCAAGGCAGAGCTTTAGCAGTTTTCTGGTCTTATATTAGGTCCTTTTCCACATTATGAAATTGGCGTTTTGTATGGGAGGAATATAAAGTATTTTTTTTAAATATATTTAATTAATCAAAGTATGTAAGCACCATTGTTATCGATGCATTTTTGTCATCTTTAGGAGTGAGCACACTGAGACGGGCCGTGCCGGGGCTCAGCGTGCCCCCGGCACGCTCATCGCAAAAATCCGCCTCCATACAATTTGTATGGAAGCGGATGCGCGTATCGCACACTGTGTCGGGGCGCAGCGGAACCTTTATTGTACGGAAAAAATAATAATCTATATCACATTAATAATAAAACATGCGCTTATTGCTGATTATTTTGTTTATTTGAGTTCACCGGAATAAACTTTGGAACCAAAACAGTACCGTGTTTTCTTTTGCGACACCAGCGCCATACACATTGTTAATTCTACGAGCTCTTTCTGAAGCACTCTTGCCACGGTAGAACTCATATTCGTAAATAAAGCGATATTTCAATTTTTCCATTGCGCAATATGAACGACTCCAAAGTAAAAATAATCAAGAAAAAAAAACAAAAAGAATGACTGTTTTGGAAACTCAAATGTACCAAATAAATGAATATATGAATTTGAATTTGGAATTCTTAACCAAAGAGGAGTTATTTGAGATCAAAATGGCATGTACAACATAACGTCAATTTCATAATATGATGTAAGGACCCAATAATATGAAGACTATTAATTATTATTGTATCTCGAAAATAACGTCATCTAAATATAATTTCGATTTGTGATTGCGAAAGTGAAAACGCTTTTTTTGCTATTCTTGTCATTATAATATTATTTTATCACGTCTAAGAATTTCTTCAATTTCAAAGCCAACAAATCAAGCTTGTTCCGTTAACAAGTGAAACATATTCATCGCTAGTTTTTGACCAAATATAGGAGTTACTAAGTTTGTCTATCGTAGTTAATCCTTGTACAATTTGTACAATCTTGTAGGGAGAGTAAATCAAACACTGTTATCACTCAACACTACCACTCGGGCTCGTAGCTGATAGAAGGGAATATCGAGCGACATCCCTTTATATATCAACAACCCCTCTACTACAGCCAGAGGACGTGTCTTTATTATCAATACACTACAATCCTAAACCTAAACTAAGTAAAGATTAGGCGATAATGCAACATTTCACCAAAACCACTCAGCAGTTTTTGAACAAAGAGTCTTGTTCTTTGTTTTGAGTTGAGTTTTGAGAATTATACAGTCGCACTCAAAAAATGAATATTTTAATATGAGCTATAAACAATAAAAATTATTATATATCCGTCAAACTTTTTATTCGATTGAAGTTTAATCATAATTAAATATATTTGAGTACAGCAGTTAAAACTTTCGCCTATACAATTATTATTCGGATGTTCCGCATTTTTCATTAACTTCATAAAATTTTTGTTGGGGTCAAATATTATTATCTTTTCTAATATTATTACGGCTAATAAAATAGGAAAGACATAAAAACTACATCAGATTAACGACAGGGAAGGCCATTTGACAAGGAATTACAACGTACACAAAAATATTTTTTGTCCAAACATTAGTAATTGGAAAGTCCAAGAAAACATTAGAATGATAATTTGTTTTAAGTATTCATTATAATATTTTAATTTAGATAGTAGTTGAAAATGAAATATTAAATCAATCAATCAATTTATACGTGGGAGAGCCATGCTTCGGCACGAATGGGCCGGCTCGACCGGATAAATACCACGTTCTCACAGAAAACCGGCGTGAAACAGCGCTTGCGTGTTTCGCCGCACAACTGTGTTTCGCCGAGTGAGTGAGTTTACCGGAGGCCCAATCCCCTACCCTATTCCCTTTCCTATCCTCCCCTATTCCCTACCCTTCCCTACCCTCCCCTATTACCCTATCCCCTCTTAAGAGGCCGACAACGCACATGCAGCTCTTCTAATGCTGCGAGTGTCCATGGGCGACGGAAGTTGCTTTCCATCAGGTGACCCTTTTGCTCGTTTGCCCCCTTATTTAATAAAAAAAAATAATTAATCAATTAATAATTTTAAAAAAAAAATTGTTAAAGATCGTTAGTGTGTTAAGGCTTATAATATAAGGTAACTGATTTTCTCAATGATAACACACCCTGAGAAAAATAAGCTGACAGACCATAGGTCGCTTTTATATTATATAAATGTACCAGATTTTTACTTACTTACTTTACTTACATACTAATTGTAAATTAGTTTAGGCTATCATTGTTATTTTCCACCTTTTTGGTAAAAGGTGGCCCCGTGCGAGTTTCTTACGCCGGTTCTTCTCGGCGGGGTAGTTCCCGAACCGGTGGTAGGCCTCATGTAGACACGACGTTCTAAAAGTGTTAACTTTGTTAACCTATTTAGAAATAAATATTTTGATTTTGAAATTATTATTGTCCTAAAGCTGCTTTTATCACACTAAAATAACGGAACACAAAAGGATTTAAGAAAATAAATATTTCCTTTCGATTTAAGCTCTGAACCAATTAAGATGGAATTTGGTATAGATTCAATACATTGGATCCCAGAAAAGGACGCGGTATATTATCTACTTCTTCGCCAAAACAAAAGTACAGTTCTCGCGGGCTATATCAAGTAATATATTAGAATATTATGGGCCTGTTTTACCACTTTCTGATAAAGTGCCGAGTAGGTGCGGATACTCTCAAAAGACTAATCGTGTTACAGAATCGCAAGAAAAAATCTGCGCTGTTAAAATGCGCAGTGCGGACAGACCCTTAGTTCAGTCAGCTAATAATAATATCGGAAGTGTAATAAACTGGAATCGACCCAGAAACGGTAGGGCTGATGAAAAGGATCTGCTGACAAATATCAATTTCATTTTAACTGAACAGATTGCGCATTGCTAGCTACTTCTCAGGGTTGACAACTCCTGAAGAAATAACTATTAAGAGGAGTCCACACCGCCGTTTTTCCATACAAACGCTGTCCCCTGTTTCCTCCCTGGATAATGCCGATAGAGTTATGATTTTTTTCCTGAATATCTAGGGTCACTATTAGCATGTCCCTATGTTTTATTTTTCTTCATAATTTTATTATTAGAAAAGATAAGAACGTCCAAAAACCCAAAAAAATGGCATGATTTTCCTCTGTGTTTAAACACCCAGAAAATAAAACTGGCTAAAATATACAAAAAAAAAAATAAAACATAGGAACACAGCTCAATCCATGCTTTATTTCTTAATGAAAAAAATACTTAAATCGGTTAAGTTTTAGAGAAGGAATTAGCGGACAACGAATCGAAGATTTTCTGTTCTTTTATTAGAACTTTTGTCGTGTTGTCTTTATCGCACTCTGCGGTGGGAGACTTGAGATTGGTGAGACAGCAATACATTTTCAAATACCTATTATCAATTTCTCTCGCCCCTGGTGTATCCTCTTAAGGACCGCACCAAGCGACACTACGCGGCAGCGACGCGACACTTCACGTTCCATACAACTGACGTTTTGTAAGGGTGCGGCATAAATTTGTATGGATTTGACAGATTTCCATTGCGTGAGATGTTTTGCGAATCTGTTAAAACCATATAAGTTTAGAAATGCATCTACGCGCGGCGTTGCGATCTGAATCAGCCCTTAGGGTTGATTCAGACCGCAACGAATTGAAGTCTCATACAATTGAAATCTGTCAAATCCATCGCCGCGCCTCGTCTCGCCTCGTTGCGTTGCGGTCTGAATCAGCCACGTGTAGCGTCACTGCCGCGTAGTGCGGCGGATGGATTTATATGCGCCCGATCATACGGTTTGGCCGCTACACAGTGATATCACAAGCAAATGTATACAACGATTTATTGAAATGGCGCGCAGTCGCGTAGTCAATCACATACATTTGCTTGTCATGACGCCGTAGGGTTGATTCACACCGCAACGCGTAGATGCATTTCTAAATTTATATGGATTTGATAGATTCACAAGACGTCTCGCGCAATTGAAACCTGTCAAATCCATACAAATTTATGCCGCGCTGCGCCTCGCCTCGCCACGGCGCGTAGCGGTACCTGAATCAACTCGTAGCCGGCAAACCACGCATTCGCGCCGCTGTATAAAAGCTTTACTTTATATAATAATTTAATACAAGGACATTAAGCCTTGACGTGTCGCTCTGCGTAGTGTAGCGGCTTAGTGTCGCTTTTTTGCGGTCTCGCCTTTATCTTCTACGTTCGCTGTTGGGTCAAGATGGTGATGGTGATGGATGGTTGGATAGAAAAAGCAGTGTAATAATATTATTATTCCACTTAGGGTCAATTCAGACCGCAACGCGACGAGGCGAGGCGAGGCGCGGCGCGGTATAAATTTGTATGGATTTGACTGATTTCAACTGTGATATAAATTTAGAAATCCATATAAACAAATCCATATAAATTTAGAAATGCATCTATGATCTATGCGTCGCGTTGCGGTCTGATTTAACCCTTAGGAGTGGAGTTATATTAGTACTCTTTCTCCTTCTTACGAATTTGTCTGAGGTGTCGCTGAAGAAGTTTTAACTTCAAAAATGTCGCAACTCGCAACCCTAGTCGGTGGGGACACGAAAAACGTTCACCTTGTAAGGACAAATTCCTTCACTGCGTAGTACACTACAAGGCGAGGCGAGGCGCGGCGCGGTATAAATTTGTATGGATTTGACTGATTTCAACTGCGTGAGACGTCTTGTGAATCTGTCAAAATATCTATATAAATTTAGAAATGCATCTATGATCTATGCGTCGCGTTACAGTCTGAATCAACCCTTAGGAGTGGAGTTATATTAGCTAGTACTCTTTCTCTTTCCTACGAATTTGTCATGAGGTGTTTTAACTTCAAAAATGTCGCAACCCTATTCGGTGGGAACACGAAAAACGTTCACCTTGTAAGGACAAATACCTTCACTGCGTAGTATTTCACTACAATACAACTTTTACAATGATGTAAGGTATTTTTTACAAGTTTTATCTTAGGTTCGTGTTTGCGTGTAATAACTGTCCTGGCAAACTTTGATTGCCAATTTAGCCCATCCTAAAATGGTAGAGTGAAACACGTATAAAGGAGTGAGTACACTAAGACGGGCCGTGCCGCGGCTCAGCGTGCCGGGGATCATCGCAAAAATCCGCCTCCATTCAATTTGTATGGAAGCGGATGCGCGTATTGCACATTGTGTCGGGGCGCAGCAGATTTCCGCTTCCATACAAATTGTATGGAGGCGGATTTTTGCGATGAGCCCCGGCACGCTGAGCCCGGCACGGCCCGTCTCAGTGTGCTCACTCCCTAAATCGTAATAAGTGTGCGATATTTTAGCTTTAAAATTTGGCATTGGCCTGTACATTCTTATTTTAATCGATCAGGTTATTATTTATACGTACTTGTGTTCAAAAATGCGAAAATTTGTCTGTCTTGTCTGTTACGTCTTCACGCCAAAACCGCTGAGCCGATTTTGCTGAAATTTGGTCTTGGCAAAGGACATAGGATACTTTTTATCCCGGAAAAATGTACGGTTCTTGCGCTATAAACGAATTTTGGTGCAACGGAGATGCGGGCGTCATTTAAATAACTAATTAGGTATCAATCATCCACTGAATAAAGTTTTCACAACCTTATATAATATCTTAAAGTGTGACAAGGCTTTAAATGAACGTGGGCGGGAGCGCTGCTGGTAAAAGAGAACTGTCGAAAATGACGTTTTTGTATGATGGCAGTGTTAGAACTAGGTTAGAACCTTTTTTTGCCACGTTCATTTAAAGCCTTGTTGAGCTCTATGTAATACACAATAATTATTATTACAATTATTTTATCTAGTATTTTTAAAGCGCCAAGAACAGAAGTAGATATTGTATGATAATATTATATTAATTTTAGAATATGTGTTTTCCTTTAACATGCGGAGGTGGTGATATTAAAATTTAATGTAAATAGTTTAATTTCTAAGCACATCAGATAAAAGGCTCGCCCACACGAATCACGATAGAGCGCCGTTTAATCTTAATATTTTATTACAAACATTTTAAGGATGTCATAGTGTATTTTTTGTTTGTTTCTCAATATAATAAGGGTAAAGTTTGTTTTAGTCATGACAAAATATCTCATCTCCAACTCAAATGTGACTATTTTTAGAATCCAGTGTCACTAAAGACACCTTTACACAGACGCCTCCTGTAAATGTCATTAAAGTGCAACTTTGCATGCTAATCTTATATCTTTAAACAAGCAATTCTTGTATAGGTATATATGTATATATATAATTGGAATCTTGGAATCGGCTCGAGCGATTTTCATGAAATTTAGTATATAGGGGGTTTTGGGGGCGATAAATCGATCTAGCTAGGAATCATTTTTAGAAAATGTCATTTAATTCGTGTTTTATCGAATACCGAGCAAAGCTCGGTCAAACAGCTATTTAAGAGCAATTAGCTAATTATAACAACATGCTCAAAATCATAATCCTCTTTCTGTCACAGGATAGTCATTAATAGCAATAAAAGATGTCAGGTTAGACCTAGGTGAAGCTATTTCTGACAAAAATAATGAGATAATAATATATTTTTCTGATACTAAAACTATCGTACAATAGACCTAATGTGGACAATAAAGTTTTATTAGGTACGCAGTTTCCGCTATCACACAATAAAAGACATCATTTTTTGGGACTGAATGGCGGATGAAGACGAAATTTGCTTAGCAAATAATTTCACTACAGATTTTGCCTGTATTTTGTCATAAAATATCCATTTATGAAAAAAAAATCTTCGACATCACCGGAAGAAAACTTTGTAACTTTTGACCAGTTTTTAAGGTATTTTGATGGGCGTCTTTCTTTTCAACATCATTTCTGACCACCTAATGTGTGTTCCCCTAGACGAGCAATTTTGTTCCGCAATATCATGTATTGCATAATATTATTGACCGTCTAGGGTTGTTATGTGAACATCGCGCGCCTTCAATCTGATTATTAAAGAAACTGTTCAATAAAATTGAATGATATTGCAAAATACAATAATTGATCATCTGGGGGCCGGCTGAAGAAGGCGAATAAAGCAAAAAATCAAACATTTTCCTTCTTCCATCACAATTACTGCGTGAAATCTTACAGTCAAGTAAACTGCTCAATAAAATTGGTTCAATAAAATTGAAGTATTGTATTTTGCAATAGCAAAATACAATACTTCAATTTTATTGAACCATCATTTCCAATAATTGATCATCTGGGGGCCGGCTAAAGAAGGCGAAAAAGCAAAAATCAAACATTTTATTTTATTTTATGGAATTTGGAAAACTTACGGCTAAACACAAGAACAAGTACAAATGACACACACAGGAAGGCCAATTAAAAGTTTTCACAGATAAACAGAAGAGAAAAAAAAATATGTTTTCTTTTTTTCATAATTTAATTATTAAATAAGATATTCTGAACGTTCAAAAACCCAAAAAAATGGCCAGAATTTCCGCTGTGAAACCCAAAAAAAAAAAAAAAAAACATAGGAACACAGCTCAAGCCTTTCTTTAATCTTTAATGAAAAATTACTTAAATCGGTTAAAAATTACTTTAATCGAGAAGGAATCAGGGGAACGAATCGTTGAATTTCGAATATAATACGAATAGAATAACACGAAGTCTTACTTAACAACGCAATCTACTAGAATAGCTTTAGCTGTTGTTGTGTCGTTAAAGCAATTAGTTGCTCACAAAATAGTATTATTATTTGCCAATAGATGTCAGGAAGAGCCATATTTTTCAGTTTGTCGATTATCGATAAAATACGAATAAAATGACATTTTCTAAAAATGATTCCTAGCTAGATCGATTTATCGCCCCCGAAACCCCCTATATACTAAATTTCATGAAAATCGTTGGAGCCGTATAAGAATTGCTCGTTTAAAGATATAAGATAAATTTTCCATCACACTTACTGCGTGAAAATCTTACAGTCTAATTATATTCTTTAATAATTATAGTTTGTCACAGAGTAAATATAAGACGAAGTAAAATAGAAAATCACAAAAAGAGTTTTGATAATAAACTACAACATCATCAATCATTACCTATTCAATATTCCTTGGAAAACTTTGACTTTAGAAACATTCTCAAATTCCAATGGAAGTTACCTTATTTAAATTGTTGTTTAGTTAAGCATTGTAATACAATTTGAGTAATTTCTATTGTTATGTAACGTTTTGGAGTTCAAACGAAGACGTGGTTGTTGGATGATGGAATTTAGATTTATTATCTTCCAAGCGATGCCTACCTATCTACTTATATTTAAAATTTATACATATTATGTTGAGGAGTTTTTAGGTGGACGGCAGAGTAAAAAAACTCCTCAACATGCGTAACGTAATACTGGATTGCTTTGCAATTTAGCACGGCCGCACATTATCCGAAATTCTGATTAGTAAAATTCGGACGCCCCGCCTCGCTCATACATTTTGACACGTCAGCATTCTGATAGTATGCGTAACAAAATGTATGAACAAAGTGCGTTCCGGCGGGAGTCCGAATTTTTCTGATCAGAAACGGATAATGTGCGGTGGCGGAGATTCTGTCTCAAATGACAATGTATGCGTGTGTCCGATTTGAGAAAAAACCTCTTGGTTTTTTCTCAAATCGGACACACGCATAGGAAGTCTTGTCAGATGTGACCACAGACGAATCTGTTAGAAACTTATGGCCTCCAAGCCAATTTTTTTATTCAAACTCAAACTAACAAATTTTTATTTAGTTTTTTTTTAATGTTCTCTGAACGTCGGGACTGTATCGGTGCCTACCACTGGTTTGGGAACTCACCCTTATAGTTCTTGCCCACTCCACATTCATAATGATTATCAACTATGTAAAAGCTAAAAAAATATTATGTTCTTTTTAATCCAGAGAAAAACACTTGTGTACAACCCCAACAGACCTTAATTTTTATTAATGTTTATTCCCTCTCGGTAAATAACTATGTTATTATTTTTTGTGCTACCTGAGAAGTGCGTCATTCAATTAGGAAACCCTCGTCACAGCTTAAAGCCAAAGTAACACGGATTGTAGATTTTATACCAAAAATTCAGTCGATATTTTTATTTTCATAATATTTTTAACTTAAGCTTTTAAGGAGTGACATTTAACGCTTTTCAATGAAAAGGTCAGTAGCCCGAGACAATAGGTTATGTTTTACTCATTTCATAGGGATTTATAACTGCTTTTACATTCATGCAAAATCCCTTGAATGCAGGCCTGCAAGGATCTTAATATTGTAGTTGACAAAACAGCCTTGTAGATATGTTGCAAGGCTGTGTTTATTTTGTTTTTCGAAGACAAAGTTTGACTTTTTCCTAGGTAAAAGAATCAATATATTATATTACAAGAGGAAAAACCACTGTTATTGACTATAACTATATACCAGATAATATTATATAATCCAACAGTTCCGAAATACAAAGACGAATTACATGCCACTGAGAACAAGTTTGGACTTTGATGTATCGCAATTCACTCACACCTGAATCTTCAAATATTGGGCTTATGCCTGTTTCCACTAGACGGGCCTGTAATATTTTGTGCGTTAAATCGGACAAATAAAATACAAAATCATGGAACATAATAGGGCAATACAATGTGGGAGAAAATATGTTACAACGTTAAAAATATGGTACTTAGAGAAGAAAAGTTGAGTTCAAGAATTCCACCAATAACTTATACGAGTATACAGGTAGGTACAGAGAGAGGAAAAAAGACAATCGGGGACTGCCGCATCAAAGTTTTTTTTTATCAACTTATGCAATTATAATTATTGCATGAATTGATAAAAAAAGCTATGCAATTAGTCAGGACTCAGGACATAGTTACCGAGTTAAATGAGTTTTTCTGGAAGCGGGAGAAAGAGTGACAAAATGGATTTGTGGTACGCGAGAGAAAAACTTCGTATCCCTTTTGACGAAAACTGCGGAAAGATGAATAAAATTTTGCACAGTTATAGTTTATTTATGGTGAATGAGTGCATCGAGCTAATATTATTTTGTAATTATGCTTTTATCATACATTTTTAACAAATAAAACATTACACACACTACAAGTTACAACACAGACACTTGAAAAGATGACAGATTTTTGAGTGACAAGCCTACAATACATATTCCTTTTAAGTAGCCTTTTAATTTAAATGGTAGAAGTCTCTTGACAACAAGTTGACAAATTGAAAATGGATTATAGTATTTATTATTGAATCTAATATCGTTTATGCAATACGTAGTTTATGTTCTTAATTTAAACTTCAGAGTTTCCGTATCCTGTCGGCCAACCCTGCCCCGGGGCAGTTCAGATGCCAAAAACGCTATTAGATACAATGCTTACACGGCCAGTCTGAGATCAGCTGAGTCCCAGAGACAAGAGTTGAAAAAAATATATGATAAAGTCAATATTTTTTTACAAAAATATAGGTAGTAGTCCTAATGTCGTTGAAACTAAGGTCGAATTTCGACCATTGGGCGATCTCTAGTATCAGTAAATATTTAAATACCTAGCCCGATGGCCAGACGGGTACATGTTATATATTCCGTGGGTACGTGGCAGTCGGCGGGTAAGTGGAAACGGACTCTTTAATAGGTACGTAATAGATGGCTCCCTTGAGGTAAGGTAAGCTATTGTAAATTACCCCAAACCTACCTTTAAACCATTGTGCTTTTACCAAATTAACCTCTTAACGTACCTACATCTAACTCAAGTTTGGCATTAAAATATAATGATTATATTTTTAACTAGCCCGCAATTCCGTTACGCAGGAATTCGGTTATCGCACGAGAATCTTATGTCCTTTCTCAGATCTCATAGTATCTCCATACCAAATTTCAGCTTAATCGGTTCGGCGGTAAAGAGGTAACAAACAGACAGACACACTTTCACATTTATTATATTAGCATGGATGGAAATAAAATTATTATATTTTGAATTTGAGAGGATCATTACAGGAAACTGAACAATATTTTTTGGTAACAATTTCTTGGAATCTTGAAACCTAGGTTCCGTTCCATTTAAGAGACTGAAAACTTAACAATAAATAATGGAGTACAATTTCTAGACAACCGGTACTCAACAACGGATTGAATTAAGGTCATTTGTCGGTTTGTCCACAACCACCGTCACCGGACCATCTCCGAGAACGAGATTATATTTGGCCGATAAAATGCCACTGTATAACATCTAAGGAGCCTCTCTCAGCGGTCACGCTTTCAAGCGTTCTGAGTTCGCATTCTGTGTTCGAGCGGTCAGTCTCACAGGAGGAATTCTGACGCAGTCAGGACGCACCCTGTGTGAGTATTCCTATATAACGTAATACAAAACAAATAACTCAAAACTTTTAGGGACCGCTCTAAGGGACTTATCAGACAGAGAGCGATCACGCGGTCGTTGGTCAAGCGTTCACGCGGTCGGTTTTGCGTTCTCTGTTTTGTATTACGTTATATTATAAAGATACTCACACAGGACCGCTCTCTGTCTGATAGGTCCCTGAGGCTACAGGTTTTATTTTGTTCTACGCTGCCACAAAGCAGCGGTGGCATGGATCGCTAGACCAATGTCGGTTGAAAGTGGCATTTTAAAGTTTCATTCTCGTGACTGTTTGATGACGCTGACAGTGGACAAACCGCCTAAATCTTCTTGTGACCGCACGCTGTCTTGCATCAAATTAGGTACTTCTTTGATAAGACAAAAACCACAAAGAAACTTCTGAGTCTGTACAGAATTGCTGTAGTCTTTGATCTAGTTATTTAGGTCAACAAAATCACTGAAAGTTTTGTTTTCTGTGATGGAAACTAGCGTAAGGCATCCTACTGTCTTGAATGAGTTTGTCTTCTCTTTGTCTTTACTAATAAAAATATCCACGCTGTGTTCGTAGTTACAATACTTAATATACAAAGCCTCCGTGGTCTAGTGGTCAGAGCGCGGCTCTCAACTCCGGATGTCGTGGGTTCGATTCCCGCGTTGGAAACATGTTAATATTTCCAAGTTTGGCTAGGACAATGCAGGCTGATCACCTGATTGTCTGACAAGTAAGGTGATCCATGCGTCGGATGGGCATGTAAAAAGTCGGTCCTGCCCCTGATCTCTTGCCAGTCCTGTCGGTCTTCCCACTCCCCACTGGGTATCCCACTGGATTATGAGAGTGAAAGGAAGAGAGAGTGCTCTTATGCATGCGCACACACTTGGGCACTATAAAACTACTCCTGCGTTACCTGCGTACCTGGCCTGGTTTCAATGAAACTAGTCACCGTCACCGAAACCGGTGTGGGGAGTATTATTGTTATTACTTATACAACGTTCGCTTAACATAAGGACAAAATACTGTCTAACTACAACGTCGTTATAGTAGGTATATAATATTTAATAATATGCTTAACATTGCATGCAGGCCTCGCATTGCTGCCATCCCACTTTTACATGGCAACCAAAAGGCTTTTGGATCATTGCAGAATAAAAATGTTGCTATATTATTTAAATTCTATCCACTTAGAAATAAAATACAATGTGTGGCTTTTTGGACAGGAAATAACTCGATTGTGGGCATAATTCAATATTGCTGTAATGTAATTTACCCTGGTAAAAAATCTGCGTAGTAAATTATGGGACTGTAGGGTTAACTGGGTTATAATATGAATAATGAATATGACACTTTTTTGTCATTTTAATTTTTAACACACTTTCATTAGCTTGGGCTGTATGTATGTAATGAAATCTTTGAGCACGATTTTACCTATCTCTAGTAATCTAATTAGTTCGAAACGTGGCAATAATTTTTTAAAGTAAAAAAAAAAAGTTTACAAAATTGTGTTTTTTCCCTACTTTTTAAACTTTCGCGTTGCATTATAATTAAAACTTTTTAATCGGGACTTATCGCGACACTTTGTTGTGTGTCGCAGTGATCCTACTGACTTTCAGTGTATTGGAACACAAATATTGGACAATTCGAGGGTAGTCGTAGAACAGACCGCCCGGTACAAACGAAGACGTCGCGCTCCTGCAGTCCCCTCGTGACCACGGCCGTTGCAACACGGCCGAAACGTCGAGAAAAAGTATGTATTCGTAGTAGCATTACCACTTGAATAAGTCGCGTTAAGTCCCGATTAAAAAGTGTTAATTTTTTCCCTAATATAATCACTGTATTAAATTTGCGTCACCACTAGCGAAGATTCCCTTTACTTCATCTCATTTCAGTGATAAGATTAATAGCTTTAAAAGTAACAATCTCAATAGACGCATCGCTAGTACTTTTATCGTGGCAAAATTAAGGATTTCTTCGAAACTCGCGGGTAACCTCTAATTGTTTAATCTAATTAGCAACTTTCACGCAAAATTTTAGTTTATTGTCCCCCGAAGTGAAGGACCTCAGTCAGATGTATCAAATTGCTCGCCCCAGACGGGTCACAAACTTTGCCGCCATAAAGCTAAACACCGACTTTATGTTTTTTTATCGCGTGGAAAATGTCTGGGAAAAAGCAAGAGTATGCATAGATTGAAGGATTTTTTTACTTGATCTTTAAAACTTCTGAACTTCTTCTGAATTGTTCGATATTGTAACCATTAAAATTTTTATCTACAAGATATTATGTCTTTGAAGTTTTCCAAACTAACCACTAAGACTTATCAAAGCAACTTTCCCTTGATATTATGTCTATTACACTCTGAATAGTACAATAGTTGTGACACTTACATCTCATTTTAGGTGATCGCGCACATTTTATCAGCATGCATGCGCCGAATGCGCCGCATTTTCGATTAGATGTGAAACCTCGCACTTTCGTCCGTACCGGACGCGCCGAATTTTATGAATTACGCGGTGCGTTCGGGGCATGCGGCGCGTACGGTGCTGACAAAATGTGCGAACTGCTTTTGAAAAAACAAAATACAGTGTACATTTTTGCTAAAAAAAAGAAAATTCTTACCTAGCTCGGTCGTCAGTTTCTTTTTGTTCTCTTCTTATCTCTCTTATATATAAATATCTCGTGTCACAGTTTTCGCGAACTCCTCCAAAACGGCTGTACCGATTTTAATGAAATTTTGTATGTACATTGGTTAGATCTGAGAATAAGTTTTTATATACTTTTCATATTGATACTAGAAATAATTTATATGACAAAACAACGTTTGCCGGGTCAGTTTTTCTTATATTCTCGTCCTAAACACGCTGAAAAACTTAGTTTAGTTGCTTGATTAGCCATAGGAAATTCTAGCCGTATCTACAACTTTCTATGGTTCAGTAATAAACATAACTTACTCTTCATTAAGCTGAAGCGCATCGTCGGATAAAATTGATGGACTATTTTATAATGTTTATGCCAGGGGGGTGTGCCAAAATCTTTTCGTTTTCGCTTCGTTATAGAATCGCCGATGAAAATATATGGAATTGACATAAGCGTTCGTTAATATGACGTTAACGTTCGACTCGTCTTATGTCAATTCCATACATTTTGACCGGCGATTCTATAAGGAAGCGAAAACGAAAAAGTTTCGGCTAAAGGGCCAGGTTTGTCACCAGCTGCGCTTCGTCTTTGATTTTATTATTATTGTAAGGTACTATTATTGTTTAACGCTATTATAATAAATGTTAGACGCCTATTATAATAATAATATACGCCTATATGTATATTTTAGATTTTCGCAAAAACGCAAAATATAGACGCGGTAAGCCAGTTTCACTTATAACAGAAATAATAATATTATTGATAGCTATATTTTATTACAGCTCTACCGATTTTGGTCTAGGTTTCAATAAAAGTTAAGCTATACAGAAACTATTTTAATGTACCATGAGGAAATTGATTCCTAGGCAGTCGACGGACGTACGTCATGTGGTCGGCTTCTGTCAATTCAATGTTAGCTGCGATCGGTCGGATAGGTCTGACGTCGGTCGGTCGGATGGGCAAGGGCCCGAGCGTCATGAGTTGCCCCATACAAAAGTGAAAAAAAATATTGGTCTTTCAGCGCTGCTACTTTCACAGTGAACCCTCTACAAGGAACACGTACACACCCTAAAGTATTATCACTTATTTTTGTTAAACCCTGTAGATGGATCATGTTTATCAAGACATTCAGGTGATCGGCCTGCCTTATCCTGAATTTGGGAAAAACAAATTTAGTTGCGCTAACAAGGAAATCGTTCTTACACCTCTGTTTCCAGAGTAGGTACTTATATACTACTAGATCACATACCTTAATGTTTATTGTAGTAGGGGAGGGGAGGGTGCTATTTTTTCAAATCAAATCATTTATTTCGGGCATCAGAGGCCCATAAAACAAATATCTTAAATCTAACATACATATTGTATTAATTTAAATATAATAAATACCTTAAAACTAAAATACATATTTTATATATATACTTAAAAACTAACACTGTCACGTTTTGGTGGCGACGTGACTCGCTTCATTCCGGAGTCTCCCCCGGAACCTCCGGTAGACCACATCCATCGGCCAGAATTCCGGCGCCTCGAAAGTCGACAGAAGATTCGTCGGTACTCCCACCACAAAGGAGTTAAAGTTAACCTTGTAGCGAGACTGCAGACGCTCGACCATCATGCGCAGTGTCGTCTTCTTCTGGATGTAGTCCACGACGTCCTTGACCTCCATGGACCAGTGCAGGCGGGATATGTACAGGAGCGTCGCGGGGACCTCGCTCCGCAGACGCAGCTCAGGGCCATATGGTGCGGTGCCGCGATGGTTGCGGGCGGTGATTTTGTCATGGAGACCTAGCAGGTTTTTTACATTATGTAAAACTGATAAAAAAATAAAAAGAGCGTTTTTTATTTTAGCAGTGGGTTCAGAAACTGCAGCATTTTTTTAAAATAGCTGCAGTTTCTGAACCCTGAATGAATATATTTTCTTTTTCAAAACTTTAGTTTTGAAAAAGAAAATATATTCATAAAATTGCTTATTTAAGTTAATTATAGTGCAAAATAAAATTTCTGCGAAGCTTTATTAGGAAAATATGACGAATTATTTTTTTATATTTTAAAATGTCCCTACATGCCTACCTAACCTTTGAATCGTGAGTGCTTCATACTATTATGGAAGCTTCTTTAGGGTATACTAAACATCCCCTATCTTAGTCTGACAGATTCGATTACATTTCAATATTTTAACCCGGCGTCATGGGGGTTGGGTCTGTGAGACCCATCACTTTTTATTTCACTTGTAATTCAGTTACCATGCGTTCGGCGTTGCCAAATTTCTCAATAGCTGGATCTGTTGAGTTGGTCTATGAGTCACAGGTAACGCGTTAGTCTTGCGACGGCCGCAGCGGTAGTAACAGGGGCCCAAAGTTGCATAAGGTATGTGAGACCCATCCCCGCAGTCAGTGTAACAATTTCGGGACATCTTACACAGACATTATTTTAATAATTATCAGTGTTTTTAACATTTTATTTTTGTATTTTTGTTGTATTTTACAATAAAATTAGATTATTTATAGTTAAATGTATTTTATTTTTTGTAGGTACTTCCTTAATTACTTTTTTTGCGTTTTTTGTAGGTACTTGAAGTATTTTAATCTTTTGATCGTGGATTCTTGGAAATCTATTGTTATTCTATTGCTGTCGCGATCACCTGTGATCTTATTTTACAAGAGTTGGAACTCGGACTCTGATTTTACCTCGTCAGACCAGGAAATATGCGAAGCAGAAGATCACTTGAGTAAACGTAGTAATCCTAGTGACACAGAGCAAGATATCTCTGACGATGATGACATTCCACTGTCTTCGCTTGCGGGTAGAAATCTATTGTCGGAAGAACATTGTACACCTGAATCGGCCAGTTCTTGACAAAGGTACAATTTGGTACAAGACGCCTATTGAAAAATTTGTTGGTGAATCTTCAGGGGAACCTCCGGTAAAGAAGCCGAATATTTGCAAAAGATGTCAAGACTGGCCAAAAAAGACCGTAAAACGAATTATTACACTTGCGAAAGTTGCAACTTGCACCAAACACATTTGCTCAGAACATGTTGTACCTTTCTGTGCTGATTGTACCAAAGATAATGATTAGATGTGATTATATGTTATTTTTTTATAAAAATATTTTAGTATTCTTTAAATAAGTGCCATTAAAAAATTAAAACTGATTGTTAATAAGTAATAGAGTAACATTTAAGTAGAGGAGAAATAGTTTGTTGACTTTTGTCGTTCTTTTTTTAAAGCTCTATTAAATATGGTTAAAAATTATATAATATATTTTTGTTTCATTAATTCATATAAATACATAATGAACTTAATATAAACATATAAAATAAATTGATTATTATAAAAGGTTGGACTAATTTTGATATCTAACACACGGGTATGTAAGACCCACTCCAACGTCCGCGTAACACTTTTCTGCCCCCATGACGCCGGGTTAAAAAAAATTAACCCACCACGTGAAAAATCTCATTTCTATACCATGATAACTAATATAGACACATGATCATGTCGAAAGTCAATACAAGCTTAATCTGACACGCTCGAGCTTGTCCCAAAATCCCCTGTTCCCCTTGGTGCCAGTAAGCAAGGGATACGTGTAAATTATATTCTTTGCGAGCTTTTTCCCGCGGCTTGGCTCACGTTAAGAAGTATTATTATATACAAACTTTCATCCCCTATTTGAACCCCTTGGGATTGGAATTTATCAAAATCCTTTCTTAGCGAATGCCTACGTTATAAGATCTACCTGCATGCCAAATTTCAGCCCGATCCGTCCAGTGGTTTGGGCTGTGCGTTGATAGATCACTTTGTCAATCAGTCAGTCACCTTTGAGTTTTATATATATAGATTCATGTCTAGTAATTCGTACTAATTTGACATATTTTGTCAGTTTAACAGTTTTAACAATTCATTTGCTGAATTGATTGAGAGGAATTGCTAAATATGACCATTTTAGCCCCGCTATAATGTAACGTACTCATGGGGCTACCAGCTTACAAAAGTGCTTTACTTTTAGAAAAAAAATCAATTTCACAAAATCTTAATAGATATAACAGAAGACAATATAATAATTTATTGTATCCTAACTTTTATAATAAAAAAACAAAAACAGTCTGCTTTGATCCTACTCACGACTAGGAGGCTTTGAATGCGGCAATTTTATGAGACCAATACGCATGTAGTAGAAAAATATACCCCTCCTGCACAGCCAGATAAAACAAGATTAATTAAAAGTATTTTTAATCTGGTCTGCCCCCGGCTATGTGCGAGTATTTTTACCTTAAACATATTTTATTTATTCAGGGACAAGTCATTATTTATCTGGCAACCTCGCACACGTATTTTACCACTTCGTATTTCGAGCACGACTGTACTGACGTATTTTTTATTTAGTATTTTTGCGATGAATATCCTTCTCCACTCACAATTACATTGCTATTGATACGCTGTTATGAATATAGAAATATCTCGATTATTATGAGAATGGCAAGGCAATGTAAGGCAGATGCCGAGCCTTTGTAATTTAGTTCGGTTTATATCAAACCCTGGCGACAGATTTATGATTTATGTTAGCATAACAGATACGAGTATTTTCGTTCTTAAATAATCTTCTTTTTACAAAAATATTACGCTAAAAATGGTTTTCGGGCGATGGCGAGCCTCTGCTTAAATTTGGGTATAGCAAACAATTATTTCACTCGCCTAGCTGCCCGTGATAAACAAACAACCAAACCAACTACTCGACATAATATTTAAATTAGTGGAGCTTGTAGCTTTTATAATTTTAATCTACATGGAGGCATAGAGTTAAGTTTTACAAGCTGTACACTTTCAGTCCGTTGTTAATTTTACCCAAGGACCCATACTAAATTTCTTAGACACACCATTAACGTTAAGGAAATTTCACGGGATAAAATATTCAGGAACTTACTTGCATTTACATAAACGCGGATGATTCGCTGCGAATATTAGTTTTTCATCACAATCATCATCGACACAGCATGCTGAGCTATAGAAGCCTGAAATTTTAGTTGTTCTATAGGCTGAACTGCGTCTGCAGAGCGAGGTCCCCGCGACGCCCCTGTACATATCCCGCCTGCACTGGTCCATGGAGGTCGAAGACGTCGTGGACTACATTCAGAAGAAGACGACACTGCGCCTGAGGGTCGAGCGTCTCCAGTCTCGCCATAAGGTTAACTTTAGCTCCTTTGTGGTGAGAGTACCGCCGAATTTTCTGTCGACTTTCGAGGCGCCGGAGTTCTGGCCGATGGATGTAGTCTATCGGGGAGACTCCGGAACGAAGCGAGTCACGTCGCCGGCAAAATGTGACAGTGTTAATTTTTAAGTATAGGTATATAAAATATGTATGTTAGTTTTAAGGTATTTATTATATAATTATATTATGTATGTTAGATTTAAGGTATTTGTTATAAGGGCCTCTGATGCCCGAATTAAATGATTTGTTTTGATTTATTTTTTCCTCTATCGTCCCGTAGTCCCGTTCCATTCTATTTTATTCTCTTTCAATTTTGCAACTGGTAGAGCTGACGATAAAATTTAAAAACATATTTTATTAATATGATTTCGTCAGACAATAATAATTTATAAATAAACTAGATGACCCGGTGAACTTTGTATCACTTCCGTCTTTATATATAAACATAATATACAGTGTGTTAGTGTAAACACCATAGGCATAATGTCTATGGTAAACACCGTTATACTTGAAACCATCAAATGTGCCCGTCAAAATGACCAACTTTTTTTATAAGAACAATGATGCTGGGAACTCAAAAAAGAAATGCCGTCTTCATACACGTACAGATGCCCGGGTCGGTAATTTGTATGGGTATGAAGACGAATTTTTTTGAGTTCCCAGCATTGTTCTCATCAAGAAAGTTGTTCATTTTGACGGGCTCATTTGATGGTTTCAAGGATAACGATGTGTACACTAACATCTTGTATAAATTTATAAACATTCATTGCCTAGTCAAATCGGTTCAGCCATTCTCGAGATTTAGTGTCGCCGCACACGGGCCACACACGACAGCCACAAACGCCATTTTAAGCTAGTCTAATGGCCGTGTGGCATCAAAAAATGTATGAAAACTACAGGAAATATGCCAGTAGCGGCGTTTTGTGGTTGCGGCCGGTAGCCCGTGTGCGGGCCCTTAGCAAGACTAACGAAATTTCAAAAGTTCATTTTTATTTTAATATGAATGGATAAAAGAGCGTTTTTTCTCAACTTTTGCTATCTGTTTTATCTATTTTTCAAGCATAATATGATCAATGGCAAATTGAAAACACCAATGATGGATGTTCTCTCGTGCCTCAATTTGTTGAAATAAAAGCGAAAAGCTGAACGTAACTGTTTGATCAGCTAATGGCGTATTCTTCAGCAGCATAACAAGCTAGAAAATTTGTCAAGCCGGACTGTAATAATTATTACGGAAGCTTTACTTTGGCGTTTGACCTGTTTGCTCATTTGCCCCCTTATTTCTTAAAAAAAAAAAAGAATGCTTAAGACATTATGGATCGTCGCGTTGCGGTCTGAATTGACCCTTATGGTCAATGCGCATTGTAACATGATGATGTTATTATATTTTTTTCCACTTTTGAACAAATTATTCTAGTATTGTTGGATTCGATTGCCATCACATATTCCTTGTAATACTATTGTTTCCTAGTAATGTTTTTATATTCTGTTATAATATTATTATTTTTTTCAACACTTTTAATTATTTTAATAATATTTAGTTTCATTCATGGATGTAAGTATCATCTTATTATACTTAATAAAAGTTCAATGTTTATAATATTATTGTTCTTCTTCTTTTGGCGTAAGCCTCCCCATTTAGGAGTTGCCAGCGTCAGAGAATATTATTGTTGTTTTAACTTATGGAACTGTCATATTATGTCTCTGTCAAAATATTTTGAAGTCTTGTCGTTATCTCCTTCGCCTACTTTTTGTTATATATATATATATATATATATATATATATATATATATATATATATATATATATATATATATATATATATATATATATATATATATATATATATATATTCACAATTATAATAATATTAGAAATTGCAATAGATATTAATAATGTCCTGGATTAATACATTTTAATTAATGTAATAATAATTGTTAGTAACATTGAAATGAATTTAATTGTTTTTTTTTAAATTATTATTACTTAGTTATATTTTATGATTGGTGAAATATGTTTACTTAAAGTTGATTGTATATTATTGTTTTTAAATCGTGATTTGAGTTATTCATAATATTATTTATGACTTGTGTCACTAAAAGGTTGGGACGGCTGTGAGGCCACGGAATGGGTCAAGCGGAAGACCGGCGGTGGTTACCTGCTGGGTGTGCCACACTGCCGAGCTTGGTCCAATTTGCGGCTAATATACTCAATATTTTTATGATAATAATTCAACGATTTTATATTTTTTATTTTTATTTCTTTAATTTATAATTTATGTATTTATATAGTTTTAGCTGCAAATAAACGTTTATTCTATTCTATTCTATTCTATTCTTTATGGCGACACGATACATTATTAGGCGATTTTTTGGAATAGACAACCAAAACCGGATGGCCGCGCCGGTTCTTCAAGTTGGTCTCGACTTCAGGGAGCATGGCCAAGAGGAGTTCTAGCTCAAAAAGTGCATTTTATTGTGCAATAAATAAATATCAGTTTTGAATGGCTCATTTAAAAACATCGCATCGTCTCGTGGCGTTGCAGTGTGACGTGGTATGTTATGAAGCATCTTCTACGTACATTAGTGACCTCGCGGTCAATATCTATTCTCCGTTCACGGTTTGTGGTTCACGATCGGTTAATTAATTGTTGTGGGTAGTCAGTTAAGATAACCGTTGTTACGGTTATCTTGAGGGTCAATTCAGACTGCAAAGAGACGCGTAGATGCATTTCTAAATTAGTATGGATTTGACAGATTCGCAAGACGTCTCACGCTGACGACATCTGTCAAATACATACAAATTTAGGTCGCGTCACGTCACGCCTCGCCTCGTCACGTTCCGGTCTGAATTGACCCTTAGGGTCAATTCAGACCGGAACGTGACGCGCAGATACCTCGAGCTGCATTTCTAAAAAAACCCATTGAAATTTGAACTTTATTTACTAAACAAAAAAGTTGACACTCAATTGACAGACTCCAATGTAACTTCTGTGACGTCGCTAGACGCCTCTCGACATAGGGCTGCCTGAGGCGGCTAGACGCGTCTCTAGGTTGACGCGTCAATTTTAAATGTAAATTAGTATGGATTTGACTGATTCGCAAGACGTCTGACGCAATAGAAATTTGTCAAATCCATACAAATTTAGAAATGCATCTACGCGCTACGTTGCGTTCTGAATCAACCCTAAGGGTCAATTCAGACCGCAACGTGACGAGGCGAGGCGCTACGCGACGAGACCTAAATTTGTATGGATTTGACAGATGTCGTCAGCGTGAGACGTCTTGCGAATCTGTCGAATCCATACTAATTTAGAAATGCATCTATGCGTCGCGTTGCGGTCTGAATCAACGTCGTTCAAATAGGATAATATAATATTACTGCAATGTTTTCATGCTAGAGACAGCATCAGTTATATACAGTAAACAGAAAGTTTTTTTCTACTTTTGATAGCGTTTCAGTCAATATTCTGATAAAATGACATGTGTAACATGTTGGATTTTGATCGGATACTTTTACTGTATGTGATATTAGCGCCCTCTTTCCCTCGCATTGGCCCTCAATTAAATTTTATAAACTAGATGATGCCTTAACTCCGTTGCGCCAAAATTAGTTTATCGCGCGGAAACCGTACATTTCTCCGGAATAAAAAGTATCCTATGTCCTTTCACGGGACTCAAAGTATCTCCAATGCCTTTCAGCAAAATCGGTTCAGCGGTTTGAGCGTGAAGAGGTAACAGACAGACAGACACACTTTAGCATTTATAATATTAGTATGGATTGTTGAGCACAATATTTACAATTTTTAATTTTGTATTTAAAAAAAATATATTGTTAAAACAATACTTATTTTGTTAAGATACGCTAGCGGCTAAACTAATCGTTTTTATGCTAGTAAAAAGCGCAGTCCCTGTGGAGTTGTACAAACAAATTACTTTGACAGACCTATGTTTAATCTAAGATTTAGCAACTCTACCCATCTGCAAGTCTTGAAAAAGTTTTTTTGAATAATAATAATAATAAAGCTTTTTACTGCACACCAAAATACATACACAATATGAATGATAAATTAATAAATGTTATACTATACTTATTGCAGTACAAAAGGCGAACTTATTGCTACTAAGCAATCTCTACCAGTCAACCTTTTGTAGACAAGATTTAAAATAGGGATAAAAGAAAATAGGTGCACAAACTAGAACTAATCTTAGTGTTTATACTATAACTAGAACTAGTACGTTTTGATATTTACGATAACTGAATAATAGTTATCATAAATATCAAAATACCAAAACACATTCTATTTTATTAATTAGTGTGAAATTACAGCAGTATGATGTTATATTCCAATAAATCCTCATCTTACATATTCCGAGCGATCAAAAGCCTCGGAGGCTGTAACATTATGTAAACATTACGAATCTAATTACTGTATTAAGAGCAATTTACTGTGATAGATGACTTTACTAATGTTAATGCCTCCGTGGTCCAGTGGTTCAGAGCATGACTCTCGACTCGGAGGTCGCGGGTTCGAATCCCCCGTTGGAAACATGTTATTTCCAAGTTTAGTTAGGACAATGCAGGCTGATCACTGATTGCCTGACAAGTAAGATGATCCATGCGTCGGATGGGGCATGTTAAAGTCGGTCCTGTACCTAACCTTTCGCCAGTCGTGTCGGTCTTCCGTCCCACTGGGTTATGAGAGTAAAGGAATAGAGGGTGCTCTTGTGTACTGCGCACACACTTGGGCACTATAAAATTACTACCTGCGTAGCTGGCCTGGTTTCAGTGAAACAGGCCACCGTCACCGAAAACGGTGTGGGAGTTATTATTATTTAAGTTCTAATGTTACTCTAAATTGGTCGCTGTTTTAAGCATTAATTTGTATACTACCTACAAACATTTTTTTGTTGAATTTTGAATGCAGTCTTGTTCTAAATGATCTAAAGAACATAATTGCATTCATAAATCAATACGTATTTTTTGTAGATTAGTACACGAATGCTTAACAGCGTCCAATTACTATTCCCTGGCCATTCAGCGCGGTAATGCGGCCAGCGTGATGGGGACATTTGAGCATGGTGCGCTGCGGGGTGGTATTTTTGATTAAGTTTTTTTTTTTATTATTTTTTTTTTCAATTATTTACCTGACACCTGTATATATTGTTATTATAAATTTTGTAGTTTGAATTGTGTACTTAATTTAATTAATAATTAGTATAATAGAATATTATTGTTTTTATATTATTCCAATTATTATTATATTACTAGCTGTCCCGGTGAACTTCGTGTCACTTCCCTGGACTTCTACAAATGTTTAAACACTAAAATCAGCCCAATCCGTTTAGCCGTTTTTGAGTTTTAGCGCGACTAACACATTTGAAAATCCATTTTTATATATAGATTTAATACTTTTAGTTCATATTATAAGGATATTATTATTCATGTAAATTGTATAATAACGACTAATATTGATTTATTACATAAAGAAAACGGTATTTTCCACCCTGTAAATGGTAAAGTTACGTAGTCTCTATCTCTGCGTTGGTATCACAAACAAGACGAATGAGTCTCTCGTTCTGGATTTTAAACTGTTGTCGTTGTTTCTGACTTTTTTTTGGAAATTTAGCTTACTTATTTAAAACCGTTTTGATGAAATTTGGTGACCTTTTTTTTATATTGTCGTATTAAAAATGACAGGAGTCGCTTTATATTGGACTCGTTTTCTTACAATTTGTTTTCTTCTGTGAATGCATTGGACTTAATATATTCTGTTTCATATGACGTAAAAACCATAAATTTTTCTGAAATAAAAAGTATCCCGGGATCAAGACGTATCTCCATACCAAATTTCAGCAAAATCGGTTCAGCATTTGGGCGTGAAGAGACAGACTGACTGACAGACAAGTACATACAGACAGGCACACTTTTGCATTTATAACATTTAGTGCCTGTTTCACTACTTCCTGATAAGTGACGAATAGGCTATCCACCAATTAACTTGACAGATCAAGTTTGGAGAATCTGTCAAAAATGTTGTGAATAGCCTATTCAGCACTTTATCAGAAAGTGGTGAAACAGGCCCTAAGTATGAATGAACATCAGCTACATTTTCTCTATATTGGCGACCACTTAGCAAAAGGTCGCTAGCTTGTTAATCTAGATATTGTAAAAGAATGAAACTCCAATTTTCAATCGGCATATTGCACTTTGGACTTTATAAGTGCACATCTGCAGGTCTAAAGATACTTTAAAAGTTTGTAACCTCCGATGATGAAAGAGATGTGAGTGTTTGTCTGTGTGTCTATCAAAGAGTGTCTGTGGTTGGTATTGTAAGATCTAACTGGTTGACTGATTAACTAGTTTTTTTTGTTCAAAAAGCCTACATGATAGAGAGTGTTCTTAGCTATTTTACTATCAGAGAAGTTGATTCATAACCAGATGGGGGACCTGCGTAGTTTGGTCACGTTATGTCAAACCCAGCCGACAGATCACAATTAATATTGAATTGACATGATGCGACCAATTGATGACGTTGGTCCGTCAACTGCCTAGGAATCAGTTTCCTCGATGGTACATCATCATCAGCTCGATCACCTCGAGGAAAATTTTAGGGGTTTTTTGATTAATTCATTACGTACTAAATGACGCACGCAACTACGTTACGGAAAAAATCATTTATCTGGGATAAAAAGTATCTCTATACCAATTTTTGGCGATTTGACAAACTTTCGCGTTTATAATATTACTAGATGACGCCGGCAACTCCGTTGCGCCAAAACTCATTTATCGTGCGGAAACCGTCAATTTTTCACGAAAGTATCCTATGTCCTTTCCCGGGACTCAAAGTATCTCCATGCCAAATTTCAGCAAAATCGGTTCAGCGGTTTGGGCGCGAAGAGGTAATAGACAGACAGACGGGCAGACAGACACACTTTCGCATTTATAATATTAGTATGGATACTTGGATAGGTTATGTTTTTTTCAAAAGAAATTCATATACAGTAACTTATACAAATGATAACTTCTTACATAATAAGTAGAGGTTATAAAAAATAAGACGAGAAATATTTTTACACACTTTTATTTAATTGCTATTAGGATAGGACGAGACCGTCCTCTAACATAAAACATACTAAGATCACAATGATTTTACAAAGTTATACTATAATATTTACAATAGACAATCATAATAATTATTATTTACATCATAACAACAAACAGAAAAATCAGCTTAGTAACTAAACAAAAGTGAGAAATGATATATTGTAGGCTTACATAACAATAAACTAAAAAAAAATACAATTTGTAAGCTTTCATAACAAACGAATTGGACCAAATTTTTGACCCCATAAGAACGGTAAATGCTTCTCTACTGATTTTTGTGTTTGTTGCATTATAATCTCATTAAAATAAATAATGTGTGATTTTAGCGTCGTCTACTAAACTGGGAATATTGTTTACAAAAAGTCTATTTTGTGTTAACATTTAAAAATTACCGTTCTGATGAACGCGGCAAGCGACCGCGACCCATAAAATTAAAATAAAATGCCACTTTATGACATAGGGTTGACTCAGACAACAACGCGACTCGTAGATGCGTTTCTTTTGTATGGATTTCACAAATTTGCAAGACGACTCACGCAATTGAAATCTGTCAATTCAGTTAAATTGAGTTCAAATTTAGATGCATCTACACGTTGCGTTGCGGTCTGAATTGACCCTAAGCGTTTCATCTTGCTCTACGCCACCACAAATCAGCGGTAGCATGGGTCGCTAGACCAATGCCGGTAGAAAATTAAAACCTAAAGCCCATGCCATAAAGAGGTATTTTATTTGATTTTTTGTCGCTGCAAGCGATCGCATCGCTTGCAGCAAAAATCGGAAAGTCACCTAAAGATCACCAATCAGCTTTGTCCACACTGCGCCTTTTTCTGTTCGCCAAGGGCATGCGTTATGGCGCAGTCAGCAGCGAACGTGAGGCATGCCCGCGACGCAGGCCATCTGACCGTATTAAAAAAACAAAAATGACAATGTTGGCTTTGCGTTCGTTCGTTTAATTATTATTGAATGCGCCAAAACGAAAGTTGAATGAAAGAAGATGACGAAAATTGAAGACGAAAGCGCATAGTGTGGACATAGCTACTTGACGTTTTCTAGTCATCATATTTTATCGTGATAGCTTTACTCTACTGATACTTCTAAGGGACCTATCAGACAGAGAGAGGTCACGCGGTCAAGCGTTCAAACGGTCAGTTTTGCGTTCTTTGTATTGTATTTCGTTGCATAACGCCTCCGTGGTCTAGTGGTATAGAGCGCGGCTCTTGACTCGGAGGTCGTGGGTTCGATTCCCGCGTTGGAAACATGTTATTTCCAAGTTTGGTTAGGACAATGCAGGCTGATCACCTGATTGTCTGACAAGTAAGATGATCCATGCGTCGGATGGGCATGTAAAAAGTCGGTCCTGCGCCTGATCTCTCGCCAGTCGTGTCGGTCGTCCGTCCCACTGGGTTATGAGAGTAAAGGAATAGAGAGTGCTCTTGTGTACTGCGCACATACTTGGGTACTATAAAATTACTCCTGCGTAGCTGGCCTGGTTTCAATGAAACCGGCCACCGTCACCGAAACCGGTGTGGGAGCTATTATTATTTCGTTGCATAGATTTACTCACACAGGAGGCGTTCTGACCGCATCAAAATTCTTCCTCGAAAAACACGTCAAAACACTCGAACGCAAAATGCGAACGCAGAACGCTTGACCGCGTGACCGCTCTCTGTCTGATAGGTCCCTGACAATATACCCTGGTAGTTTGATCGTAGTTTGGCAGTAAACCCACGCCTATAAAAAGTGCATTTTTATCCTTCGTTTTTTGTATTATACTAAATTATCGATATTACTAAATTTATCAATCAATAATGAGGCCAGCTCTAAAATAATCGATCTTAAAAATAAGACTGCAATTCCGTAATCTATAAATGCATCATAAAAGTAAATATTAAACATTTAATTTTAAATCAGCTTATAATAATTTTGTGCTAAAATTAAGTGCTAGATAAAATGTATTTACAAACATTGGCATACACCATCTACAGAGAGAATAATTGAGCATGAATCACAAATCACACAGTTCATAAAGTTTACATATTATTGTAGTACTTATTGAATTTGAGAAATATTTACTGAATTGTCAGTTTTTAATTTATATAAAATATACTATGATCTAACTGCTATTTGTTTAACTTTGGCTATATTTTTATGTTAAGAGGGCGACTAACGCAAAAAAGCAAACATCGTCCTCTCTTCACACTCATGTCCGTCTTTAATAATATGCCAGGTGAAAAAGGACGACGCAAAATTATCACCAAGTTAGTTTTTTCTGAATAACTCGATAAATATACAACATTTTAAAAATCCGCCTGGTCAGTTTCTCAATGATAGAATTTTATATTATACAATGTGTTAAAATATTAATTTAGTTTAATGCATGGTTACGGCATATATTATGAAAAATTGTGAAAAATCTTTGTGATTTTTTTTCTATCGAGAAAATTTTAGGATATCGTATTTTCGCTCAGATCAAATTTTTGGAAATATAATGTAGTAACTATGCTTAGAAAATGAAACAATTCGAGGCTTATTTTCAAGTATAAAAATGAATTATAAAATCGTCAATTTTGGGTTAGTTGCCCCCTTAATATTTATCTTTGAAGTTGGTAACTCTAATGTAAATTGACTCTTCATTGGTAACAATATATTTCATAAAGTTAACTTTAATTAGTAATTTAAAATATTGGTATTTTAATATGAATAATTTTTATATAACATAATATATTTCAATTAATAGCATTATCTTGAAAATCATTCTTATCAGTTGAATTTATATTGTGTACTTTAATTAAATATCAAAAGTTCTATAATTTTAATGATAAAAAATCTGTAGTGTTTCTATTTCATAAAAAGTAAGATATATTTGTAAACATTAGAATACTTATTGCTTCACATAACTATTCTAGTTTTATTAATGTGATGCTTTCAGTGAATTAAGTTTATCTTATATATTTTTCTCACTACTTCAACAACAATATTAATTTAATTTAAGATAAATGATACTTCTTCTCTAAAGTTTTGAGCTTAATTATTTACTTACAATATATTTTTCACGACCATTAATTTTGTGTTGCGTACTTTTATCTAAAAATTATTGTGACTACCTTCAACGATCTATGACCAGAAATTATGCTTATATCTTACTACTTATATCTTACTTATACTATCGAATCATTCGGTAGCTCACCATTGGATAGGAGAGGAACGCTGCTGTAGTCCTTCAAATGTTCGTCACTCTTTTTGATACCATTGTCGAAGGATGTAGCAGTCGGTATTTTAGCTATCCAATTGTTATTCCCTGTTTTATTTTTGTAATTACCCAAGGATTTGGTCTGACAATCTTTCAGTTTCACTTTAGGTTGCCCACTCTGACACACCTTATGGTTCAGGGAGTTCACGTTTAGGGGTATGGAATTTGAAATACTTAGCTTATCCTGTTTGTCGTCTATACCGTTGGTGACTATCTCAGTGGGATCGGAATGTTGCCTCTGTAGTTTTATCACCTGTAATTTTGGCTGTGCTTCTTTGATAAGTTTGTTCACGTCAGGTTTTTGGACGAAAACTCCCGAACCGCGTCTGCTAGACGATCTCGAGCCGTCCAATCGTTGTTTGAACGGTGTCAGATGGGATAGTGATCCACTTTGTATGGACTGGGATTGCAATTTTGCTAATGGCGGCTTCCGAATTTCCTTTTGTGCGTTCGGATCCACGATCTCCCCCAATAACCAATATGTGACTAGAGTTCCTTTTCCCTGTAACAATACAGATAATGAAATCATTGTGTTGAGTAAAACAGTTTGTGTTTTCCTCCCAAATTATCCATGTGATAATAGACGTTATTTTTTATATTTTCTGTTTCAAACAAAGCCTTACCTTCATAGCGACTTCGCCTCGGCATTCTAAATGGAAGGTCCCAAACGTGTCTAAAAGGGCTTTTGTTGTCGGTGATACGTGGATCTTCAGGGCTTCTCCGTTGGACTCCATCCTTGAAGCTGTGTTCACCGTGTCACCAAAAAGACAGTATCGAGGCATCTTCAGTCCAACCACACCAGCTACGCATGGACCTGAGAAAGAAATAAAACTTATGTACTAAAATGAAAGTTTATGTAAACTTTAACAATAATTATTGACAACTATTAAATTTAAATCCATATACTTAATATTATAAATGCATAGGTGTGTTTGTCTGTGTTTCTGTCTGTCTGTCTGTTACCTCTTTACGCCCAAAACGCAGAACCGATATTGCTAAAATTTGGTATGGAGATACTTTAAGTGCCAGAAAAGGACATAGGATACTTCTATCCCGGAAAAACACATCATCAGAATCATGTAGTAAAACATATTTCATAATTTTAGCTCCTTTGTGGTGAGGATCCCGACGCATCATCTACCGACCTTCGAAAAGGAGGAGTTCTGGCCGATTGGAGTCGTCTTCAGGAGGTTCCGAGGACGACATCCGAACACGTCGCGCCCCACGTCGCAGACAATACGTGTTTAGTGCTTAGTGTTAGTTTTAGTATAAATGTTATGTATGTTAGTCTATAAGGTATATATAATATGGACCAAGATGCCTGATTTAAATAAATAAATAAAATGAAAGTTCTGTTTTATTTCAACTTTAAATTACAGCATACCAACATTCAACTAAGCTTTTTTCTTTTGTTATCTTTCGCTGTCAATCTCATTCTTTCATTACATAAACTTTGTCTCTTAGTGCCGAAACTGGATAAAAACTGATCCATACATTTGCATCACAAATCTTATCATCACAATCTCGAGTACGTAAATCCTGCTTTATTGGGAAAATGGGGATAATCCCCTGATATAGGATACCCCGCTTTTAGCTGCCGTGTTATAAGGTACTACGTGACTACAGTATAACAATGTTAGTATGGACTAAGGGCCGGGACACATAAACACCATACGACGTCGTGTCGTACCACGATGCGGCGTCGTTTCACGATGCGACGTCGCGTCATGGGAATCTACGACGAGCATCGTAAAAAACTACGTCGCGACATCGTAACGTGCTATGATACACGGCACGACGTCGCGTCGTAGAAACTTTCGATGCGTCATCTTTGAATTTTGAATAACAACTGTGGTATTGACACAGGAACGAGTGTGAGTTTCTACGACGCGACGTCGCGCCGTGTATTGTGACACGTTTATTACGATGTAGCGAGGTAGTTTTTTACGATGCCCATCGAAGATTCTCACGACGCGACGTCGCATCGTAAAACGATGCCGCATCGTGGTATGACACGACGTAGTATGGTGTTTATGTGTTCCGGCCCTAAGTTACTTGCTAAAATATATACAGTCAGCAAAATATTCGAACTTCGTTTTGTAATACGACAAATTCCTAACTAAAGCTTAACTAACTTAACGAATAAAACGTTAAGTTAGATAAGCTTTATACAAGTTGTAATCAATAAAAACTTTACATTATTATAATATTAATTTAATAACGAAATAATTTTTGTACCATCGAGGAAATTGATTCCTAGGCAGATAACAGACCAACGTCATTTGGTCGGATCATGTCGATTTAATGTTAATTGTGCTCTTTTGGCTGGGTTTGACGTAACGCGACCAATCTACGTAGGTCCCCCATCTGCCTAGGAATCAACTTCTCTGACAGAACTTTATTTTACTATCGCATTTAAGCTTCCAAATTAAAGCAAATTGCTATCATAGTACGTAAATTTGTAAGCTTATTTTCAATGAACTAATAACTTAATTTTTTTCTTTTTATTCTTATTATTAACTTTAATTTTTATCTTCTGTGAAAAAGTTTCAAGTTACACTATCTTTAAGCTTAGAAAAGGTTCTACGAGCATAGTCGCATTTTTTGTTTGGTTAGAACATAAGCTTGTCTTGGGTGTTTGGGATATTCCTCAAAAATATAATTCTCGTTTCGCACGAACAATACAAAAAATATGATAAAATAATTAGATATTCTCTCAGATGTTGAATATAAAATTACATTTTCGTCGACGTGTAATACGGCTTTGTTTAACAAAATTGCCCGCATTTTTCACCAGGAAAATTATTCCTTTCGCGTTCCAGATATAACATTTATTTAGACTTATTCATTTACCTATGTCGGTAATAAACATTCATGATTGTATAGGTGAAGCCGATAGATTTGGTTGGAAATCGACCTGACCATACTCGCTCACTCACTTCGTGTGTATGGACGAGTCTACTTAGGTCGGTCTGAGATTAGTCTGGCATTAAGAGCCCTCTACCTTAATAGCCGCATTTTAGTATATTATTCAATAAGGTAAAAAAAATGTTTTGTCCATACTAATATTAAAAATGCAAAAGTGTGTCTGTCTGTCTGTCAGTCTGTCTGCTACCTCTTCACGCCCAAACCGGTTAACCAATTTTGATGAAAGGTAATGGAGATAATTTGAGTCCTAGAAAGGGACATAGGATAGTTTTTATCCCGAAAAAATGCACGGTTTCCTCGCGATAAACGAGTTTTGATGTAACGGAGTTACAGGCGTCATCTAATCTAATATATAAAATTCTCGTGTCACAATGTTAGATAGCTCCTCCGAAACGGCTTTACTGATTTAAACCAAATTTTATATGCATATTCAGTGGGTCTGAGAATCGGCTACTGGGTACTTATTATATTGATAAGTGCATTTGTTGAATAAATAATAGTAAACTATTACAACTCGAGACTGACGGCGACCATTGTTTGTGCGACGGGATAGCGATGGACGTTGCTATGGTGACATACTTAGTAAGTCACTTCAATAAAATAATACGGGCGAAATACTTTATATGGCAAAGAAACGTTTGCCGGGATAGCTAGCCATTTTATATGAAACAAATCACACATTAAATTCCAATAAATTATGGTTTCTAAAAACCAACTCACAGATTCAATAATAACTATTTCACCAGTAACCTTCGTACGGTCTAAAACCCAACTTTAATCTCAAAGGATTTGAATTGCTAATTCCTTTAGTTTGAAACTTTTAAAATTCCAAAATCCGCGTACAAAGGTATCGTGACTAGTTTAAATTAAAATTTGAGAGTTGTAGCACTTTGATATTTTAGACGAAAATACTTTAAGCTTAGTAGTTGGGCCTCTAATTAGAAGACGTTATCGATTTTATTGTAACAAGTTATCATATTAAAATAGTCAGCCCCGGATTAATAAACCGGCTGTTATAAAATAATAATAATAATAATAAAACATTTATTTAACAAACATTCACACCACACTACACTTAAATACATATTAAACAGATACAAAGTGCAAAAAAAATATAAACAAGATTAAAATAGTCAGCCCCGGATTTAAAAACAGGCTGTTATATAACGGTGAAGGCTGAATTTCGTCGGTCATTTTTTAATTTTAACGACTGTGGGCAGTTGTGGGTAATGTTGGAAAACACTTTAGTCCAATCACAAACTATATTCGAAAAGTTAATATTATAATAAGCAATCACTATTAAATCACAGTATCTATATCACTCAATCTATTTAGAACGCAGGATGGTTTAGTAGCAACCGTCCGCACGCGCCGCTCCCGAGAATTGAAGTGAGTCCTCTCCGCCGCTGGCATTAAATAGTGGCGCGCGCGGTGCACTAACTAATGGCGCTGGCGTTCTGAATACAACTTGATTTCCGACATATATAATAATAATAATAATAAAACATTTATTCAACAAACATTCACACCACACTACACTTAAACTACACATATTAAACAGATACAAAGTGCAAAAAAAAATATAAACAAGATAAAGTAAGTAACAAAAAAAATAATAAGTAATAACAATAAGAACAAAAAAAAACTTTGAAATAGACGAGGTACCCTGATGTAAGGCAGTGCGATGGCCGATGCGAATACATCGTTGAAAAGGATTCCACTCAGGCTGTGATCACGGTATAGGATACCAGCCCCCGTAGACAAGTGGCAAAGCGCTAACGCTAACGCTAGCGCAACAAAATTTATGCGATTTGACATAAGTCATCGCTTCGCTAGCGAATACTTATGTCAAATCCATACATTTTGTAGCGCTAGCGTTAGCATTAGCGTTTGCGTTAGCGTTTTGCCACTAATTGTCTACGGGGGCTGTACGGCCTAGGGACGGCAGCGTCCATAGAGGCCCTACAGATTACGTACATAGGGCGGCGGAAATAAAGTGCCCTACACTCATAAAAAGAATTGATTCGACACTGAAAATAGTAAATATATACATTAATACTTTTAATGTAAAATATTATGTACGTGACGCCCGTTATTCCTTTGCGCCGAAATACATTTATCGAGCGGGAACCGTGCATTTTTCCTTGATAAACACTATCCTATGTTCTTTCTCGGGACTCAAAGATTCTTCATAACAAATTTCATGAACATCAGTGACACGGGAGAGCCATGATTCGGCACGAATGGGCCGGCTCGACCGGAGAAATACCACGTTCTCACAGAAAACCGGCGTAAAAACACAGCTCAATTCGCCGAGTGAGTGAGTTTACCGGAGGTCCAAGTCCCTACTCTATTCCCTTCCCTACCCTCCCCTATTCCCTTCCCTTCCCATCCCTACCCTCCCCTATTACCCTATTCCCTCTTAAAAGGCTGGCAACGCACCTGCATCTCTTCTGATGCTGCGAGTGTCCATGGGCGGCGGAAGTTGCTTTCCATCAGGTGACCCGTTTGCTCGTTTGCCCCCTTATAAAAAAAAAAGTGCAACCGTTTGGACGTGAATAGGTGACAGTCAGACAGAGAGACTGACTTTCGCATTTATAATATTCAAAGCGTCAAGATAAAATATTTTACATCGGATAACATTGTCTTTTTAAATTCAGCCCCATTGGCGGTCTTCCAGGTTAAACATCTTATTGGCGATATTCCAGTTGTTTCGGTATGACAAATGATATCGGTTTGGAAAACAATATCGTATTTAGATATCATATCGCTAGTTACTAATACGAACAAAAAAAAAACAAATAAGGTTTCCAGCCAAACTGTTTACTAGTAATTATTGATTTGATGTTAATTTTATTCTTTTTTATTTTTAAGAGAAAAATGTCTGCAAAATATAATAACGGGTGAATTTAAACCACAGGCGCATCTAGTATTAATACCTCCATCGTGGGTATCACAAACACAATAGATTTTCAATTGTTATGCGGCAGCCGGGTTCCGCTTGGGAATTGATGGGTTAAAAAATGAGTAGGTATATTTTGAAACTACTTCGCTTCCAAATTGTCTACGTATTTTGTATTGAATAGTTTTTTACTCACCGGAATGGAGTCCAATTCTCAGCTTCAGCTGGTCGCACGGCCGGTGCCTGATCCGGAAGCGCCGGACGGCGTCAAGCAGGGCTAACGCCATCCGCGCAACTTCGCACGCGTGCCTCGTCCCGTTCCGTTCCGGTAAGCCGGACACCACCATGTACGCATCGCCTATCGTCTCCACCTGAAATGTGTTGAATTTTAGAATTGCCTGGATTTTATAGAAAAGTATTAATATTAACATGTCCGAGTAATCGACGGTGTCGTACAACAAATTCGGTCCAACATTTTTGCAATATTATATTGAAAGTTACCTAACAACGTAACTAATTAAAATAGTACAAAACTTTGTAGATTATGTAATAATATTAACGTCTTATTCAGTTTAATAAGCCTTTTAGTAAGTTCTGCTAACATTTTAAGGTATTCAACTTGTAAAGTTTACTTTGCTACGAGTTCGTAGCAGCTTCGTAGCGGTGCTACGGCGTAGCAGATGTCGTAGCGTTTAATCGCGTGCTACGTACTCGATACTACAAGTACTAACAGAGAAGTTAATTCCTATGCAAATCGGGGACCTAAGTAGTATGGTTGCGTTACGTCAAATCCAGCTGACAGATCACAACTAACATTGAATTGACATATTCGACCAAATAACGTTGGTCAGTCAATTGCATAGGAATCAACTTACTCGATGGTACATACCATAATGTATTTTAGTACTCTAACGGCTGCAGGTGTGTCTAGGAACATTTAATTATTCCTTAACTTTACTTTAATTAAGGCTTTGACATAAAATCCATAAATTTTTTGACAAACTCTTCCATAAATAAAGTTGTTATCATGGGATCGCAATACATGCCCAATATTTCAATACCTTCATAGATTTTCTTTTTGCGTATTTTGAATGAATAAGCAATTTGAATTGTAGCCATAATTGCGTTTCCTTTTCTTTTCTTTTTTCATTACGCATCCGGGTCAGGAATACATTATCGGGGTTGTAACGCGACGCCATGAAAATTTAGCACCCACTGAATTTTATGTTCTAAATCGTTATTGATTCTGAAGATAATGGAACTTTGGATTTTATTTCTATTTAATCTACGTCTTTAGAATAATTATACCCTTTAATTGAAAAAAAAGACATAGATAAATATGAGTGGCAATGGAAAAAAAATTACATTTATGCAATTATTATTAAAAAAGAGATATTAAGAATTAATACTTGCATGAATTTGATTTTAAACCATAATTATTAGTTTTGCTCTATTTAAAATACAAGATGTTAGTGTAAACACCGTTATCCTTGAAACCATCAAATGAACCCGTCAAAATCATAAAAACTCATAAGTATAATAAGCTCATAAGTCAAAATCATAGAACTCATAAAATCCGTCTTCATATCCATACAAATTGCCGATCCGGGCATCCGTATGGGCACGAAGACGGCATTCTTTTGAGTTCCCAGCATTGTTGTAGTGTATTGATAAATATTAAATAAAGATGGCCGCACTACCAATCATAGTGGGGGCTTGGAGAATATGGCCGCCAGACGTGAGAGCTGTCGTCCACTTCTTTACCAGCCACCACCGAGAGTAAAGCGTTCAGTGATATAGTACTCTGTGTTTAATTTATTCCTCCAACGACAATGTACAAATTGTACAGTTCTCATAGAAAAAGTTGTTCATTTTGACGAGCTCATTTGATGGTTTCAAGGATAACGGTGTTTACTCTAACACACTATAATAATATACTATCAAATTACATACGTAAGAACTAAGAATTAATTATTCAGAATGAAAATCGTTAAGCTTTTTCGGATTTAACATTTTCCTTGTACTATCAATATCTGTATAAATGAAAGAATATTACTATTTTATTGAATACTCGCGAACATAGGCTATTGTAATTCTACAACTTAATTGAAATTATACTCCCACATCCTGACAATATTGACTACAGGAATCAGGATTTTATTCAAATCTTTGTACTCGTTTATCGTTTTAAATATGGAGTATTAAAAAATCGACAATTTGTAATTTTGTTGCATTAATGACGTCACAGTTGTTTAGAGCGTTCTCACAGTAGCGGTTGGTAGCTTTAGTTTAATAATAAATTAACTAGTTAGTTAATAAAGAAAAGTTTAGAACAGAGCATCACGTGGCGGATATGCATCGTTTTCATCTTGTACGAGTATTTGCAGCGAATTTACAAAGCATGGAACGCTGCTGTCCGCGAGTATTCGCTGCGTGTCCGTCCCGCCTTGAAGCCGCTCACCAACTATTTCTATGATAAGGGTGTTTTTTCTGTTATACGTATCATCGTCCGCAGGCGGATCTGGTCCAAATGAAAGTTACTCGCATCCTATAACTTCATAGATGTTTTTCTGGTCACGCGGGCAACACGCGCGTAGTTAGGAACATTGTCACCCGTATCTGGATATCAGCGCGCAGGTGACAAGCAGTATGACCGGAAAAGCGCCCTAAGGCCCTTGGAGCTCACCTTGTACACGTCGTAGTTCTCGACGATGCTGTCGAAGCAGGTGTATAGGTCGTTGAGCAGGTCGACCACCTGCATGGGCGTGGAGGAGGCGGACAGCGCCGTAAAGCCCACGATGTCGCTGAAGTAGATGGTCACCTGCTCGAACGTCTCCGCTACCACGGACTGACCGTGAATCAGCTGAGAGGCCACTGACCTACAAAAGAGGTTACGATTATGGAACAGCTTATGTATAGGGTGTTTTGAATTTAGCGTGATGTTTTTTCAGCCCATTTTTATTTCTTGATATGGCTATTTATCGTAATTTATAAAGAATAAATATAATTATTAATATTATATTATATTTAGTGCATGTTATAATCTTAACAGGAGTTTTCGTTGTAAATTTCGGTTTCAATATAAATTATGACCGATGAAAGTAAAAAAAGTTACCCAAGTTCTGATCTGATCTGATCTGATCCTGACATAATTTAATGAGTTTCTAAAGTTGTTAAATCGTTTTTTTTGCTTTCCAACTTTCCCGAAATCTAAGCAGTTATTGACAATCACATCCCATTTATAATATGTTGTCAATTCATATTTCGTAAAATATAACTTAGGTAGAGCTTGTCTAACATAAAATGACGTGCACCTCCTGGTATTTACTGTACGTCTATATTTTACAAGATCTAGTAAATTAATAGAGCACGTCAATTTATGTTAAACAAGCTTGAAAAACATTTATTATCACGAAACATAAACGAAAGAAAAAGATATTTTAAAACACTATAAAAACTTAAACGCAAAAAAAAGGTTTTCTGTCAATCTTTACTTAGGTAACAGTTGGTACAGCAGTTCCTCGCATTTTTTCTTCTCCTCCAGATAGTCCTGCGTCCTCTCGCTCACGAGGGACTCCAAGTTGTTCGCGTACTGCTCCATTCGGGATAGCAAGTTGTCCAATATGTTGCCGCTCTCCTGGGCCCTACAAATAAGGCATAATTTAGTAGAAGTTTCGTACGAGATTGGAATGGGAATGCGTTATCAAAATTGATATTGATTGGGAAATAAAACATACTGTATTATAATATAACTATTATAGTTTTACTAGCTGTCCCGGCAATTGTTTAGCCATATAAAGTATTCCGCCCATATTATTATTTTATTGATGTGACTAAATAAGTATGGCACCATGGCAACGTCCATCGCTATCCCGTCGCACAAACAATGGTCGCCGTCAGTCTCGAGTTGTAATCATTTACTATTATTTATTCAACAAATGCACTTATCAATATAAAAAGTACCCAGTAGCAGATTTTCAGACCTAATGAATATGCATATAAAATTTGGTGAAAATCAGTAAAACCGTTTCGGAGGAGTACCGTGGTAACTAACATTGTGACAGGAGAATTTTATATATAAGCCCCCTTACTAATAAACGTTGTATAAGCTTTGAATGGTTATACAGTGTTTTGTTCCTGTCACACAAGTGATATTTTTAATTAGATTGAAGAAGACAAAACACTGTTTAACTATTCAAAGCTTATACAGCGTTTATTACTAAGGGGGAAGATGTATGACGATATGCTACCCAAAACTTTTTGTTGTGCAGCTTTCTGTGGCGTGGGTACCGTACATATTCTATCCGTGATAAAAAGTAACTTGTGTCTTTTGCTGAGACTCAAATATCCTCAAGGCTCAAACCAAATTTATTAAAAATTAGTACAGCATTTATAACGTGAAGAAACGATATACATAGTTTACACTTTCACATCTTTTAATAAAGAATGGCAAAATATGGATGGATCAGCTTAAAATTTGGATCATATCATTACTGTAATAAATATTAAATTTATTTAAATGTACTTCACTTAACATTATTGAAATAATTAATACCTTTGTGGTTATTCCGTTAATGCTATTTTTGGTTACGATTATTGTGCCATATTTACGATATTTACGATTATTGTACATATTTTATATGTGGGAGAGCCATACTTCTGCACGAATGGGCCGGCTCGACCGGAGAAATACCACGTTCTCACAGAAAACCGGCGAGAAACAGCGCTTGCGCTGTGTTTCGCCGAGTGAGTGAGTTTACCGGAGGCCCAATCCCATACCCTATTCCCTTCCCAACCCTCCCCTATTCCCTTCCCTTCCCTACCTTCCCCTATTACCCTATTTCCTTTTAAGAGGCCGGCAACGCACTTGCAGCTCTTCTGATGCTGCGAGTGTCCATGGGCGACGGAAGTTGCTTTCCATCAGGTGACCCGTTTGCTCATTTGCCCCCTTATTTCATAAAAAAATGTGGTAAATTAACATTCAACTCATTAATTAAAACCAAAACAGTCAGTAATGAAATAAATGAAAGACTACACTTTTCAGTCAATTAAAATATTTTTTATTTTTCACATTTTATCAGCTTTTATTAATTCTCGAAACTGCTCATAAAGGTAAATGAAGATAAATGTAAATGAAAGTAAATAAAAATATGCTTTAACTTCATTGTTTATTTATTTTCAACATACATGCTAAGTTAATATTTGTATACATTTAAAATTCATTTTTTACGTTTTATGTTTTAGTATTTTCGAGTCCTCGTAACTAATTTCACCAGACGTGTTCGGACGAGATACGCTCAAAGCCTTCATATTAATGTGAAAAACCTTATTTCGTATTAATTAATAACGTACGTATGCTGCCAGTTCATTAACGTGACTTTTAAATATGAATTTCTTTGCTTCAAATTTGTAGCAGAGCACGTAGCGTTTTTGGAATTCAGTGTTATTTTCCAGTTTATCTGTACTCGTTCTATGACCAGTTTTGTACTACATTCTGAAGTGTACTATCAGAGAAGGATTAGACCAGATATTTTGCATATGAATAAATTTTTATACGTGGGAATTTAATTTTTATTTTTATTTTTATATAGCCATGCTCGACCGGATAAATACCACGTTCTCACAGAAAACCGGCGTGAAACAGCGCTTGCGCTGTGTTTCGCCGAGTGAGTGAGTTTACCGGAGGCCCAATCCCCTAACCCCTACCCTATTCCCTTCCCTACCCTCAACTATTCCCTTCCCTTCCCTACCCTCCTCTATTAACCTATTCCCTCTTAAAAGGCCGGCAACGCACTTGCAGCTCTTCTGATGCTGCGAGTGTCCATGGGCGACGGAAGTTGCTTTCCATCAGGTGACCCGTTTGCTCGTTTGCCCCCTTATTTCATAAAAAAAAAAAAATATTCGTAAGGTACATGGATGACGACTTGCAAATTACAATCATGTACTACATAAATCATAATATTCGAATACCGCGCGAGTATGTGGTGTACCGCTTACCTCTGAATCCATTATGAATGGGCGGCTATAATCGCACCAATTTGAAAACCTTTTACGTATTACCCACATAACAAAAAAAAAACTCAACTTTTTACATCAACTGTTTCCTTTTTCAATATTTTTTAAAACACATTTTGATCGTTTGGTCTAAGTTCTTCTATCACTAGTACACAAAATATCTTGGCTAGCAACAACGTAACATTTAAACATCGAAAGTTGTAGAACTTCAATTAATCTAAAACGTGTCTAAACGTGTTTATCAAAAGACTTACGTACCAAAGTAACTGAAACTCAGCGTGTTCTTATCGCAGTAAATTACACCGTAACCCCCAAACTCGAGCGGCAAGACGAGCAAGTTCCGTTGTTACCGAATTAAGGATTACACGGGTGCGTGAGATAACAGGCGCACAAACGTGTTAAATTCAATTAATTTATGCGTACCTTTTGTATATTACCTATTAATATGTGTTAAAACACAAGAAATTTAGTTTCTTTTATGAAATAAGGGGGCAAACGAGCAAACGGGTCACCTGATGGAAAGCAACTTCCGTCGCCCATGGAAGTTGCCCATGGACACTCGCAGCATCAGAAGAGCTGTAGGTGCGTTGCTGGCCTTTTAAGAGGGAATATGGTAAAGGGAAGGGAAGGGAATAGGGTAGGGGATTGGGCCTCCGGTAATCTCACTCACTCGGCGAAACACAGTGCAAGCGCTTTCACGCCGGTATTCTGTGAGAACGTGGTATTTCGCCGGTCGAGCCGGCCCTTTCGTGCCGAAGCATGGCTCTCCCACGTAAATGTTTCTTTTCCGAACCCTCTACGCGTGCATGGATCGATAAAATGTCTTTAGCATGCACAATCAACGTCCAATTATGAGTAAGGGTGAAGCCAAACGAGCGTAATTTTGTGACTCGTGAGTCGCAGAATTTCGGTCGCTTAAATATCTTTTCATACAAATCATGACTCACAAAATTACGCACGTTTGAAAATCAAAAATAACTTTTGTATGAAACTGAATGCAGCAGAATTTCTGCCAGCCGAAATTCTGCGACTCACAACTCACAAATTACGCTCGTTCGGCTTCTCCCTTAAGGTAACCTTTACTCATAATGCTTGAACACACGTGCTCGTAAGCAGCAATACTGTTCGGTTGAAGCACGCTTTCGTGCTTGAAATAAGCATGTGTAACTGTTTACACACGCTTATTTCAAGCACGAAATTATGCTTCAACCGAACAGTTGCTGCTTACGAGCAAGTGTGTCCAAGCATTGCTCAAAATAAGCATGCTTAAACCACACCCCTGCCATCCGCGCCGCAGGTAGCATACTCAAAAATTGCACGCCTGGCGATTTTTGAGCATGCTCGAAATAAGAATGCTTATTTTGAGGAGTATGATACACGGGCTCGAAAAGAGCAGCTGCTCGGTTGAAGCATGCTTTTGTGCTTGAAATAAGCATGTGTACCATTAATATGATTGCATACAACATATTAATATTACGCTTAATATTTTTTGCTATGCGACAAAAAACATCGGCATTATAAAATCACGTAAAAATGTGAACACTTCACATTTTTTTCGCGTTACTCGTTGGTTAGTGCGGCCCTCATCTCGTATTTAATCCCTGTATGACCCTACTTACTTGTTAAGCCTCCGTATCGCGCCCTTCAGATACGCGAAGTCCGGTCTCTCCCCCGGCTCGTCGGCCCAGCAGCGCCGCATGAGATCAGTCGCGTCGTCCGCCTCGCACGACCTGTTCTGCACCGTGTTGGGCCGCAGACCCGCGCTGATCACCGCCGTGATTATTTCTGCACGCGAGCATTTGAGGGTTAAAGGGGCTATCAGACAAACAAGCTTTATGACAAGAGAAAATAAAAATATGAACCGGACTATACCGGACGACAATTTTTAGGTTTCGGTGATGGTATTTACAGATTGTTAAGTATTTACAATTGGTATTATGTGATACATGAATAGTATGTGCGTAAGATGATGATGGAATTTTGTTGTTGATATGCTCACAGCGTATAATTAATAAGCGTGCGCTTACTCCTGACATAATTTAGTATAACACTTTACCTAAATAATAATAGTATTAGGTTAATTGTAGTCCATAGATTTACCTGCACTAAAATATATTCAAACTCAGGCAAAACCATCATGAAACTATAACAAGTATTTCTAAACAAAACTCTAACGATACACTATGATGGTGAGTTTAAGAAAGTTACATAAAATAGTAACCTTTTATATTCTTCCATTCATTGTTTGCTGTTTGAAAAATATTAACAATGAGCATTTAAATTAAAAACATTTATAAGATCGTGACAAATAGTACTAACACTCAACTATTCTTAAGTATCATACGTTTCTTGGTTTAATTCAATACGGTACTGCCCAAAATACTTTGCGAAGCTTAATACGCCTTGTAGCTGCAATTATGGTAGGTTTATTATGTAGGTACCTTCTCGAAAACTACCATAAAAAGTCAAGCAAACTTTAACATCATTTAGAAGTCAGATAAACAAAGCAAGAATATAGAGCCAGTAAGGGCTTTCGCTGATGCAAAAGCTCCGGAGTATGCATCACGACTGCTGGGCAAAAACATCGACAGAGTAGGTACCAGAAGATGGAAGACGCAACCGTGGCTGGCCTAAAAAAAATAAGGTGCGATGAGCTAGTGGCGCAGGAGCGACACAATTGGAAGACCCTGGCTTTTGCCAAGCAGTGGGATAGCATAGGCTAACAAAAAAAAGTTAAATGTGTTACCAATAGGCGACATATCGACTCCCGCGCCGAGCCAGAACACGCCTTGTCTGTTAACGATCTCGTGCATGATGATCGCGAATGAGTACACGTCGCCCTTCTGTGTCCCCTCCGGCGGGGGCTCCGTCATACGCAGGAGTTCCGGCGCCGTCCACAGCTGACCTGTGACAGTGCAAGGTTGATAAGGTAGCATTCAGGTAATACATAACGTGAACACAAGGGGGGGAAGAAACTGCAACGTGACGTGAGCAAAAAATTGTACTTCTTAATAAGGTTTTTAAAATATTTAAAGCTATTGGATAGCTTTCGGGCTTTGAGCGCGGCGACCGAATACAGAAATTTCGAAACGAAAATAAACCTAACATCAACAATCCACTAGCAATAATCGCGCGATCGATTGCTGGTTCTTCTTCTTCTTCTTTTTTATGTCAAAAACAATGGTGTCATGTAAGCGATCGATTGCAATCGTATTGTTTTGGCTCTTACGTGATACGAAATTGCGATTTTGGAGCAATTATCGCGCAATAATTGCTATCGCATTGCTCTCGCATATCTCGCATACGTGATCAGCTGCGGAACAGCGGTGCATTGTTGAACATCGTTTCAGTTTAGCAGACTTCGGCTCGGTGTTTGTGTTTTTTGAGAAAATGACTCATGTTTTACTATATTATTATACATTTGGTTATTATTTCAAGATAAAGTCAACTAGAACGACAATATTTTTTGCTTTGTTGATTAATTTTTTAATTAGAAGTACCTATAGAGTGTATTGCAACCTCAAACAACACATAAAACATTACTATTTGTCGCATAATATATTTTTCACTCAAGTACGTAGGTGGTTAAAGGTTTGAGCGATAAAGCCTCCAATATATTTTTATTATTAAAGAACAGAGACAAAGGGTAAATACATTAAAAAAAAAGAATTACTCCGCAAAATGTTTTTCTCTCCGAATTCTTCGATTCATTTTTGTGTTACATTATGTAAGTAGCAAAATTTTTATGTTTTCAATAAAACGGTGTAGTAATAGAAAATATTTTGGAGACACAAGCTAGTAAAAATTATATTGTTACAGTATTTAAAGTCAACTTTTTATTAGTGTTTTTACCACTTTTATGTAATACTTTTACATACACTTTTAATACTTTTACGGTAAAACATTAACATAACATTGTAGAATACATTATTTGTCACTAGATGACGCCCGCAACTCCGTTGCGCCAAAATAAGTTTATCGCGCGGGAACCGTACATTTTTCCGGAATAAAAAGTATCCTATGTCCTTTCTCGGGACTCAAAGTATCTCCATACCAAATTTAAGCAAAATCGGTTCAGCGGTTTTGGCGTGAAGAGGTAAGAGACAGACAGACAGACAGACACACTTTCGCATTTATAATACTAGTAAGTATGGATATATAAAAAATTGGAGTAAAAATATTTAAGATGACAACATTTAAAAGTACTCACGCGTCCAATAACTATGTGCCCGCGAGTCCTTCTCAGAAGTTCTTAAGGCGTTGAGTCCAAAGTCCGTGATCTTGAGTACAAATCTTGAGTCCACGACGCAGTTGCTGGACTTGAGAGCTCCGTGAGATCTTATGTCACTGCTGTGGAGGTAGTGCATGCCCTGTTGAAATCATAAAAGATTTATATAAATTTTGCTTACGAAAGAATCTGAAAATCAGCGGGGAGGAACAGCCCCCGTAGACAAGTGGCAAAACCCTAACGTAGCGCTACAAAATGTATGGATTTGAAATTAGTATTCGATAGGGAAGCGATGACTTATGTCAAATCGCATACATTTTGTAGCGCTAGCTCTAGCAATAGCGCTTTGCTACTTGTCTACAGGCCCTGGATTGTTTCTTTTAATAATGCTTAAAATCTCTGATTGTAATAAAACTAACAATAACACTGTATATTTATTGTAAATTGTCTTAAATAATTGTATTTAATACAATAAATACACAATCTAAGTTCTAAAGACTTAAGGTTCTAGTAAATCATAAAATGGAATAGCAAATAAAAATCTAAAGGCCAAGGTCAAGTATTGGCTAACAAAGTGTTGCAAGAGGGTTGATTTCAACGTGATTTATAACAAAAACTGTCGAAGGTCGATAGGCCACTCATCAGAAGGGGACTCTTGTTAATGGGTTTCTTTGAAACTTTGTCATAACCGCACCGTCATCGTTCAGTAATAAAAAATAGTCAGAAGAATTTAATCGAAAAGATGAGTGTGTGAAGTGGGCTTCCTCTTATAATTTGAACAAACCTTGTAATTTACCTAAGCTAATATATTACTATCTTTTTTAATTTATACGTGCCGTACGGAAAGCCATGCTTCGGCACGAATGGGCCGGCTCGAGCGGAGAAATACCACGTTCTCACAGAAAACCGGCGTGAAACAGCGCTTGCGCTGTGTTTCGCCGAATGAGTGTTTACCGGAAGCCCAATCCTACCCTATTCCCTTCTCTTCCCATCCCTACCCTCCCCTATTACCCTATTCCCTCTTAAAAGGCCGGCAACGCACCTGCACCTCTTCTGATGCTGCGAGTGTCCATGGGCGACGGAAGTTGCTTTCCATCCCGTGACCCGTTTGCTCGTTTGCCCCATTATTTCATTTAAAAAACTAGCTATGCATAGAACCCCCGTCTTCCATTTATGCAAAAAAACATTAGTTTTCAATCGAAAGTGCCCCTTTCGACCATTTATTTCGAACTTGATCAAGGGCCATAATTTATTTTTGAGTGAGATAGCGTGTCTACGCGCGAGTACATACAGCTTACACTCGAAATTATATTCGTGTCCTGAGAATAGAGTCTGGATCGATCTATGGTACAGTTCTTCAGAAAATAACAAAATAAAGGCGAAGACAAAAATATTTTTGTAAATGAGATTGGCTTGTATTTATTAGCATAGAAATTATCTAATATTGAAATTGCGTGAACCTTTCAAAATTATTTCATTTTTGCGTGAATATTTTTATTTCATGGCTCTAATGAGATTAAAATTGAATTCAAACTAAGCAGGGATTACTTTCATCCCTCGATTTTCATATAATTTCAATATTGAAAGAAGACCGATTCTAATCTCTATTTGAAATCCATTTTAGAGTATCAGCAATTTAGTTTTTAAATTTAAAAAATGTTGATACTATCACCGATATTTATTGAGATCAGTTGAAATGTTTTCTTAAAGTATATCTTACATAAATACATAAATGAGAAAAATGAAACACTCGTTATTAAACATCGAAAATGACCTGTCTGTTTGTAACCTCTTCAAATTTAAATTATGATAGTTTTCATAGTCCAAATCAAAAATGCAATATTGCCAAAAGTGGATGGTTACATTATCTGGTATATTTTTTCAGAATAAAGATTTAAGTATGTTTGTACACATCAACTTTATATTATGTACTATCAGAGAAGTTGATTCCTATGCAAATCGGGGACCTAAGTAGTTTGGTTGGTTACGTCAAACCCAGCTGACAGAATTAACATTGAATTGACATATTCGACCAAATAACGTTGGTCTGTCAATTGCATAGGAATCAACCTCCTCGATGGTACATTATACATACAACTAAAAAGTTTTTTCAAAATTACATCCCCAAAGAGGGATTTTGTTTAAATGAAGCCCCCAAATGATAAACCTTATTAACGTGATAAAAACCTCGGGATAAAACTTGTTAAAAATTATAACAAGCTAAGTCGAACCTTTTAATATAAATACTTATAACAATTAATTAATACTTTTCATACGGATGACATCAAAACCCACTGAAATTGGATAATGGCCAGATTCGATAGTGTGTTTGTCTGTTTGAATACCCTCAGTACTAGGAGAAATTGTCTTTTCAAATATTAATTAGACAAACTTCCAGATTAATAGAAATCTTGTTTGAAAATCTTTTGAATTTAGATAAAGGATCGAAGTTTGAGGCTGTCGAAAAAAGAACTGTATTACGAATTTAAGAGTGGAGAAGAAAATCACTAGATACACTTTTATTGTTAGATAATAATAAAAATTAAGTAGTGTGTTTTAGAAACATTAATGAATATTGAAATAAAACAGAAAAACATTGTCTACTCTTCAAAAAAACGTAATAATGCTAAACGCAAAAAAGTTTGCAACCTCAAGGGCTGTAGAACTACGAAGTAAATTACATAACACAGGTAAGAACCAGTAATATTCGATGCAAATGTTCAGGGAAATGTGAAAAACTCCCCGAACTTGGGCTGTTTGACGAGTGCTTCTGGAAGTATTCGGGCAAAGTTCGCGGAGTTGGAAACAAATACTTTTAGCAGATTACACGGCTTTCACTTTTGTTTTATTTTGTAGTTAACAAAGAAGCCATGTTACATTTTCGTTCTCCTAATTTAATGACTTTTTTGTGTGTTCCTTATTTGAGCTGCAAATTTAGATCACGATGCATGGAATATACCATAAAGGAAAGTGTGGGTTGTGAACCACAATGCATCGTAAAGCCAACGTTGATAGGTGTATCAATGTCTGTTTTACGATGTATTTCCAATTAGTATTCAATTATATTAATTGTTTATTTTTTAGTAAATAAAGATAAGTTTTAAATTAATCTCATTGCATTGATGCTTTAGATTGTAATATAACCTAATAGTTACCCATAGCTTCATCAATTTAATTTAATGGAAAAAAATATAATTAATACACCACCATACATTTTTTCTTTCTGATAATCTACGAGTATATTACAATAATGTTCGCAAACTTACCTTAACAATATCATGCATGAGGCTGACTTTGAACATCCAGTCCAGTTTGATCGTATCATTCTCTAGTATATCTTGGAGAGATCCTTTCGGACAGTACTCGGTCAGTAGACAGCAGTGCGGTGGATCAACGCATGCTCCATAAAATCGTGCTAGATGATCATGTTCTAAGTCCTTCATCTTCTTGAGCTCCAGAAGGAGAGGTCTGGTGAGGTCTATACGTTGTTTGTCCACCTTCTTGATAGCGACTCGGCAGCCTTTGTAGAAGCCACACGGAGCGTAGACTTGACGGTCACCAGCCAACGAGGTACCCTCGTCTGAGTATGCGGTCTGAAAATAAGATCATGTTACTCCTAATTAAATAATGAATAAGAGCTCCTACACGGATTTTGGGCGACCTTTTTGATTGGGGCGATTTCATGCCAGTTAAGGTAGAGTAGATTTATATTGCCCAAGTGTGTAATACTCTTGAAAAGGTGTTCTTTAATCGCGTGTGATTTGAGGTGCAAGAACGGCTCTTTGATTTCTATTACCTACCGTAAGAATCGAATCATCCACTTCCGAGTCAAAACCTAAGCTCGAAACCGATAGACCATGGACGACGTTTTCCAATTTAAAAAATATTAATTAGAGGTGTGTAGTTAGGTATCCAACGACATAACGACATAAAAATGTCTACTGCCAGCCTAGCATACGCCAACGAGATATCTCACTCTACATATTTTCTCGATGTTTGATGGTTCGTCTCTTCATCTCTATTGACCCTAGTATGACAAACATTTTTTCTCGCGTAATCTATCATCGAAATAACACATTTTTATAGAGTTTTGTCGAGATAATGTCGAGATTTTGACATTATGAGACGAGTAGATTTTAATTATCTCGAGAGTGAGATATCTCGTTGGCGTATGCTAGGCAGGCTGGAGTGTTATAAAACTGTTTCAATACTCAGCAAAACTTAACGACAACTGCACAGTAAGTAAGAATGATAATATTCCTTTATAACTTTAGTTAGAGAGTTGGGTCTTGATTAGGGTTCCGTACCTCAAAAGGAAAAAAACGGAACCCTTATAGGATCACTTTGTTGTCCGTCTGTCCGTCTGTCAAGACCCTTAGTTGCTTGTATGGACTTGTTACTTTTATTTATAAATATTAGCAATAAATCATATTACTTTGTCTTTTCTCTATTAATTGATCTAATTTCTTCTATTGTAATGCAAATGTAAAAACTATATAAAACACGCAATGCACAAATGAAAATGATATTAGTGAAGAATAGTTCTTATGTGGTATAAAATTATAAAGGATAAACAAAAAAATGCGGTTAAACGCCAAAGTTAAAAATGAATGATTACAATATAATTATTATGGTAGTTAAATGTATGAAGTACTCACCTTTTTGTATGAAAGATTGTGGGTGGAAAAAGCGAATTAGTTAGTTAATGCAGTTTAAAAACATTGAAGCAATGAGTTTATGATAGTCTGAAAAAAAACTTGTCTATTAACAACAGAGAACATAAAAAAATGTGCAAATGAACATAAGAGTTACTCAGGCGACTTACGCACTACACCGCGACTACAACAGCTACTTTCGTAGTAGATAAAACACAATTATTTAATTAATACTACAAACAATAAATTAAACACAATAATAGGGGTTTGAGTAAATATTAATTTTAATATTTTGTCGCATACGTGCGCGGTGCAGTGAATAGGGCTCCTTACAGACGGACGGCACTGGTCGACGGCAGTTGCTGGATTTTTTTTCATACATTTTTTTAACACGTATTGTCAACGGTTGCCGTCGCCTATCGTCGATGCGTGCCGTCGACATGTGCCGTTCGTCTGTAAGAGCTCTAAGGGTTGATTCAAACCGCAACGCAATGAGGCGAAGCGAGGCGCGGTGCGGCTTAAAATTGTATAGCTATGTCCACACTGTGCACTTTCATCTTCAATTTTCGTCATCAACTTTCATTTTGGCGCATTCAATAGTTGTATGCGTCAAGGAACGCAACGCCAATATTGTCATTTTTGAAGTTTTAGATACGGTCAGAGGGCATGCGTCGCGGGCATGCCTCACGTTCGCTGTTGACTGCGCTATAACGCATGCCTTTGACGAACAGAAAAAGGCACAGTGTGGACAAAGCTTATGGATTTGACAGATTTCAATTGCGCGAGGCGACATGCCAATCTGTAAATTCAGTGTAAATTTAGAAATGCATCTACGCGTCGCCTTGCGGTCTGAATCAACCCTGTCGCGTCTTTTGTGAACAGCCAAAAAGTGCTATAGACGTGTTTGGTGGCCCACAAAGTTTAATACCCACCTGATTTACAAAAGCTGTCATGGATGAAGCAGAAGCATGAAAGTAAAGCTTAGTTTGAAGTAGAAGGGGTTGGTGAGGGGCTAGGTCGGTATAGTACAACGTACTCATTCTGAAAAACAAAATAAAATGTGAATAAACCGGCCAAATACCACTGAAAGAATGTTGCTCTCTTTTTTCTTTTGAAAAAAAAAAGAGAGCAACACAAATGATCCTTTTCTAAACCACCAGTGGTTAAGAAAGGTATCAGTGTTTTTTAAGCGAAAATAATACACAGAAAAGCTTATTTACACAAGAAATAGCACAAAAAGGTAAGCGCCGATAAAGCACTAACTCAGTACAAATGTAAAACAAGATCGCTCCTTGTTACAATTTTAAACCACAAAAAACAAACATTAAAATACTTTATTTAGACAGGTTTAAGCACACATAAACACGATGCATAAAAAACGCTTCTCCGCGTCATGTTTCGCACATTATTGACCGAATGTAGGGGCGTAGTTTGACTTACACATTATACCATAGATATCAGAAACAAACGACATTATACACATTAATGAAAAAGCGGCATAATAATAATAAATTACGAATGTGAGTCTCAACCGATTTTGATGACTATGTATCTACTTTAAGCCCCGAAGAAGGTCATGGAATACTTTTTGCCCCGGAAAAAAATATGGTTCCGCGAAATAAATGAGCGGAAAATGTATAGCTTCCGCTCCATAAACGATTATCTTCACAACGGAATTACAGACACTAGTTGCCTATATCTTCTGGGGTCATTCTAGAACAGCCTTTCCCAAAGTGGGCGATAACGCCCCTTGTGGGCACTAAACGCCTAAAGGGGCCTTGTGGGACCCATGAAAAAATGGGGGCGTTGTATAATGGTAAAAATATGGTTCGAAAACGACAAAAGCATTTTGTATTTATTTATATAAAATTTGCGGCAAAAGGAGTTAATTTAAATAAAGATAAGAAAATAATTTAATAATAATAATAATATCTATGGACGCGTCACACCACGTCAGTCTGGCCCCGTGCTAAGTACCTAAAGGTACTTAGCACCTGTAACACAAGTACCAGACAACGGAAATATATTTAATACTTTTATACTATACATATATTTAAGATTTTTATTATATCATACACATATTTAATACACATCCAGACCCGGGAACATTGAAAAAATTTGTTCCCTCGGCGGGATTCGAACCCGCGACCCCCGGCTTGAGCTACCGACGCGCTCACCACTGAGCTACAGAGGTCGTCCTTTTTTTTCTCAAAGTCAATTTGTTCTCAAAGTGGGCAGTAGACAAAAAAAGTTTGGGAACCCCTGTTCTAGAATATTCTGTACAAATGCAAAAGCCACTCACCCCGGCGCTATACCTTCGTGCGAGCGAGTGCATACTCCCGCGCAGCCGACCGCCCGGTAGCAGCACGTCACTCCAGCTGACGCGCCACGTCATCATCGCTATCTCTGCCTCCAGTTTGTAGTGCCTGGAGAAAGAGAGAGAGAATATTAGTAAAATGGAAAATTAAGGAAATCTTGAGGAATTGTGCTATAAAGGAGTGAGCACACTGAGACGGGCCGGACGGAAATCCGCTGCACCCCGACACAGTGTGCGATACGCGCATCGGCTTCTATACAAATTGTATGGAGGCGGATTTTTGCGATGAGCCCCGGCACGGCCCGTCTCAGTGTGCTCACTCCTTAAATCATCATTAGTACGGGAGTCCTAGAACAAAATTTTTTTTGATTACTATCAAGCTATTTTTTTGTGAGTAGCTTCATTTTGATAAGACAAACAAAGTGATTGAAGAGGAAGGTTTATAAGTGTAATAACATTCATTAAATAGTGGAGAAATACTGTTATTATTGGGGTTTCTAATGTGATGTCGTAAATAATAACATTTTTTTCCGCTTACATTGCAAACGCAGGCTGAACCCTACGAGATTTATCAAAATAATGTACCAAGTATTGTACACATTCAAAAGGTCTACAGAAAACTCCGCGATGGTATATTATGTCTATCTCTTATGGATATCCCACAATAACAGTTTTTTGTCATTTACTTTTGCTAATTTTCGAAGCTATTTTAACCAATACGGCATTGATCCTTATTCAATTAAAAACTTTAAATACATTGTTGATTTAATATAGATGTATATGACCCTTTACAGCATATGATTTAAATGAATATTTTCGAAGATATTACATATTTAAAAATTGCGAGACGTAGCTTTTGCGGCGGTACCGACCAATGCGGGCCACGGGTAGTAATCCATACTAATATTATAAATGCGAAAGTATCTCTGTCTGTTTGTCTGTCTGTCTGTCTTGCTTTCACGCCAAAACTACTGAACCGATTGCAATGAAATTTTGTATACAGTTATTCTAGAGTCTGAGAAAGGACATAGGCTACATTTTGATGTGGGAAAATATCTTATTTCCATGAAAATATCGATGAAAATGAATTCGCATTGCGCGTGGCCAGCGCTCATCCCGGGGGTCCTGGGTTCGAGTCCCGCAGGCGGAACAAAAAGTTTTCAATGTTCCTGGGTCTTGGATGTGTATTAAAATAAAATTTCAAAAATCTTAAACATATTTTATGTATAATATTATAAAAAATCCAGAAATATATCGATGGAATGAACATTTTAGTTCTAATACGATTCAACAGATGGCGTTTTATTTTTTACTTTATTGTAACATAGAACTAATCATACTTATTAGTTAGTATGTTTTTGTTTATAGTTTTTAATACGTTAGAATATTATGTTTAATAATATTATCACTTGGTATAATAATAATCAATCTATCTTATCTTATGTAGAACTCCTACTGCATTTCTAATCCATACTATCCATACTAATATTATAAATGCGAAAGTATCTCTGTCTGTCTGTCTGTCTGTCTGTCTGTCTTGCTTTCACGCCAAAACTACTGAACCGATTGCAATGAAATTTTGTATACAGTTATTCTAGAGTCTGAGAAAGGACATAGGCTACATTTTGATGTGGGAAAATATCTTATTTCCATGAAAATATCGATGAAAATGAATTCGCATTGCGCGTGGCCAGCGCTCATCCCGGGGGTCCTGGGTTCGAGTCCCGCAGGCGGAACAAAAAGTTTTCAATGTTCCTGGGTCTTGGATGTGTATTAAAATAAAATTTCAAAAATCTTAAACATATTTTATGTATAATATTATAAAAAATCCAGAAATATATCGATGGAATGATCATTTTAGTTCTAATACGATTCAACAGATGGCGTTTTATTTTTTACTTTATTGTAACATAGAACTAATCATACTTATTAGTTAGTATGTTTTTGTTTATAGTTTTTAATACGTTAGAATATTATGTTTAATAATATTATCACTTGGTATAATAATAATCAATCTATCTTATCTTATGTAGAACTCCTACTGCATTTCTAATCCATACTATCCATACTAATATTATAAATGCGAAAGTATCTCTGTCTGTCTGTCTGTCTGTCTTGCTTTCACGCCAAAACTACTGAACCGATTGCAATGAAATTTTGTATACAGTTATTCTAGAGTCTGAGAAAGGACATAGGCTACATTTTGATGTGGGAAAATATCTTATTTCCATGAAAATTTCGATGAAAATGAATTCGCATTGCGCGTGGCCAGCGCTCATCCCGGGGGTCCTGGGTTCGAGTCCCGCAGGCGGAACAATTTGGCGTGAAAGCGAGACTGACAGACAGACAGACAGACAGAGATACTTTCGCATTTATAATATTAGTATGGATTATGTGCACACTGCATAGCTGTTTTTGGGTATTTTGATTAATTAAGGGCCGCGCTACACCGGAAGTACTTACCAGGGTTTTAAAAAGTTTTTAAATTTGACACAAATTTTGTTGACACCGCGCGCTATAAACTAAAGTCCACGCGGACGAGGTTCGGGCAACAGCTAGTAATGAATATAAATCAAAACTGCTGAATCGATTTTAGTCATTTTTACAGTGACCATAATATATTTTATACCCGTGCGAAGCCGGGGCGGATCGCTAGTAGAAAATAAATAGAAAATATATTGACAGCGTCGGTGTTCAAAGTTTAAATTACAAAGATGGTAATAAAAACACTAAATACTCTTAAATGGAATAAGAAATATTAAATAATAATAATAATAATAATAATAATAATCATTTATTGCAGGCAATAAACCCATATAAAATATATAAAATTAAATTATTAAATTAAATTAAAAGTTAAAATTAAATAGTACATAAACATTGTGAATTTTAAATAATAATACAAATAAAATAAAATGCTACAAAAATATCGTTTAAAAATAATTCTAAAAGTAATTTCTGGTTTCTGTCGCGATGTACCGATAACCAGTAGGCTGGAAACGAGTTCTCCGTACACCCGGCACACACACCGAGAATTTCGTTCCTAGAACATCGCACGCGGGCCCAGAATTCCGCAACTCGTGCCCTAACAACGGCGAAGTAATCGGGAACTCTGGCGTCGGCAAACATGCCCGAAGCACTGCAGTATCTAGGCAGTCTCATAAGAATGCGGTATGCGTTATTATACTGCACCCTGATGCTACTCCTTACAGATTTAGAGCAGTTGCTCCAAAGCTGACACGTATACAGGCATTGACAGTATGCCCTGAACAGTGTCAGCCTTGCCTCAGCGCTGCAACGTGCAAAACGGCGCGCGAGCATGTTACACCGAACGGCCATCGCCCGTCTCTCACGAACAATGTCTTCATTGTCAGACAGATTCTCGGTCAAAATGTGTCCCAGGTATCGGAAACGCTCGACTCGCTGCACTACTTCTCCATCTAAATAAATCGGCGGGACCCTCTCCGGACCCTTGTCAGCCCTAAACACCATCATCTGCGTCTTAGCAACATTGTATTTGAGGCCATGGCTTCTAGCATAGGTCTCACAAATGCCGAGAAGACGTCTTAAGCCTCTGATTGAGGGGCTCAGAAGCACCATATCGTCAGCATAGCTCAAATTATTAATGCATGTCGTACCTATGTGGCAACCCACACGGGTGCCTCTGAGCTCCTCAATCAGACCATTGACGTACAGGCTAAACAGGTCCGGCGAGGTTAACCCTCCTTGGCGCACCCCACACTCTAATCTAAAATCATTAGAGGTTGCGTCGCCCCATTTTACGAAATTCGTTTGATTTTCGTACCAGTACCTCAACAGATTCACTGTTTGGTCGGGTATACTACATTGTAGGAGCTTTTGCCAAAGTAAGTAAATGTATAAAGCCCAAAACATATTTCACATGTACAAAGACCTTTTGTTTTAAAGCTAAAACATAATATTACACATGTACAAATAAATACCTTTTGTCTTGGTAAAAAAGAAACGAAGAAATATAGAGCATTTATTAAATTGAGTCAGACATAAAAGCTAAAACATCTTAACGACGGCTCTTTGTGTAAGTTGTCAGCGTAGGGCTAACGATATGTCTACAAATTCGACAACATACAGCCAAGTTTACAATAAACTCTCTATTGTAAACTTGTTAAATAAGTCTTCAGTGTAAAGTTACCTTGTTATGCTAAATTAAATTGAGCGAAGGTGTTGAATTGCCGAGTATACTCCTTTACGAACAAACCTAATACGTTATTAATAACGTGTACCTGTTCTGTTGAGAGCGTGCTTAAGACTCATTGTTAAATTATTTAGTTGTTCTATTTATATTACTAATACTACTAAGTTCCATAGAATTTGCAGCTTCTGCCGAGAAATCGAACATACAAATATAGTTTAAAGGCAACATAATAAGCACATTATTTGGTACAGTAAGTACCCTAAATATTATATTAAGTAACATGATTTTGGTTGGTTTGCCGTTGGCCAACCCAATTTCGCATGCTTTAGCTGTCAATTTTCATATTATTTTCCAGTCCACAAAATATATTCATACAATGGATACTTATTATCCCGCAAAAGTATACGAATCACGATACACGAATTTTGGCCATCATTTGGTAATATAGAAAATCTCAAGGGGTAAAACTAGGTTAATGGCATTAAGCCTATTATTGTTTGGGTCCCCACGGAACCGCGCTTTGGTTCTGTAAATATTTGTTCTGCCCGATAGAAATTCAATATCGAAAAACATTGTTTCGGTATTTTCGTTCGCCACTTAGGCCTGCCAATAATTATTGTTGTTATTTGTTAAGGTGACGCCGCGTTAAAGTAAAACACCGTGTTGAATATGTTTTAGATTGCTTGTTTTCTATGAGAGGCCGGCCCGGCCTCTCATAGACAACAAGCAATGGAACAGCAAAAAATGAAAAGGGCGTAAGCGACAAAATGGTTTTTGTCGCGTAATTTAAAAACTATAAATACATTTCATATAAGCTATGGGCAAATTAAAGTGTATGCTTGAACCAACCTACTTTTGGTAGCTTAAATCACTCTCCTCTGTTGGCAAAATAGGAATCCCTTTTTTTACAGAGGTCTTTTTGGTTGATTATTCTGTGTTATAAAAACTGACCAATCGTGTTATGCTATGGGTAATTCAAAGACAAAGACATGATGAATACTGACAATGAACTTTAATTTCTTAGCTTTAGTCATTGCTGAGAAAAATCGATATCGCTACAACCAAATTATCAAGGCGTCGCCTTAAAAAACTACCTTTTGTGGAAATTCTCACTTTGGTGATAAAAACCTTTAAATCACTTTGTCACTAATTTCTAATAACACTAATATTTTGTAATAACACTAACATTTTGTAATAAAATTCAATAAAATATATTGCGTATTTATAAGCTTTTCACGGGTATTAAACAAACAATTCAGAAAATAAGAATTCTTAAACACACACACACAGTTTTTTGAATACGACAATACAGTGATTGAATTTTTCGGTAAAGGTACCTACATAAATAATTTTCAAGTACAAAATCATGTCTATAAGATTTTAGATCATTATTATTTTCAGTTACGTTAACTTTAAACCTGTAACTTAAATTAAGTATAGCCTGAAATAGGATTTGAGTTTCACTAGGCCATTTGTCTGTAAGTTAATTATAAATTCTTGTGAAGGCAATTTCCTGGGCCAATTTTCAAATTAAGCTTTCCATTCCCTTGTTTGCTGGTATTATGTTTTCATTATGTTTTTATTGAGGAAATTGTAAGTAATTTATTTGACGAAATAAATAATATCATATACTTAAATCATTATTATAAAAACGTGGAATAGATTATAAGCACCAATTGCTTATAATCTTTTTCACGTTTTTCTACTATTAAGGCGAGGATAAACCCCAATTTGTTATTCCGTGACTCCCGGTTTACCTAGTTCCAATATAATAACGAAGCGTTAAAAAATATGAGATATAAAGCACAATATTCAAAATACCTTAAACCATAAACATTTTAATAAAACGTAATACTTTGGCTGTAATTAATTTACAAACTTACCTCCGAAAAAACTCTATTTCATCGAAATATAAGTATTAACTAGGATAATTGTACATTTTATTTGAATAAATTGTTAGTAAATCTATATTAAAAATTCTTTAACCGAACAATTTTGTTTCTTAATATTTATTTCCAAATATTTAAAAAAAACATGAAAAATAGAGAAGATCCGCCCGAGAACCTGTAGTTTTATGCTAAGCTAAAATGAATCTTATTGCGATGCGTATACGCTTGGTCTTTGGTTGTGTGCAAGGTTATCGTTTTTGATTGAGATTAATCCCCGCCTTAAGGCGGGGATTAATCTCAATCAAAAACGATAACCTTGCACTTGTGTGCAACCAAAGACCAAGCGTATATGCATCGCAATAAGATTCATTTTAGCTTAGCATAAAACTGTTACTACTCGGGCGGATCTTCTCTATTTTTCATGTTTTTTTTAAATATCTTTGGAAATAAATATTAAGAAACAAAATTGTTCGGTTAAAGAGATTTTAATATAGATTTACTAACAATTTATTCAAATAAAATGTATAATTATCGTAGTTAATACTTATATTTCGATGAAAGAGATTTTTTTCGGAGGTGAGTTTGTAAATTAATTACAGCCATAGTATTACGTTATATTAAAATGTTTATGATTTAAGGTATTTTAAATATTGTGCTTTAAATCTCATATTTTTTAACACTTCGTTATTATATTGGAACTAGGTAAACCGGGAGTCACGGAATAACAAATTGGGGTTTATCCTCGCCTTAAGTTGTTAAATTGTAACTATATAGATGTAAATCGCAACTTGTTACGCCAAAATTCACTCGGATTTCGTACATTTTCAGAAACGAAATCTATTCTATGTCTTACATTACGTATTACGTATTTTTAGGCTGAAAGTTCAGTCAAAAGGAATGATGTGGAATAAATATTAGTTGTTTGAAATAATATTATCTCAAGTTCGATCAGACTGAAACTGAAAATTATATTTTACAAATAACCTATGTGTCGATAACCCATAGCTGTGTACCTGGTTTGACGATGATAACCTTTTCCAGTATAAGCACTGCGTTTACGCAGCAAAATAATAATATATGTTAAGTGACAACCAATTTAGTAAAAAAATGTATAGGGCCATTAATTTTTTTTATTTTTTTTATCTTCTTCTCATATATATCAAATTCTCGTGTCACAATGTTAGGCCGCGTACTCCTCCGAAACGGCTTTACTGATTTTAATCTTTTATATGCATATTCAGTGGGTCTGAGAATCGGCTACTGGGTACCTTTTATATTGATAAGTGCATTTGTTGATTAAATAATAGTAAATTATTACAACTCGAGACTTACGGTGACCATTGTTTATGCGACGGGATAGCGATGGACGTTGCCATGGTGACATACTTATTTACGGCCGTTCCCAATATTTGATCTATATCTGGTTTTGCTCTACTAGAGATATTAATAGCTCACATTAGACATTAGAGACATATATTTTATGTCAATTATGAGCTATTCCTATCTCTAGTAGGGCAAAACCAGAGATAGATCAAATATTGGGAACGGCCGTTAGTCACTTCAATAAAATAATACGGGTGAAATACTTTATATGGCAAATAAAGGTTTGCCGATAAAATACAAAATTATTATTCTATTTTATATAACAATAATGTTTTGTCATCATGATTTACTAAATTGTGTGAATGCAAAATTTAATATAATAATTCTTCACAAGTTGATGCTACTTCAATTATTTAACAATGCTTGAAAACTATCGAGTACACGGACGTGTGTAGTATCTAGTAATTAATGGAACAAGCACTTAAAGTGGGGCCATATTGCTGCTTTGCGTCGCGTCGTCGCAACGCATCAGTGTGTCGTATCACAAAATAATATTATGTTTAAAACGACGCAGGATTGGCTGTCTTTCCAACAGAGCTGAGCGGAGCTGTGTTGCGAGAAATGTGAAAAAATCAAAAGAATCACTTTATTGGCATGACTTTGCCATGACATCGCTCAGCGCGGCGATGCAATTGGTTCTCAAAAACACATTCCTCGCAACACAGCTCCGCTCTGGTGGAAACGCAGCCTTACGCTGCGACGCTGCAACGCAATAGAGCATTGTTTCTTCCTTCGTTTAATCATGACAAAAAATTATGACAAAAAAATTACCCGAGGCTAATAAACTCTAAGTATACCTAATATAACAATTAGGTACTGACCTCGAAATATTGTAATAAGTAATAACTGCCCTTCATAAGCCCTCATAAAATTAATTTTCTTCAAGGAAACGAAAATGAGAATTTTTTCTGCTAAGAAATGTATACATAATAAAAAGCAGGATCAATGTTTTCCTCTTCGTAATAAAGATCTCATTCGTGGACTACAATATCAGTTCAGTCCATTAGTCTGATCCAGACTGACGGGAGAATGATCGTGTAGCCGTTTCATTGACGGACTGATAATTTTTTTATTATATTGTACTTTCCGGTCATCATTCTGGATTCTGTCTCAGACTGATGGACTGAATTGGCCGTCTAACCGTACTCTTAGAGGCCAGAAGTGACCGTGTAACCGTACTCTTAGAGGCCAGAAGTGACCGTGTAACCGTACTCTTAGAGGCCGACCCAAAAGAGGTGGCGCGACGAACTGGATGCGTTTGACAAAGAGAGGCCAAACAAGTGCATCACAAAACAGTAAACCGTAGAAAAAAAGAGACCTTTACCCAACAATGGGACAGCTGTAAATGATAATTACAATAGTTTCTACAGACAATTTTTAGGTTATTTTCATTGGAAAAAGACATGTGGGAACGTACGATTTGATATTTATGAAGGTTAAAAGAAAACATACCTGTATATAAACATGGAGAGAATAGCCAGGATCACCACAACAGAACTGAGGACGATACTCAATATTGCGTAGACGGGTAAAGCTGAAACAAAATAATACTTTAGTCAAAAAAGAAAAAAAATTTAGGCGTTTTTTGGACATCTTTATTAATGTTGAAATGTGCCCGGAACTTCATAAAATTATTGTGAATATATAATATAATGAAGTTTGAACCTAAAGACGTTTAATCCAGAGGTAAATATTGCTATTGAAACTTCCAAACAAAGCAGTTATGAGTCCGGGTGCCATCGCAATTCTCATACAAACGTAATACCAAGATCGTTTCTCATACGAGAATATTTACCATATTTGAGTTATAATTCAGCTTAAGATAGTAATTATCTAGGTTCCTATACAAAAATTCACTGCAAAATATTTACAAACCAAAAAATGTATGTAAATATTGTAATCGTTCATATTTTTGGTATGCAAATATTTTGCAGTGAATCTTTGCACAGGAACCTAGGTAATTACTATCTGAAGCTAAATAATAACTCAAATATGGTAAATATTCTCGTATAGGAAATTATCTTGGTATTACGTTTGTATGAGAACTGCGATGGCACCCGGACTCTTAAAAGCAATGAATGGGCTAACTCGAAATATAAACATAATAATCAAGCTATTGCCGCCGCTCATGGACACTCGCAACACTTGTTGGCACCAACTCCTCTTTAGAGCACTTGCGTTTCTGGTACAATCCCATTTTCTTACAAAAAATTTTTGTTTGTTTGAACGCGCTAATCCTACAAAGTACTACCTATACGAATTTTTATGCAACTAGGTACGGATATAAAGTAGATCCCGGAAAGGATATAGACTACTAAAAGGTCATTGATCAAAATGGTCAATCCATTACAGAATAAAGTTAATTATTACTTCCATGAAAAAATTGCCTTTGATTTTCTAAAAAAACCTGCAATTAAAAAACCTATCTTATATCTTTAAACGAGCAATTCTTGTATATAATATATCGCAGGCGGATTGTATATTTAGCCGTATTACATTACGGCTAGCCGTTTTGTAATGCGGCGTGTCGACGTTTAGCCGGATTGAATGCGGCTGAATAATTGTATTCGGCGCTATACGTCATTCAATCCGGCTAGCCGTAATGTAATAAGGCTATGGACTAGTCGCCTTTTTCATAGTTTTAGTTTCGTTTCTTAACACTCGTGGCGCTGCCCGTGTCACAGATTAATATGTAGCAAGCTAGCCCCTGTCGTAACAAAAACAATAGCGTTGGACACGGAATGTGTGGTACTGAAAGGTGGAAGAAAACAGTGAATTTAAAAACAAATTTTAGTTGCAATTAAATAATTTTTATTCTTCTCAATGTAGGACAGTAAAAAACTATGGACTAAGGACCGAGTTTTAGAGGTTATAATGCACATAAAAACTGCTAAAGTGGCTATGGATTCTGGTGTTCCACGGAATCCTACACAATATTATTGGTGTAAAAAATATGATATTATGAATGTGGCCGATGAAGATTATTTGATCTTAATAAAGAGAAATAGTCCCGAAGATCCTACTATTCGAGTAGTAAGTTGCTATTTAAACGGTTAGCAAAGTATTGGAATATTTGTGACCAGAAATATGTAATTACTAATTGGTAAGCTAAAATTGATAGATGGACAGCAATTATATATATATATATATATATATATAATTGGTATCTCGGAATCGGCTCCAACGATTATCATGAAATTTAGTATATAGGGGGTTTCGGGGGCGATAAATCGATCTAGCTAGGAATATTTTTTTGAAAAAATGTCATTTTTTTCGTGTTTTATCGAATACCGATAAAACACTATATATAATAAAACACGATAGCTAGTCATTATGAAATGAAAATGAAATGAAAATATTGAAACAATGACAATCCAGTTAGGATTTGAGCACTTCATAATCCACCTAAAGTACCGCCCTTTAAATAATCCTACATAAGCCTTATTTATCTTACAGGAGTACCCTTTTCAATCGCGTTTTATGGAAGGTAGGGTCACCGATGGCATTTCTATTAAAACCTTTTAAGAGAACAAATATTTGTACGTTAAAAATGATAAAAAATTTCTTAGAAGTTTTCCAATGTTTTAATTATAAAAAATTGTTTGTTGTTTTTTTTTTAGTGGAATTTGATCACAACTTTTTTGACAGATTCTCCATACAATCAAAAAGGTTTATTCTTAACTAGGTGAAGCCCGCAACTCCGTTGCGCCAAAATTCGATTATCGCGCGGGAACCGTACATTTTTCAGGAATCCTTTCCTGTCCTTTCCCGGTACTCAAATTCCATACCTTTCAGCAAAATTGGTACAGCGATTCGGGCATGAAAAGGTAACAGAAAGACAGACACCATTCCGCGTTTATAATATTTAGGGCCTGTTTCACCACTTCCTGATAAGTGCCGAATAGGCTATCCGGCACTTTATCAGGAAGTGGTGAAACAGGCCCTGACAGATTCTCCATACTTCATCTGTCAAGTTATGTTGTGGATAGCCTATTCGGCACTTATCAGGAAGTGGTGAAACAGGCCCTAAGTATGAATTTTAAAAATGCCGAAATATTACCAGTTGCCACGGGATTTTCCTTTCCGTGCTTATCCGGTTCGCTTAAAAGAAAATATTATATTGTACTCATAGAAAATTTTACAAATTATAGGCCGATTTTAATAACATTTTGAACTTAAGTAGAGTACACCACGGAACAAGGTTTTTTTAAGTTGTGGTTGTTTGATTAAATGTTATGAATCTTAAATATTGCGTTACAGAAAATCCGCCGGCATTTTTTATTTCGAAATACAACAAAATATCACAATATTCATATTTTATAAAATCAAGTATCATTAAAAAGAGGATGTGACACAGGTCACATACCGAGCGCGCCAACAACAGCACCAACCAAAATAATGCTGAATGTCCCATACTCAGGAGACAGATTATAGTAAACAAAGAAAAGAAAAAAAAAAGTATCATCAAATAGGCTGGAAATTAATTAAAATGCCGATATAAAACCTCTTTTAAAAATCTAATTTGTTCCAGCTGTGAACACAGTCGTTGCGTCTGTACGTGATATATTACGAGTTAACAGGATTTTCTACACGACTGTACGTTTCCAAGACATTTTCTTTGTAATTTCTTTTTTGTCTACATTTTTTCGGAGGGCGTAATACAAACTCTTCCAATATTTTCCGTCACATACTATTACGGATAACACGAGTGTGCCTTAGAAGATATACGCCCTTCCCGCCCGTCGGCAAAAAAGGAAAAACTATGAGGAAAAACTTTCGCTCTTTCAGCGCCGCTACTTTCGCAGTGAGCTCTATATAACACATACACACCCTAAAATATTAATATCACTTAGTTTTGTTACCCCCTGTATAAAAATTCCTCGTACCGAAACATTTTAAACCAATAATTTTTCGGAAATTCCAAACTAATCATTAGATTATTCCCATATTCAGAATTATCTGGCAGATATAATATTATTTGTACCAATACCAATAATCACTTGTTCGAGCGGAACCATTTTCAACTTTTCTGTCAGCTCAATAATTAAAGTCCTAATAAACTTTTGAACTTACACAAGTTTAATTGATGTTTTGATTGCTTTAAATTCATTAGGAAATTCGCAAAATTGAAACCGAACTCGAACTCTTTAGAATTACTTTCCTAGAATTCGTAATTGCTTCTATAAGTCTCCCACCATCGAGATCTTACACCGCTAACATTTCTTGACGTAAAATTTATGATTTACTATTATTTTAGGCCAGTTAAACGCCAATCCCAGATGAAGTTAATTATATTCTGTTAAAATATCATGCCTTTGCTTTCAAAAATACGAGGAACTAGGTAAGTAAATTTTTTTTTTTAAGTCAGGGTTTATTTTAACCTATTACTGTGTGGCAAAAGTTCTTATGTTTTGTTTATTATGAAGTTGATAAACTATGTTCTTAATTACTGCATAAAACTCTACAGCATTTTCCTATTCGTCAATCTTCATAACTTGTACAAAGCAACAAACAAACCTGTTTTTCCACCTTATACAAACAAGAGAAAATGTGTCTCTCATAAAAACAATTACAATAAATGAACCGTGACTAACAGAACATTGAACGTTATAAAAAATATAGACAATCATGGTTTAAAACTCTCAAACCCTTTTCTTTACAATCACTCACCGAATATCTATTACCAAGTAATACGGCATAAAATCCCATTATTCATCACCTCAAACTATAAAAATCCAATCACACAATGTATACCAGAGGTTCCCAACCTTTTCTTAGTTAGCGACAACTGTTACATTTTTCTAGCTTTCAAGGACCACTATAAAATATAACCAAAAAATAAACTGTCGATCACCCTCAACTTAATAGGAAATAATATTAAAAGAAACCTTTAGTATTTTAGTATTAATGTGATAGTTCTGACTGGTTCTGAGTCTGCAAGCAATGAAGAGGGCTTCATGGTTATGCTAGAACTAATATTGTTAAATGAGTAATATTACTCTTTACACGGTGGCTAGGCCATGCCGCGCGAGGCAGCATCGGATTAGAAAACTAGAGACCGGGGCCTCGCGCGTCATGCGTACTGCGGAATTGTACGAGGCTGCCTCGCGAGGCCGCTCGCTTGGTCAGTACGCAGCTATTCGCAGACAGTATAATATTAGCTCCTGTGTACCACTTGTTGGGTACATGTAATGTATACTTACAGTTGTCAGGGCAGAGGGAGCCGTCGAAGCCGCACTTGGGGGTGTCCGGGGGTGGGGAGGTCCGCCCGCCCGCCCAATGTATGGGTCGGTTCTCCACAAACTGGAGCGACGCGTTCGCGGCCACGTATGTCGCCACCACCTGTGGATGATAGTGCAGTTTTGGATAAGGCCATCCCAACATAAGTACCTAAGCGCCTATGTTGGGATGTAATTAATTTTGTAAATGAGTATTTTCGCTGCTACTTTCATTATTATTATTTCATTATTATATTTCTTATATTGAAAATTACTTAACGGCTGGACTCAGAGACTTTTATTGGTCAGTAAACTTTAATTTAATAAAGTGAATGACAGAAAATGGCAGAGCTTGTGACTGTCAAAATCTTGATTAAATTAAAGTTAAGTTATAATTCAATGTATTAAAGTGCGGCAGTACATACATTGAAATTAATACAAGAAAAAAAAAACAATTCTTTCAACGCTGGTACTTTCACAGTGAGTTCACTGTTTATGGTGTGTCCCTTATATTATAGAGTTCTATACAGCATGACTGGTGAGACATGATCAATACTCGAGGACGTAATATTTGGCTATTATATTAGTTGAAAAAAATATATAAAAAAATAATATCAATTGATCACTGAGTAAATGTAGATTAAAAGTTAAATAATTATTTACCCAACGCGCGCGGGAAGGGTAGCACGTGGCGCGGGGCACACGCCGCCGCGCCGGCCGCATAGTAATTTACTAAGTATTAGTGTCCATGATTCATTTATTTAAAGAGGGTAAAATATTAAGTACCTAATTTTATTACATAATTATACTGAGAATCGAGCACCGAGAACTCTCCTTAAATATTGATCATGTCTCACCAGTCATGCTGTATAGAACTCTATAATATAAGGGACACACCATGAACAGTGAACTCACTGTGAAAGTACCAGCGTTGAAAGAATTGTTTTATTTCTTGTATTAATTTCAATGTATGTCTGAAAAAGTAACCGAACATGACATTACTGGAAAGGTATTTCATAGCTGCTACTTTCACACTTTAAACAGGGTGTAACAAAATTAAGTGATAATACTTTAGAGTGTGTATGTGATCCTTATGGCTGATATAGAGGTCACTGTGAAAGTAGCAGCGCGAAAGTACGACCTATACATTACCTTAAAGTTCTCAATCATTTAGTTTTGTTACACCCTGTATAAGGGACAAATTCACATCGTAAACTGCCCTAAAGTATTATCACTTTATTTTGCTACAGCCTGTATAATAATGTTGTCATAATGATGTTGTTTCAAACATTCATTATATCATCATCGTGACAAAGTAGTTTTGATATACCTGTTATTAATATGTAATTATCATTATAATATAATATGTTATGGTCAAAGTTTTTGTCTAATTTATATAACGAAAAAACAAATGATTCTCAATTTTTCTGAAAATCCAGTGAGACAAATGACTGACACGACTGGCGAAAGATCAAGCACATGTCCGATTTCTTACATGCCCATCCGACGCATGGATTATCTTACTTGTCAGACAATCGGATGATTAACCTGCATTCAGTAAACTTGTAAACAAATTCTAGCTGAAATCCAACTTTTGACCTTCAAACCAAAGAGCTCTGAGCTACTTGACCACGGAGCTCGGAGGCGTTGAATCCACATCCTATATCAACATTATATTTAGGGAGATTCCAGATAATACTGGTTAATGAATGTCCTCGTTTCAGTACGGCTAAGTATAGCTCTGAACTCGACTAATCTCCGGATAAGCTAATACAATAAAACGTAATTAGGGTGCTTATGAAATGCCTCCGAACGGAATCGTGATCAGAAAAGATATTGTCAGATTAGTGATATCCCTAGTTATTATCATATTATTATCTATAAATCTATACATCTATACATATAAATAAAATTGGAGTGTCTGTTTGTAATATTGAAAGAACCGTTTTTTACTACATGCATATTGAATCTTTACATACGAACCATAAACACCAAAACGACATTTTTTTTCAATTTTTGTCTGTATGTCTGTTTCTTCCGGCTAATCTCTGAAACGGCTGGAGCTATTTTGCCGGGACTTTTTTTGGTAGATAGCTGATGTAGTAAGGTGTAACTTAGGTTACTTTTAAATCGACTTCCAAAAAGGAGAAGGTTATATTTTACTTTTTTCATATTTGTTAGCGGACTATCTTAATATATATCTTTGTTATTATACTATGTTGACGCGGACAAAGTCGAGGGCAACAGCTAGTGTTAGAATAAAATGGCGTTGGGTAATACAAAGTTAAACATTTTGGTTTAGGCTCGGACTGGAGGCACTACATACAGCAATGATCCGACAAACTGTAAAATGGCTAATTTTTGTAAAGTGGATTAAACTAATATTATGATTATTACTGAAAAATATTATAGGCCATTACAATCCTGTAGAGGGACATAATATTATTCGTCTATAATATTGGCCATGATTGAAGTCGATTAACGTGCTTGTTATAGACAAAGAACTCATTAAACGCTGTTCTTACAACAAGTAATACTTCGCTTCTAACTCTTCAATGTTTATAATACGGTTCGAAGTGAACACCTTAATATGTTTGCACTTTGTTGAAATTTTATACTCTCATTAATTATTTAGTTGCCAAACTCGGCTCGATCATACAATTTGACTCGGAGAACGTAGGTTCGATTCCCATGTTCCGATGATGTTAAAAGTCGGTCCTGTGCCTGACCTCTCGCACGCCGCACGCTGTCCGTGTACAACCTAGTAAAAACTAGGTTATGAGAGTATAAGAATAAAGAGTGCTTTTTCCTATTGCGCACAAACATAGGCAGTATGAAATCATCTCTTGCGTAAGTACCCTTTCAATAAAACCTGCCACTATCATTGAATCCGATGTCGGAATTAGTATATCATACTGTATTAGGTATATTAAGATGGTATAGCTACCAAATACGCACAATTAATAATAATTACGCATTTGCTCCTGCTGTGATTTTCTTTTAATTTGTGTTAGACACCCACCCACTGAGTAAATGTCTCGATTTATCTTTGTAAGAAAATAACAATTCTATATTATAGTGCAACCTAGGTACTTAAACTTAGCTGTTCCTGTGTATGAGATGTTATCTACTACAAGATCTTCAGGTGGTCGTCGTTTATCTTTGTATCTCCGCATGTGCAAGTATTCAGTTTTGCCATGATTGACTTTAAGTCCGACTTTATTGGCTTCCAAGATTTTGTGAAGATTTAGTGTCCAAGATCCTAAGTAGAGGTACGAAGATACGAATATATAATACTGTAATTCGACCTATACTCTTATACGGCAGTGAAACTTGGACCCTAACTCAAAAGGAGGAAACAAAGCTGTTAGTAGCTGAGAGAAAAATACTGTGCAAGATTCTCGGACCGACGAGGGATGAAGATGGCAGTTGGAGGCCACGGAAAAACCTTGAGATTGAAGAACTCGTGGCAACGCCCAATATTATCGGGGAATACAAATCTCACCGAATCCGCTGGCTCGGTCACGTAGAAAGAATGAATGATGACCGAGCGGCTAAAAAAGCGTATGTGGGGCAAATGACTGGCAAACGACCGGTAGGCCGTCCCAGATACCGCTGGCGGGATGAGGTAGAAAAGGACCTGAAGGCGTTACGAGCCGGATCATGGCAAGATGTCGCACAGGATCGAAATAAATGGCGTGTGCTTGTGTCAGAGGCCAAGACTCAATTTGGGTCGCTGCGCCGCAGTAAGTAAGTAAGTAAGTAAAGTCTATTTTATATACATCAAGTATTATAATAATACTTGTTTCTATTGGATAAGTGTGGGATATTATAATGTATCCCGTAATATTAATAATTGTCATTAAATATATTTAGTTTATGTTCAAATCTGGTCAGATTAAGCTTTAATATTTTTATTTACAACTAGCTGTCCCAATGAACTTCGTGTCACTTAAAAACCTTACCTGGACTTCAAGGATTATTTTAAGACTAAAATTAGCAGAATCGGTTTAGCCGTTATCGAGTTATAGCATTACTAACACAATTAAAAATCCATTTTTATATATATATAGATAAAATATATATTTTTAACTAAATTTAATTTTAAATTATAGGATTGTAAACTATTGCAAATTTTTCACCCTACACAGAGTTTTTTTTTTGACCTGAAACAGAGTGGTCTTTGTGTTCTCTGCTCAGTCTTACTTCTCTCTTTGTTGTCTCTGCCTATCTGTACAGTGTACAACTTTTTGTGATCTTTAGGGAGATCGCAGACGGCACACTTGCCGACTGTAATATGTGCGCCGCAGACTCGATCACACAAAAAGTGTGCCGTCTGCGATCTCCCTTATCCGTATTTTTGGTCCAGTGATCATCTATCTACATGTTTTTTAAGAAAATTCCAGGCAAAGTTTTATTTTTATATAAGTAACAGAAGTTTTATAAAAGTAGGATAGTTCTTCTTACCTCAAACTTGCTTGTATGTGGGTTCATGTCCAGGAGTGAGTATGAAGCTACTCGGTCTCCATTGTCATTGATGATCACCTCTCCCGTAATACCTGGAACATGCTGTTAGTTATTCCTGGAATTTCAACTCTACGCGCATAACAATAAGGACTATTCACGCCAATCTGAATTGCCAATACCGTGTTGTACGATATGACTACTCTTTCATGTCTATGATAACGTATAAGATAATAATAATTTAATATTAAGATCATTAAAAAAATCGTAGGAGAGATATCCAAGAGTTTACTTAAATCAAGATTAGAATTAGTGAGTCTAAATCTAAATATATAACCCCACCAAAAACATTTCCATGTAAAAATGTTGCCAAGATGAGAACATATAGTTCGTGGTGTCAAAAAGTAGTGAGATCTCATGTAGAGCCAAGTTTCTAACCTTACATACTCAGCCCTAAATCTAAAAACCTTAATTTTACACTAAAGCGTGGCAAAATATTTGATAATAATATAATGTGTCAGCCGTACGAGAAGAATCCAAAAACTCTACACATTAGTCAAAGCCGGTGGCCTGGCCATTTTAAAATAAAAGTTATTAAGTACAACAGAAAAGTAATATACAGTGTGTAACAAAAATAAGTAATAATACTTTAAGGTGTGTACTTGTTCCTTGTAGAGAGTTCACTGTGAAAGTAGCAGCTCTGAAAGACGAAAAAATTTTTTCACTTCTGTATGGGCAAGGGTCCGAGCGTCACGAGTTTCCCCATACAAAATGAAAAAAAAATTGGTCTTTCAGAGCTGCTACTTTCACAGTAAACTCTCTACAAGGAACACGTACACACCCTAAAGTATTATCACTTATTTTTGTTACACCCTGTTTATTAAGTTCAAAGTCCATAGCATGAATAATAACAAAATGGCCAAGACACCGATTTTGACTAATATGTAGAGTTTTTAGATTCTTCTCGTACGGCTGACACATTATATCATTATCAAATATTTTGCCACGCTTTAGTGTAAAATTAAGATTTTTAGATTTAGGGCTGAGTATGTAAGGTTAGAAACTTGGCTCTACATGAGATCTCACTACTTTTTGACACCACGAACTATATGTTCTCATCTTGGCAACATTTTACATGAAAATGTAAAAATGTTGCCCATTCGTGCCGAAGCATGGCTCTCCCACGTATATTTCATGAAAATCGTTGGAGCCAATTCTAAGATTCCAATTAAGTACATAATATATTATACACAAGATACATATACATCTATTATATATTATACATCTCACTACTTTTTGACACCACGAACTATATGTTCTCATCTTGGCAACATTTTACATGAAAATGTAAAAATGTTGCCCATTCGTGCCGAAGCATGGCTCTCCCACGTATATTTCATGAAAATCGTTGGAGCCAATTCTAAGATTCCAATTAAGTACATAATATATTATACACAAGAATTGCTCGTTTAAAGATATAAGATAGCCATTTAACTTTCGGGATAATGTTTTCCACTTTAAACTAACCGAGATATACGCTTTCAAGTTGGCCGACTATCGTACTGCGTACAACTAAATTGCATAGTATCACAATTTAATTGGACAACTTTTTAATTATTGTAGGTAGGTAATCGGTGTCACGGTTTTAATACGATTGATGTCCAATTATTTAGTTGTACAATAATTTAGTTGGATGCCATGTGCGAGCTCTCATAAGTCGCTATAGCTATTGGTATACTTTGTGAATTGCGATTCAGTTGGCCAACTTGAAATTGTAAGTGTGCGGTCGCTCTAAGACATATATCGCAGTAAACATAGGGACAGGGAATAAGTGTGACAGATAAAAATGGCATTTTATACTATTTTTTATTTTGTATCTAACTTAAGAAACTGGGATATCTCATACTAACATCCCCCCTCTATATCAAGGGGATGGGATAGGTTAGGTTGGGTTTGATAATTTTTTTGTTGTTTTTGTACTAATAGTAGGTTACATACCAAATTTCAGCTTTCTCAGACTTCAGGAAGTACCCTAACAATTTGATGATCGGTGAGTCAGTGCCAGAAATGTGGGATTTTGGACACCTATAAAATCTAAAGTATAATAGTAACAATATTCAAACTTTGCGCATTTAATTACTATACTCATGCTATTATATCTGCAAAATTTCAACTATCTGGCATTATCCAAACCAAAGTTACGAGGGTGCAAAAATACGACGAAACGTTTCGAGAAAAGGTAGGTAGTGCCCATGCGCGCTTCGCTTGGCTCATCTTGGCGGGGGCACTCCCGTGCCCCCAGAAACTCAAAGGTGACTCTCTGACTGACATAGTGATCTATCAACACACACCCTAAGCCACTGGATGGATCAGGCTGAAATTTGGCATGCAGGTAGGTGATAATTATGACGTAGGCATCCGCTAAGAAAGGATTTTGATCAATTCTACCCCCAAGGGTATAAAATAGGGGATAAAAGTTTGTATATAATAATACTTGTTAACGCGAGCGAAGCCGCGGCCAAAAGCTCGTATTATATACGATGTAAAATAATTGGTGAAATATTGATAAACAGATAACTGAAATCGTATTTGCATACTAAGCTTGGACAGCTGCTGGTAGGTGTTTACTAAAACACTTCTGCATCCTCAAATAAGTATGTAACTTATATAATATTATATTCAGTAAATATCTTTTACAGTCTTTACAGTCTTTCATCCTCAAATATATGACTTACTCGTAGGAGCTTCTTACAAAGTATTTAGGATTATGCGCTATATATAGAAAGTAGTAAAATGTTCAGTGTTATTTGGGAAAAAAACTCTAGTTTTTATCAAATTGTACTTGCAGACACCATAAGTTAGATATTTTATTCCATCGTCATTTTTGTTTAAGCCGAGCAACGGCAAAGGAATTTTTCAGGACTAAAATATAATAACAAAAAAGTCACAGAGTCTAGATTAGCTTTAGGCTCTGGCTTATTGTGTTGAATTGTGTCTGAATTATTAAGATAGCTCAAAAGTCATCTAAACGTGAAGATATTACTCAAATCTGACCATATATTTTAAGAAAAAGGCTACGTTTCAAGAATAAGGCTTAGTAGGGTATATAAATTTGTCGCACGTTCGAAGATTTCCACAATATGGCGTAAAGTCTAAGGGCATATCCACATGTCCACGTTACGACGTCGTCAACGTAGAACGGTGCGGTAAAATGGCACGGTACGTTGTCGCGACGTGAAAATTTACGTCAACGTGACATAAAAATGCATGTCACAATGTAGCAACATTATACGTCGCCATGCCTTGTAAAACTGCTACATTCTTCACTACTTATGTAGATACATGGATCGCACAATACGTATTCTGCTTTTGCTATTGTTAAAGAAGACGGAGAGAGAGATTTAAGAAAAAAGACGTAAAATTTTGCTACACCGTGACGTGCATTTTCTCGTTATGTTGACGTAAATTTTCACGTCACGTCAACGGACCGTGCCTACGTTACCGTACCGTTTCACGTTGAGGACGTCGTGACGTGGAGATGTGGACACTGGACAGGCCGTAAGGCCGTTTGTCCACCGCTACCGTCACGGGACGTCACCGGCAAAAATAAAAAAATACGTGTGACACTCAGGGACTGCCATGGTAAAGCTATTGAATAGCATTTTTATTTTAACAACTTAAATACAATTATAATTCGCAGACGCACGCACACAAACATCTAGCAACGTCACAACGGTCGATGCGGTGAGCACCACACCCCGAACCAAACTGAAACGGCGTTACACGAATGTTAGGTATTTTTGTTACGGAATTTCTTGATTCGGTCGCCGCGCTCAAAGCCTGCGACTATCCAATAGCTTAAAAATGCTATTTTATGACCTAAGCTGCAATAGGTTTGATTTTCTACCCACATTAATTGTCTAGCGATTTGTGGTGGCATGAGCAAAAAGAAATCTATAGCCAATGTCATATGGGTTTCATTTGCAATGACCTGAGCAAAATGAAACCTATACTTAGGACCCATGCTGCCGTTGCTTCGTCGCAAAACGAAATCTATAGCCTGGGTCATCTATATGTTAATACGTGAGCCAAAAACTTGGTACCCCTTTTGACCAAAAACGGGGAAACGTAGGTGAATGAAATTTTGCACAGTTATAGTTTTTATGGAGAAGGAGTGCATCGAGCCAACATCGTTTTAAAATTACGCTTTTATCATACATTCTTTAATAAATAAAACATTACACACACTACAATTTGCACACTACGATATTTTGAATGACAAGTTTAAACACAAATTATAAGTATTCTTTTATTTATGGTTGAAGTCTGTTGTAAAATTTAAAATAGATTAAAAAAATATATATTGAGTCTTAAATACTGCATTAGACAATTATTACCATAAAGTTAATATACCTAGTGGAATAGAGAAACAAAGGCCTGAGCAAGAGAGATGTCACTATCAGTAACACTGCGTGGTAAAAAGAGACGTGTGATACATGACAGCTGCAGCTCTCTTTGTTTGACGTCCAGTCGGCACGTGCCGCAAGTTGACAATTTAATCTCATAGAAATCATGTTCAATCATGCTTGTGTAAGTGTATACGTATACATATTTTTACACGCAGATGAAACCGATTTCGGTTACGTTTGACAGCTCGAGATTGTTGCTCTATTCCGCTAGGTATATTAACTTTATGATTATTACACGGCCAGTCTGTCATCATTTGACTAAGAAATAATAAAGTCAATATTTTGATAAAAGAATATCAATAGAAAAGCGATAACAGAAAGTTATAATTTAATTTTTTATTTGAGGTCGAATTTCGACCATTGAGTGATCTCTAGTAAAGTGAAATGTTTGAATTTTTGTCGGTGACGTCCCGGTGACGGCGGCTGTGGACAAACTGTGCAACGGACAGCTAATGTTTGCTTAATATTGACCCTCGCTTTATATTCATTATTTATTTAATCCCACGTTATTAATGATTAAAGTTTCATATCTGACCCAAACGGACTGGTCAAACGTTTTTACGCGTCGCATTTGATAATGTTTTGGGTTATAGAACTTTTTGTATAAACTAAAGTTGTTATCCTAGTTTAGGTTGTCATGTTTAATGTCTAGGTTTTAGTAGTAGCACTAAAATTAAATCCTACTGTAGTCTGTCAAGAAAGTGAAGAAATTAACAATTAGTGGCAACATCGTAGTGTCATCCCTTTCAAATCAATCTGAGAAAAAAGGGGTGACACTACGATGTTGCCACTTTTTAATTTCTTCACTTTGTTGACAGACTATTTATAACTAGAAAAGGAGACTTGGCAATTTTCAAAGTCAATTTATATTCTCAGAGGGTTGATGATGATCAGAAAGAATAGAAGTAGAGTTACTACAAAATACATGCGTTATCAGTTATCACTAAAATTAAATCCTGCTATAACTAGAAAATAAGACTCACAAATTTTTAAAGTGGCAATTTATAATCTTAAAGATTTTGAAATCTTAAGGATTGATGATGATAAAAAAGAATAGAAGTAAAGTTATCGTGCTCCGAAAGTCCGGTTAAAATCGGACCAAGTGGTCCAGATACATATAAAAATAGTGTTTTTAAGTCCAAATTCATAAAAACAATACCTTGAAAAGTCCTGCTCCACATATTCCGAATAACCGCTGCCCCATCAAGCTGCCCATTGGGAAAATCAGCCTGCGCCATAGTGTCATTCAAAGCCAGGGCATATAGCAACACCGCGTCGTAGAAGGCCGCCACGAACGTCGAGACCACCTCTCCCTTGCCAAATGTATAGTTGTATTTCGTCGCCGCTAATTCCTTTACCTGAAACGGCCATGTAATTAAGTGTCACATGAACCCATGTCAGGGTGTTATAGTTTTCTTGCCCTATATGGGAAGGGCTATAAGGCTTCACGGGTATAATATATTATACCCGTGAGTCCTTATAGCCCTTCCAAAAGTATTCGCGTGTATTTGAAGTGACAACTTTAGAGGTATCATGGTTTTTTTGTTTCCTAGGCAGTTCAGTTAGTCGGATCATGTCAATTCAGTAACAAATAACGTAGGTCCCCCATCTGCCTAGGAATCAACTTCTCTGATACTACAATTTTCAGGATGGTTAGAACGATCATGGTAAACAAGCGTCTGGACACGTGTCTGATCGAAAATCGGATGGAAACTGTCCCTGAGTAGGGTGGCGTGGCGCAGAAAAAGCTGTAATATCTGCCTTCTTTTGTTACTTTGCGAATTAATGTGTGCCTGCTTCTATGGTTTCATTTCTGCCGGAACTCCCGGAGTACAAACGGATTTTTTGTGATTTTTTGCAAGATTTTTATCTTAATATTAATCCTGCATTAGAATCAAACCCATTAGACTACGGACTACGCTGAGGAAGGAGTCTTTACTAGTAAAAGTGAAACGATTAAACTATTATTATTTATTACTTATTATGTTACCTACTTTTTATTATTTTTATCCTCATCAAGTCCTGTACTTACAATTATACTAGTTAAAAGATAGTATTCATACTTATCCATCAGTATTTAAAACCCTGCAAAAAGCCGTCTAAAAGCTCGCGTTATTGAAGCTTTTAGAAGTTCGCTTAGCCAAAAAAATTACCGAGTTGTTAGTTGGTAAAGGACTTAAAAGCTTATAAGTTATAATGTTTTACGTAAAGTTACGCCTCAAGTTATAACTTATTAGTACTGTTCTGAGAGCTTGTGACCACAGGTTATACTCACACCTACTGACAGTTAATCTTAGCTGGTTTTGCTAAACAGGCAACGGGGTGAAGCCAAACGAGTGTAATTTGTGAGTTGTGAGTCGCAGAAAACTGATATCGGGGGTAAAAAGTGACCCCACTACAATGTAACATAAAAAAATATCAAAAAAACTTTTTTCAAATTATTTAGTTAGATATTGAAATACACATTTTAACCTAAGTACGATATTTATCCGTACATAACATTAATTTTAACGTATTTAGCTGATCCGGCGAACCGTATACGTTATGGGAATATGCTTGTCAGCCTCATAATATGAGGGTTTTCCGATTCAAAAGACTAACAGATTATTATATTTAAGGTGATCCCTCACCGGGAGCATTCACGTGTAATGTAACATTATAGATTCGTTTTTGAGCATTACATTACAAAAATACCTCCCTGACCGACGAGCACTCACGTGTAATGTAACATTTGACTTTGAGCATTCCATAGCTAGTTGATGTTACTATTTGTATCAAGATATTACACACTGTATCATTACAAGGTGCGCACTGTAATGCTCGGCTCTCTTCCGTCACTGATGTAATGCTCGACTCTGTAACGTTACATTACAACCGTGCTTCCGGTGAGGAAGAAAGGAATCACAGATTTACAATTAGATCGAGAGCCTTGATCCGTGATTCTCTGCTACATGATTTATTTTTCTTTTCGTTGAAACAAAACATGTTGTCAGGAGAGTATTTGATTTCTCATTTGTAAGCAACGACATGGAAAAGATTAATCGCAAACAGACGAACGGCTTACCACTTAGAAACGGATTTGATACGAATAAATAAATACGGGATAACATTTTACCCGGCTCATCAGGGCGAGCGAAGCGGGCCCTACTTTATCCCACAATCTGAGCACTTTTGTGGTACACTTTTCGGAAAAACTATCACGCCTATTGATTTATGCTTTAACATAGTAATTTTTACTTATATGTAGATGTGTTATCATCAGTCAGTCAAGGTTTGGTTACTATTAAAATATAAAAAATAATTAGCCAAGTGCGAGTCGGATTCGCGCACGAAGGGTTCCGTACCATTATAGAGCAAAATTAGGCCAAAAATTGTGTTTTTTGTATGGGAATTTTTTATTTTATTTTAATACTAGTTGTCCCGGCAAACGTTGTTTTGCCATGGAAAGTATTTCGCCCAATTCCGCCCATATTATTTAATTGAAGTGACTAAATAAGTATGTCACCATGGCAACCTGATATGTAATAATTAATATAGAACATAAAATATCTAGTAAAGTTTTTGACGTTACTTTATCTAATTTTTTAACCAAATTTTGCATCAGGTAAATAAATAATATCTCTGAGTGCGTAAGCTAAAATTAGCATTACATGTCCAAAAATAGCACTTCAATATACAGGTAAACATGTTATTTGGTCAATATGTAAATGTTTTTCCTCAAAATCTTTATAGGTATACATTGTTTTTCACTTTATTCATTGATTTACGTCAAAAAACTTATAGTTCACATGACCCCAGTCTATGAATGGAAGCAAAGTATTTAGATTTAACCAATTTAATATAATTTACATTAATTAAATATGTAAAGTAAAGTAAAGTAAAGTAAAGTAAAGTTATTTATTTGCTCAAATTACATAATATGTTCCTTTATAATTTGTACATACTTAATACAGAAATTCAGGCTGTATGTAACTATGTACCTACATTATACACATTTAATGTTCTGCTGATACTTAAAATAGGATAACCTGTGCTATAAGTATCAGTTAACAATCAGTAAAGGTTTTCCAAATTCGTTTTACATTAACATAATGTAAGAGCAACTAGGTTAGTACATGTTAGTATGGTTGTGTGTATGTGTGTGTGTGTGTGTGTGTGTGTGTGTGTGTGTGTGTATGTTCATGAATGTTCAAATCGAATATTGAGATAATATATTCTCAACGGATAGGGCAAATAATACTTTCTGATTCATTGTAAGACAGTTTTTGTAGCCATTCAGTAACCTTCTTTTTACAACTATGTGAATTAAGTGTATGAATATTCAGAATTTTATCAATTTTGTTGTAGGTGTAGCGTCCAAGGAAATAGTAAAACCTTTCACTAAAAGTTGTCCTGTGCCTTTTGGCTGGGGGAAGTTTTTTGCGCCGTCCAGTCACAGGCAAGATGTCAGTTTTATTCGATGCATGATATTTTAGGGCAATTTGCAGTATAAATATTTGCCTCACAGAGAGCACTTCGCAGTATTCATAAAGTTCCTTAGTTGGAAACCTAAACTGTTTAAAAGTACTCACTTTTAGCACTGCCCTTTGAGCTCTCTCAAGCTTAATTAGGGAAGATTTACACGCCCCTCCCCAAGACTGTATGCAATACCCTAACAAAGATTGACACAAAGCATAGTATATACTTTTAAGAGTTGCAGGTTTTGTTACATGTCGTAGATATTTAAATATGTATATAAGTTTCCGAATTCTCCCCGTGAGCAGATTTATATGGGACATAAAGTTCAACTTATCATCAATGATGATACCTAAATATTTCAAATTAGTGACCTTCTCCAGTTTTGGGCAGTTAGCACCTATATCAAGTGAATGGTTATCCAGGACTGAGATATGGTGGTCTATACTGGGTTTCTTCGACTTTTTAATTTGAAATTCAATCATCTTGGTTTTATCTACATTGAGGGACAGAGTGTTATCTGCCAGCCACTTGGTTAATCTATTGAAACCATTTTGTGCCACCTCATAAACCTGGTCCCACGTATCTCCAGTAAAGATAAGTGCTGTGTCGTCAGCAAAAGCCAGCAGTTTGCCATTTTGTAGTTTAAGTTTGCACATTTCGTTTACATAGACTAAGAAGAGCGTGGGACCAAGTATGCTTCCCTGCGGCACACCAAATACAACAGGTAGCTCTCCACTGATATGATCGTTGATCTTAACGCTTTGGGTGCGGTTATTCAAGTAACTTTTAAATAGTTGTAATTGACGGCCTCGTATGCCAAGACGTTCCAGCTTCACAATCAGTTTGGGGATAGAAACTGTGTCAAAGGCCTTGGCGAGGTCTAGGAAGATGGCAATACATTTTTTGCCTTTATCAAGAGTCTGTACAATATGATTTGTCATCTCAAAAACTGCATCATTTGTGGATTTGTTATTTCTGAAACCAAATTGGTTACTGGATAATATATTGCCATCCTCCAGGTATCTTCTTAATCTGCTGTCCAAAATTTTTTCCAAGATTTTAGAAAGACATGGCAAAACCGAAATGGGCCTATAATTATTGACACAGTTTGCATCACCGGACTTGTGGACTGGGTGTATAAGGGCTTTCTTCAGAAGGTCGGGAAAAACTCCTGTTCTTATACACAAGTTGAATACATATGTTAAAGGCCGAAGAAACAGGCTCTTGTTCTTTTTTATAACTTTTGCTGAAATACCGTCCACACCCATTGCACAGTCGCTACGTAGTGATTGAATCAGTCTATCCACTTCCAACTCATCAGTTTCCAGTAATACCATTGACGTACTAGGAGTTGGAAAATTATGTGGCTTATTAGTTGAGCTTGCAACCTTGTTATGCTTTTTTGCCACCTCTTCAGCAATTTTGAAACCGGTTTCAGCGAAGTGTTTATTTATACTATCTATAGAACATGAACCAAGGAGAGGAGCAGCAGAAACCTTCTTTTTCTGAGTATTTGTTACGTCTCTAATCACTTTCCACATGCTCTTTGGATTTGAACCTGCTTTACTTAACTCCATTTCCTCGTGTTGCCTTCTAAGATTACTTAAGATACGACTGCAAAAATTTCTGTAACGTTTGTAGGTGGTGCAAATAGTGTTATTGTTTGGGGATTTTTTCATCTTTAAATACAATTTATCTCTGTTACGCATGCATCTCAATATCCCAGGCGTAATCCAGGGTTTAATTATCCTCAAACGATGTGTAACTCTAACTGATATAGTGTTTTGTTGGATAGCACTAGATAGCAAATTGCTAAAGTTATTAAAGGCAGTGTTAGCGTCTATACACTTGCAGATATGAGAGAAATCGGTAGTTTTTAGTGAATATTCCAGTTTGTCAAAATCTAATTTACTAATTGTCTTTTTGGCTATATCTAATTTTAACTTGCTGAAGGTAAGTAACACCGCGTTGTGATCGGTAACAGATGAGTCTATGACAATTGTTTTGGCTCTGAGTTTTGTTTTAAGCAATACGTGATCAAGTGAAGATTTTCCATGCGTGGCCATATTATGTGCAGGTAGTAAGCCATGTGCAGCAGTAAGGTTAAGATAATCCATAGTTTTAGCATCAATATTATCGTTCAATATATTCAAATTGATGTCTCCTACCAGCGCTATGTTTTTGCACGGTGAATTCATTGTTAGTATGTGGTCCAGAGAGGAAAGGAAATTAGTTATGTCTCTAAAAGATGGAGGCCTGTACAGAGCAAGAATACAGGTTGAATTTTGTAACATAATCTGTAAACAGCTGCCATCTGCAAAGTCAGGTTCAGTGACAACAATATTAAGAAGGTCACTCCTAGTATAAACTACAACTCCATCATTTTGATTAGTCCATTTAGTATTTGCATATGAGTTATAGCCAGCAATTTCAGGTATATGCGGATTGCAGGATAGCCAGCACTCTGTAAGTATAATGATATCTAAGGGCACAGAAATTCTAGACAACAATGTTAAAAAAATATTTATATTTGCAGTTATACTTCGGATGTTTTGGGTAAGTATTTTTAGACTGTGTGTTTCTACAATATTTTTACAATTTTCTATGTCACATTTGTAGGTATCTGAAATAGTTATCTCATCTAATGCATTTATGTTATTGTTAATTAAGGAATCAAAAGTGTTAAAAATGATTAATATGGCTTAAACATAAGGACACTATTGTAGAGAGAGGGTATAGCTAATTTGGGGCTAGTTTTTGTTTGGATATTACTTTTAAAACACATTTTGTATTCTATGTAAGAATATAATATGATGTATAAGAGGCATGGACAGTAACAAGTAGATGTATATATGTATCTCATGAATGTATTTAGATTATAGTAAGTTTGGTTTACAGTATAGTGTTCTTGTATTTTTAAAATAATATTAGTTAGTAGGTTAGTAGGTAAAAAACGATAACTTTTATTACATTTTCTATTTATAGCATATGACAGAAGAACAACTGATGTGAGCTTCAGACTTGATAAACTTAAAATTTGTAGTCATTGCTTTAACTTTAACTTATTTAGATCTTCTTCTGATTCAATGCGAATTGCTTGTTCTCCTTCTGTTTTGCGTATATAGATTGTGCCTCTAGAGGTCCAGCAGTAAGAGTAATTGTAATCTTTTACAAACTGCCGTGCCATATGGTAGATTTTTTGTGTCCTGGATGTCAGAACCTCCGATACATATACAGGTTTCCTCGGTCCTAGAATGTTAAAATGATTGGTGCTTAATTTATCAGCAACCTGTTTATTTCTATTGAACTGTTTAACCGCTTGAAGCATTTTTTCCTTTTTTATTGTACTATTTAGTTCAATAATGATTGGTTTTATGGTTTCCTTATTTGTAGTCACTCGATAGACATCCTTTATATCAGATTCATTTAGACTAACACTCAAAGTTTTAGCAAATCCTTGCACTAATTCACAAATATCCTCCTTCGTTTCCTTTTTCTTATTTTCCTTGGAGGAACTTGGTATATTGCGTATTTCTATGCTGGCTGTCTTCAACTTCCGTTCCATAAACTCTAGTCTTTCTTCGAGCTTTGCAATTTGTTTTTTGTCCTCTAACCTCTTTTCTTCCATTTTGCTAATCATATTTAGGGTGGTGTCATATTTGTCCGACATAAATTGTAGACTGTCCCTTAGTTCAGCATTTTGTTGTTTTAGTTCGGAGAAGTACTGGTCGATTTTGTTAGATAGCATTATAATGTCCTCATCACTTTGTCGCCTACGTTTCTGCCTAACGTAGTCATTGCCTCCTCTTTCAGAAAGAGTATCAGAGTCATAGTTCTTATGGGACATATTCCCTGTTGAAGAGGCTGGCGGAGTGCGGCGAAGAGATGTCATAGTTAGCTTGAATCAATGGGATAATCGTAGTTATATTCACAGATAAGATCTTACAGAAAAGAACATATATTATAATATTGTTATGTTGATAATATTTAATTGTATTTAGAAATTTTATTCCAGTCTACTTCTTCTTCTACCTTAAGTGAGATCTGTCAGATGTCAGCTGTCACTTCTGACAAATAAACAGTACTGCCAACTGTACCAATTCAAAATCAATTATTGCTGTTAAGCCACTGTTATATTTATACGTATATAGATTGAGCCACTCGTTTTCCGACTATTTTCTTCAATAATTATGGATGATTTCACGTGAACAACTATTGTTTGTTTGTCACAGAACTTCAGTAACCAGTGAATGCACTTTTCTTTGTCCAAGAATCACTTTTTCACTATATTATTTAATTAAATTCACGAGTGATCACAGAAAGCAGTTAACTTGTCAAAGGACCATAGACAACCCTCCAAATAATGTATATTAGTCCAAAAATAAACTCTAACCTGTTGTTTTCTCGAGGTCATTATCTTTTATGTACGTTTTACCTGAATAAAAATATGATAATTAAATAATTCGTTTTAAAAATCGTTGGGTACGGCGGCATTATCTTTACCTTAGTCAAAAATCGAAAGAATACTCGAAGAATATCGATACTCATAGATTTCAAGGGCCTAAAATCATACTGACTACTTAGTTTAACGCGAATATCCATATCCATTCTAATAATGAAAGTGCGAATGTATGTCCGTCTGTCTGTTACTTCGTCACCCCCAAACCGCTGAACCTACGAATAATAAAAACTAAGGAAGAGTACTCGTAACTGTGTCAAAAAATTGTCCACGAGTCTACAAAATGTGACCCGAATACATGCATACTTTATGGGAGTTCGCAGACGGCACACTTTTTGTGTGATCGAGTCTGCGGCGCACATAGTTACAGTATGCGTCATACACGCATTTTTGACGTGGGAGAGCCATGCTTCGGCACGAATGGGCCGGCTCGACCGGAGAAATACCACGTCCTCACAGAAAACCGGCGTGAAACAGCGCTTGCGCTGTGTTTCGCCGAGTGAGTGAGTTTACCGGAAGCCCAATCCCCTACCCTATTCCCTTCCCTATCCTCCCTTATTCCGTCCCCTTTCCATCCCTACCTTCCCCTATTACCCTATTCCCTCTTAAAAGGCTGGCAACGCACCTGCAGCTCTTCTGATGCTGCGAGTGTCCATGGGCGACGGAAGTTGCTTTCCATCAGGTGACCCATTTGCTCGTTTGCCCCCTTATTTCATAAAAAAAAAAAAAAAAAAACACGCCATGCCGACTTTATGTGCGCCGCAGACTCGATCACACAAAAAGTGTGCCGTCTGCGATCTCCCTATGCATGTATTCGGTACACAATTTTGTGTATGTAAATATAGAAGTGACAATTAATGTCAACGGCTTTAATTCGTAAATTTTAGTGTTAGTGTTTCGTTGCTATTGCCATATTTTAGTGTGCGAAAAGGGACCAAATTCAAAACGGTTGAAGTATGGGAGTTACGTTTCCTTAGTTTTTATTATTCGTGACGCTGAACCGATTTTGTTGTGTATGGAGATACTTTGAGCTCCGTTAAAGAGCATAAGGTACTTTTTATCTCCGAAATTTTTATCTCGAGCGGATTTGTCGCGGAGCACCTTTCTTTTTCTCGAAGTTTGGGCTTCTTTCCAGCGGCCGTGGTCATATGTGGACCGACGTGATAGATGTCCAACTTGCGAAAGCTGTAAACTGTCCAAAAACTACTGAAAGGTCGGGAAATAAGAAAAGTTTTCAGTGACTAAGACAAAATGTCGCAGCGCATTTGTTCCTCCGTCTTACGAATTTTTAATAAGCTTACGTATCCTGACGCAATTTTAATATTTATCCACCACAAACAAGTACATAACACTGCTAAAAAGTTTTACGTCAATTATTTTGTCATACTTGTCGAATCTATTGAACAACAATAGAATAACAATAGATTTCCAAGAATCCGCGATCAAAGGAATAATGAGGAAAATAAAAAATAACAATAGTATCACAGTGTGATGGACAAAGACAGGATCTAAACTAGTATATCCCACCAAAAACATTTATTGTAAAATGTTGCCGAGACGATCACATAAGGTTTATCCTGTGAAAAAGATATGATATCTCATGTAGAGCCAAGCTTCTGAATCTACACGGCCTAATTCAACTATTTCAATCGAAAACAAATATCATCTAGGGAACAATATAAATAATACACAGCAGAGTTACTCAGCCTTGCTCTAAATCAAAGTTACAGAACACAGGGACAAATTTTACAAGTGATACTGAATCTTAAGTTATCTGAAATTATACCAATGTGTGCGTGCGCCTGATCAGGGCGATGTAGTATGAAGTTAGACTACTGCATATTTTCCTATTGTGTACAAGCCGCGTATTTTTTGGGTGTTTGATCATAACACATTAAATCCAAGCAATTCTGTCTTTGAAGTTCTTTTTTATTACTTTCTTACTATTATTTATTACTTTCTTTGTCTTTCAAGTTTCTTTGAAAGATAGTTTGTATTTTTCATCATCAACACCATTTTTCGCCCTTAGGCTAAATGTTTTTATTTTGGCAAAAAAAAAAGGCAGTGAAACAAACAGATAACCTGATGTAAAGCGACTATTTACTTATCAACGCAACACTTAAGGCAGGAATTCTTATTAACCTTTGTGACGAAATTACGCGAGAGCTGCTGAATAGATAAAAAAAAACATCTATGTCTGTGGCAGAAAGTGTAATTACAACTTTTCGTATGATTTTTTTTCGTCTAGCCCCCTTTCGCAACGCGCAATAAGGAACTTCGTTCCAGAAATTTAATAGTCCACGGGATAGCATGAAGACTACTTTTTATCGCGAAATAATATACAGTTCCAATGGGATTTTTGCGCGTATAAAGTCGCGGGGAATAACTATAATATAATACGTTACTTTAGGCTGAACAACTATATTACAATAGTTTACTTAACTATACTGTACGCGGCGAAACGAGGCGGTAGCGGTCATTGACCTTTTCAGTGTAGGCGCTATATGAAAAATGCTCGAACTGCATTTAGAATATTTAAAAATAAAATTGACAGATTATTACAGATTTATCGGAAAACCTCTTGGTAACTCTTGTTAAGTACTCACATACGGTTTTGCTCGATAGTTTTACTCCAAAGTCCAAATCGAGCAATAACCACCGTGTGGACCGCAAAACTGATAGCTCGAAGGCTCGCTTCGAGCCGGCTCGATGGAATTAAATATGTCAAAAATGTCATCTCCTTCGATTCGGAGTGAAACTATCGAGCAAAACCGTTTGCGAGTACTTAGCCAATCTCCAACTTTTTATGAGTTCGCAGTTACTTAAGCTTCATAGTCAGTGCACATCGAGTATGCAAAATATTATCGCCCTATACACTTCATTGTCAATCGCGGTTTATATAGAAAATGACAAGTTTTTTGACAGGGAGTCAATAACCGCTACTGTTTCCTCACTTTAGGGTGTGTATGATTCCCTTGTATGGAGTTCACTGTGGAGGTAGCAGCGCTAATGAGTAACTTTTCTTTGATGGGAAAACTTATGACGCTGCTGGAGCGCTTGACCTACACGTCACAAAAAATTAGCTCTTTTAACGCTGCTACTTTCACAGTAAACTCAATATAAGTGACTCATACACATCCTAAAGGATTTCACACTTTTTTCTCCACCCTGTATAATTAAGTATAAGAAACAATCCATACTAATATTATAAATGCGAAAGTGTGTCTGTCTGTCTGTCCGTCTGTCTATCTGTCTGTTACCTCTTCACACTCAAACCGCTGACCCGATTTGGCTGAAATTAATTGGCATGGAGATACTTTGAGACCCAGGAAAGGACATATGATATTTTTTATCCCGGAAAAATGTACGGTTCCCGCGCGATAAACGAATTTTGGCGCAACGGAGTTGCAGGCGTCATCTAGTCACATATAAATTGAAAAACACGAGTAGTCATAAATACCTATACGTATTTACTATTTCATATTATTTTGCTACTTTGGGTAAGTTATTTCATATTACCTTACAGATAAAAGCGTTATACTTTCCGTGCGTGCTCCCACCAGGAAGGAGCCTACTTATTTATTTAAATGCCATGAAGGAGGTGGACCCCTCTAACATATTTTTGCCATTATTCCATTAAGTATTTATGAAAATACATTTTCCAGGTGAAAGAAATTAAAGTGAATAAAAGGCTTAAAATGTCGTCAAAAACGCTCAATTTTGAACATAATATACAGACATAAAAATACTTGTGGCACTCGGAGACTGCCGCAGTATAACTATTCCAGTTAGCAGCTAGTCTACACGCATACGTCTAGTCGCACGCACACAAACATCGTGATGAAGTCTGCCGAACTGAAACAACAGACGACGCACGACTTTCATCGCCGCACCACTGTGTCGGTCGGAGTGGGAGGTATGTTAGGTTTATTTTCGTTACGGAATTTCTTGATTCTATCACCGCACTCAAAGCCCGAAATAAAAGCTATGCAATAGTCAAAAAGTGGAATATCATACCTGATCAGAGAACTCTAGGTATTCTTTCTTCTCCGGCGCCGGGCTGGTGACGGTAAGGACGGCACTATACGCTCGTCTCGCTCTTTCATTCCTCTCTTCTGTGTCTCCTTCCACCTTCCAAGGTTCCTTGGACGATGCTGATGCGAGGCTGTAAAAAGTCAGAGCATTAGATGATTTTTTAGGGTACCGTAGTAAGATGAAAAAAACCTTATGGATTTATCTTGTCTGTCTGTCAGTCCGCATTTCACAGCTACTTTCTTTAGAAAATTGTTCGTGATTTTTGTAGACATATTTTATAGTTTTTAAAGACTCTACTCTCTACAAAATTACATAACTTTTTAACAACAATTTAACCGATAATAAATAACATTAATCCTCCCACAATCACGCAATAAAATAAATGCATAATTATATTTAATTACAATCGTTAGCTTTGATTATTACAATCCCTTACATTCCGACAAAACGAGACTTGTCAAAAATACTCCATTTCATATTTCGTGTCCGTAATAGCCATTTAATTAAACGACTTGTAATTTTGTACCGCTCAGAGAAGTTAAGAGATAAAAGCCTCCCCTCCCCCCCCGCAGCCTTTTCCTCAAACACCATTCTCGCCCTACACTAATTAAGGGGATGCTGCGTAAATTGAACGCATTTGTATAGCTTTGTCCACACTGTGCCTTTTTCTGTTCGTCAAGGGCATGCGTTATAGCGCAGTCAACAGCTAACGTGAGCCATGCCCGCGACGCATGCCCTCTGACCGTATCCAAAACTTCAAAAATGACAATATTGGCGTTGCGTTCCTTGACGCATTCAATTATTGAATGCGCCAATATAAAAGTTGATGACGAAAATTGAAGATGAAACTGTACAGTGTGGACATAGCTTATGAATTTCGGGAGGCTTACTATTCGAGTTTCAGTTAGGGCCTGTTTCACCACTTCCTGATAAAGTGCACTTTTCTGACAGATACTCCATACTTCGTCTGTCAAAAAAGTTATAGATAGCCTATCTGGCACTTATCAGGAAGTGGCGAAACAGGCCCTCAATGATATATTTTTGTCTACCAGGTATTTTATAATAACTAGCAAACCCGGCAGACGTTATCCTGGATGTTATTTCTGAAACTGGTTGATGTGTGAATCTAAACCAACTGGGGCGGCACCCAAATGTGTACAAACAAATTCATTCAGATCGGCCCAGCTGTTTAAGTAATTGGTTACCGGTTTGACGCATAAAGTTAATATACTTGTCGGAATAGAGAAACAAAGGCCTGAGCAAGAGAGATGTCACTATCAGTAACACTGCGTGGTAAAAAGAGACGTGTGATACATGACAGCAGCACTCTTTTTTTGACGTCCAGTCGGCACGAGCCGTAAGTTGACAATTTAATCTCATAGAAATCATGTTCAACCATGCTTGTGTAAGTGTATACGTACACATATTTTTACACACAGATGAAACCAATTTCGGTGTCGTTTGACAGCTCGAGATTGTTGCTCTATTCCGCTAAGTATATTAACTTTATGGTTTGACATCAGCCAATCAAAAGCGCTCGTGACTAGATAAACTCCGATCAAAAAACTGTAGATATTAGGCATAAGAAAATTATTGCCACTAGTTTACTGTAGCGAATATATTATTGAATTAATAATATTTTGTTACTGTGTTGTGTTTTTGTAAAGCTATAGAATTGAAAAATATGAAAACATATTTTATATTTATTCATAAGTATTGCAGACAACAGAAATAAATGAAGTACTTAGATTCTTCAAGAGTGTGTTATTTTTACTTGAATATAAAGGGTTTTTGTCATTTACTTTGAAGCGTAAAAGATAGAGTCGGCCTAGTGATTTTCAATAACCAACAATGTAACAAAAAAGGACAAGGGTTTTATGAAAAGAAAAGGGCGAGCATAAAAGATTCGAGCTATAAAATATGATTTACAAGACTTTCCCATACGAAAACTGTTAAAATAATGGCCCTGCGTAACTTCACAATGGCAAGACGTATTTATTATGTAAGATTTTTTTTATGAAAAAAATAAAAGATTAGGACTCTAATATAACTATAGGTCTACCAGAATCTGATGGCAAAAAGTGAGAAAAGAAATTGATTCTAGCAATATCTTGGTAATTGCAATTAAACATTTTGATCCTTTTTTCCTTATAGCGGCTGATTCTGTGTTTGAAACATGCAATTATAAAAATTTATCCAATGATCAAGAATATTTTTTGAAAATCTGCCATAACAATTTGCCATCAGATCCTGGTAGACCAATAGATGACCTGGTGAACTTTGTATCGCTACTCTCCCAATATAAACCTTCCTTTTGAACGGGCTCCCAAGATTCACGAATATTATATCACACTGACCTAACCTGACATAACAAAGCTAGAGAGGTTATTTATTTCTTCTCCTTCCCTTTTAGACAAGAATTAAAATGTCCCAGACATTTCGACAAAGACTCTCAATATGTCTTGTATTTGTTTAGGAAGAGTATGTGAGCGCCCCAAGTGCCCACGACGCCTCAGGCGATTTGTCTCATGGAAATATATTGCTGAGCAAGATTTGTTTGATATCGAAACATGTAAGAATGAGTGTGTAGAGATAATGTCTTGTTTTTGCGCGCTACTTCGCCCGAACAAAATGATGTATATTAGCATAAAAACTTTAATCCCGAAACTGAAACTTACAGGCGCGATTTAGGATTATACTATTCGGTGTGCTACAGCCTAAAAGTTACAACATTATGTCAGTCCTGAAAAATAAATGGTGTCTAATTTTCAGACCCACAGGGTATGTTTACCCTGTGGGTAAACATGCCCTGTGGGTACACACATAACTTTTAACACAATCAGCCATGGGATTTCGGAGGAGTTTGGAGTGTCATCGCTACGCAAAAATGTTTTAATAATAAGTAAGATTTTATAGTATCCTTGCTTGGCTCTTGAATATATCCAGAAGATTTTATGCTACCATAACAACTTATTGTGTAATAGATGTTCCGCGCGGCTGTTTTCATACACAGAAATTAGAAATTTCACGGAAAACGTACACTTTTCCGTAAAAAATAGCCTATGTCCCTTCATGTGGTCTATTCTTCATGTGTACCAAATAACATAATAATGACTCTAGTAGCCTTAAGATAATAAGCAATTTCAAATAATTTCCTCCCGTTTTTTCCACATTTTCCTCTATTTGTTCGCTCATATTAGTCTTAGCGTGATAAAATATAGCCTATAGCCTTTCTCGATAAATGGGCTATCTAACACTGAAAGAAATTTTCAAATCCGACCAGTAGTTCCTGAGATTAGCGCGTTCAAACAAACAAACAAACTCTTCCACTTAATAATATTAAGTATAGTTAAATTAAGACTAATATACGAAGTCAGTGCTTGGGTACGATATTTAAAATTTTAAACCTTTGACTCTCAAAGTTGGAAATTAAACCTTCTATTTAAACACAATTCACTGTAATTGAGTAGGGCTTTTGAGGGTTGATAGTCATTAATTAACTGTCTCTCTCTCTCTCTTTCGCACAAAAATCCCTCTCTCTCTTATCAAAGCTCTTCACGTCAATCGTGATTTGACAAACAATGTGAACTCCCAACGGAAGAAAATTCATTTTAAAAATGCAGTAAAGAAGTGTATGAGTTTTTGATGTTTTGTATATCTAGTCAGTTGTATCATATTGTATGTTATATTGCCACTTGATGCCTTGATTTCAAAATAAATAATATACTATATGCTAAGTTTATATCACGAAATAATTTATTTAAAAACTCTTAAATTTTGTATAACAATTAAATAATTTTGTCTTTAAAAATTATGAACATTATGATTTGTTGTATTAGAGCATGTTTAAAATTTTAACTACGATGTGCATGTTTTTGTGAAGAACTGAAATATTTAAAAAAACATTCAACCTACACTGCAATATTTCCAGTTGATAGAGACAGTAGGCAAAAAGCTCCAAAATGTTTGTTTGCTCGAACGAGCATTATACTACTGATGCATATTCTTTAGGAACGTTTATGACAGATAAAAGAATTTTTAACATGTACGAATTCTAAAAATACATACAGCTTATAAAATAAACTAAGAGGCCTGGATAGTGTGAAATAAATTCCTAGAATCACTTTTCTACTGCAGCTGAAAACGGTATTTAAATCAAAAAACGCGATAAAAAATTTCATACATCCTGCCCCGGCGTTCCCAAATATCCATACCTCTCTATCTATTATTATTTAAATAGTTTTTAAAATCTTTATTTAGCTCTTTAAATGATAACTTTATAGGTAACAGATCAACTTTAATTTCAATTGCAATTATTATACAAATAAAAAATCGTGTGGCACTCGCGGACTGCTTCGGTGTAGCTACTGCATATCATTTTATATCAACCTATCCATACTAATATTATAAATGCGAAAGTGTGTCTGTCTGTCTATTACCTCTTCACGCCAAAACCGCTGAACCAATTTTGCTGAAATTTGGCATAGAGATACTTTGAGTCCCGGGAAAGGACATAGGATACTTTTTATTTCGAAAAAATGTACGGTCCCCGCGCGATAAACGAGTTTTGGCGCAACGGAGTTGCAGGCATCATCTAGTGCAATTATAATTCGCATACGTCTAGTGTAAGTAATAGACGATGCACGGCAACGCCGCACCGACCGGCACAGCGGTGTGGCAACGCCTCCGGAGTGGAGGGTGTTAGTTTTTTTTCGTTACAGAATTTCTTGATTCGCTGCGCTCAAAGCCCGCGATTAAAGCTATGCAATAGCTTAGAATACAGGGTGCAATAAAACCTCCCGCCAATTTTTTTAGGGCTTAGCTGTTATCATTAGGAGAGTCTATTTAACGAAAAAATAGTGTTAATTTTTTACAACAACATATTTTATTCCATTTTAAATCATTGCAGAAATGTCACTTCGCGGCGGTGGATAGAACGGGGGTGATGCGGGTGGTGGCCACGCGCCGGCAACGAGTAGTATCCATTACTTCTGGTGTTTTTTAAGATAAAAATACGAGTATTTTTATTTTTAACATCAATATATCTAAATCTGGCCGGAAGGTTCAATTGCACCCTGTATAATTTTATAGAATAATATTAAGAGAATTTCAAACAACAATGATCCACAACTTACTTGGAAAACAGCTCAATGTTGAAGAAGACGTATTCGCCAGAAGACACCATGTCGAGCTCGTCGGCAGCCAGCATGATCTCCCTCACTGTCGTGGGGTTAGCACACACTACGACAACTGAAACAAACCACTACAGGTTATAAAGGTGGAGAACAAAAAATGAGACGGATTTTTGCTGGGGGTTATCTGTGGGTTTTTGCCATCCACGATAAGTGAAGGCGTAGTTATATTTTATTTTTATTCAAGCACTTTTGTTTTAGCGTTTAAATATAGTATACATAGAAAACTAGTTAGGAGGTTTTTTTATACACAAATCACAATAAATGGATACAATCAACCAATATCATGGTTGTACTTGCTTAAATATTTACAAAACACATTCAGTCATATTAAGTAAACTATATTATTAAAATAATTCATTGATCTAAAGGGTGTTTTAAAAACTTGTGTGCCTCTATTTAGTAGTAATGTAGGAACAGAACTGATTGTTGGTGCCCCAGTCTATGAATGTTTGTTATGCATCAATAACTATAATTCAGTTCTTGTAACGTCACAAATTCAATCGCATAGAATTGAGGTGAACGATCTTCACAAGTCAAGTCAACAATATTGTAAGGGAGTTCTCGAAATCGAATCAGTTATATAACGGGCGAATGCTCTGATCTAGATAGACCTTAACTTAATCTTGGCTTAAACGACACTTTATAATAAACCTGAATCAGTCGATAACCATAAAACGTCTCCTACTGGATTTATATGGCACACCGTGAGATCTATGTAAAAAATCGGCCAAGTGCGAGTTAGACTCGCGCACGAAGGGTTCCGTACCACAGTAGAGCATAAATAGGCTAAAAACTGTTTTTCGTATGGGAGCTCCCCTTAATTATTTCATTTATTTAAATTTTATTATAAATTATTAAAGTACAAATAAAATTGAGTATTTCTTGAATATTTCAAGTGTTTATACGTATTACCGTTATTGATATCAAGCATAAAAATGCAAAATAATCACGTTTATTGTATGGGAGCCCCCCTTAAATATTAATTTTATTTTGTTTTTAGTATTTGTTGTTATAGCGGCAACAGATATACTTACACATTCTGAAAAAAATTCAGAAGTCTAGCTATAGCGGTTCTTGAGATACAGCCTGGAGACAGACAGACGGACAGACATCGAAGTCTTAGTAATAGGGTCCCGTTTTTATGATTTGGGTAGGGAACCCTAAAAAAGATTTTTCTGGGAATCTTATGGCCAAATATATTACTTATAATAGAACAGCTGCTGAGCCGCGCGTTCGGGCGGCTGCATATAAATCCAGACTTTATTGATTTAAACATTTTCAACTGTTTCGCCTGTAACAGGTATAACTGGAGCCGTTTCCATTAAGTTTACTTTCAAGTATATTTTCTCGCAATAAATATAGTTTCTGTAAAATGCGATTTCATAGGAAATCTCAGTGCAACTTCTGTAAAATTATATAAAGTAATTCGGGCGAATAGAACAAGAAAACGATTTCATTATTTGTAGCATTTATATCACAGAATAATTTTTAATATACAGGGTGTAACAAAACTAAGTGATAATACTTTAGGGTGCGTATGTATTCCTTGTGGAGAGTTCACTGTGAAAGTAACAGCGCTTCAGCTTTTGGTCTTTCAAGACCAAAATTTTTTTTCACTTTTGTATGGGCAAGCGCCCCAGCGTCACCAGCTTCCCAACACAAAAGTGAAAACAAAATTTGGTCTACTTTCGTAGTGAACTCTCTACGAGGAACACGTACACACCCTAAATTATCACTTAGTTTTGTTAATGAAACGAAATGAAAAATATTTATTTCTAAGTAGATTAACAAAGTTAACACTTTTAGAACGTCGTGTCTACATGAAGCCTACATTCTGTATATGCTAATATTAAATAAAGCATTGATGATATTTCGTATAAAATACGCATTTATATCTAGTAAATAAATGAATAAACTCTGGTTTCCCTTCAAAACGTATAAATTAAATTATCCAGTACTGTAACCAATTTGGAAAAAAAACCCACGTTCAATATTCAAAATAAGGGGCGACAAAATGTCGCGTTTGAGTTTATTTCCGCAAGGAGATTACATTTCTACACGATTAGACCGCTACGTCTGAGAAATTAATGATTGCCAGACAGTTTCAAATAATTACTATTGGATAGAAGGTTCAGCTAAAATTCTTAAAAAGTTAAAAATTTACTCAAGCACACTTAAAAATAACATTATTTATAATAACAAGTCATGTAGATTGTGGCATTGTTTTTAGTCGATTATTATTATTTACACCTCGTCTTTTTAATGTTCAAAAATAAATTATAACACAGAACACGCTATGCCCCAGATTAAAAAAACATAATAAAAAAAAACTTTACAGTTATATTAATATTGAATATTATATTCAGAAGTTTTTCGAAGAAGTATGATTGAATTTTGGTACACCCTTTACAGAAATGTTTTTGATTTGATGAAAATTTGTGCTAAACTCGTCGTAAATAAGCTTGTCATGTCATGTAACATGCCGCGTGCTAGACTATGTATATTTTTGCCTCCACAATCGTTTAAGACGCTCCCCTTAGGGAGATGCCGTAATTTACCGTTTTTAGAGTCTTATTAACTCATAATTTTCAAAATTATATTAAAAAGTACAACAATATTCTTCAGCATATAAACATTACTTTCTGTGTTATTAATTTCCTATAATTTTGTTTATTATACTCATGAAATCATCTTCCAAAGTAATACCAATTTATTTAAATTCAAGCATACATTAATACTCTCTAGTATTAATACAAATTACGTTTATTTGACACGCCAAAAGATCGATAATTTAATTATAAACTACAATAATATATTCGACGTTTAAAATTTTTTAGGTCAATGTTGAACTGAGATAAGTAAAAAAATAGAATTTTGGTGCGATCTCGGCTAGGCGGCAAATGTATGGTCAAGGTCGTTTGCTCAGGCGATGGCCTTAAGTGATACCTACACATAGATTTTTACGTTTATGTGGTCTATGAAAGTGAAACAACATTGCGCGATACAGTGTTTTTAAATTAACATACAATGTCGAATTACCTAATTTGAATTGTTATAGATCAGTACAAAGGCACATTTTTTCTTTAAATAAACCTATGAATAAATAAATAATATAGTAACGTCCTATTTTCTGGGCATTATTTTATTACGCAATTTACAATAATTTTCAATTATTATGCCTATACTTATAATTATAGGTATACCTACAGATTTTAGTTATTCTATCAATAGAAACAGAGATCTATCATTAGGACACTCACCTGACTTTTTTTACCGTTTTGGGTATTCTAAAGATCTGTAGATTTCAATCTTCCGAGCAATAAATATTGCAACAAATAATAATTTTGGTTTTCGCTCATAAGTTGCCTGCTTACACAAATGTTATATCTAGACAAGGATTACAAAATAAAACTCGTCCTCTCTTACTCACTTCTCGTTTCCAGGGATAGTTTTTTCAGTTTCTGTTTTATTTCTATTGTGGTAATGTTATTTTCGTCGAATGGTAGGTTCGGGATCTTGCTGGTGCTTTGCTTCTGTAGGACCGTGAAAATTGCGGACAGGGTCAAGAAGCATGGGCTATTTCCATGGCCGGTGGACACAGGGTTATTGTGGTACATCATCCCAACTTTCCGCCAGTTGAATTCCTGGAACAAAAAGGTTTTTTTCAACCCTGAACTGTGCAAAGAGTTTATGTTGTAGAATTAAGAAAAAAAACCATATCGTATCATTAAAATAATAAACATTTGAAACCTGTTTAAGTCAAAAAGACTATAAAATAAATTAAAAAAAGAATAAATAAAAACAACATGCATTTGAATTTTTTTATTGCTTTAAACATAAATCAGAACCTAGTAAACACTGACCAACCGAAAATACATAAAACCAAAATGTTTTGACAACACACAAAGCGGTTACAAATACAACGGGGTCTGAAGAGGGCAAATATTTATTCAAACCTTAATTAAAATCCATTGCTTTCTGTTTAAAATGCTATTAGAATACGAATATGAACTGAACAAATAGATGCGAAATTGCTTTTAAAAGTAATATATTTTTATTACAGCAATGAAGTGAATAAAAATTTTGCCAAAAATATTTTCAAAGGCAACAGCGTTTTTCCTTATTTTGATGATACTACAGTTTTCTCGAAGAAGGCTTGCTCGTTTCTAAACTACCGTACGATTATGTGGTAGCTTATTGCTCTCTTCCAATGAATAATAAATTGTTGTCTTAATATTTGGATATTTACTGAGATTCATTTCTACGAAATAAAAGCCGCGGCGTATAGTATTTAATAATAATAAAACTAGGCAAAAGAAATAGATCTAATCCAAGGTTCAGCCCCATGAGAAGAGTAAAATAGAATGAATGGATCGAAAAATGTAACACAAGAAAGGTCTGACCTTTTTTAATGATTTACGACGGGAAAGCTATAAAGTTTTGCAAATTTTCCCTTAACTTCTGTAATATGTTACCTCGGAATACATTGTGTCAGTAATATTATTAAAAAAAATCTAAAAAGCCTTCAACTACAATAAAAAACATTTACAAATGGTTTCAATTTGTGCATTTTCGTGACTACAGGTAGGCTGGAATAGGAACATAATATTAAAGCTACACCTAATAAAAATAACTTTAAGCTAATATTTATAACTACAAGGAAATATAACAACACAACAATACCGTCAAACAACAACAAATATTTGCAACAGCCAAGCGCACATGAAAATGAAGACATTAAAAAAAAACGCTAGGTTGTAGATTAATATAAAATATTATACTTTGAGGACCCACAATTTACGCCAATCTGGGTTTTTGCTATTTACAAGTATTTTATACTCTTTCATACATGCGGAGAAGTATATACACAAACCAACACTGAGAACGTAACAATCACAAGACTGTAACAAAAACCACCGATACATTGATGATTGATATATTCCACTTAACTAATTTTACCTCGAAAACGTTTGCAATGGCGTCGCCGGCCTGCACATAGCTGCCCATCATTCTGGTCAGGGTCCGATAATTTGGAGTCTTGTAGGTGAAAGCTTCGGCCTGGGCCCCGGCAGTAATGACTGGTATGTGCCAGGGCCCGGAGTACCTGGCCACAGGCGCTATGACGTAGTCGCAACCAGGTCCAATGAATGCATCTAAAAGAAAAGGTATTTAAACAACAATGGCAAGAAAAAAATAAAAATAAAAAACTAATTAGCAGCAGTTTTCGTCGTAAATTACAATAACAATCATAAATGATTTCTCTTTAGCACCACGATAATTTAAAATATGAAAATAATATACCTAATATCATTGTATTTTCTGCAAAGAAACTTGAATTATAAGTAGCCTAAATTAAAAATTTTCATTTCATTGCATAATGCGTAAAAAAACTTACCAGCAGAACCATTGATATAGAACTCGAAAGCAGCCAGAGGTCCTAGGACTGAAGAACAACCAGTATCACGGTAGTCCACTAAAATCTTCCACCCTGGCAGAGGTCCATCTGGCTTCGAAATAAAACCGACAGCCATTTCTATGATCGGCAAGACTTTGGCTAACGAAAACACTGAATCGTGATCAGCCGGCAGCAAAACACCCAGCTTCAGAATTTTCTTAGAAAACTGATGAGATTCCCTTCTCAGTTGTAAATTCGTCATCTTCAAGTGATAGGAGTGACTCGCTAGGTCATGGGGATACCCCACAGCGTGCTCGTCATCATAGTATATTCCTTTCACGAATCTCTCCTTGTAGTAACTATCGGATAGATTATATTTATTTAGCTCCTGCGCTTTGTCATCCGACTCGCCAGAAATCATTTGTATGTTATTCTCTAGATACTTATCTTTTATATCTCTAGTTCTTATTTTAGATACACTCGTATTATCTAGACCTCTAAAGTCACTTCTTACACTATTTACACTAACACACTCTATCACATTTACTATTTTCAGTTGAAAAATTAGGAGTAATATTATAAGAGGTACTTTTGTTGCGACTACTTTTGTGATTGTTTTAATCTTGTGTGTTTTAACATGGTCCATTGGATGATTTGGCTGTTTATCATCGTCGGCGTTGTAGTTTTCTCGTCTTTTCCTGATGTTGGCTTTATTGGCATACCTCTTCTCTTTAAATTGGAAAGTTTTAACACGGTATTGGAGAATCGCATTAACGATCTCTTTTAACATCTTCACTTGTATCTATCTCATTTTACTGCCTTATTAGTCCCGCTTTCTTCATCTATGAACACATTTGATACAGAAATTATTTTATTTTATTTAATTTTAGATGAGCAACAATACTTTAGATAAAACGGATTTGAATATGAGTGAAACATCTTGAACATTTTTGATATTATAATAAGCCAATATTCTCAATACTTAGATATATATTTTTTACTATAGATTGCAGTTTTATTTTATAGTGCTTGTTTAGTTTTTATTATTGTTTTAATAGTAAGAACTTTTGTTTAAATCTTAGGTACTTCAGTTAGGTCAGGTTAGGAGAGGGTATTTTATATACAAAGGTCAATCATACAGATAAATTAACACTAGAAGTAGAGACTTCTAGTGTTGATTTCCGTTGATACACTAGCTGACAAGTGACATAGGAATTCTACCACTGAATTAACTTCAATGTAAAATATTATCTAGTATTCAAGTAGTCCAACAGTATTAAAACATATTTTTAATTCAGTCCAACATCCAGTAGCATTGTACCGCACCAGTAAAAATGGGTCAAGTGCGAGTCGGAATCTCGACTGTCTACTTACTAAATTTCAACAGATAGATCTCATAGTATTCGAAAAAAGTGGCTGTGACAATAAACGATCGGACAGACAGACATGAAGAATCTATAAAGGTTCCGTTTTTTGTCATTTGCCTACGGAGCCCTAAAATTCACAGAAGGCAAAGGTTAAGTTAAATTCGCAAGTAAAAGATCAATGTTAGGTCGTTGACGTCACAGTACTATAATAAAAATGCAAATTTTGTGATACACACAATAAAATTAGGTCATTCTATATTCTATTCATTATACTTATGGGAAACGAGTCTTATATGCCGATTAGTATAATCAATATTGAAATTATTTATTTTAATAGGCGTTATCAGTTTTGTATCTTACTTTAACGGTATTGATTTAATTATTCTTAAAATCATAACAAAAACTAGAGTTAAATTATTTCATACTTATTTTTTTTTTTTTTATGAAATAAGGGGGCAAACGAGCAAACGGGTCACCTGATGGAAAGCAACTTCCGTCGCCCATGGGCACTCGCAGCATCAGAAGAGCTGCAGGTGCGTTGCCGGCATTTTTAGAGTGAATAGGGGAGGGTAGGGAAAGGAATAGGGTAGGGTAGGGAAGGAAATAGGGGAGGGTAGGGAAGGAAATAGGGGAGGGTAGGGAAGGGAAAAGGGTCCTTCGGTAAACTCACTCACTAGGCTAAACACAGCGCAAGCGCTGTTTCACGCCGGTTATCTGTGAGCCCGTGGTATTTCTCCGGTCGAGCCGGCTCACTCGTGCCGAAGCATGGCTCTCCCACGTAAATGAGGTAACCGAGTAATAGACTAGATTGCAATATTTCCCTTTCAAATTCAATTGTATTGAATGTCTCGAGTTAATCCCGCATCGAATTGTCCAGACAAGACATTCAGATAAGCCCTAAGCCTAAGGTATTACAGCGGGGCTAAAATGGTCACATTTAGCAATTCCTCTCAATCAATTCAGCAAATGAATTGTCAAAACTGTCAAACTGACAAATGTCAAATCATTACAAAAATACAGAAATGAATTGCAAGCAGAGTTGCATTTTGCGATTTTAATATTATGATTCATATCATGATTCTTCAAAGCGACCATTTTAGCCCCGCTGTACTCAATTCCAAAGTCTGATTTGCCTGAATAATCTTTTGTTGAACTTGACACCTATAAGACTAATGTCCTATAGAGGCTATAGAGCACTTATCAAGGTGTCGTTATCTTAAATACATAAAACTCAAAGGTGACTGACTGACTGACTGACTGACATAGTGATCTATCAACGCACAGCCCAAACCACTGGACGGATCGGGCTGAAATTTGGCATGCAGGTAGCTGTTATGACGTAGACATCCGCTAAGAAAGGATTTTGATTAATTCTACCCCCTAGGGGTTAAAATAGGGGATGAAATTTTGTATATAATAATACTTCTTAACGCGAGCGAAGCCGCGGGCAAAAGCTCGTAGTATATAAAACACTATTTCAAGTTCATAAAATAAAAGTTTTGTTACTAATCTAAAATTTGTCAATAAAAAAAATATATTATTATTATTCTAGTTTACCGCCCGAAGGGTTTTTGAAGTGTACTAATTGTTAGTATTTGTTTGGCACGCTCTAGAGCCTAAGCAGTGTCCTATTTGATTTAACCAATTTATCATAGACGGATGATGGTCCTGCCATTAAAGTTCGAAATATAAGGCTGTTTTATAATATCTATAGCCGAGAGAATCAACTCTACAATCAATGTAAAATACTAACACATCATCAGTTATGATATTTTCTTTAATGATTTTTTTTTTATGAAAGAAGGGGGCAAACGAGCAAACGGGTCACCTGATGGAAAGCGACTTCCGTCGCCCATGGACACTAGCAGCATCAGAAGAGCTGCAGGTGCGTTGCCGGCCTTTTAAAAGGGGATAGGGTAATAGGGGAGGGTAGGGATGGGAAGGGAAGGGAATAAGGGAGGATACGGAAGGGAATTGGGCCTCCGGTAAACTCACTCACTCGGCGAAACGCTGTTTCACGCCGGTTTTCTGTGAGAACGTGGTATTTCTCCGGTCAAGCCGGCCCATTCGTGCCAAAGCATGGCTCTCCCATGTATAAATATGATGGATCATTCATGTTTTTAAGTTGTTAATTATAGAATTATAATACGTCCGATAATGGTGGTTACGCCAAAATTCCCCGGACCGGTTCCTTGATACAATTTCTACAAGAAAGTAGATTGTGACGGAAACGAGTTTGCGATGTGAGCGGGAAAGGGCGAATAGTGAGTGAATTGGTTACTCCAATTTAGCGCTCCACATTTGCGACTCTACGTTATCCATTAAGGTGATGTCGCGTTAAAGTAAAAAATTGTTTTGGATATGTTTTAGATCGTTTGTTTTTTCCGTTCGCCTGGCACGGCCTCTCATAGAAAACAAGATAGGGAACAGCAAGAAATGTAAAGGGAGTAAGCGACAAAATGGTTTTTGTCGCGTTATTTAAAAACCATAAATATATTTCATATAAGCTTTGGGCAAATTATAGTGTATGCTTGAACTAATCTATGTACAAATTTTGGAAGCTTAAATCACTCTCCTCGGTTGGCAAAATTGGAATCCCTGTTTTTATAGAGGTCTTTTTGATTAATTATCCTATGTTATAAAAATTGAACAATCGTGTTATTATATGGGTAATTCAAAGATAAAGACATGATAAATACTGACAATGAACTTTAATTTCTTAGCTTTAGTCATTGTTGAGAAAAATCGATATCGCTGCGGCCAAATTATCAAGGCGTCACCTTAATGATTATGATAATCATTTTGCCCAACAAAAGTGGAGCCCAATTCTCGTATTTCGAATATCGTTTCATTCACAGGCTATGGAAACATCCATCCACCCATATCCATAACTCTATATCCATCCATATCCACAACAAGTCTGTCTGTCCGTCTGTCTGTCTGCAGGTTCTAACTCAAGAACGGTAATTATAGCTAGAGAGTTGAAATTTTCACAGCTTGTGAATATCTATTGCCGATGCCGCTATAACAACAAATAACAAAAATAAAATAAAATTAATATTTAAGGGGGGCTCGCATACAACAAACGTGATTTTTTTTGGCCTGTTTTGCTCTATATCAATAATGGCAACAGGTAGGAATGTGAAATTTTTAAAAAGGCCTTAAATTTATGTTTACTTTAATAATTAATAATAATAATAAAATTAAATAACAAATTAAGGGGGCTCCCATACAAAAAACACAATTTTTCCCTTATTTTCGCTGTATAACGGTACGGAACCCTTCGTGCGCAAGTCCGACTCGCACTTGGCCGATTTTTTAAATTACGGATAATAAGTTCTCCCTCCCTCGCTCACGCTCTTTAATTATTATTGTTATAGTAAGTAATTGCGCCTATTACTAGTTTTTTAGTCACTGAAAATATTCTATCTAAGATTATTATTATTTGCAGTGATTATGAAACTAGAGTAGACGCGATTTTCCTAAACACTGAAATGCTTATAGCATAATATGTCATGGTTAACTTTTATCTGACTCGCCTGACCTTAGCCATTTAGCAAAAAAAACCGACATGCATAAACCATGGTTTATTTTCAGCCGTCGCAGCAGGCATTAGAAAACCAAATAAGAGTTCCATGGCTTTCAGATAGTATTGAACTATAAATAACCTCGGTAGGTTGATACCGTTAAGAGGAGTCCACACCGCCGTTTTTCCATACAAATGCTGTCCCCTGGGCCCTGTTTCCTCCCTGGATAATGCCGGTAGAGTTATGATTTTTTCCTGAATATCTATGGCCACTATTAGCATATCCCTATGTTTTCTTTTTTTTCATAATTTTATTAATAAAAAAGATATGAATGTCCAAAAACCCAAAAAAATTGCAAGATTTTCCTCTGTGTTCAAACACCCAGAAAACAAAACTGGCTAAAATATACAAAAAAGTAAAACATAGGAACACAGTTCAAGCCTTGCTTTAATTCTTAATGAAAAAAGTACTTAAATCGGTTAAGTTTTGGAGAAGGAATCAGCGGACAACGAATCGAAGATTTTTTGTTCTTTTATTAGAACTTTTGTCGTGTTGTCTCTATCGCGCTCTGCGGTGGGAGACTTGAGATTGGTGAGACAGCAATACATTTTCAAATACCTATTTTCAATTTCTCTCGCCCCTGGTGTATCTTCTAAAGCGACTCACGATGCAGTTTCGATATGGCTTCGGTTCATTGTAATAAAACTACATACATAACGACTAAAATCATTATAATTATTGGTCTAGTATAAATATGGTGTACTCTATTTTATAAATAGATAGAATAACGTATCACTACCCATCTAATATAAACCTACCCTGAACTTCAACGAATGTTTCAAGATTAAAATAAGTAAATTAGTAACTGCTTGATATTAATTGACAATAAAAAAAATGATTGTTGAATATACTCCATAATAAACTATTTACTGCTTAATTTTAATGCAATTTAGGTCAGAAGGAGAGAAAATTATAGGCTATTTTTAAGGGCAATCTCACGAACAGATAATTATCTTATACATCATCTTTAGGTGACATTTTGTTGTGACCTAAAACATCCGTATAGCAAAATAGTCTTGCTAATATTTTAAATTTATAATTATAATGTACCTGTGACAAAAATTGCTTCCGCAATTCACAATCAAGATATTAATATGGATATTTTCAATCTATATTTATAAATAAGAACTTATAATAACAGCTTATAATTATAGAGTGTATGGGAAGTTGACAAAAAGCTATCTGCACCTGGTTAGTTATTGTGGTGATTTTGGTAATTTTTCATCCTTGTTCAATTTGCATTGGATCATACGAGATGGTCAAAAACAATTAAAAATTATTAAACAAAAGGCCAAGTGAAGTATGTGACAAGAGACCTTAATTTTAATATTTTATTAAAAATGAAAGTAAATTCGATGAAGCTCGTTATGAAAAAATAACTCGCAGATGGCCTCCCATGATTTTATTTTAAGTTATGTCTAAAATTCGTAATAAAATGTTGTCAGACCAACCTTTCCAATATTAATAATATTTGATTATCTTGTATAACATAATGTTTTTTCTCTTTCTCGCTTTGCTCGACATAAGACTTTTTGGAGATGTCAATCAGGTGTCAGGCGTACTCCCGACAGCGTTACTATTGATTGTTCACGTCATATACCATTTCATTTCATGAGGTCGTAACCGAATAGAATAATCAAGACAAATACAATTAAATATCATGTCGCATAACCTTGTAGATTTGATAATTTCATGAAATGCTCGGGTGTTTCATGGAATGTTTGCATTTCATGAAAAGTATGACTAGCTGTAATTGGCCACATCATAATGGTATGGTATAATAATATATGTAACTAGACGGTTTTGGTTAGTTTCACAGACAAATTAGTCCATTAAAAATAGCCTATAATCCTTCACGTGGTCTACTTCTTATCTGTGCCAAATAACAGAAATATTGCTCCAGTAGTTCGAGAGATAAGTCCTTTCAAATAATTTCCCCCGTTTTTTTTACATTTCCTCTATTTCTTCGCTGCTATTAGTCTTAGTGTGATAAAATATAGCCTATAGCCTTTCCCAATTACTGGGCTATCTAACAATAAAATATTTTTTCAAATCGGACCAGTAGTTCCTGAGATTAGCGCGTTCAAACAAACAAACAAAGTAACAAACTCATTCGCTTTATAATATTATTAATAGTATAGATATGTTTAATTTATAAAAAATATTTTAAATTTTATTAGCAGCAACTAAACTCACGACACTTAAAACCATGAGTCGGAAAATCCTTAAGAATACACCGCGATAACTAGTCTAAAATTTAAAAGGTCACGCTTAATATTCAGTCAAAACAAGTTTCTATAAATAAGAGGCGAAGAGCGGGTTATTTTTAGAATCTATACTAATATTATAAAGCGGAAGAGTTTGTTAGTTTGTTTGTTTGTTTGAACGCGCTAATCTCAGGAAGTACTGGTCCGATTTAAAGAATTATTTCAGTGTTAGATAGCCCATTTATCGAGGAAGGCTATAGGCTATACTTTATCACGCTAAGACTAATAGGAGCGAAGAACGCAACGTTGTGGTTGCGATGTGGTCGGCCGCTAGTTCGCTTGTGGTTGCGATGTGGTGTAGTTGTGGTACGTGTGGATTGGCCCTTATAGGATCGGAAAATAATTTTAATTAATCAAGTAGATGAAGAAGATAAGCTACAAGTTTTGTTCAAATTAGAAGGAAAAAAATATGAGTAAGAGTCTTTATGATATAGAATGTTAACTATCACTTAAACCATTTATGTCTTCAATTATGTTTCCCTCTGTATTGATTTTGCCGTGGTGCACGCAAAAGTGACACGTTACGAGAGCGACTAACGCAAAAAATCAAACATCGTCCTTCTCTCTTCACACTCACGCCCGTCTTTCATATGCCAGGTGAAAAACGATGCGGAATCATCGCCAAGTTAGTTTTTTCTTAATAACTCGATAAATATACACCATTTAAAAAATCCGCTAGGTCAGTGTCTTAATGATAGAATTTTATACAATGTATTAAAATTTTAACTTAGTTTAACGCACGGTTATGGCAATATATTATGAAAAATTCATGAAAATTAGATGCATCCTTATGATTCTTTTCCATCTAGAAAATTTTAAGATATCGTGTTTTCGCTCAGATCAAATTCTTGGAAATATTATATAATGTAATTAATATCTATGTTTAGAAAATAAGACAATTCGGGGCTTATTTTCAAGTATAAAATTGAATTATATAATCGTAAATTTTGGGCTAGTCGCCCCCTTAAGGTATCTTTCATCAACGCGGCAAACGACCGTGACCGACTAAAATTCAAATAAAACGCTAGTTTTTATTGTAATTTAGTTTTATTGTTTTAGTTTAATAAAGAAATTAATGCTTAAAAAAAAAAAAAATAAAATATATTATGCCATTAAAACTCAAATAAATAGCATTTACAACAGAGGAGGTTTAATTTTGCTCTTCACCACTATAAAGCAGCGACAGCATGGATCGCTAGACCAACGTCGGTAGAAAATGAAATATATAGCTGTTACACAGCGGCATTTCATGTGTTTGTTTGCATTTCTATCGGTCGCGGTCGCTTGCGACAAACACTGGAAAGTCACCTTTACGTTCGCGTAGAAGACGCGTTGAATTTGCAATAGTGATACAAAATTAAAGAGTCAAGATGTGCCCGCTATTCAACATTTCCATTTTATATGACTTTCATGCATTTATAATATTATAATGAGACGCGAAGGGTACTTAGTTATAGTTAATAAGTTAAATAATAATTTAGTAACAGCTTTATAAAATTGAAATATGCAATTGAAATATAAAACTAAAATATGCTTTTTTAAAGTCTAAAAAAGGGGCTACCCTTAATTTGACCTTAACATCAAATATTTTTTATGTTTGTCCGCGGATAGACTCGTCGCACAGTGGATCGAAAATCGAGTTTCATAGACATAGGAACTTGAGTTTCCAGATGTAATTTTTTTGGGCTGAAATATGTTCTCCTAGTTGTTATTACATAACAAAATGTAAAAAGACTCAGCTGCGTGTAATAATAAGGGAGTTATAATTTTTTAAAGAAATTTTTGTATGGAGCCGACAGGAAAAATGAGCATATCTCTGGAATCGCATGGTTGGCCGTTATATAGAGCGCGGCTCTTGACTCGGAGGTCGTGGGTTCGATTCCCACGTTGGAAACATGTTATTTCCAAGTTTGGTTAGGACAATGCAGGCTGATCACCTGATTGTCTGACAAGTAAGATGATCCATGCGTCGGATGGGCATGTAAAAAGTCGGTCCTGCGCCTGATCTCTCGCCGGTCGTGTCGGTCTTCCGTCCCACTGGGTTATGAGAGTAAAGGAATAGAGAGTGCTCTTGTGTACTGCGCACACACTTGGGCACTATAAAATTACTCCTGCGTGGCCTGGTTTCAATGAAACCGGCCACCGTCACCGAAACCGGTGTGGGAGCTATTATTATTAGTATGGATATACTACTTAGTTGTTGGTTATAAACAAGATATTTCGCGAAGGTAACTTGAATCGCTAATTTAGTAGTGATGGCCAAAAAAACTTAATTAAAACAGTAAAGTTGACAAAATGTTGGTCGCTTTGAATTAAGGTCGTCTGTCTGCATAATGTCTGTCGCTTTGAATATTAACGTCATAACAATATTAATGACCTGGACTGGAGCCCTAGAACATTTTTTTTTCTGATTACTATCAAGCTAATTTTTTGTGATAAGACGAACAACATTTTTATTAGGGTAAAATCTCGAAAGTGGTAGCTAACAGAGATAGCATTTCATACTAAGAATTGATGGTCTTAAAATATGGACTGTTTTATTTGTAGGGCAATGTTCTTCTTGAATTATATAACTAATAACCTATCAATATACAAAAAAATCAGCTCGTTATCCCCTCAACAGTGGCGAACCCCTCTAAGTTTGTGTTTGAGTGTGTAAACACAGCGATAAAACTACTTTTGTTTTTGTTTATCATATTGAAACGCGTTTATATAGAGCAAGACAGCTAGCAAGCGTCGTTTGAGTTCTCGGTAGAGAAGGAATATCTAGGGTTCCATTATAGGGTTCTGTAATCAACAAAACTTGGTTAAATGCTGAACCCTAAAACGGAATCCTAGCAAGCTGATTTTTTGTATATTTCAAGATATACGTGGGAAAGCCATGCTTCGGCACGAATGGGCCGGCTCGACCGGAGAAATACCACGTTCTCATAGAAAACCGGCGTGAAACAGCGCTTGCGCTGTGTTTCGCCGAGTGAGTTTACCGGAGGCCCAATCCCCTACCCTATTCCCGTCCTTACCCTCCCCTATTCCCTTCACTTCCCTAAACTCCCCTATTACCCTATTCCCTCTTAAAAGGCCGGCAACGCACCTGCAGCTCTTGTGATGCTGTGAGTGTCCATGGGCGACGGAAGTTGCTTTCCATCAGGTGACCCGTTTGCTCGTTCGCCCCCTTATTTCATAAAAAAAAGATTTTTCGCAGATAAAAATCTTGTTCGTCTTATCAAAATGAAGCTACTCATAAAAAAATAGCTTGATAGTAATCAAAAAAAATTGTTCTAGGGCTCCCGTACTGACAGAGAGCCGTGATGCGCAAGGTGTTCCTGCGCACCGCGGCCCCCCGAGTAGCGGGGTGGTGTCGGGTCTGTAGATGATCGCTGGTAGTTGCGGTAGGTTCTATCGTACCCGCAACTCTGCCTTAAGCGAGGAGTGGAGCACCATGGGGTTTTAGTGGGTAGACAGCGGGAGTCCCACATACCCCGGCCGATATCCCCAATTTGCCGGGGATGCGTAAAGCATTTCCCCATGTTAAAAAAAAGGGCTTCCGTACTATAAAATAATAGTGTGTTTGAATTTTAATTTATGGCATACCGATGCATTAGATTAAAATATTTTTAATAGTTATTCTTAAATGACTTAATAAAAATTCGCCTTTCTTGGCAGAATTAATAGATATATTATATCACGAAAACACCGTATTTTAAAACTGTGAATATTTTTATAAATTACATGAAAATGAGATAGGCAACTCTTTCTAGACAAGGTGTTCAGAACTAGTCGCGTAAGAAAATGATGAATCTTCTCATATAATATAACACTATATAATCTTTTTCATTAATATCACTATAGTTATTTCATTATACGTGGGAGAGCCATGCTTCGGCACGAATGGGCTGGCTTGACCGGATAAATACCACGTTCTCACAGAAAACCGGCGTGAAACAGCGCTTGCGCTGTGTTTCGCCGAGTGAGTGAGTTTACCGGAGTCCCAATCCCCTAACCCCTACCCTATTCCCTTCCCTACCCTCAACTATTCCCTTCCCTACCCTCCCCTATTACCCTATTCCCTCTTAAAAGGCCGGCAACGCACTTGCAGCTCTTCTGATGCTGCGAGTGTCCATGGGCGACGGAAGTTGCTTTCCATCAGGTGACCCGTTTGCTCGTTTGCCCCCTTATTTCATAAAAAAAAAGTTAGGTAGTAAAAAACGACATCTTTTTGAATACGCTCATTTTGGGTAACTTTGAATTGCGGTATAACTTTAAACAATATATTATTGTATTGTTCAAAGTTAAATTGCAATCCAAAGTTACCCAAAATTACTGAACTATAAAATGCAGAAAAATAAAAATGCACCGGTAGTAACAAAAAACATCTAAATTTATATAAAATATACTGCAACAAGGAAAACCTTCAGTAGTTGGTTAAAAAAGACAAAAAAGAATACAGATAGGATTTAATTTTAACAGTTTTTCCTTAGCGGAAGATGTGAGGTAATGATTTAACAACAAAAAGTTAGATACATTTAAACAGGAAAAGTTATGTATTGATATGAGTCTTATGTAAAACATAATATCTTTTCTTGATAAAACTTGTAAATTCTAAATTCTTCATCTAATTTAGTTTTAGTTTGTTGTATTCTATTAAACAAAAAGTTATTAGACTTATTTAAATTCGGATAAAGTCTGAACTTGAAATTTGTCAATAAAAAGAATTAAACGCGGGCGAAGCTCCTGTTAAAATTACAATAATGTTTCGTCTCTACTTATTAACAAAGAAAGAAAGAGAGATGCAGTGCCTAGAAATTACTTTTCTTATTTAAAGACGAAGAAGTGAGTAACTAACAATTTGAGATTTTTCTTTGCATAACTGGAGGCTTAGGGCTGGGAAAATGATTTAAAATCAAAAAATATGGATTTCATGTATAGCCAGGTTTAATAGCCAGATAATGAAGGTAAGTTGTAAGGTTTTTTCCAATTACAAGGCAAAAAGTAGATAAAAAAGTAAAAGTAGTAAATTTCTGTGAGAACGTGGTATTTCTCCGCTCGAGCCGGCCCATTTGTGCCGAAGCATGGCTCTCCCACGTATATCCACTTCACCCACTTAGGTACATCTTTAATTATTGTAAATTAAAATAAGTACAAATAAAAAAGATAGATTAAAATACAACAGGATGACACATCTTTGATAATCATATCAGTTATAATAAAGCACCCTGTACACGGCTTTTGTTACGAGAAAATGATAAACGTGGGAGAGCCATGCTTCGGCACGAATGGGCCGGCTTGACCGGAGAAATACCACGTTCTCACAGAAAACCGGCGTGAAACAACGCTTGCGCTGTGTTTCGCCGAGTGAGTGAGTTTACCGGAGGCCCAATCCCCTACCCTCCCCTATCCCCTTCCCTACCCTCCCCTGTTACCCTATTCCCTCTTAAAAGGCCGGCAACGCACTTACAGCTCTTCTGATGCTGCGAGTGTCCATGGGCGACGGAAGTTGCTTTCCATCAGGTGACCCGTTTGCTCGTTTGCCCCTTATTTCATTAAAAAAAAGTGAGTGAAGTGGATAATTATTAATTATCTACTTCACCCACTTACATCTTTAATTATTGTAAATTAAAGTAGGTACAAATAAAAAAAATAGATTCAAATATAACAGGATGACACATCTTTGATAATCATATCATTAATAATAAAGCACCCTTTTCCTGTACACGGCTTTTGTTACGAGAAAATGATATACGAATATTTTTCTCGCTTAAGATCCCTTGAATGTAGCCCTTTACATAAATCACATCTGTCAATCAACGTCACAAGAGCGGAGTCAGCAGAAAAATATAATATGAGATATTTACGGGTCAATAATTTTTACTGTGTACTATCAGAGAAGTTGATTCCTATGCAAATCGGGGACCTAAGTAGTTTAGTTGCGTTACGTCAAACCCAGCTGATAGATCACAATTAACATTGAATTGCCATGTTCGACCAAATAACGTTGGTCTGTCAATTGCATAGGAATCAACTTCCTCGATGGTACATTGACTGAGGTTGACTTTTTCACAACTCTGTTTTTTGTTACACTTTGGTGACGAAAGAACAACTAACCTTATTGACATACCTTTCGTATTTTGGTGTACACATATGAAACATACGCCAATCAAAATAAAAGATGTTTACAAACAATAAATATGAAATATACTCTTTGACAAAATTTCGTAAATAATATACTTTCTGAGTTATTTCAGTTTTAAAATGTAAAATAAATAGCATTTTAGATATATAAACTGAAATATTAAGAGCCTGTTTCACTGCTTCCTAATAAGGCTATCCATAGGCTATTCACAACTTTTTTGACAGATTCTCCATACTTGGTCTGTCAAGTTAACTGGTGGAAAGCCTTATCAGGAAGCGGTGAAACAGGCCCTTAAAAAAATATAACATTTACGAAATTTTGTCAAAGAGTTTTTGTTGTTTTAATAATTTTCTCCGTCGATTGACGCATTTTTCATAGGTATACACGAAAATATGCCCTTTTAAGTACCTGAAACTAATTAGGTATGCCACGCTCCATACAAAAAGGTTCGAACTCTTTTGGCAGTGAAATGATAAAACTAGTGAAAATTGCTTATCTATTTAGTATGAAAGCAGTTTAGTGGATTATAAAAACATCATAATCTACAACATGATTTTTCGTGAATTGTGCTTATCTTAGAAGCAAAGGATCCCAAATATGTAATTAATTCCATTCACATTAAAAATTATAATCATAGGCTACTCTCGAGATGGCAGATGGATCTCTAGTTTATGAAAATAGGTAAGTTTTTGATCACTAACCATGACGTGTGATACTTTAGTAATTATGTTCCGAGATTTTCTTTGATCCTTATTTTTCTAAAACAATACTTAAGAATTATTATCATACCTGCACCATTTTATAATCAACAGTTAGTGTCTAAACACACTAGGCCGAAGTTACGCGGCGTAAATTCCGCATGATTACGTCAACGCATACAAAATACGGATGGAACGCGACGGAATAATAATAATAATTAAATTTTATTCAAACATAAATACAATACACTGCACACACTAAAGCAAACAATAAACCAAAAGAAAAAATAAAACAAACAACAAACAACAAAAAAAAATATGGCATCATTAGGCAGTGCATTGTATAATGCCGAAAAGGATACCCACTCAGGTGTATTACCACGGCGCAGAACACTGCACCGCGGTACCTGATCTTCCGTGGTTCCTATACATATTACGCCTGACGCACGACAGATTCAACATAAATAATAATAATAATATATAATAATACTATACATATAATAATACAATAAAATAATAAAACATCATTTAGAATACTTAAATAAGAGTACGGTAGCTGCTATTTACGATACGGCACGGCATAACACCCGCACGTGCCGCACCTGTGACGGAACGACATTCCAGCTTCAGGAGATAAGTGCCTATTTCCCGGGCTTCAGTGCCTGATACGAAGTTGTATACTGAACGAATAGTGTGTCATCGGTAATTTAAAATACATTTCGGGCGCAATCATGCGGAATTTACGCCGCGTAACTTCGGCCTAGTGTGTTCAGACACTTAAACATAATATCATACATTTGCGTACGAACCTTGCATTATAAAATACAAAATAATTGTATTTTAATGTAAGGCTAACACCACAATAACAGGTGTATATCGTATTCAGTATGACGCAACTTAATATGATTGCGTTTTTTGCCAAACTTGAAATCTATTCTAAAAATAGACGTTTTTCCTCAATAACAGGTTCCGAGCCAAAATACTTTAATGGCCCATAATTAAAGTTGGATACCGCCCATGGTAGATGGTAGGGGCACTGACTGCGACCACCGAGCCGGAGAGGAAGCCTTTGATTGATGAGCTAACGAAAACGCTGCGTTAGACTCCGTTTTTATTAAACTATAGCTAAGTCCCTAAGCTAGTCAAAGATCTCATTGTAGACTTGACGGCTCATAAAGTGCATCGTATTGTATAACAGGAATAATAGAGTTATTAGGATTTTTTTTTAATTCAATGAATAAACAAGCTGCCTTACGAGGAATATATGTTTTTATAATCCCAAATAACTTATTTATCTGGCCATGTTAAAAAAATTAGAAGCAGATGTGTAAATGACGTGTTAATAATAACAAATTAACAGTGAAAAAAACATTTGAAATTAATAATATTATTTTATAGATTGAAATAATATTAACGTCTTTACTTAAGTGTGTAATTTTTTTATGTAATTCATAGATTCAGTTAAGAGTTGTAAGTTTAATAACATAATATTCAATATTTTTTAAAGTTTTTCACGATCATAATTTTCTAATTAATTTATATTTATTGAAATTTAATGGAATAAGCACTTCGAATTTTATTTTTGATATTATTTTTAGTTAATAATGTATTTGATATTATAATAGCATAGAAAGGAAAATTTCAAGTCCGCGCATCGATCAAAGCCTTACCAAAAATAATTATACTACAATGATACCAGAGTGGTTTAACTATTTTATGGTATAACGATCATAATAATAATATTCAATGATCATAATGAAACAAAAACTTAATTGTATGATAAATAACATTACAATCGTCATAACATTATTATGGTATTCGTTATGTGCAGTAAACTAGTAAATTAAAAATAACACCGCATGTTAATTAATATAAGAAACTTGATTAAACAAAATATCGATTTCATTAAACCTATTATCTATATACTTTTATTAATACGTGAGCAAAAACTTTGTAACCCTTTTTACGAAAAATGGGGAAACGTAGGTGAATGAAATTTTGCACAGTTATAGTTTATGGTGAAGGAGTGCATCGAGCTAATATTATTTTGAAATCATGCTTTTATCATACATTTCTTAACAAATAAAACATTACACACACTACAACACACACACAAAAAAATGACAGATTTTTGAGTGACAAGCCTATACATACGAATTATCTCCTTTATTTATGGTTGAAGTCTGTTGTCAACAAGGAGACAAATTGAAAATGGATTATAGTTTTTTTTTTATTGAATCATAGATACTATTAGACAACGCTTACACGGCCAGTCTGAGATCAGCTGAGTCCCAGAGACTAGAGTTGAAAAAAATATGATAAAGTCAATTTTTTTACAAAATATAGGTACCTAGTAGTCTCAGAACAGGAAAATAAGGTAGTAGTCCTAATGTCGTTAAGACTAAGGTCGAATTTCGACCATTGGGCGATCTCTAGTAGAAATAAATACGTTTAATTTTTCCTTGATAAACTTTTCATCTATATCAAACAAAGTGTACCGTCTTAGTTTTAAAATGTTAATTTTTATCGAAAATGAAGCAATTTTTAAAAATATTCTTACATGATATGAATAAGGGACGATAAAGGTATCGTATGGCTCGTTAGCCCTCCACATGAGCCCTTCGTATATTAATCATCGACTCATGATAAATCGTATTTTGTTGCTTATAATAACAATTTAATATATAATTTTCATAAAGTCATCGTTATCTAATATATAAAAATTCCCGTGTCACAATGTTTGGCCGCGTACTCCTCCGAAACGGCTTTACTGAGTTTAACCAAATTTTATATGCATATTCAGTGGGTCTGAGAATCGGCTACTGGGTACTTTTTATATTGATAAGTGCATTTGTTGAATAAAATTTGTTGAATAAATAATAGTAAAATATTATTACAACTCGAGACTGACGGCGACCATTGTTTGTGCGACGGCCGACGGGATAGCGATGGACGTTGCCATGGTGACATACTTTTTTAGTCACTTCAATAAAATAATACGGACGAAATACTTTCTATGGCATCGAAACGTTTGCCGGGACAGCTAGTAACTTATAAGATAAGCCAAGCCATAAAGAAAATTTTACCAAGCCTTATTAAAATTTTTTATTTAAAAAAAAAAAATTACGTGGGAGAGCCATGCTTCAGCACGAATGGGCCGGCTCGACCGGAGAAATACCACGTTCTCACAGAAAACCGGCGTGAAACAGCGCTTGCGCTGTGTTGTGAGTGAGTGTACCGGAGGCCCAATCCCCTACCCTATTCCCTTCCCTACCCTCCCCTATCCCTTCCCTTCCCTACCCTCCCCTATTCCCTCTTAAAGGCCGGCAACGCACATGCAGCTCTTCTGATGCTGCGAGTGTCCATGGGCGACGGAAGTTGCTTTCCATCAGGTGACCCGTTTACTCGTTTGCCCCCCTTATTTCATTAAAAAAAAATCGTACTGCCGCACTCAGAGAGATATTTTGTCGATTTTGGTACTTGTATAAATTTTCTGTCAAACTCTTCTTTACTTTAAAGTAAATTAATCATTAAAATATATCATTGCCGTAATAAATATTGATTTCTGTACAGCCGTTCTCGAGTTCTAGCGAGACTAGCAAAACTTAAAAATCATTTTTATTTATATCGATAGATTATGGTTTTAATCTGTTGAGTTTAGTATGCTTAATCGATGCTTAGTTCAATACATAATCATCTATATATATAAAAATGGATTTCCAATTGTGTTAGTCGCGCTAAAACTCGAAAACGGCTGAACGGATTGGGCTGATTTTAGTCTTAAAAGATTCGTAGAAGTCCAGGGAAGGTTTTAAAGTGACATGAAGTTCACCGGGACAGCTAGTCTTATATATAAAAATGGATTTTCAAATGTGTTAGTCGCGCTAAAACTCGAAAACGGCTGAACGGACTGGGCTGATTTTAGTCTTAAAATATTCGTAGAGGTCCTGGGAAGGTTTTAAAGTGACACGAAGTTCACCGGGACAGCTAGTAATTAATAAAATTCTCAGACTCACGATAGATATTAATTAGTATAAAAAATATACATTTATACAATCTTAACACTTTTTTCAAAGAATACTCTAGATTTTTTTTGTTATCTCGTGTTTTGTAATCATAACACATTTTTACGATCTGTATGACGTCAGAGTGCATGTTGCATCCATATAAAAAATCCTACGGTAAGAACTATTACTTCTACTTTTTAGGGTTCCGTACCCAAAGTGTAAAAACGGGACCCTATTACTAAGACTTCGATGTCTGTCCGTCTGTCTGTGTGTCTCCAGGCTGTAACTCAAGAACCGCTATAGTTAGACTTCTGAAATTTTCACAAATTATGTATATCTGTTGCCGCTATAACAACAAATACTAAAAATAAAATAAATTTAATATTTAAGGGGGGCTCCCACACAACAAACGTGATTTTTTTGCTAATTTTTGCTCGATATCAATAACTGCAACACATAGGCACTTGAAATATTCACGAAGTAATCATTTCTATATTAATATTTGTATTCTTTTGTCTGCGCATACACACTTATCTCTTCCACAATTTCACCTTCGCTCGTGGTCGTCACACCCTCTCATTCCCCCGCGCCGCGAGTGACCGTTCCGCAACGATCTTAAATGGGATAAAATATGTCATTGAAAAAAAATAAAACCCAATTTTTTTTGGTTAAATGGACTGTCCTAATGATACCTAATAATAAGGCCGCCATGTAAAATTTTGTTTAAATTGTTTGTATTCTCTATGTATTGTGTGCACAATAAAGAATATTTGAATTGAATTTCTATTTGTACTTTAATAATCAATAATAACATTTAAATAATTTAAATAATTATTTTAATGTTATTACGGGGGCCTCCGTACAAAAAACACAATTTTCAGCCAATTTTTTATTTCCCGAGCCTCTGAACTACACTGAAGACGTCGCTGTTTTTAAACGTAACTCTAAAAAAAAACACCGCTTTGCTAGGCTAGTAACGTTACCATGATAACGTCACCAGCCACGTCGCGATGGCTACCCGGTGAGCACTTATTGACGGACCGGCGACAGCGGACAGCCACCGGCTATATGATATTTACTTCTATTTCCTTTGAACAAGGTGCAAAATGCAAGTGCATTGTTTGGGGCTCTTACGTTCAGTGCTGCCAACTATTCAAAACGTTTTCCCCCTAAAGCAACTTCAAAACCCACTAAATTTCAACCAAAACTCCCCAAAAAATGAAAATATAAAAAAAAATTGGGGTATGTTCTACTAAGCGCTCAAAACGCTGAAATACACATTCAACAGGCCAAACAAACAAACAGGCCAGCAGTTTTTAAATACATACTTTAATCTCTTTTTTTTTAATAATCTGTTAGCATACTGTCAGCTGGTACGACTCAAAAGACTTTGCTTTGTGCGGCAGTTCTATGCTGCGAGCGACCGCGACCGGTAAAAATTCAAATAAAATGCTACTTTATAACATAGAGAATAGGTATCATTTTCTACTGACATTTGCTTGGCAACCCATGCTGCCGCCGACGCGGCGTAAAAGCTAGTGGTTGAGTAAAATGAAACGGGAAACCTATGTCATAAAGTGGCATTTCGTTTGAATTTTCGTCCGTCGCGATCGCTCGCGGCAAAGTTCCGAACCACTTTAAGTTTGTTATTAAAAAAATATTCCATTCTTCAAAATTTTTATCCCCAAAAATATCCCCAAAATATTTTACCCCCAAGAAACCCACTTAATTTAATTTTTCCCACTAAATTTTGTGGGAAATCCCCATAGTTGGCAACACTGCTTACGTTTCATAGATTCGGGTATTTTCGTGGCTACGACAATTAGCGAAGATTTGCATGCGCATTATTAATTTGGGAGGACTGTATGTCTCTGAGTACGGCGGTTAGGTTAGTAAAAGCCTAACCGCCGTGCGTCGCCGCCTGCGTTATTTTGAAATAATTTTTGGTCCAAAGATGTATGGCTCCTGAGCTACGAATAATAAAAACTAAGGAAAAGTAACTCCGTCAAAAATGCTCCACAATACTTGTCAAAAAAGTGTACCTTAGGTACACATTTGTACTAGGCTGACGTTACATGACAGATCAAAAGGAACCAAATTTAAAACGGTATTAGTATGGGTGTTACGATTCCTTAGTTTTTATTATTCGTAGCTCCTGAGCCATACATTTTGCAGCTATAAAAATTCCAATGTCGGTTTCAAGACTCAAAATAGATTATCACATTTTATGGAAAAGGTGACAGACAGACAAACTATTGGATTTTTAATAATAAAATTAATATGGCACCTCTCTTTTATCCCTTAATTTGATAATTACCTAGGAATCGAATCTGCACACTGTCACAGTATAGCAATATGACAATATTGCTATACTGTGACACTGTCGTGAATTTATTTATAGTTGGAGGAAAGATCATCGAAAAACAATTAATTTTACACTTTTTAATACTATAATATAGTAATTTATCTTCGGCCTTTGCGGTAAACGGAGCAGCCAGTTTTATATATAGCTAAATATTTTGTTTGTTTGCGTAAAGCTTATAAATAATACGAAACTTACTGTGTCTATTTCGCAATTATGCTTAAACCAAAGAACAGATTTTATCACATGGACTGTGAAAAATCATAAAAATAAGCGTCTGGGAAGACTTTATACGGCGAGAGAAAAGACTAGATAATCTGCGTCTAAGAGCCAGTCTACACGGCGCGCTGCGTCGTCGCAACGCACACATGACGGACAGCAGCCCCCAAGACGAAGGGTGTTGACGTTAAGGCTGGTATAAATAGTCAGTACTCAAGATGCATCTCGGTCTCAAGACACGGTTGAGGCTCTGTGATTGGTTGGCTGTCAAAATTTGTACCAATCACAGAGCTGAACCGCGTCTTGAGACCGGGTCGCATCTTAAGTACTGACTATTTATACCGGCCTTAGTGTCTAAACACACTAGGCTGAAAAAACGCGGCCGAAGTTCGGCATGATTACGCCAGTAATGCGCTACGCATACAATGTAACGCGACGTCATTTCGGCATAGTGTGTCATCAGTAATTTAAAATACAATTTTGGCCTAGTGTGTTAAGTAAAAGAGACAGCTTCGTAATAACGCTGCGATGGCGCAGCGCCGGCTATGTGTCAAACGGCAGCGCTGCGTCGACACAACGCTGACGCAACGCGCCGTGTGGACTGGCTCTTATAGTTGTCTAAGCAACATACAGATAATGATAGTTAATAAAATAACATAAGCATTACACAATCGGTAAGTACTAAGCAAAAATGTATAGAACGCCAGCAGAAATATGCTGTAATAGCGGCTAATACTATTAAATTAAGTGTAGTATTTTTTAATTATATTATAAATACACTTAATGGACAATTTTGCACGGATACGATACAGATACTCTTTTTTTTTATGAAATAAGGGGGCAAATGAGCAAACGGGTCACCTGATGGAAAGCAACTTCCGTCGCCCATGGACACTCGCAGCATCAGAAGAGCTGCAAGTGTGTTGCCGGCCTTTTAAGAGGGAATAGGGTATTAGGGGAGGGTAGGGAAGGGAAGGGAAGGGAATAGTTGAGGGTAGGGAAGGGAATAGGGTAGGGGTTAGGGGATTGGGCCTCCGGTAAACTCACTCACTCGGCGAAACAGCGCAAGCGCTGTTTCACGCCGGTTTTCTGTGAGAACGTGGTATTTATCCAGTCGAGCCGGCCCATTTGTGCCGAGGCATTGCACTCCCACATATGCGCAGGAGTTTCCTCAAGCCACCTATCGAGGGACTCAGCAGCACCATATCATCTGCATAACTAATATTGTTCATACTAATGCCATCTATGAAGCATCCAACATGTGTGCTGCTGAGTCGCTCTATAAGCTGGTTGACATATCGATGGCCCCAACGAATAAACGTGCAAGAGCTCTTATCCAAAAATATATTTTTTTTGATTTTTCGGTTGCATGGCCTGCATGCATACACCTATGTAAATTTTTTGGTTTTTTTTTGACTTAAAATAACGATTTTATAGCAATGTAGACCTTTATTGTACGGAAAAAATAATAACATATATCACATTAATAATAAAACATGCACTTATTGCAGATTATTTGTTTATCTGAGTTCACCAGAATAAACGTGTTAAAACAATCTGGCGCACGTGTCTATCTTTTCCTTTGGGTTAATTATAACTCAAAGGATAATCGTGTAAGAATTATCTTACACGATTATTCGTGTAAAAATGCAAGCGACTTCTATGAGTAACGCCTCATTTCAGATGGCGAAACTCTGAATACAATAATCACAGATATTCTATTATATTTTACTAATTTCTCTTTCTGTTTTCTTAAAGGTTATTCGAAGAGCTATTGTAAAGTATATCAGAAGGGCTGCTGGTGAGTCGCCGGTCTTTTTAAGAGGGAATACGCTCTCTTTTTGAAGGTTTGCAGGTCATATAGGTCTGGAAATACTGCATTCCAAATTTTACAGCGCGCGGCAGAAAGTTACGCGAAAGAAACACGGTGGAAGACTGCCACTCATCAAAGTTATGAGGATGGTATATTTCCAAACAATTCCTCCCCGTGATACAATCGATTGAGGATGCAGAGTGAAGTTTTTTACATCTCGGCGTAATTCCAAGGGGTTCAGCCTGTTTGAAACATTATGGCAGTCAACAATTCGAGCGGCCCTTCGTTGGATACGATCCAAAGGGATTAGTTGGTATTTTGGGGTCCCTGCCCAGGGATGATAACAGTATTTCATATGAGGCCGAACCTGCATCTTGTAGAGTTGCAGGCATTGGTCCAGACTGAAACACTGTATCGCCCGTTAAGAACACCAAGTTTTTTCGAGGCTAACTTGGCATCACCCTCTAGATGACATCGGAACTGGACTTCGCTCTATATGTTTACGCCAAGTATTTCAACGCTGGGAGGCGATTGTTAAAGAGGTGCCCTGAAAACGAGGATATACGACCATTGGTGACTTTTTAGTTGTGAACGGGCAGAATTGGCGGGGTTGAATTGGACTAAGTGTCATCTACCCCATTCTCCTGTGAATTCTCTATTTGAGATATAAGTTCGTTTCGACTATCAATGACATTTAACCGAGAAATATGGTGGAAGCCGGTAGATAGGGCATCACCTGTACTATCATTCGCATAGCAATAAATGCCGTTGGTCTGCAGCATGTCATTGATCTGCCAAAAAACTTGTGACCAATTTGCATAAATTCTCGGGAAGCCCATATTATTATGATGGAAGCTTTGGTATCAGCGCTTTAAGCCAAACCCGATCAAAGGCCTTCGCAATATCCAAACTAACAGCCAATGCCTCTCCTCTCCACATAATCACCTGAGCCCAACGATGAGTTTGGTATGCCAAGAGATAACTAGCCAAGCGACCCTTTTGGAACCCGTACTATTTGTCGTGTTTATCGCTTAGTAATGTCTGGCCGCCCAAGTATCGAAAGAGCTGATAATGGATTGCATTGTCTTCGAGAAGACGGAGGCTTTAGAAATTGGTCTGTAGTTGGAAGGTTTTTGAGCGGTTACCTTTTTTGGGGATCGGGTACACTAAGGCTATCATCTAAGAAGCCGGGATAATGGCAGAAGAGTAGGAGAACCGAAAACGACATGTTAAGACCGGAGCAAACTCTAAGCATACTTTTTCAACACAATAGGAGGGATGGAGGGATTCCGTCAGGCCCACTTAACTTTTGGATATCAAGGGCATGCCGGTCTATTCACTTTGAGCGCTGATGTAGCCTAATATCCGACATGATGCCAATGCAGATTGTGGTATGGTCGGCGGTTTTTATCCCAAGGTCATCAAGGGTCAAGTTTGACGTTTTACGTATTTGTGTTTTGTGTCGTGGGCCAACGAATGATCGTTCCTACTTGTAGGGATGGTAGGATGGCTTTCAGAATTCACGGGTTCCCAAAGGAAGGCACTCGAGTCTCTTACCAATACTATTGACGTGCTGTTTCTTTGCCCGAGTGATCTCTCTTTAAGGATCTATAGGCAAGGTTGTACTCCATTTTATATGTATGTATCCACGCATATGCGCGAGGGAGGTTAATATTTATCAACAACAACAATAGGTCAACAATATTTTTTCTACTGAACCGTCAACAAGAAAATATTAGCTAACTAGACATTCCACGCGGCCCGCACAAATGAGAAATTTTACGGAAACCGTACATTTTCTCGCAAAAAGTAGCCTACGTTCTTTCACGTCATGGTCTACTCTACATATTATGTGCCAAATAACTTAAAAATTCATCGAGTATTTTGCGAGATAAGCGCCTTCAAATAATTTTCCCCGTTTTTTTCACGTTTTCCTATGTTTCTGCGTTTCTAATAGTCTAAGAGTGATAATTTATAGTCTGCCTCAACAAATGAGCCATCTAACAACGAAATAATTTTTCAAATCGGACCAGTAGTTTCTGAGATTAGCGCGTTCAAACAAACAAACTCTTCCACTTCATAATATTAGTATAGATTTACATTTTATACCATGCACATAATAGGTCGTGTTACATAAATAATAAGTCGATCTTCTTAACACTAATATACGGGCTTTTATCTTTAGAAACATGGAAAAGCAACAAAATATACAAGAATAAGCGTGTAAATGACCTGAGCATGGCTCAGGGGAATAAAAATATACGTGGAATAACCATGCAACATTTCACTGCACTTGTTAAAACTTCATTTATGACACGAATAAACGTGCATTGATAGAATAGTGTTAACAAGTCACATATTATTCACTAGAATAATAATTTAACATGGTTTTTCTTAAATATGCGGTAAACCGATAATATTTGATTAATAATAAATATATGAGCTGAAAGATATTTTTTTTACCTTTAATTTGGTTATGTATTATATTTGTCTATTTATTATGTAGTCAAAGTTATATGGTTCCAAACGTTTTTTTGCCTTCCTGAAAAGTTGTCTTTTTTCGATTGCACGTTTATTCGTTGGGGCCATAGATATATAAGTTATGCTAGTTGACATATATAATTTATAAGTTTTAAAGTGGAAAAAATCGTTGGAGTCCAGTGATTTTTTTCACATTTCCAGAAGCAAACGTTTAGCTGGTAGAAGGGGGGGCTTCTACCAGCTAAACGGTTGCTTCTGGAAAAAACTGTCACGGTTAAGAAGACTTCATAAGTTATTGATAACATTGAGTAACAGAGGATCAACTAATAAAAATGAATTCGGCCAAGTATAAAGGAACTTTTCGTTCAAATTCCTTTGAAAGTAACTGAGATGATGTTGTTAGTAGAGTAAACACGTTATAAATGTACGTTCATTGACCATACAAAAAATTTAAAAAAACTAGCGGTACTACGGAACCCTATATTGTGCGTGGCCCGACACACACTTGGCGGGTTTTTACTTACGAGATACGACGTTATCGCAAGAAACCAACCTCAATAAAATATAATCGTTCTATAAATAGCCCGTTTTTGGCACCATAAGAGCCTAAGCTGGGGCAGTACTATTATATATTCTGTGGCTGGGGTCAGGGCAGTAAAAACAAATAACCACGCTAGAGTGCCCCAAAAATAGCGATAAAGTGAAATGGAATCACGGCTTTTTAGGGTTCCGGTTTGGAAAGGTCCCAATTTGTACCTCTATTATAAAAATGAGTCCCTATTTTTAGGGTTTCGTTTTGGAAAGGTCCCTATTTGTACCTCTATTATAAAAATGAGTCCCTATTTTTAGGGTTCCGTTTTGGAAAGGTCCCTATATGTACCTCTATTATAAAAATGAGTCCCTATTTTTAGGGTTCCGTTTTGGAAAGGTAAAAATTAGTTACTATTAAGACTTCGCTGTCCATCTGTATGCAGCTGTATCTACATACAGAAACATAAAATTTGTGAAAATTTCAACTGCTATCGTGGTTAAATAACCACAACAATATTAAAGCATTTTTCCCAAATTTTATTATATTATGTTTCTGTTGCCGCAATAACAACAAAAACTAAAAACAATTATAGAAAACAAATATTATAGTTGCTTCCATTTTTATGAAATTAAAATTTTAGTTTTAGTTACTAGCAAACAGTACAAAACCCTTCTCGCGCGATCCGACTCGCACATGACCGTTTGTGGCTTGTCAATGTTTGTACTGCCACTGCCACGAAATACTGATCAATCAAGCGTTGATGAATGAGACCTATCAAGTACATCCGCGGAAACTCACATTTTGCCGGTTTTTTTTACACTCGTTCTCACCCTCACTTATATGCTAAGTACTCACATGCGGTTTTGCTCGATAGTTTTACACCAAATCGAGTGATACCTAATTATTGCGTGGACTGCAAAACTGACAGCTCGAAGGCTCGCATCGAGCCGCTCGATGGCTCGCATCGAGCCGGTTCGATGGAATTCAATATCTCGATTTAGAATAAAACTATCGAGCAATGCTGAATGTGTGGACGAAATCCCGAGCCGCGGGTTTTGTCGACGTTATCGATTGAGCAAAACCGTATGTGAGTACTTAGCATTAGATTTCACACATTATTTTTATGTCACCGTAAAGTAGAAAGAATTGTAAGTAGCGATTAATAATAATTTACGATTTTGAGACAAGCAATATCATCTCAGTGTACAATTATAAATGCTTGATGGATTATAGTGTAGACACTATACTATGAGAGAGGAAATATTTAAACCTACATGAATGTAACAACAACTTTTTATTTATTTTATAATATTATGTAGTACTGATATAATCTGTTTCGGGGCGCGATCAGACGTGCGCGTGTTCTACGCGTGTTCTGCGCGGGGTGTACTATAGCGTATGGGAAACACGCGCGCGGGCTCTGCGCGGGTTCAGCGCGTGCTGCACGCGTTTTTTCTCATACGTTATAAGAACACGCGCACGTCTAATAGCGCCTTAATTATTTGAAATTCGAATTTAGCAAAGAATTATTTTGTGTGTTTCCATTGCCACAGCTAATGATATGCCAGTTTTATGTTTCATTATAATGAATTTACATTAAAATTTATGATGCGACGAAAATGCACCTTAAGTCTTTGACCTAAGGTCGATTAGCGATTACGTAAATCATTATTTTTTATTAGGTACCTACATACTTAAAAAAAAAACAGCTGTTGTCTGCGAATTTGTTTCAATTTTGCGGACTTCGTGTTATTAAAAAGTAGTAAGTATGTGTGTTTATTTCAGGCATTTTTTTTATGAAATAAGGGGGCAAACGAGCAAACGGGTCACTTGATGGAAAGCAACTTCCGTCGCCCATGGACACTCGCAGCATCAGAAGAGCTGCAGGTGCGTTGCCGGCCCTTTAAGAGGGAATAAGGTAATAGGAGAGGGTAGGGAGGGGAAGGGAATGGGGGAGGGTAGGGAAGGGAATAGAGTAGGGGATTGGGCCTCCGGTAAACTCACTCACTTGGCGAAACACAGCGCGCAAGCGCTGTTTCACGCCGGTTTTCTGTGAGAACGTGCTATTTCTCCGGTCAAGCCGGCCCATTCGTGCCGAAGCATGGCTCTCCCACGTGTGGTTTGCTGCTGCTGTAGCATACCTAAGATTTTTTTTTTAAGATCTTATATTATACCATTTTGTGGGCACTATTAATATGACGTGCATTCATGCCAAATTACAGCTTTTACAGGTCATAGGACCTCCGAGACTATAGAGTCTCGGAGCAAAACCACGGATAGACGGACGGAGTCTCGGAGCAAAACCACGGATAGACGGACGGACATACCGAAACTATAAGGGTTCCTTGTTGACTACGGAACCCTAAAAAGCAGGTTATATGCCACGTGTGTTTTTTACATCACAAATCACAATTATGGTAATTTTAGCATTAATTAATATTAGGTCTAAAGCTGGTATAATAAAGATATAAATATAAATACTTATTGCTAAAAATATAAATACACACACTGGCAAAATTAGCGGAACATTGGTAAAAAGGGCCAAAACTTGAACTCAACTGGGCCGGGCTGTCTGAAAGCCTTTTTTATAGCTTCTAAGCTCATTCAAGAAATAAAATATTGAACAAAACTGGCAAGTTGACAGGTTTTTATAGCAATTATACCCTAATAAGTGTTTTTCGATTATTGACGTTGTAAGTGTTCCTGATAAGAATGGCGTTTTAGCGGGGTGCAAGGTATGCTCAGCTCATTTGATTGTTTGGTTTTTGGAAGAACACATTGCTTAGATACAAAATTAGTGATTTCCCAGCATCTGCGACAGCTAGAGCTGTAACCACGATAGAGAAAGGTCACACCTACCGTTCGGTCAGTCAGGCCTTAGGTGTGTCGGCTTCCGTGGTTCATCGTAACTTTCAAGGCTTCAGAGAGACTGGATCTTACGTTCGGAGACGAGAACAAGGCAGATATCGGGTGACAATGGTTCAGAATGACCATTTTGTAAGGAAACAAAACTTAAGAAATCGACCTCAAACTGCTATGCAGACACGAAACCTGTCGGAACAGGTCCAAGATGAACGTGTAAGTGATTGTACAGTAAGAAGAAGACTCAAATAAGTTAAATTAAACTCAAAAGTGCCAGCAAGGGCACCAAAACTTGAGACAGGACACCGAAGAGCCAGGCTAAGATTTGCGCGTGAACATCAAAATTAGACAAGTGAGTGAAATCTTGTGCTGTACAGTGATGGGAGCAAATTCTGTGTACATTGTATTGACAGGCGATAAAGAATGTGGATAAATCATAAGGAAAGCTACAGGCCATCAAACTTACCGGAAACAGTGGCCTATGATGCAGGCTTCGTAATGGTTTGGAGTTGCATATGATTTGGAGCCCGCATGGAGCTGATGATTATAGATGATGGTACTTTGACAGTACAGAGCTATAGCACCGACATTCTGGAACTGCATGGTGTGCCTTTTACACAGTTTTAGGTAGTTATTTTCAATTTTATGTGCGTCCATAGAGTAAGAAAATCGGGCATTATTACCTAAACGATGCTGGCGTAGCCCAGGTGGAGAGGCCAGCGTGGTCTACGGATGTGGATCCGATTGAAGACGTGTGGCACATCAATGGGTGAACGGTACGAGTTAAAACTCCAGCTCCAAAATGAGTCCAGGAGCTCGAGTTGGCGCTACTGGAGGAGTAGGAGAATATCCCACAGGAAATGATTGACAATTAAAATGCAAGCATGGAATGGCGTATCCAGGCCCTCTTGAGATCCATAGAAGGCATTACACCAGCATTACACGCTTTTAACATGGCATTTCTTTAATAAAAATGAAGAATTTATCTTAAAAACTTACTACTGAAATTTATAAGATTTTCTTAATTTTTTTATTTTTGCTGATTTTTTTCTATTTTTCACGTTTTTATGCCCTAAATTTATAATAAATTTATTTTTTAATAATCAATTAGTAAATAAATAAATAAATATATAAAAATCAGTGAACAATTAAAAAAAAATTGAAAATTTTGTTATGTTCCTCTAATTTTGCCGGTGTGTTTATTAATGCCATATTATAACTTTCTCAATGAGACCTACATTAAGATGAATTCTATTGGCTTGCTAAAATATAATATATACGTGGGAGAGTCATGCTTCGGCACGAATGGGCCGGCTCTACCGGAGAAATACCACGTTCTCACAGAAAACCGGCGTGAAGGAGTGAGTTTACCGGAGGCCCAATCCCCTACCCTATTCCCTTTCCTACCCTCCCCTATTCCCTTCCCTTCCCTACCCTCCCCTATTACCCTATTCCCTCTTAAAAGGCCGGCAACGCACATGCAGCTCTTCTGATGCTGCGAGTGTCCATGGGCGACGGAAATTGCTTTCCATCAGGTGACCCGTTTGCTCGTTTGCCCCCTTATTTCATAAAAAAAAATATTTAATACGTATTCCCCATCTGCTTATAATACACATTTAAATAATTATTATGCTTATAATATTCCTAATAGCATCATAATCATTTTACTAATTTCGTTGAGCGATATTTTTAAATATACTTTTGAACTTATAAATAATAAAATACGTGGAATTAAAAAGCTGCGCCTTAATTAATACTTCTAATGCCCGGGCCGCACCTACGTAGTGCTTCGTGCTTAAAAGTTAAAACCATACCATTGGACGATCTGCGTGTATCGTCCAATGGTATCGTCTCATTAGCACGAAGCTTCATAGTTCATACGATGGACGCATGTGCGGCCACGGCATAGGCGATGACGTTCTTTACCTACACTGACTCTTAACTTTTAACGCGACTAAAGCAGTTTCATTCGCAAATTATTTTACTTATTTAAACAATACGTAATAAGGTATATATTAATTAGTAAAACATAGTAATAATTTTATTATTATACACGTTCAAAAATCATCAAATATACGAATCACTCGGTTGGGACAAAAAAAACATAAGTAAGTACTTAATATTCGAAATATTTTAAAAAGGTTGTGTTAAGGGGGCGACTGACCCAAAATTGTTGATTTTATAATTCATTTTTAGGGTTCCGTAGCCAAAGGGTGAAAACGGGACCCTATTCATGAGACTTCGATGTCTGTCTGTCCGTCTGTCTGTCTCCAGGCCGTATCTCAAGAACCGCTATAGCTAGAGTTCTGAAATTTTCAGAATTTGTGTATATCTGTTGCCGCTATAACAACAAATACTAAAAATAAAATAAAAATTATTTTTAAAGGGGACTCCCATACAACAAACGTGATTTTTTTGGCCTTTTCTGCTCGATATCAATAATGGCAACATGTAGGCACTTGATATTTTCACAAAGGCCTAACTTATATGTCTACTTCAATATTTAAGTATAATATTATAATAAAATTACAATTAAGGCCCCCCCTTAATTTTTATTTTAATCCCATACAAAAACACAATTTTTCGCCTTTTTCCTTTATAACGTTACGGATCCCTTCGTGCACGAGTCCGACTCGCACTTGGCCGATTATTATACTTGAAAATAAGCCCCGAATTGTTTCAATTTTTAAACATAGATACACTACATTATATTTACAAGAATTTTTCCTGGGCGAAAACATGATAATACCTATCATGTCTCATAAAAGAGCTATGACAGATTTTTAGGTAAAAGTTTTTAAAGCGTCTTAGGAAAATAGAAAAAATCTAAAAGATGCATCTAATTTTCACGATTATTTCATATATTACCATTACCGTGGATTAAACTAAGTTAATAATTTGACACATTGTATAAAATTATTGTATTATTGAGACACTAACCTGGCGGATTTTTAAAAATGTTGTATATTTATCGAGCTATTAAGAAAAAAACTAACTTGGCGATGATTCCGCGTCGTCCTTTTTCACCTGGCATATTAAAGATAGGCGTGAATGTGAAGAGAGGACGATGTTTGATTTTTTGGGTTAGTCACCCTCTTAACCGGAGTGAAAATAAACCTATTTGTGACATGAACAAAAAGAAGACCTCTATCACACACAATAAAAACCTCACCCGAAATACAAGCACAAAATATCTGAAGATAATATCTCGCACACATTGACTCAAGACTTGACTGAGTAAAAGTAAGATTTATTGTCGCAAAAGTAGACCCTTCTTCAGTTTCTAATAACAATAGGTGAAGTAAAATATGGGAACTACCAATAAAATATCATAGGGTACTCCTAGCACAGATTACTAAATTCGTGTTCGTTAGCAGTGTTTTCAAAGATGTTTTAGGATAAATGACAAATACTTACATTAGCATTTAAGAGATCTAATAAGATACAACAAACAAATAAATTTTTCGCCAATAGAACAAAATGTTACAAATTGCAGGCAAACTTTGCGATAATCGAATTAGAATCCATTTACTAAAAAATAAAAGAGGAAATAACCCTCCTGGCAGTCGGGTAAAAACACACCAATAAAAGGTGTTGCTATTATTTTTTTTAACTTTAAAAAATTTAAACTAAATAGGTACAAGAGATTATCCTGTTTTTTTATTTTTGAGTCTTTCTTCTTTTGTAAAACGGAATAATAATAATTATTAAACGTCTCCCTCTACAATAATGACTTAAAAGTAATGTAATGCACAGCTTGGCAGAAAATGTACGAAGCTTCAAAATCTTTTTTTTTTATTTCATAAAAAAGGGGCAAACGAGCAAACGGGTCACCTGATGGAAAGCAACTTCCGTCGCCCATGGACACTCGCAGCATCAGAAGAGCTGCATGTGCGTTGCCGGCCTTTTAAGAGGGAATAGGGTAATAAGGGAGGGCATGGGCGTACCCAGGTTCTGGGCCAAGGGGGGGCAAATTACCCAGGTTCTGGGCCAGGGGGGGTCAAATTACGCAGATTCTGGGCCAGGGGGAGGCAAATCAGAATTTTATAAGCTAGGTGTTTATAAAGAATAAAAAATTAATAATTTTTAGTTGTATTGCAAACAAATGGCAAAAATTTGTTATTTTATAGATGAAAGTACTAGATAGGGACTATACTTAGTAGGGACGTCAACATGATCCAGGGGCAGCTGCCCCCCCTGCCCCCCCACCTCAGTACGCCCATGGGGGAGGGTAGGGATGGGAAGGGAAGAGAATTGAATAGGGGAGGGTAGGAAAGGGAATAGGGTAAGGGATTGGGCCTCCGGTAAACTCACTCACTCGGCGAAACACAGCGCAAGCGCTGTTTCACGCCGGTTTTCTCTGAGAACGTGGTATTTCTCCGGTCGAGCCAACCCATTCGTGCCGAAGCATGGCTCTCCCACGTATAAATCTTTACAAAATTAAAGTGTATTACATTTGCTTTTAACTATACTTTTTGGGCGGCCATTATTAGCGTGTAACAAATCATAGATATTCATTCTAGGAGCCAACTAATGCTAATATTATTTTTCTTGTCGTGTACCTCGGTTTTAATTACAAACATAGAATTAGAAAACAGCGGCAAAATTAGGGCTCCATTTAAAACATTTATTACCGAAGCATCCCGTTTAGTTTTTCGCCTTAATTTGGTAAGGGAAAAGGGACCTCGAAGAAAAATGCTAAGCGTAGGGCAGCATCACTAATTAGTACTACCAAAATAAAAGAAGTAAAGAAAACACAATTGTAACAAAACGAACCAAGAATTTTAATTTAGTAATCCATACTAATATTGTAAAATTCTAAAGTGTGTCTGTCTGTCTGTTACTTCCTCACGCCCAAACCGCTTATCCGATTTTGCTGAAATTTTGTATGGAGATACTTTGAGTCTCAGGAAAGAATATAGGATTTATGCCGGAAAAATGTAAGGCTCCCGAGTGATAAACAAATTTTGATACAGCGGAGGGGTATCATCTTGTCAAATCTTAATAGGTTGGGGAAAAAGTCTTTTCGCATTATAGTATGCATTAACTTGTCATCTCTTGAGCTATACCAATTGTATCTGGCTGACTTTGCTATCAAAAAGTTTTAATTTTAAATAGCTGGGTAAACAAAAAAGCTCGATATTTGGGTGCCTCATGAGCTCACTGAAAGAAACCTAATGAACCTTGTACTCATTTGTGATTTTTTATTACGACGTAATGAAACCGAACCATTTTTGAAGAAGTTGATAACTGGTGATGAAAAGTGGATCACGTACGACAAGAACGTGCGAAATAGATCGTGGTCAAAGGCCGGTCAGGCTTCACAGACTGTGGCGAAACCCGGGTTAACTCTCAGCAAAGTGATGCTGTATGTGTGGTGGGATTGGAAGGGCATTATTCATTAAGAGCTGTTACCACCAGGCAGGACCATCGATTCTGAACTGTACTGCGAACAACTGATGAGACTAAAGCAAGAAGCTGAGAGAAAGCGGCCGGAATTAATCAACATAAGGGGTGTGGTTCACCATGATAACGCTAGACCTCACACATCTTTAGCCACTCAGCAAAAAATACGGGAGTTTGGCTGGGAGGTGTTAATGCATCCGCCGTATAGTCTTGACCTAGCACCTTCAGATTTCTACCTGCTTCGGTCTCTGCAGAATTCCTTAGGCAGTGTCAGGTTGACATCACCAGAGGACTGCCAAAACTACTTGTCGCAGTTTTTTCATCAGAAGCCCCAATATAGCAATGGGATCATGTCCCTACCAACAAGATGGCAAAAAGTAGTCGAACAAAATGGCACCTATATACATTTTAGTCAATTGTAAATAAACTTTATAAAAAACCTTTTGAATTTTTATATAAAATGCGAAGAAACTTTTTCCCCAACCTAATATTATAAACGAGACTTTTTTCAAAGTACAAGGTGAGGCAATATCAACTACTAATATGTACAATAGGCATGATTAACTGCTTACAGACGTGTATTAATCACGCCGGAGCAGTAAATTTTTTTGGGATAAATAGTATCCTATGTCCTTTCCCTGGACTCTTACTCCAAACCCAGCAAAATCAGTTCAGTGGCTTGGGCGTGAAGAGGTTACAGATAGACTTTTGCATAAAATTATTATGGAATAAACTGACGATAAAATTTACATAAATTTAAGTCTGACGGTTCCGCCGCTGCACATGACAGCGGTAGTTTTAAAAATAAACCCAAGGATCTTAGTTTAAGGCGAGGATAAACCCCAATTTGTTATTCCGTGACTCCCGGTTTACCTAGTTCCAATATAATAACGAAGTGTTAAAAAATATGAGATATAAAGCACAATATTTAAAAAACCCTTAAACCATAAACATTTTAATAAAACGTAATAATTTGGCTGTAATTAATTTACAAACTCACCTCCGAAAAAACTCTATTTCATCGAAATTATATTTCGATTTCGATCGTATTAACTAGGATAATTATACATTTTATTTGAATAAATTGTTATTAAATCTATATTAAAATCTCTTTAACCGAACAATTTTGTTTCTTAATATTTATTTCCAAAGATATTTAAAAAAAAACATGAAAAATAGAGAAGATTCGCCCGAGTAGTTAGAGTTTTATGCTAAGCTAAAATGAATCTTATTGCGATGCGTATACGCTTGGTCTTTGGTTGTGTGCAAGATTATCGTTTTTGATTGAGATTAATCCCCGCCTTAATTGTATATTTTGATTCATTACAACTCATAACAAGCGATAGTTATAAGAATACTGGAACTTTTGTTACTCGTGTAAACTTGGAGGTAGGGTTGCCAGGTCGCTAAACCATAAAGCCGGACAAAGCAGTCAGCTTAGCCGGACATATTGGTAAAAAAGTCGGAAACTTTCAGTGTGTAACCTAAATTCTCTATAAAGGCTAAAGCAATACGTTTGGCAGCGCGTGTACATATTTTCAGTTTTATTTAAACCATTTAATATCTAATAGATTCAACATCTTATTAAATGTGAAACCGTCTAAAATTAGTAGCATTTTCATATAAAATTATAGATTCAGAGCTCTACAAAGCCGGACTCACTCTAATTTTGGCCGGACACGCAACCAAAAAGCCTGACTCTGTCCGGCTTTATCCGGACGCCTGGCAACCCTACTTGGAGGTATGTTTTGCTAGGCTTTTCTATATTACAGGCTTCTGGCTTGGCCTAGTTTAGACTCAATAATATTATGTCAAATCGCATACGGTACATTTTGTGACGTTAGCGTTAGCGTTTACGATAATCGCTTGCCGCTTGTCTAGGGGGGCAGGGCCATTTAGCCGAAACGTTTTCGTTTTCTCTTCGTTATAGAATCGCCGATCAAAATGTATGGAATTGACATTAGACGAGTCGAACGTCAACGTCATATTAACTAACGCTTATGTCAATTCCATACATTTCCATCGGCGATTCTATAACGAAGCGAAAACGAAACGATTTTGGCTCAACCCCCAGATCTCCCACAAGTAACAATAATAATTAGATAGGTACTTAATTAATTCAATATTTAAACCATTAGTTTTTAAATACGTAGTGTAATTTATGGAGATGAATAAATAAACGATTTATTTAATTTTTGTTGCTGCAAAATGTTGGTGAATTTTAATTTACAACAGCTAATGAGTAATGACCCGGTGACAAGTATCACATCCCTCCTTTCATGAACCTTCCCTAGACTTCTACGAATATATTTTTAAGACTAAAATTAGCCAAATCGGTTCCGTCGTTCTCGAATTTCAGCGAGAATTCAAAATTCCTTTTTATATAAATTGATATTCGGCATACGAGTATCTGTTAAGGACGCTATCACAAAAATTATGTCACAAATTACTAGGTCAGTACGAATATCGACGTTACGGACATTAAAATAACATTCAATATCAGCGCGCCTTGTACAGTGGCGGTTACGACGCTCGCCGCTTTCTTGATTGGACGAAAATGTATGAAGAAATTTGAGAGCGTTTCTTATTTTTCTTATAAATGGAAATTTTATTTAATTTTATATTAAATATTTAGCTCTTCGTATAGGGGACTAAATAAGCAACAATTTTTTTGTATATTTATTTTCCTTAGTTCAGTGTATTTAGCTATAATGGTACCTAATCAAACCCCATTTTTTAAACATTTTGCGATTATTGTGATGGTTAAAACGTATATATTGTGAAAATTTTGTATGCGACTGTAAAATTTTTATAGTATAGACGTGGAGAGGAATATATATATTATTTTTCATTTGAAACCAAAATATCCTTGCAGTGTGACTCCTTAATCTTTAAAATGGTACCTGAAAATCGCTGATTTTTGTGAAAAAATGTGATAGCATCCTTAATGGAAATATTTCACAACTAAATATAATATTCAGCCAAAAGTCGCGGTGTACCGCGGAACTAATGTAAAACAATTATCGTCTGCATAAAACAGTTCCAAAAAAACAAAGTTAATTTTATAATGTAGTTTTGTTTTTTTCGGTAATTTTTCAATCTTTATGATCCACGTGGTCAAAGGAGTAGTACAGATTTCTATTTTTGTATACAGTATAAGTTATAACTCATAATCTAGCTTTGCACCGTGTAAGGCTCGACTCACACTGGATGAGAGTCGGAGCGTTGCAACGCGTCGCGTTTTCTGCGTGCAGCATATTCATCTCTATTGTAATATTATTTTAAGTACAAACAACAAAAATGTAGGAGCGTGCGTGCACGCGCGCACTCACTTATCGCCGCTTCCAAGTTATAATAATAGAACAATTATAGAGGTGAATAATATACGTGGGAGAGCCATGCTTCGGCACGAATGGGCCGGCTCGACCGGAGAAATACCACGTTCTCACAGAAAACCGGCTTGAAACAGCGCTTGCGCTGTGTTTCGCTGAGTGAGTGAGTTTACCGGAGGCCCAATCCCCTACCCTATTCCCTTCCCTACCCTCCCTATTCCCTTCCCTTCCCATCCCTGCCCTCCCCTATTACCCTATTCCCTATTAAAAGCCCGGCAACGCACCTGCAGCTCTTCTGATGCTGCGAGTGTCCATGGGCGACGGAAGTTGCTTTCCATCATGTGACCCATTTGCTCGTTTGCCCCCTTATTTCATTAAAAAAAAAGTAATAATAATATGTTTTGGCAAAAAAACCTGACGACGCTACGACTCTGCCCCAGTGTGAGTTGAGACTTGAGACTAAGTAATTATTTTGTTACCAACAGTAGTAGTGTAGTTCGCTGTTCCTATTTCGGTAATTTCATTGTCGTTTCATGCTCATTAAATATTTATATTTACGCTGTTAACATTACAAAAACTAAGTAAATCTGAATTATTTTAATCTAACAACGCAATTCATCTAAATATAGTCAAAAATGCCATTACGAGAAGAGCTATTTTGGGAAGGTGTATAAAATTATTTGTTTTTAAATAATATCTGCAGTTTAAAAATTGTATTTATAATTTTGTGATTTCTGTCAGTGCCGAAAATAGCAAAATGATAAGGTATGATTTACGTCCGCGCAAACGAGCGGTTTGACTGCTACACCGCGTGATCGTTACAAAGAGCTTAATGTGATCTCGCGATGTAGCGGCCAAACCGCTCATTTGCGCGGACGCATATTAATTAATCCTAGACTTTTGTATAATAATAATAATATTAATAATATCAGTTTATTTCCGACCATAAAACTGATCCATATAGAGCTAGTAGAAGTTGTATAGCACAGTATAGCACCGTTCTTATTAAGAGGGAACGCGGGTGCAGTAGAATTTAAACGAAGAAACTATTGCCATCACGCTTCACCCTGCGCCGACACGTGTATTGTGATAGAGACAGATACAGTAAATCGAGGTAACGTAGTCCTCTGATTCCTCCTTCAAAATAGAGCCTATCTAATTATTATGTTTTTTTTTTAATATCTTCAGGAAGAGTGAGTTTATGCCTCTACGTTTTAATTTTATCTTAAAGATCTTTCGTTTTATGGTCGGTAGATTGGCGGGGTACAGGGCAGTCATTTTTTGCGATTTTTGAAGGGTCATATTATTTTATTTATTAGTAAATTTAGAAATATCAAACGTAGAGGCATAGCTTTAACAGATCCCAATATTGTATAGAAAAATAATTTGTTTAGACGCATTGTCCAGGGAGTAAATTGGGGAATACGTTTGTATGGAAAACAATGTTAGCGTTCCCTTTTAAACAATGTAAAAATAATGAAAGAATCAAAATATAGCATTACTTACATCAAAAATTCGCCCAACCAAACGATTAAGAAATATGTTTGTATGCAAATAACTCGTATTTCCAAGGTTATCGTCGAATAATTAACAAGAAGCATGATTATAAAAACACCAGTCAATTTTAATTTATTAGCAGACTTACCCGAAACAGATAGTAATATTATCTGAGTTATCTCCTAAAACGACTGAACGATCTCTTCAACTATTTTCAAAACAATGTCAAATTCAACCCCTACATTTTCAATTCCGCTACCTTTTTAAAATGGAGTTTGAAAAAAAATTAATTTACAATTTTGGTAGTCTGGCTAGAACTCGAGAAATGCTAAACCGATTCGGCTAATTTTAGTCTTGAATAGTCGTGGAAATCCAGGGAAGGTTTTATATTATTAGGAGGTAAGTGATACGAAGTTCACCTGGTAATCAAGTAAAATGATAATAAAAATATGCTTTAGAGACTAGTTTTTTTTTTTTTTATGAAATAAGGGAGCAAACGAGCAAACGGGTCACCTGATGGAAAGCAACTTCCATCGCCCATGGACACTCGCAGCATCAGAAGAGCTGCAAGTGCGTTGCTGACCTTTTAAGAGGGAATAGGGTAATAGGGGAGGGTAGGGAAGGGAAGGGAAGGGAATAGTTGAGGGTAGGGAAGGGAATAGGGTAGGAGTTTGGGGATTGTGCCTCCGGTAAACTCACTCACTCGGCGAAACACAGCGCAAGCGCTGTTTCACGCCGGTTTTCTGTGAGAACGTGGTATTTATCCGGTCGAGCCAGCCCATTCGCGCCGAAGCATGGCTCTCCCACGTAAATTTACAGAGCTCTACCTGACTGCCTACTTTTTGTAACCCCACACTCAAAAAAGCGGGACATCTTCCTAGCTTTTTGCAGGACGATCGTAGGTGTAGTTTATAAGAGAAACAGCAATATTATAATCTGTGATACTAATAATTAGGTTCTATTGATAGGTTAACAGCTGTGATATTAGGATAGCTTTTGTATCGTGCCACTGTTTTATTGAGTTTTTACTATTGACATTGTATTATTTTAGAAATTTTATAATATATTAGTAATATAATTGGCTATATTTTAAATTATTCATAGGAGGTCGTGAACAGGAAATGTATTTGGGAAAAATTGTATTATGTGAATAAACGAGCCCTGATAATGTTAAGGGGAGGAACTTTATAAAAAAAAAACCCACTCAAGGGTGTGTTATTTAAAAAAAAAAACAGTATTTTAGTACCGATGCTCTTGATTTAAGATGTTCCAATTGAATATCACACTATGAAAGTTTTAAATAATGTATCTTATGTAATTTCAATGTCCTTATCGGTCTGTTACCTCAATGGCAGGTATTACACGCATCAATATTATCATGATTCTAGTATCACGCGAATCACAAGTACTACTGCGATACTGCGATTCGGCCTATTACACCATCAATATTATCACGAAATCGTGATAATATTGATGCGTGTAATATGCCCCTATACCATAGTAAAAGGAGGGGAAGTAAGTTATCTTCATACAAAGGCACCGCGCGCGGCTTGTATGTGTGCGCCATAGTATCTATCAATGCGTCGCCACGTACGGCACACATAAACAAAATCTCGACGGTACCAGCCTTATAAAACTGGCCGAGATTTTGTTCTGCGCCGTGCGTGGCGACGCATTGATACTATGGCGCACACATACAAGCCGCGCGCGGTGCCTTTGTATGAAGATAACTTACTTCCCCTCCTTTTACTATGCCTATACGCTTAAATCGCTAAATTTAGATAAAGATGTGGCAGAATTGTTTTTTTATTAAATAAGAGGGCAAACGTGCAAACGATTCACCTGATGGAAAGCAACTATAACAGTCGCCTATGATCACTCGCAACATCAGAAGAGCTGCAGGTGCGTTGCCGGCCTTTTAAGAGGGAATACGCTCTCTCCTTGAAGGTTTACAGGTCGTATTGGTCCGGAAATACTACTGGTGACAGTTCATTCCAGAGTTTTACAGTGCGCAGCAGAAAGTTTCAAGAAAACGCACGATTTTTCGTAATAATTTGCGCCTTTACAAAGTTACTAAAAATATAATATTTAGCGGTGTACGTTTTTAACATGTTTTTGTATTTATTCTAAATTGTTTTGGTCGAATTTAAGAAAATTTGCCGGTGCAGATTCAATACAAGTTTGAATAATTCACTTTAAAAAGATTATTTATGTATAAGGGGCGCTAACCTAAGCCTTGAGAATTTGATAACTATTATGAAATTAACATAATTTTCATTGAGAGGTCCTATTAATACACGCCTACGATGAATTGGTTAAAGGAAAAACTTTAAATAAAGCGCTATTATGAGATAATATAGCCCTCATTGCTTAAAAAAAATAAGTATACAGTGTGTAACAAAAATAAGTGATAATACATTAGGGTGTGTATGGTTCCTTGTAGAGAGTTCACTGCGAAAGTAGCAGCGCTGAAAGACGAAATTTATTTTTCACTTTTGTATGGGCAAGGGCCCGAGCGTCACGAGTTTCCCCATACAAAAGTGAAATTTTTTTTTAGTCTTTCAGCGCTGCTACTTTCACAGTGAACTCTCTACAAGGAACACGTACACACCCTAAAGTATTATCACTTATTTTTGTTACACCCTGCATATTATAATATATTATATTATATTAATAGTAATATATTATTTCTTTTGGCTTAAGTGACTTAATTTCTGTGGTGTGTCTGACTTACGGCCGTTCCCAATATTTGATCTATCTCTGGTTTTGCCCTACTAGAGATAGGAATAACTCACATTAGACATTAGAGACATATATTTTATGTCAATTGTGAGCTATTCCTATCTCTAGTAGGGCAAAACCAGAGATAGATCAAATATTGGGAACGGCCGTTAGACATCATTACTTTACGGCATTTTAAATAATGAATTATTGAATTTGATGTAATCTTCTATACGTTCCGGTGTATTAAAACCCACTATACATGACTCTCTACATGGCTTATACCGTGTGTTACATTATTGATAGAGATCTAGCTAAATTAATTTTCTTTCATCTATAATGTAATATTAATACGCGAGCGAAAAACTTTGGATCCTTTTTGACGAAAAATGCGAAAACGTAGGTGATTGAAATTTTGCACAGTTATAGTTTATATAATATGGTGAAGGAGTGCGTCGAGCTAATATTATTTTGAAATTATGCTTTTATCATACATTTTTTTAACAAATAAAACATTACACACACTACAACACATACACTAGGAGATTTTGATTGACAAGCATGTACACACGAATTGTACTCTTTTATTTATGGTTGAAGTCTGTTGTCAAATTGAAAATAGATAATTTTTTGTAATGAATTTTAGATACGTCATGTTGACAATAATTATATTGTAGCCACATTTTTTTATTTGAGGTGTTAACAAAATCACGTCATATCTGACAAAATATAAATGCATTTTCTCAGTGTATATCTATATATATAAAAATGGATTTTCAATTGTGTTAGTAACGCTATAACTCGAAAGCGGCTGAACGGATTGGGCTAATTTTAGTCTTAAAATATTCGTAGAAGTCCAGGGAAGGTTTTAAAGTGACACGAAGTTCACCGGGACAGCTAGTTTTTAAATAAACTTACTTACTGTTTTATCTTTTTAAGCCCTGACATAAAATGTAGGGATTGAGTGTTTTTGATTCTTGGCATCAAAGGTCGTTAGTCGTTACCGATGAATCTATTTTGATTTAGTGGTAATCCTAAATATTGCTTAAATTAAAGAAAACTTTCTTTAATTTAAGCAATATTTGGGATTACCCTTATTGCTTAAAAATAGTGCAAAATCATAAAGTTTTGTACGTATGTCGATTGTCAAGTTTAACTAATATAATGTACATGTGTAAATAAATACCTACAAAATTTTTTGGCTAATTAAATTTTTTATTTGTTCAAAAATCCGCAACGAAACTGCAGTTCTCATGAATAAAATTAACACACCAAAGTCATTTCAATATCACGGTATGCAATGCGTTATTATATTTTTCAGTGTAAGCAATTATTATTATTTAAATTCAAAGTTATTCTTGTAGTAATTTTAGCTACAGATTATTCTATATAAAATAATAATTAATATGTTTATAGAATCTTGAAAATTATTTTAAAGATCAGCGTAAGAAAAAGTCTAGAAATTCTAAATTTCCAAAAACATTTTGATAATTATTGCATTATTTACTAAGACTGGGTTGCACCAACTAACTTTAACTATAACTGTAACTTTAACTACAATGCAAAATGTCAAATCTTTGGTTAAAGTTAAAAATGGACGCCATCAAGACGCCATATTTGACTATAACTATAGAGCTCGACAAGGTTTTAAGTGCACGTCGCTGTCATCATACAAAAACGCCATTTTTGACAGTTCTCCTTTACCAGCAGCGCCCCCGCCCACGTTAATTTATAACCTTGTTGCTGTCATCTATCAATTTCTCCGGGCAAAGTTAACTTTAAGGTTAAATTGACCTTAACTATAACCATAACTTTAACCACGCCTCTCGTGCAACCCAACCTTAATATTATACATTTAAAATATAAAGATGAAAAGTTAAATTGTTTCTAGAGACTAGACAAATCTTTAATCCTTATGTATTTTGGAGCAATAAAAGAGTAGACCACGCATATGCTACTTTATGCGGAAAAATGTACGGTTCTTGCGGAATTCCTTATTTACCCGAAAGTAGCCGCGCGGACCGTCTAGTTCTAAATACAAGCCTAAGCCCGTCTAAAGTCTGATCCCTAGGATGCGCAGGCGCGGCGTTGGATATTACAAAATAAATAAAATAATACTATTATGATTTAAAATTCACAGTTAAGAGGATACACCAGGGGCTAGAGCTATAGCTGTCTCTATTACCTCAAGCCTATACCGCAGAACGCGATAGAGACAACTGCAGAAAATCCAGAAAATCAACGATTCGTTGTCCCCTGATTCCTTCTCCAAAACTTAACCGATTTAAGTACTTTTTTCCTTAAAGATTAAAAAAAGGCTTGAGCTGTGTTCCTATGTTTTGCTTTTTTTGTATAATCTAGCCAAATCTGTTTTCTGGACGTTTGAACACAGCGGAAATTCTGGCCATTTTTTTGGGTTATTGAACTTTCATATCTTATTTAATAATTAAATTATGAAAAAAAAGAAAACATAGGAACATTGTATTAGTGGCCGCAGATATTCAGGAAAAAAATTATAACTCTACTAGCATTATCCAGGGAGGAAACAGGGGACAACGTTTGTATGGAAAAAAGGGCGGTGTGGACTCCTCTTAATTGTATGTCTTTGTGATTGTATTGTCTAGCCTATTTAACGCTTAAGGGATCGTAATTTGTGAGTAATTGTAAGTCACAGAATTTCGGCTGGCGAAATGCATGCTGTATTCAGTATCATACAAAGGTCCTGTTTGATTCACACTAGCGTAATGATTTGTATGAAAAGATATTTACGCGGCAGAAATTCTGCGACTCACGACTCACAAAATTACGCTCGTATTTTTTGGATAAAATAATTAAATTATGGATGCATGGTACTACAATGGCACTATAATAATTTAGTTCGTGTATTAAACTAGACTATTTATTATGATGTTCGAAATTGTAATTTTTTTCGGGCTCAATTTTGAGACCATTTTAAAATCGTTTCAAAAGTTTAAGTTTTCCTCAAGCTTAAACTTTTGAAACGATTTTAAAATGGTCTCAAAAGTTGAGCCCGAAAAAAGGGCTATAGAATATTAATATTTTTACTTTTATAAAATATGCATAAATCAGTATGAATACCGAATGAATTACGAATATAATGAATTATTACTAAATTTAAATTGTCTGCGAAATACAATCTTAAGTTTTATATTACTGCAAGAAACGCGGAAGGTCATATTATTTTAAAATTAATCGTTTACACAGGCACTAAACTGATATTGAATTACAAAAAATAAAAATGCAAAAACTTCAATTTAATAAATTGTTTTTTTTTTGCCTTTTTCGCATTTTTAATAAGTTTCACGTTTAAAACCAAACCCTTTTTAATCCGTTTTATCCATGTATATTGTCGCTTTTTAGCTGTTTATTTTTGTATACACACAACACACAAATATTTTTTTTACACTACACTTTTCGACTAAGTTTTAAAGCGAAAGAATTTGCGTCAACACAGCACCAACGAAACGGCCTTTCGCCCCCGCGACTGACAGACAACTAAATAAAATTCGAATGAAGCCTCCTATTGGCTGACTGAAAAATATTTTAATTATGAAGGCAGACTATGTCTGGTCATTATTCGTGTAAGGTTGCAGATTTTGTAATGTAGTTACCACATAGTATTAAAACAAAGTCGCTTTCCGTTATTCCTTTTACTTAAAGTTTTAAGTACGCAACGGATTTCGGTGCGGTTTTTTAATGGAGTGATTTTAGAGGAAGTTTTATGTATGTGAAAACATGCATAATATAGTAAATGTTTAAATATAGCAAAATAATTTTTAAGGTATCAGCTAGTAAAATTTATTTTTTAAGTTAAACGAAGAAACACTTGCTAAATTAAGTTACTTACGACTAGAAACTATATTTTATTTTCAATAGATTTCTAAGTCATATGCAACACGTTTTACGATTTCCTACAAAACCGGTCTATATTATAGTTTTAAAATAGAACACATTTTATTTGCGCTGACATTTTATTTTATAGTGATGCAAATGTTTGACATTTGAAGAATAATGTGGTTTCTAAACATCTCCTTAAAGGTGGCCATACACGGGACAATTATCGTAACGATTTATCTCCTCGATGTTAAAATCGAACGACAAATTGTACGTGTGTAGCAATATCGCAAACGATTTTACGTTCAAAAGATCGATTGGACGATTTTCTTGACGATCGATCGAAACGACAAATTGTCCCGTCTATGGGCACCTTTATGTACATATTTGATAACATCGCAGAGAAGGTATATATTTTTAGATAAGCTTTCTATGCTTTTCTAGCTGCCAGTCGGCAGATATATTCATTTCGTGCCAACAAACTTAATTGTTCATATTACCAAATAAAATATGGAAGGGGTATTATAGAAGTAAAGATGTAAAGTACTGCTACATATATTTGATAAATTCATAGTAAATATTTTGAAAATAATTGAATAAATTACTATAGTTTTCTGTAATAAAGTGTAGTAAAAAGATGTATTACTCTAAATCTTGTAGAACAATATATAATATTTTTCCGTCTTAAAATAAATCTCATTACAGCTGCTTTCTAGGACTCAACGTGTAATAGTGCCGATTTCATAGGTTCATGAAAGTCCGACATATACACACTTACGGTTTTATAATATTAGTATATTTTTAAGCATGTCGCCAAGTATATGACAATATTTAGATAGGCCTTGGTGTCTAAAAATAAGTTACTACTCTATTCTCTGAGGGTGATGTTTATAAACAAAAGGACCACCTAGGGCGATCTTTAGAGCTTTATACAACATGTAAGGTTATTCGAAAATGAAAAAAAATAATATTGACATGGTTTCCAAAGATTTGGTGTTTGATTTAAAACAGTCATTAATACCTTATACATAGTGTAACAAAACTAAGTGATAATATTTTAGGGTGTGAAATTGTGTGCTTGCCCATACAAACCACCAAAAAATGGCTCTTTCAGCGCTTTCCATATAAGGGACACACACACACCCTAAAGTATCATCACTTAGTTTTGTAACAGCCTATATAATAATTTATTTTTTTAAACCAGCTTTGGCTCACCACACATTCCCACCACTGTATCTCCTGTGTCGCCAGGATCGACAGGTATATTAAATAATCTAAACTCTGACATTAGTTTTTGCAATAATATAAGTATAGCTAACTTTTGAAGTATTTACAGTCGATATATTTACCTCCCACGCCGGTTTCGGTGACAGTGACCGGTTACATTAAAACCAGGCTATCTATTATAGCTAGCCTGGTTTAGGGGTGAATATATTTTAATGCGCAGAACGTAAGGTTACCTCACTCTCATCCATTACTCTCATATCGTCTCGACTCTCGTAGTCGTCGTAACGTAACGGGAGATCAGAGGCCGTAGCCAAAGTCCCTTTCGTTAAAAACGATGACGAAATTCGTTATCAAAATGTATGGGATTTGACAGTAGTCTTCGCAAGCGAAATGTCATTTAGCGACGACTTATGTCAAACCGCATACATTTTGATAACGAATTTCGTCATCGTTTTTAACGAAAGATACTTTTCTAAAGGGCCAGGATCGACTTTTAGATGCCCATCTGATGCATGGATCGTCGTTGTTAGACAATCAGGTGACCAGCCTGCATGGTAATAACCAAACCAAACCAAACCAAACAGCACTTTTCCAACGCGGGAATCTAAAGATTGATCTCCGAGTCGAGAGTAGAGCTATGTTTTAAAGTTTTTAAACCACTGTAGCAAATGACGATAATGATTTTTTTTTTGCCTGTTCCTGCTCTGTAGTTGAGCAGGGCAGTCGAGGAGAAGGTGAATAGGTGTTTCATCCTCCTCCTCACAGAATCTGCAAGTCGTTATGCTACAAATACCTATTCTGTTTAGGTGTTTGTTGAGCTTGCAGTGCCCAGTTAGGCTTCTGGTAAGGATTCTTAATTGGTTCCTACCCAAGGTGACGATAATGTTACCATGCGCGCTTCGCTTGGCTCATCTTGGCGGGGGCACTCCCGTGCACCCAGATCAACAGGTATTTATTTTCTCACTATTTCTCAAGTTCTTCCAATAATCGCCTTCGTCGTAAACATTTCACACAACTTTTATTGTTTTTTCCTCATTTAATTTATATTGACTTTAAAGTTTCTAAAAGATTTATTAGCTTAATTTTCATAAAATGTCAAAGTAGTCTATGAGAATAGTCGTAAACCCAACTGAATTAGTAAACATGCAGTGAAGTAAAATAAGTTGAAATTGTGAAATCAATTATCATGGTTTTTTTTTTAATGAAATAAGGGGGCAAACGAGCAAACGGGTCACCTGATGGAAAGCAACTTCCGTCGCCCATGGACACTCGCAGCATCAGAAGAATAGGGTAATAGGGGATGGTAGGGAAGGAAAGGGAATAGGGGAGGGTAGGAAAGGGAATAGGGTAGGGGATTGGGCCTCCGGTAAACTCACTCACTCGGCGAAACACAGCGCAAGCGCCGGTTTTCTGTGAGAACGTGGTATTTATCCGGTCGAGCCGGCCCATTCGTGCCGAAGCATGGCTCTCCCACGTATAAAATATGGTACAAATAATTTTGCATAAGTACGATACAAAAAATGTAGGGGCGGAAAGCTCACAGACTTAAAATTTTTACACAAAACAACACTTTGGGTGTTTTAAAAAACTATTGTGCCGCTGTTAAAATTATTACCTGAGCACTGACCAGGTATATTTTCACAAAGGTTTTTTTTAGTGTCAGGAACTAAATCAATAGAAAAAATAAAATGGCCACTATACTAAATCAATAGAAAAAAATAAAGATAAGGCTTTTTTGCAGCACACTCAACAGGCCCTTTAGCCAAGACATATCCTTTATCGCTTCTTTATAGAATCGCGATCAAAATATATGGATTTGACAATAAGCGTTCGTTAATATGACGTTCATGTTCGACTCGTGTTAAGTCAATTCCATACATTTTGATCGGCGCTTCTATAAAGAAGCGACAAAGAACACGTCTTGGCTACGGGCTCTGGTACTACAGAATAATTATTATTAACGACACAACAACATGCAGGGTCAGTTCACATTGCAGCGTGAACGACCATGCAGGCGATGCGAAGTATAATATTATTTTTAAATGGGTATTCAAAATTGGAACCGGCAATATCTTTTGTTTTAATATAGGTCAATCGTCGAGGAAATTGATTCCTAGGCAGTTATAAGTCTTATAACATAATAATATAATGTTACATAAAATTCATAAAAACCGCAAAATTAACACGATATTGCTATTATAAAGAAAGTTAAACTAAATTAGTATAATATAACTAAATTATACGTTTTTAAAAAAATTATATCTATAAAAAAACAACTCTAAAAATCAAATAATCAAACCATCTCTTTCGAATTGTTAAGTATACAATATTTAAATTCACTAAAAACTAACATAATCATCATTATTTACTAATTAGCATAAATAAATGGTTGAATTTAAATTTTTATTTTCGGTAACACATTTTTTTCTTGTTTGACCGTCGACCGGTAGTAATTTTACCTTTTTATTAAGACAAATTACAAGTTTATACAAATTCATTTGTATAAACTGGCCCAACACAACATTTTTTTGTATTTTTTTTAATTCTAACTGTACAAAAACAATAAAAGGTTGGCTAGTAAAAAAGTAGAATTGGTATTTAAAATTATGTGAATCCATTTTCAAGTTTGAATAATTAATTATCCTTTTTTTTGGTTTTATAGAAAACAAAACCTGGTTTTTGCTGTTATTTTTTGCATTGGTTTGCTTACTATTATTTTTTTAAATATAATATTATTATACTGCGAGTATGGAAAACAAAATACCCTATAACACCATCTTTTTCATCCATCGTCAACTTTTTAGCAATGTTTTAAAAAGCGACATCTAGCGTTTACTTTCCGAACTTCATGTACGCGCACTTTCATGAAAAGGGGTTCGAAACCTTGTATCATAATTTATAAAGAATTAAACTAAATATTAAGTAACTTTAAGTGTAGGCTCTTAAGTATAATAATTATTGTATATTATAGAATATAGATTATAGAGTATATTCAACTCTTAGATATATCAATTATAACTTAACTTTAATTATTTTACAAAGAGTTTATCAGAAAAAATATGGATCTTATTTAAAAATTGTCGTAAATTTTTTAAATTAATATATTATAAAATTTTAAAGTTAAGAAGTTAAACTAACTGGCAGTGGATATATTACAAGTTAAACTTAAAAATCACTAACTGGTGGATAAACAATCAAACTTACTTGTATACTTGTAGCCGACGTTTCTCTTCAGGTTCTCGGTGTAATTCATACCGCCATCTGACGTGGTGTCCCAGGGAGTGTAGATGATGTCCTCGTCCTTGAGGTAGTTAGCGAAGGTCTTCATCATGAGAAGGCAGGAGGACTTGCCGGCGACCTCCATTTGCGAGTCCGGCTCCGTGATGAGCAGCAGTTGCCGCCACTTGAAGCTAGATGGCGTTGAATCGTGTTAGTAAATTTAGTTGATCGGTTTATTATTTCTATTATATTATGCACTTGAGTCTAATGTTGTGTTAGTTGATCGGAATTTATTGTTTCTATTATATGCACTTGAGTATAATGCTTATCAGATCTGGAGGAATGTAATCTAGTACAAACAGGTTAATTAAAACCAAGACCAACACGTGTGGCTCGTATTAAAAAAATGTTGAGTACCACTGGTCTAATCGTAACTTCGTAGAATTAGGAAAATCTCTTTGCTACAATTATTTACTAAAAAAAAACTCGTAATAATTATAATAGGCATGATGACTATTTTTTTATTCTTATTGGTAATTGAAAGACCCTTAAAAAGAGAAACATCACCGAACATGACTCTGATAGCTTAAAAATTCACCAAGATATGACAATCCAAACATCTCATAATATAGACCTGCCCGAAACGTTTCATACAAAGTGCTACGAAAGTATGACGTCACTCTTTCGTAGTTTGTACGCTTCGGGAGAGAACTTTGTTCGGTAGGTATATTAAATATTGCGTTTATGTAAGTGGTTTCATAACAAAAGCTAGTAAAAGTAAAAGTAGCTTTTAATTGCATAAGTTATCGAATGGTATACAAATATTAAGAAATTTAATTGAAAAAAAATCGACTTGAATATCCAACTTTGAAGGGGCATAACAAAAAAAATACAAATGCTATAAAGCTGAAATTTTGGGAACACTTATTTTTTACCTTAATTTCTTTATTTTATTAACAAAATTTGCTAATCTTTGACCTTGTCATCATCCCTATTATGTTTAAAATTATCATAAAAATTAAGACGCAGAAACTAATATTAAAAATTATAGGAAGATGAGACAAAACTCTAAGTAAACATAATCGTGCTAATCTATGTCTGTGGTATTAATTATTTTTAGCACCACAGACATAGATAAAGATAGATACCGCATGTCGCTCCATTTGTATGAAAACGAGCGTGCCACTTTTTATAGCTACTGTGATGATAAGACAAGTGGCCATTATCAAGGCCAACGTTTCTATTTGAATTTCTACAGCTCAATACGGCACTTTTAGGCATTGAGGCATATTTAAAAATCCGATTGACGTCCGATTCCGATAGCAGACTAAGCCCGGCCGCACATTGTCCGAAATTTCTGATACGAAACATTTGAACGTCGGCCGGACCGCCACACCGCACTCTATCCGAAATTTCCTTCCGGCGAGTTCGAGCTCACTCGGCTCAGTATAAAATGTAAGAGAGAGCGCGATCCGTCAGAAACATTGAACTACCATCTAATCGAGGTTATCTGACACATAATGTCAGACGCCCGCCGGGACGCAATTAAAAATTTCTGCCATCCGATAGACGGCATCTGACAACTCATGCGGACCGGACGTCAGATACAAAATATATGAGCAGAATGCGTTCCGGCAGGCATCTGAGAGGCATCTGAGAGATGTGTCAGATGACGTCGATCGGATGAGTACTCTGGTGTTTCCAAGGTTTTTAGGCCCAGTGGGCCCAATGACCAGATATGAATTTTTAGCATTTTATCATCTGGAGATTGGTCCCACATTTATGATTCATTGTTTTCTGGCAAAAAAATTTGAAGTATTGTTGGCACAAAAATAATCAGTCTTAACCATAATATTGTTTTGTAAATTTAAAAAATATCTAACATCTTATAGGTTACGTATTGGATATACGAGTTTTCATTTTACTAATTATTGCAACACCGCATTAAGGAAATATTTAATATTCAAAATAATAATAATTAATTATATAAATAATAACTTATTTAATATTTATTTAAGTCAGATATAATAATTGTAAGAAGAGACTATACCGATTAAGCCCAGCCGCATCTTAGTTGTACGATAGACTTGAGAAGTTTTTTTTTGTATTCAAATCATAAATTAAATTCAGCCGGGCTATAGTCGTTCGCGCCTATCGGCATAAAGTTGCCATAGGACCTACGTGATACAAAATATTTTTCATTTTCAAATTCAAATATTTCCAGATTTCTTTATTGCCAGAATGTTGTTGATATAAAGGTTTTATTATATACTTATAGTTTTAACATTCTGCCACAACAATGGCGCGTAATTAAATTAAACTTACTTATATAAAATTACTCTTACAAAAAAATTATATACCTATAATTTGCCAATTAAAAAAATATATAAGCTTTATATAAAATAATAATTATAAATAAATTTTAAACTGAAATAACTATACAATAATAATATAATTAGATTATGTAGAAAATAAGTACTTTTGTTATTATTTATGTCATAAGAGATTTTAATATATATACATGTCCATTGTATTATTTTTCTTTAAATATCATATTAGTATATTCATTCAGTGTGTAATAAAATGCTTTCATACAAAGCAATTATTTTGTTTTTTATTCAAATCTACAACTTTTTTGCTAGCCCTACGGACATAAGCCCAAAAGTCATAAAAAATAATTACTTGGAACCAATCGCCAGATGAAAAAAATGTTAAAAATTCATATCTGGTGATTGGGCCCACTGGGCCCAAAAACCTTGGTTGGGACGAAACACCAGAGTAATCGATCGGATGGCAGTTCATATGTGTCTGATCAGAAATTTCGGACAATTTGCGGCCGGCCTTAATGACAGACTTTCAAAAGACGAGCATTGCTCGTCGTTTGGGAACGCGATATGGCACGCGAAGTACACATGCGGTATCTATCATGATCTAGGTCTGTGATAAATACAATGTAACAAACTCAAGGTTATTTTTAATAATTAATATGATATTATATTATTACAAATCGTAAAATCTATTTTTGGATGGAGCGAGGTGTCCAAAAATAAATATAATTACTATAATAATATTCAGTTACCAAAATAAAAATAATTTTATTTCTTCAGTGCCCAGGGTGCTCTGTGCTGGTAGTGCTGAAAAAAGGGGCGCCTGTGTCCTTTTTGCGGCCATTTTTTTTTCCTTTGGCGCCCCTTTTTATCCGGCGCCCTGGGCGGTCACATTGTTGTATTTTTTTTTAGATTTTTTTAGGATTCATAGATATTATCATCGTATTTACCAACCACATTTTTTTTTTTACAATAATTACACTATCGAGCTTTCTTCAAGAAGGATAAAGCTAATTTTGTAAATAAAATAATGAAATAACTTTAATGGAAATTGGAACGACATATTTTTAAGAGAGCGCGAACGTGATCATGGCACGACGCAAGCGCGGCACCAAACTTGTACTTCTCTATACAGTGTGTTTGTGTAAATGTCGCAGCCGACAGCTGGTTTAAATAGCCGTTGAGCCCATCAAAATGGACAACTTATTCTATGAGACCAATGCTGGGAACTCAAAAAAATTCCGTCGACCCACCCATACGGATGCCCGATGATAATTTGTATGGGTATGACGAAGGATTTAACAGCATTATTCTCATAGAAAAAAGTTGTTCATGCTAACGGGCTCATTTGATGGTTTCAAGGATAACATCTTATATATATTGTATTATCTATGCTTGTACTTGTTCAGACACAGCGGGAACCGCGCGGTTTGGACCCGCGACAAAGGCGCTTAACAATGTACAGCGTTCACACTAACCACTCGGTTTTTACACGGGAAACGCGTGATTCCCGCTGTGTCTGAACAAGCACTAAACATTATACTCACTGCTTAAAGACATCGATGATGAAATACGCCAAGTCCTTAAAACCGAGTGGACCAGCTCGGACCATCATGTAGAACTCGTCCTTGCACGTCTTCTTCGTGTTGGCGAAGTCATACGTGAAGCCGCCAGTCGTGATGAGCGGGATGCCCGTGTTGCCCAGAAACTTGGTGATGCGGGCCACGGAAGCTGAAAGAAACATTGGACTTTTAGTTTTAATTAATATCAAATGGAAATAGTTGGTGTCCGACCGAAGCTTCGGCTTCGGCTTCGGCCGCCTTCAGCCAAAAAAACACCTTCGGCGAAACCTTCGGCTTCGGCCTAAAACCCGAAGCCGAAGGTCCGAGCAACCGTCGAAATTGAACGAAATACTGAGTGAACTTCACGAGAGAGCGACGGGCCGGACCTTCAATATTGAACTTTCGAAATAATTGATTGTAGCTTGTAGACATATTGAACATAACTGTATTTTACGAGTATAACAAGATAAAACCGACTTCAAAATTATACGTAATTGAGAATTAAAACTCCGTATCTCCAAAACTACTAAACCGATTTTGATGAAACTTGCACTATTCCCTAAGTGGAACAATACCTAGTACAACAAAGAATTACTGAAATTGGAATGGTAGTTCCAGAGATATACGAACACAAACATAAAAATATACATACATACATACACTTGTAATTTGGCACATTTGTTCAGACCCTGATACAGACTTACATATTCGAAAATTGGGCAGTTCTGGAAATATTACATACATACGCGTCGAATTGATAACCTCCTTCTTTTAAGTCGGTTAAAAATTAATTACTGAGAGTCGAGCGATTGAGATTATAAACCTTCGGCTTCGGCTTCGGCAAAGGTTGTAGCGATTGCCGATTAATCGGCTTCGGCTTCGTCCAATAATAGACCTTCGGTCGGACACTAGAAATAGTACATGGTTCTGGCGATTCCACTGGCTGGCAGCTGCTAGGCTTATAACTGAACGATATCTTTTTCATACCTGAAACTCCACCTAGCTTGAGTGACCCCTCTCCACCAGGCCAATAATACAATGAGTTTTTGCCTTAGGTGGAGCATTATACCCGATGATATCATGGGCGTAAAGTATTTTCACTTAGTTTTGTTACACCTTGTATAGCAAAAAATATAATATTATCTTAAATATTGGTGTCAAGTATTTCTTTTTGGCAAACTATTCGATATCAAAGTATGGTTTGGTGATCGTTTTTTTATTCCCATATTTAATTAAGTAGTAATAATAATTATTATTAACATGCAAATAATCTTTTTTAATAAATAACTTAATAAACACAAAAGTTTTAGTAGAGAACTTCACAGTTTTTTGTAGAGAACTGTACAGTTTTTTTTTAAAGAACTGCACACTTTTAGTAGAGAACTGTACAGTTTTAGTAGAGAATTGCACAGTTTTAGTAGAGAACTGTACAGTTTTTTAATAATAATAATAATAATAATAATAACGTTTATTTAACATAAGACATCACATTACACTACCATAAGACAAAACACATTACAATACATAAAGAAAAATAAAAGAAAAATAATTACAAAAATAATAGCATAATAATATCATGAAGAACGGTACAAGTAGTGCATTGTCATGTCTACGGCCAAAAAGGACACCACTCAGGCGTATCACCGTGACGTACACCACAGTGCCTGGTATTATGTGGTTCCTAGTAAATCGTCATCTGAAAACAGGGACGGATAAGCACTCAGCAATACATTGTAACATACATTACATACAAAATATTATTTTATATATAAATATAATATATGGAATTCTATAAAATTATAAGATACAATAATTAATATGAAAATATAATATAAAATAAGTACTATAATATTATGAGTTGTGCGTCTGACTCAGCGCTATGGCATGGTTATGCGGCGGACCCGTCCACCCGGCGCCCTCGCCCTTCGTAAAACCCGTGCTCTCACCATAACGCAAACGGCTGTCCCATGAGGTAGGAGCGCCGCGCGCTGCGAATGCGAAGGAATCTGTACAGCTTTCGTAGGGAACTGTACTGTTTTTTGTAAGAACTGCACAGTTTTAGTAGAAAACTGCACAGTTTTAGTAGAAAACTGCACAGTTTTTTGTAAAGAACTGTACAGTTTTTTGTAGAGAACAGCACAGTTTTAGTAGAGAACTGCACAGTTTTAGTAGACAACTGTACAGCTTCAGTAGAGAACTGTCCAGTTTTTATTAAAGAACTGTACAGTATTAGTAGAGAACTGTACAGCTTTCGTAGAGAATTGTACAGGTTTTGTAGAGAGTTGTACAGTTTTAGTAGAGAACTGTATAGCTTTAGTAGAGAATTGTACAGTTTTCTAAAGTTTTTTGTAGAGAACTGCACAGCTTTATCAGAGAACTGTACAGTTTTTAAGGAAACTGTACAGCTTTCGTAGAGAACTGTACAGCTTTCGTAGAGAACTGTACAGTTTTAGTAGAAAACTGTACAGTTTTTTGTAAAGAACTGCTAAGTTTTAGTAGAGAACTGCACAGTTTTAGTAGAGAACTGTACAGCTATAGTAGAGACCTGTACAGTTTTTTTAAAGAACTGCACAGTTTTAGTAGAGAACTGCACAGTTTTAGTAGAGAACTGCACAGTTTTAGTAGAGAACTGTACAGCTTCAGTAGAGAACTGTCCAGTTTTTTCTTAAAGAACTGTACAGTTTTATTAGAGAACTGTACAGCTTTCGTAGAGAATTGTACAGTTTTTGTAGAGAACTGCACAGTTTTAGTAGAGAACTGTACAGTTTTTAAGGAAACTGTACAGCTTTCGTAGAAAACTGTATACAGTTTTTTGTAAAGAGCTGTACAGTTTTAGTAGAGAACTGTACAGTTTTTTTTTTTTAATTATTTTTCGTAGAGAACTGCATAGTTTTAGTAGAGAACTGTACAGCTTTAGTAGAGAACTGTGTAGTTTTTTTAAGAACTGCACAGTTTTAGTAGAGAACTGTACAGCTTTCGTAGAGAATTGTACAGTTTTTTGTGAAGAACTGCACAGTTTTAATAGAGAACTATACAGTTTTAGTAGAAAACTGTACAGTTTTTTTTTTGTGGCCGTACCCACAATTCGCCTATTAATGTCGGATCTGCTGGCTGCCACACCGGGACCACAGTCATACACTGCCCGAAACATCAAAATAATCTTTAAAAATAGTCCAAGGCATGATGGATAATTCGAATGTTCTAAATTTTGAAAACCATTATCCTTGGTGCGAAAATTGTAAGTAAACAAAAAATATATAATATAAAATTTATAGAGTGACTACTGTTAGCACTGTGCTGACAACAGCTGACTTGTTTTTTTTTTTTTATTAAATAAGGGGGCAAACGAGCAAAGGGTCGCCTGATGGAAAGCAACTACCGCAATGGACACTCGCAACATTAGAAGGCCAGTTATAGCTCTACAGTAGATTTTAGTTCCGCAAGTAATCTCTAGAGGCGCTGTAAAATTTGCCATACTAAAAATTTATGGTAGTCGGTATCGAGTATCGAAAAATACTGTAGCTTAATAAACTCATGGTAGAGCTACTGTAGGTACGTTGCTGGCCTTAGTTTATCCGGCTTTTAGGTTTAGCGATCTGGCAACTCTAACCACAGGTGTATAATTAGGTACCTGTTGTGGGAGTTTCAGGTTTGTAGGCCTTTGCCGTTCACGGCTTGCGGTAGCCGTGGAGTTAATTAAAAGCGTCTATTCAGACACTTTTAATAAAAAAAAAGTTTTAAAAGGTCATTGAAAATTATACAAACGTATTCACATTTGTATAATTTTCAATGACTTTTTAGGGTTCCGTAGCCAAATGGCAAAAAACGGAACCCTTATAGATTCGTCATGTCTGTCTGTCTGTCTGTCCATCCGTCCGTATGTCACAGCCACTTTTCTCCGTAACTATAAGAGCTATACTATTGAAACTTGGTAAGTAGATGTAGTCTGTAAACCGCATTAAGATTTTGATACAAAAATGGAAAATTATTAAAAATTTCAGGGGTCCCGATAGGTACAACTGAAACAAAAAAATTTTTTTTCATCTAAGCTATGCCTGTGGGGTATCTATGGATAGGTCTTAAAAAATCATATTGAGGTTTCTAGTATCATTTTTTCTAACCTATCCAGGTTAGAAAAAAATTATTAGTATGATAAGTTTGCGAGAGAGACTCTTCCAAAGTGGAAAATGTGTGTCCCCCCCATCTAATTTCTAAAGTATGATATAATAAGTGTAGAAAAAATATATAATGTACATTACTATTAAAACTATCAACGAAAATTGGTTTGAACGAAATCTAGCAATTAGTTTTTAGGGTTCCGTACCTCAAAAGGAAAAAACGGAACCCTTATAGGATCACTTTGTTGTCCGTCTGTCCGTCCGTCCGTCTGTCAAGACCCTTTTTCTCAGGAACGCGTGGAGGTATGAAGCTGAAATTTATATCAATTACTCAGGTCTACTGTCCCTTGAAGCTGTGAAAAAATCAAACTTCTAAGCCAACGCAATCAAAAGATACAGCCGTTTATGCCGCAAATTTTCGACACTTGCAAGGGAATCAAAACCTACAGGGTGCTTCCCGTGAACTCAGAATCTTGAAATTTGGTACGAAGCAACGTCTTATAGCATAGATAAAGGAAAAATTACGAAAACCATAAATTTTTAGTTACATCACATAATATATATTTTTTTAATAATTTTAAACTTACTACCCATTTCCTCATAAACGCGTAGAGGTATTAAATTGAAATTCATACCAAATACTCAGGTCTATAATACCTTTAAGCTGTAACAAAATCAAACTTCTATGTCAACGCAATCAAAAGAAACAGCAATTTAAGCTGCATATTTTGAAACTCGCAAGTATTCGCAAGGGAATCAAAACCTAAAGGGTACTTCCAGTCGACCTAGAATCTTGAAATTTGGCATTAAGCAACGTTTTATAGCACACATAAAGGAAAAATTCCGAAAACCTTAAATTTTTAGTTACATTACAAAATATATATTTTTTAATAAATATAAACTTATTACTTTTTTCCTCATGAACGCGTAGAGCTATCAAGTTGAAATTCATATCAAATACTTAGATCTAATTGCCTTTAACCCGTGAAAAAAAAAAAAATTCTAAGTCAACGCAAAAACGCAAAACGCAAAAGTACAACCATTGATACCGCATATTTTGAAACTCGCAACTACACGCAAGGGAATTAAAACCTAAAGACCACTTCCCGTTGACATAGAATCTCGAAATTTGGTAAGAAGCAATAGCTTACAGCACAGGTAACAGAAAAATTCCGAAAAGCTTAAAATTTTAAGTAGTTACTTTGTAAACCTTGCAGGTTTGTACGGAACCCTCGGTGCGCGAGTCCGACTCGCACTTGGCCGGTTTTTTTTTTATACGTCATAAATGAAAAACCTTAAACAAACAAAAAAAAAATTTTTTCATCTAACCTATGCATGTGGGGTATCTATGAATAGGTCTTCAAAAATAATATTTAAGTTTCAAATATAATTTTTTCTAACCTGAATAGTTGCGAGAGAGACTCTTCCAAAGTGGTAAAATTTAATTTCTAAAGTAGGGGCATGATAAGTGTAGAAAAAAATATATGATGTACATTACTATTCAACCAACACCACTACCACCAACCAACCAACCAACGAAAATTGGTTTGAACGAAATCTAGCAAGTAGTTTTTTTATACGTCATACATTTTATATAATTAATATATATTATATGTATATGTAGTTAAATATAATATATATTTACATATTTGTGTATTTGTAAATTTTAATACTTATATTTGTTTGTATAATATTTTATTTATATATACTTAATATGTAAGTAGGTACGTAATTATAATTATAGATTAGTATTACATTTATATACTTATATTTTATTTTTATATAATTTGTTATCATATAGTTTTCTGTTAATTTGCGTAGGTATTTATAATAATTGTTATAATAATTGTTATTTTTATATAGACTCAAGTGTTGTGTGCACAAATTTTTGTTATCTGTCTGTTTTCTAAATTTCCTGTAACAGGTCTACTGGAAGAGATTCCAATCGGAATAAGTAGTACCTTTGTACTGAAATGTATTTCTAGTTTTAAGAATTTCACTGTAAACATTTTTGTGTACATAAATTATTAAATAAATAAATAAATGGTAAACCTTAAACCAACATTTTTTTTTCATCTAACCTATGCGTGTGGGGTAGCTATGAATAGGTCTTCAAAAATCATATTTAAGTTTCAAATATATTTTTTTTCTAACCTGAATAGTTTGCGAGAGAGACTCTTCCAAAGTGGTAAAATTAGATCAGTTATCAGCAGCCATCGCAGAATTAAACGAGGTTTTAAAGGCAATAAAAGACTGGTGTGATAACTTTGGATTATCAGTAAATCCCGCAAAATGCCAGGCAATGGTGTTGGGTAGTTCAAGATGCTTGTGTAAAGTGGACACAGGCGCTCTTCCACCTGTTATCTACAATGGTTCTGTAATTGCTTTTAGTACAAGCGTAAAAGATCTTGGTTTACATATCGATTCCTCTCTGACTTGGCAATCCCATGTTTCTAATGTGTCCAGCAAAGTCACTAACATACTACGATCCTTCTACCGGCTCAAAAATTTTCTTCCCACTCCGGTCAAGACCTTGCTGGTCCAGTCCCTTATCTTTCCTATAATTGACTATGGTGACGTGTGCTATTTAGATCTTAATGCCGACAAACTCGATAAACTCGACCGATTGTTTAATAATTGCCTCCGATTCATATTCAACCTTAGAAAATACGACCATGTTTCTTCGTATCGCTCCAAGCTACACTGGTTACCAGTACGTCAGCGCCGCTCTGTGCGGGCACTGTGTGTGCTATATTCACTGCTGCATCATCCCCATACTCCTGAATATCTCGCCCCTCACTTTCAATACCGTTGCAGCAGGCACGATAAAAACCTTCGATCCACTTCAAATCAGCTTTTAAGTTGCCCTTCCCACAAGTCAAGTTCCGTCCACTCTTCTTTTAATATCCAGGCTATTCTCCTCTGGAACGCTCTTCCTCCGGAAATCAGGATGTCAAAAACCAGAGACACTTTTAAGCGAAGGGTACGTGAGTTTTACTTGAAACAGTTGGCAGACTCTTAGTTTTCATAATTTATGGCATAAATTAATATTTATAATTTTTTTAGCATCATCATTGATCAACTATATATTATTATTATTATATACCTATTATATAATATATTATATTGTATGGTTATTGGTTTTATTTATATATAATTTTATGTGTGATAAACTGATAATATGTATATTATAAGTAAGTATAGTATCATATTATACAATATATATTTTATAAGTATAATATATATATTTTTTTTTTTCTGTCTTTTATCCTCTTTCAATTCGACTGGCACCTATACAACTTTGTCCTTGTATCGCCCAAAGGTTGACTGGTAGATAATGCCTTAAGGCATTAAGTCCACCTTTGTATATATGTGCATAAAGTTTTTAAAATAAAAATAAATAAATAAAATGTGTGCTCCCCCCCCCCCCCCCTCTAACTTCTAAAGTATGATAAGTCTAAAAAAATATATGATATACATTACTATAAAAACTACTAACGAAAATTGGTTTGAACGAGATCTAGCTGGTACTTTTTTTATACGTCATAAATGGTAAAACTTAAATTAACTTTCACTAAATCAACTGAAACATAAAAATAAATCAAAAACCTTTTAATTTCATAAAAAATAAACCTTATTGTTGCTGCGGAACCCTTCATGGGCGAGTGCAACTCGCACTTGGCCGGTTTTTTATGATTGGATTAATCTATTTTATTTATAACTAGGTATTTGACCGAGCTTCGCTCGGTATTCAATAATATGTGAATAAAATGACATTTTATAAAAATGATTCCTAGCTAGATCGATTTATCGCCCCCGAAACCTCATATATACTAAATTTCATGAAAATCCTTGGAGCCGATTCCGAGATTCCAATTATATACAGTATATATACAAGAATTACTATATATATATATATATATATATATATATATATATATATATATATATATATATATATATATATATATATATATATATATATATATATATATATATATATATATATATATATATATATATATATATATATATATATATTATATAATATACAAGAATTACTCGTTTAAAGATATAAGATTAGGATTTTAAATTCGGAAAAGTGACACCTGAGAGACAGAAATGTACCACAAAAATTATTATAAGATCTCGTTACTTTATTGGAAATAAATAAATTATATTTTATTTTATTCTAAGATTTATTACATTTTGCTTTCCGATTTTGCCGTGACGAGACAAACACAGAAAGTGGCGATTAGATTACAAGTAATAACAACGTGCATTAAGCTAAAATAAACTCAATTTTAGGAAACAAATATATGAAACATCCGCAAGAAATCTGCCGATACCAATTTTCTTGAGATGGATCGATCGCAAATTATTATCGGCTACCCTAATGTTTCTGACAAGTGATTTACTAAAGACTTTTGGTATAATGACTGTAATCACATCCAATTGATGGTGGCATCAAGAAATCCCATTAGGACCATCAACAGATGGCAGAACGTTTATATTAATGTATTTGATATATTATGTGAAACTACTTTAGCCTGTAGCTCTGTCCGCGTAGTATACCAAAATATATACAATGGAAATACTGCACTTTTTAGGCTTTATAAGTTAATCCAAAGCTTTTAAGATGAGGAGTTGAATTTATTGTTTTAAACCAGGAAAATTATTTTAAGAAAGCGAATATAATATAGGTAACAGCTTATATTGCAGATGTTTTTATTAAAACAAAAGTTAATCAAGAAGCACGAGTTTTCTATTCTAATCTTTATACAAAACTTTAACCAAACTATACTTACATTATACTTACGACATTATTACAATATTCGTAGAGTTTAAAATATATGTGTACAAAGAGAAGAAAAAAAATATCCTTGTGTTTATAGACTTAGAGTAATTCATGCATCAGATGCTCCGAAAACAAGGGTCTGTTTGACATGAATTGTGATTGACGGCCTGAAACCCGGCGATAGCGCCCACGCATCCATCTCCCCACAATAACTTAATTTTAATAAATTGACTGTAATTATACCGTTTGTTTATGGTAAAAAATGATTAATTAATTGTCTATCTATATAAAATAATATGTGTCCACTGTCCACGTGAAGGATCATGGGCTATTTTTGTGAGAGCTTATCTCACGAACTACTGGAGCAATTTTTATGTTATTTGGCACATATAAGAAGTATCTTATATTATGTGCGAAATAACATAGAAATTGCTCCAGTATTTCGTGAGATAAGCTCTTTTAAATAATTTCCTCCGTTTTATCCACATTTTCCTCCATTTCTTCGCTCCTATTTGTCTTAGCATGATAAAATATTGCTTATAGCCTTCCTCGATACATGGGCTATCTAACACTGAAATAAGTAGTTCCTGAGATTAGTGCGTTCAAACAAACAAACTAACTCTTCCGCTTTATAATATTAGTATAGATTACACAAATGCTTAACAGCGACGAAATAATTTTGGAAAGTTGGACGTCTGTCACTTTAATCCATCCGTAACCATGGCCGCTGGAAAGCAGCCGAAACATCGGAATTTAGAACTTCTTTAGCAGGATTAAGGCCATCCCCCGAGCAAACGACCTTGACCATACATTTGACTCGTTGCCGAGATTGCACAAAAATCCTATTTTTTTACTTATCTTAGTTCAAAATTGATCTTAAAAAATTTAAACGGGGAATATGTAGTTAATGAAATTATCTATCTATTGTCGTGTGTTTCAAATAAACGTAATTTGTAAATACTAGGGAGATGCTGAAAGTATGCTTCAATTTTAATGAATTGGTATTACTTTGGAAGCTAATATCATGAGTATAATAAACAAAAATAGAAAATTTAAAACAGGGAAAGCAATGTTGATATACTGAAGATTATTGCTGTATTTTTATTATAACTTTCTAGCTTTCAAATTATGAGTTTAAAAGGCTCTAAATATGGTAAATTATGGAATCTCCGTAGGGGAAGGGCCTTAACTACTGTAAGCCGAAAGTGTCTGTCTGTTAACTCTTCACGCTCAAATTGCTAAACCGATTTTGGTGTTTAGTATGGATATGGATACTTTGAGTCCCACAAAAGGACATAGGATACTTTTTATCCCGGAAAATGTACGATTCCTGCGCAGTAACTGAATTTCAGCGCAATGAAGTTGGCGTCATCCACTCGTAGTTGTAAGATAATTAATTTACCAGTATCCTACTAGTCATACAACCACCGTGACGTTGTTACGTGAGTGACGTCGCACTAATTGTATTTGATCACACGTGTGTTGTCCGTGTCAATATAATCACTTAGACTACCCCGCCCTCAAGCAAAGAAACCTTTCAAAAGTTCAATGATAAATAGAAACAAGTGCGACTCGTCCATGAATGGTTCCGCAGCAGTAATAAGGTTTATTTTTAAGAAATTAGAAGGTTTTTGATTTATTTTAAACCGACTTCAAAAAATTGATAATATGTAATGTGTCGAGCTAGCGAACGGTCGTGCTCCACGTTACACACGCCGCAAATATTACTTAATTAATATTTTCGCGAATCGCGCGGCATGTTGCACGTGACCATGGCGCTCGTAGCCAACGAGTTGCTGGCGTTTATCCAGAACGCCATCGACACCATGGACGAGGTCAGCATCATGCAGATCTGCAATTCCTCCTTCACCAGTGAGGAGATTTGCAAGGGGAAGCAGCTGCTGTATGAGACGCTCGGCCAGAGCGCGAACATGCCGTCGCGACGAAGAAACGAAGAAAAGAACCGAAAGGAGCGTGCAGGACATCATCTCCCTGCTGAAGCAGACTGATCCAGATGAGGTACCGGCTTTTATGGCTAAAGAGCTGCACAAACTGCCGCCCGTCACGTTGAACCACGTCGACGTCGTCAGCCTACTGAAGGACATCAGGTTCCTGAAGGAGGAGCTGACCGGAGTTCGGGGTAGACTGCAGGCGTCAGAAGCTATCATTAGTGATCTACGTAATGAATTATCACAACTAAAAAGTAATAATTGATTATGTAGGTCACCAGCTGACGCCGCATTCGTCACTCATCGCCGAGGCGCACAAGCGATCACGTTTAGCCCGTCAGCATTATCGGACGGGTCACTGAACGCCGCCGCTGCTGCCCCCGCCCGCGCTCCCCTCCCGGTTGCGCCAACGCCGAGTCCACAGGCGACTCAGCAAAACTACGCGACTCTTGCTGGTCGCCCCGCGCCTCCCCTGCGGGCGCATAAAAATGGGGAAAATGAGAGCCGTAAGGCTTCGGAGAGTCGCAAGACTACGGAGAGCCGCAAGGCTACAAAGAGCCGCAAGGCTAAGTCTTCTCGACCTGGCAAGGACGAGAGCAGAGGTGTGATGAGGAGGGCTTCATATTGGTGGACAAAAGGAAGAAGAAGCCCGCCGCCCGCAACCATCGCGGCACCGCGCCATATGTACCTGAGCTGCGTCTGCGGAGCGAGGTCCCCGTGACGCCCCTGTACATATCCCGCCTGCACTGGTCCATGGAGGTCGAAGACGTCGTGGACTACACCAGTAAGAAGACATCCCTCCACTTGAAGGTCGAGCGTCTGCAGTCTCGCCACAAGGTCAACTTCAGTTCCCTTGTGGTGAGAGTACCTTTGAAGCGGAGGAATTCTGGCCGACTGATGTGGTTTACCGAAGGTTCCGGGGGAGACTCCGGAATGAAGCGCGCGTCATGTCGCCGTTAATTCGTGATAATGTGTAGTTGTTAAGTTTATATAATTTTTATGTATGTTAGTCATTAAGGTATATATTGTATGGGCCTACGTAGCCTGATTTAAATAAATAAATAAATAAAAAATAAAAAAAGGAGGTTATCAGTTCGGCCCGTATGTATGTATATAATATTTCCATAACTGACCTGTTTAGGTATATGTTAGTCTATATCAGCGTACTGTAAAACTCGCGCACTGTAAAACTCTGGAATGAACTGTCACCAGCAGTATTTCCGGACCGATACAACCTGCAAACCTTCAAGAAAAGAGCGTATTCCCTCTTAAAAGACCGGCAACGCACCTGCAGCTCTTCTGATGTTGTCATGGCGTCCATGGGCGACGGTAGTCGCTTACCATCAGGTGATCCGTTTGCTCGTTTGCCCCCTTATTTAATTTTAAAAAAAAAGCGTCTGAACAAAATATGTGCCAAATTTCAAAAGTGTGTGTATGTTTTTATGTTTGTGTTCGCATATCTCCGGAACTACAAGTCCGATTTCAGTAATTCTTTTTTTGTTGTACTAGGCATTGTTCAACTTAGGGAATGCAGAATGCTGCAAGTTTCATCGAAATAAGTTCAGTGGTTTTTGAGATAGGAAATTTTAATTCTTAGTTAAGAACAAATTTTAAGTTGGTTTTTTCTTTTTAAAATAACTATTTACTATAATATTTCACTTGATTTAATGAAAGTTAAATTAAGGTTTACCATTTATGACGTATAAAAAAACTACTTGCTAGATCTCATTCAAATTTTCGTTGGTAGTTTTTGTAGTAATGTACATCATTTTTTTTAAACTTATAAGTTATCATGCCCCTACTTTAGAAGCGCAATCTTAGCAAAAATGATATTAGAAACCTCAATAATAATATGATTTTTAAGACCTATCCATAGATAAACCACACGCATAGGTTAACTGAAAAAAAAAATTTCAGTTATACTTATAGTGAGGGGAGCCCTAGAACAAAATTTTTTGTGATTACTAACAAGCTAATTTTTTGTGAGTAGCTACAATTTGATAAGACGAACAACATTTTTATTTTCGAAAAATTTCGAAAGTGGTAGCTAACAGAGATAGAAAGGATTTCATACTTTGACTTGATGGTCCTAAAATATGGATTGTTTTATTTGTAGGACAAGGCACTCTTAAATTATATAACTATTAACCTACCAATATACAAAAAATCAGCTGGTTAGGGTTCCGTTTTAGGGTACAGTAGTCAACCAAGTTTTGTTGACAGAAGTTCAGAACGAGAATGTTATATAACTGTCTCTTGAGTGAAATTTTTAAAATACTAGTCCATTTTTAACGTTGTTCGTGGCGGCCGAAAAGGAAGATCTTCCGACCGAGCGAGATAGCATATGCCGAAGCCCACTGACGTCATTTCAGACGTTGTATATATCTTGCCGTACTCCGAAACTTCGATAGCGCGATGCAGGAATGTTAGGCGAATTGTGGGTACCGCCACACATTTGTTATGATTGCAGCCATGCACCAAACCGTATTTGTGCGATTGTAAATTGTCGAATGACAATATCCCATTTGGACCCAAAAGCAGACTACAGTGAAAATAATTATTTTTCTTTATTAATCTAATGATAGGGCTCTTACAAAGTGAAAACATCAAAAATATGTTTTTTAATAAGTTTGCAAGTATTAAAAAAAACACTGTCCTTTTATAGGGACAATGGGCACATGTGTGGTAGTTTTCGAAACAATTATTGTATTCGATACACAATGTATTTATGCATTTTTGCACTGTAGTCGTATTTCTTATGAATAATGACACATTAAAATTGGTTTGGCAGTCTCTGCCGAAAGTGTCCAACTCCATTTGCTGCAACTCCTGGAACAGCCTATGATGATTTTCGTCTTCCATCTTTGCGGCCATCAGATTTTATATAAAATCGTGTAATTGTTCGACGGAATTGCAGCTGAATGCTGATAAAATTTTTCTTCATGTGTCAAAAAATGCAGATGCCAGGCATTAGCAACGGACAAGTCAAGCATGTGGGTGAATAGCACCTACCACCATTTATTGTCCCTAATCGCCGATCTACATATTATTATATACTGCGATAGATTGATCCGCCTGATCTACACCACCCATACTTATAATTTTAAAAGAGATGTGGGATGTCCATGTCTACTTTTTCTTTTGTGCAGCATCCCATCTTTTAACTTTTCCCAAGGGATCAGCCGTGTCGTAATTGCTGCCCATAGTGCATACGCTGTTATCAAGCCAACTAACGAACAAATGCTCATCATTGCTGCTATCCCAATCCTCATCATTGTGAGTAGCGAAAACTTCTAATCTACCAGGTATATCTCGCGACAGTATGTTATGTTGCATGTCATCTTCGTCAAACTCCTCTTCGTCCGTTAGAATGCTTGGGTCTGGAGGAATAGCTACCAATTCATAGCTCGTGTCTAGGTCATCTTCTTCATTCAATATGTTTTTAGTGCTTCTGCAAGCCCTTCGTAGCCAGAAATTGCATGAAATGTTATTTTAGCCATTATAGATTCAATAAAGATTCTGAAAAATATTACAAAATACTTACAAATTTATTATAAAATTATCACTAATGTGCCCACTGTCCTTATACAGGGACACTAGAACAAAATATGTCATACACAACACTGAAATATAAACACTTATTATCACGTATTACTCTAATAGACAGTATAAGACAGTAGTATTCCTAAAATAATCTTAAAATTTCTCATAGCAACATAAAATAAAATACCTTACTTTGTGACGATAATTTGCATTTTGACTTCAGTTGTTTTGTACTTCATTTATATCATTTCTTATAACAATTTCACCAACATTTAAAATAAGAAAAACTCGACACACTTCTCACCTTATGAAATGTGAATGCAATTAAAAAATATGTGTAACACAACAAAAAAATTTGGTATTTGAACAACAGTACCTGTACAGGGAGAGAGGATCCAAATGGGATATTCGTGAAGTAAAATCGCGATTAAAAGAGATAGAATCTATGTGTACACTGTACTAGACGAATATTATCTCCTACAAAGAAAGCAATCTTTCTTTTCCCATATCAAGATTCAAGCTTTAAATAGAGCAAAAAATGTTTACAAATGCCTAAATATAAACGAAGAAATAAATAAAATGAATAGAAGATAAGGGTTACGAATAGTCTTACTTATCTTTTAATGGATGAGACCGGAAAAGACAAAATAGATGGACTTGTGCGACGAAAATCCCAAATCTCTTGGCTCTTAGGCCTGTGGTGAAGCAATTTCGATATGTCGTCTGGAAAATTCTATACTGTCTAGCTGCTATCATCGCTGTTTAGGAGATACAACCTAGTTAACACCTCGCAAGTATGATTAAAATTTAGATTCACCGCACCTTTTAGCTGGAGAGCTAAAAGGTTTAATGCCGTTTAGGCACTAAAAAAAGGGTGGCCAACAGCGGCCCGCGGGCCACATGCGGCCCGCCGTCTGTTACCTTGTGTTAACACATTTTTTTAAGTAAAAAAGTAATCATACCTACTATAAAAAGCAAACAAACACTTCTTTTCTTTTACTTTTAAAATCAATACATGCTTTATCTACACACTAAAGTGGGGCTGACTATAGAATAGGGTAAATCCAAACGAGCGTAATTTGTGAGTTGTGAGTCGCAGAATTTCGGCTGGCAGAAATCCTGCTGCATTCAGTTTCATACAAAAGTCCTGTTTTATTAACACGAGCGTAATTTTGTGAGTCATGATTTGTATGACAAGATATTTATTTACGCGACCGAAATTCTGCGACTCATGACTCACAAAACTACGCTCGTTTGGCTTTACCCATAACGTACTGACTACTGAGCACCCGCTAGCCGCCCAAACTTTAAAAACACAAACTTGAACAAAAAAAATAGTATCCGATTTTGCCTGTGCGCAGACTTACCTGGCGCGCACTACGAGTATACATAAAATTCGGTAGTACGGCCCGGGTAAAATTCTACATCCAAATTTTGGCCCAAGTATCGAAAAGGTTGGCCACCCTTGCACTAAGCCGTGCCAAAGGAATATAAAATACGAGCTTTTGCCCGCGGCTTCGCTCGCGTTAAGAAGTATTATTATATACAAACTCTCATTCCCTATTTGAACCCCTTGGGGTTGGAATTTATCAAAATCCTTTTTTAGCGGATGCCTACGTCATAACATCTACCTGCATGCCAAATTTCAGCCCGATCCGTCCAGTGGTTTGGGCTGTGCGTTAATAGATCACTATGTCAATCAGTCAGTCACCTTTGAGTTTTATATACATATATAGATATATAGACTAGATAACGCCTGCACTTCCGTTGCGCCAAAAATCGTTTATATATATATATATATATATATATATATATATATATATATATATATATATATATATATATATATATATATATATATATATATATATATATATATATATATATATATATATATATATAATATATATATTTGCTCGTTTGCCCCCTGCAAACGAGCAAACGGGTCACCTGATGGAAAGCAACTTCCGTCGCCCATGGACACTCGCATCAGAAGAGCTTCAAGTGCGTTGCCGGCCTTTCAAGAGGGAACAGGGTAGGGGAGGGTAAGGATGGGAAGGGAAGGGAATAGGGGAGGGTAGGGCAGGGAATAGTGTAGGGTATTGGGCCTCCGGTAAACTCACTCACTCGGCGAAACACAGCGCAAGCGCTGTTTCACGCCGGTTTTCTGTGAGGACGTGGTATTTCTCCGCTCGTGCCGGCCCATTCGTGCCGAAGCATGGCTCTCCCACGTATTATGTCCTTTCGCAAAACTTGACCTAATATTATATTATGTATGGATATTGTATGGATAAATAATTAATCTAATGTGTTTATTTGTTTGCTTTGTTTGAACGCGCTACTCTCACTAATAATTATTATGAATCGTTTTTATGTAATTTGCAACAGATAATTATTTTTAACAAAAAATTAAAACCGACTTCCAAGGTAAAAACAATAATAACATCCTTTAAATAATATGAACTTAAAAGTATTAAATAATTTTTCCTATCTAATAGTGCCTTTTTCCGAATTCGGCTGAAACTCAACTATTTCTGTACTCAATCTTCATAATTTTGAAGTCGGTACCAGATATACTTATCTGAATCTTCAGTCTGCCAGAATATTTGAAACTTCTTTAACTGGCACCGACTTCGACGACGTCTTAGTTTATCGAACTAATAGCGCTAACGAATAAATAAACTGCCGTTAAAAGTTCCTCAGAAACCGAGCATAATTCAGCTACTCCACAGAATTCACATCTGTAAACGCTACTGTAATTTAACTAAGTTTCTATTAAACACGTTTCTATTAAAACGCAAGATTTCGCAACGAGGTATCTCGTTGCGAAATCTTGCGTTTTGGTAGCATATGCTTAGGATGCTTCTCATTAAACCAAAATCACCATATGTTTCCATATAAATTTCGAGGAGTTCCCTCGATTACTCATGGATCCCATCATCAGGTCACCACTTTTGTGAACATGGTACCAAATTGGAGTAAAACCTAATACAACAAAACAAAAATTTCGAAAATCGGTTCACAAACGGCGGAGTAATCGTTGAACATACAAAAATAAAAAATAAAAAAAATAAAAAATCTCCACAGCCGAACATAATATAACCTCCTCCTTTTTGGAAGTCGGTTAAAAAGTGAACTGGGAATGGAGAAAGGCCGGCAGCGAATTTGCAGCTTTTCTGATGTTGCGAGTGTCCATGGGCGATGGTAGTTGCTTTCCATCAGGTGACCCGTTTGTTCGTTTGCCCCCTTATTTCATTAAAAAAAAATCTAAATTAATACCTACTTTTAAAATATAGTTACTTACTAGGTTTGATTACAGTTATAACAATATGTCGTATACTTCGAAGAAACCTGTAGACCTACTACGAAACCACAAATGTGAATTGTGAATGAATTTACGATAACTTCATGCGGGAGACAGATAAGGTTGAGTATAACCGCTCTGAACCATAACACACTTTACGCAGTAGGGTGAAATGTTTCAACATTTTGTTTGCTATTTCATTGCTAATGTCAGTGTATTCTTGCTACAATTTCTAAGAACAATCCACACGCGAGGCGTGTACAGGAGCTTAATGTCGTTTAGATCTCCCCCCCTCTCCCCCCTGGATCCCGGCGTGTGTGGTCGTGTTTTTTGTGACAAAGTTTTATTTAATTTTAAATTAAATTACAAATTTTAAACAGTTTAATCACCGCTGTGCTACAAGGAACGCATAAATCCAAGAGTATTGGAACTCGAGTGTCGTATACTGTGAGTGCTACAAGTGCTACGATACGTAAGCAGTGCTACCCTTGGTGCTACGCCGGACATCAGTGCTACGAGACTGTCATCAACTCGTCACATAATTATTATAATAAGCTCCTACGCTTGCCTGCGCTCCTGGTACCCCGGCCGCTCGGTCCACTGCATTATATTATTTCAATTCTACTCAGCGCACAACTTGCGCGTTTGGCGCGCGACACGCTTCCAAATAGACTTGCTTATTTATAACTAAGCCACATTGTACTATTAATATGCCACTTAAAAGAACCCCACCACAAGCTTCACCGCACCACTGCAGTGACTCTGATATTGCTGTTTCGGCTCTCTCGGACTCTGGACTTCGTCTTCCTTCTGAGCGTCCCCGCAAGCGTGCTCGTGACGATGGGATATCTGATGCCATACTCGAATTAAAAAATTCTATAGATATGCTTAGCAATCAACAAATCTCATTACAAACCAGTATTAACGATATTCAAACGCAAAATAAAGAAATTATAAAATCTATGGAATTTATATCTGCCCAGTATGAAATCATGAAAGACAAACTCTCTACGATGGAGTCTGAAAGAAAATTACATTTATCCTATATCCAAACATTAGAGTCAAAAATAGAAAATATGGAGAGGACTCAAAAACAGGCCAGTATTGAAATACGAAACCTACCTCCTCAAAAAAATGAAAATAAAGACAATCTCGCTAATATTGTGACAAAAATTGGTGAGACTCTAAATATAAATATTGACGAGACACAAATCCATGATATATTCAGACTCCCTACTAAAAGCATCAATCGCCCTATTATTGTCGACTTTTCTTCGGTGCTACTTAAAGAAAAAATTCTTACTGCTGCAAAGTCGTTCAATAAAACTACTAAGGACAAGTTGAACACGAGTCACCTAAAAATCGACGGAGAAACTAAACCAATTTTTATAGCTGAAAGATTGACCGAAAATTCTAGAAAATTGTACTACCTGACCCGCGAATTTATCAAGCAAAATAATTATATGTTTTGCTGGACTGCCCATGGTAGGGTATTTGTACGGAAGCAAGAAGGTGCCCCTGCCATACGCATCGATCACAAAGATGATTTAAATAAATTAAGTTTCCAAGTAGATAAGTGACTAGGCTTAAAATATATTCATTTGTTTTGCATGCATAATTTTAATTGTATTTTAAATTACATTTTTCTATGTTTACACTTTATTTTTTTATGTTTACATCAAATATTTATACAAAAATCAATTATAATATCAAACTCAATGTTCAATTATGTTAAAATAGTATATTTAAAAAAACGAACACATTATTACTGTACATTAATACAATATCTCGGATTGGAGAGAGCCTATATTTCTACACACTCACATTATGTTAAAAGTTTAGATATTATAGTTACTGTTTTCATCCTCATCTACGCCCAAAGATACTATGGAGAGTTATCCTTTTGTGAGCCTCCGAACAAAACATTAAAAGTTCGACGACTTCTTTGATATATCCTGTTCACTGGACGAGTACTCGATATCGCAGAGCCAGACTTGTAGCCCGGAAGATTGTAAAAAAATTATAAAGAGACCCTCACAATATTTAAAAATTCTATCTCAAAATATTAGATCAATAAATTGTAACTTTAATAGCTTCCTCACTTTATTACATAGAATTGATCTTGACTGTGATATTATAATCTTAACTGAATGCTGGCTAAAAAATGATATATCAATTCCCGTATTAGACAAGTATGTCGCACATTGCAGCTCTAATTATAAGAATCAAAATGATGGTATTGTCTTATATTTAAATGACCAATGTAATCTCAAATTCTCTGTATCTGAGATTGACTTAAAAGATAGTACATGTTTGCTATTAACACAGGACAATGAAATCGCTATCTTATGTATCTATAGATCACCTTCATTTACCAACTTGTCAAACTTTATTGCCTCGCTCGATATTGTTTTGCACTCGTTGTCGTCTTTTAAAAGTATTGCTATTATTGGCGATATTAATATTGACATTAGCCATTTACCACTAAGCACACACGTCTCAGATTACCTTAATATATCAGCTAGTCATGGCCTCTTGCCTGCACATTCCCTACCAACACGGGGCATGAACTGTCTGGATCACGTCTTACTCAAATCTAACCGTGACGCTCAAACTCTAGTCGTAGACTCGTCTATAACAGATCACAACAGTATATTTCTTTGTCTCAATCAACGAATTAAATCTACTACAAAACCAACTCATCTAGTCCACCACAAGATAAATTATCAAACCTTATCCCGTGATATGGATCGGTTGCATTTTGAAGACATATTTCTTTTGGATGACGCAAATGTGGCTACAACCCAGTTAGTTGACCGTCTTATTGGCGTTATAAAAACCAATTCTATGCCAGTTAAGATACCTAAACGCAAAACCATCCTCAAGCCCTGGATAACTCCGGGCCTACTACGTTGCATGAGAAACAGAGACTCGATGCACAAGTCCCTAAAAGCAAACCCAGAAAATGTAATCCTAAAGGTAACTTACAGTAGGTATAGAAATTTCTGCAACAAATTACTAAAAAAATTGAAACGTCAATTTGATAAAAACGAACTAACTGAGGCTGGCAATGATAATAAACGTATATGGCAAGTAATAAAAAGAGTCACAAACTCTGTAAAACCTACATCACCTTCAAGTGAGTTACTTAATACAAATTCAAATACTGAGTGCGCCATAAACAATGTTAATGATTTCTTTGCCACCATTGGAAAAAATCTCGCAGACAATATTAGACCCGTCCATAACCCCTCATTCCTTAAGTCATTTAACTTAGGTGCCAAGCCTCCCAACTCGCTTGTTTTACTCCCCACCGATTACGACGAAATTAAATCAATTATGTTATCCCTCCGGACAGATTGTGCCGTTGGGTGGGACAATATATCCACAGCATTTTTAAAGAGATTTAATAAGCAGTTACTTCCCCCATTAACACATATTTTTAATCTTTGCCTCCAAACTGGGACATTTCCTACCTACTTTAAAAAGGCCATAATACACCCTATTCATAAAAGCGGCCCTAGAGACCGTGTCACTAATTATCGTCCTATTGCAGTTTTGAGTGCTTTGTCCAAAATTTTAGAGCGCATAATTAATAAGCGGCTGACTAATTTCCTAGAGGCAAAAAACCTTTTATCCCCCAATCAATACGGTTTCCGAAGAAAAAAATCCACGTCTGAAGCAGTTTTGAACCTTACCAACCACATTATCAAACACTTAGATAACAAAAAAAAGGTTTTAACTATCTTTTTGGACCTCGCAAAAGCCTTTGACACGGTCTCTTTGCCCCTACTTCTCAAAAAACTCGAAAGGGTGGGTGTTAGGGGGCTTTCTCTTGATATTTTGAGAGACTATTTGACAGGACGAACTCAATGTGTTAAAATCAATAACCACCAAAGCAAAGAGCTCCCAATTACCTACGGCGTCCCCCAGGGAAGTGTACTTGGTCCCACGCTGTTTCTTGTGTACCTAAATGAGTTATGCCAATTGACCTACAAAAATACCAAAATAACGGCGTTTGCCGACGATACGGCACTTACGTTTGTGGGCGATTCCTGGGGTGAAGCTTTTGTCACTGCACAAAGTGCATTTGACTTAGTCTCCACTTGGCTGGCTGCAAACTCTCTTACTCTTAATGCTGACAAAACACACTACATGACTTTTTCCTTACGGGCATCTTCTCAACCCCCACCTGCAATGACTTTAATCGCACATGCATGTCGCACTTTTTCCCAACCCTGTGTTTGTCCACGGCTATCACGTGTTCAGAGTGTTAAATATTTAGGTGTCATACTCGATTGCAATCTCTCATTTTCAACACACATAGACCTCCTTCAAGCTAGAGTTCGCAAACTTATTTATATATTTAAAACGCTCCGACACGTAGCCAATCCACATATCTTTAAGAGGGTTTATCATGCTCTTTGTCAATCCACCCTAACCTATTGCATCTCCTCTTGGGGTGGAGTACCTAAATCTCAACTTTTAAAGCTCGAACGCGCGCAAAGAGCAATACTGAAGGTTGGCACATTTAGAAATTATACCTTTCCCACGACGGAATTATACCAATGTTGCAGGGTGCTAACCGTAAGACAACATTTTATAATGAGCACAATCCTAGCACAGCATGCCGCAACTGCTTTTAAAAAAATAAACAAACGCCGCAGTGATAAAATCTGTCAAATTAATAACTATAACTTTGTAAAATCGATGAGATATAACTACTTTCTAGCTCCTTATTTATATAACAAAATAAATAAATATTTACCAATATATGAATTGAACACTAAAAACTGTAAAGATACGCTCAATGACTGGCTCCTAGGTTTGACTTACGAAGATACTGAAGATTTGTTAACTATAACGTTGTAGGCTCACTCACACTCTGACTCTAATAACACTCCTCAACCACACGCACAAAGTACACACGAACACAATGTGCACATAAATACACACCAATTATATTGGGTATAATATAATATTAAATTTGTACCACCAATATTTAATTGTATATTTTAATGTAATAATTTGATAATTAATATTTATGATATATAATTGATTGGAATTCTTATACTTTATTTTGTATTGTTTATTGTATCAAGCTTGATTAATTTTAAACATTGATTTGATTTGTAATCTAATTTTAATTGCCTGAAATGTAAAATCAGCGATATGCGATCAGTAGTTGGGAAAGGGTCCGGTGGCTTTAACACAGGTTATACTGTAACCTAGCTAAGCTGCCGGTTGCGATCTTAACATTCTAATATAAAAAACCATTGAAAATAAAATAATTTGCATGTTGTAATTGTCTAGATTAAGGTTTTTATGTTATCGAGCTGAATAAAGTACATTATTATTATTATTATCTTTTGTTGTCTCGTGCCTGGCTTGTGTAACCTAGTAATAAAGCTGGGAAGAAATTCTAGACTAATATTATTAATGCGAAAGTGTCTGTTTGTCTGTTACCTCTTCAAGTAAACGCTGGACCAATTTTGCTGAATTTTGGCATAGAGATACTTTGAGTCCCGGGAAAGGATATAGGGTTGTTTTAATTCAGAAAAATGTACGGTCCCCGTGTGATTTTTAGTGTGAAAGAGTTACGGGTGTCATCTAGTATATACTATTAAAACGCCTCCGTGGTCTAGTGGTATAGAGCGCGGCTCTTGACTCGGAGGTCGTGGGTTCGATTCCCGCGTTGGAAACATGTTATTTCCAAGTTTGGTTAGGACAATGCAGGCAGATCACCTGATTGTCCGACAAGTAAGATGATCCATGCGTCGGATGGGCTTGTAAAAAGTCGGTCCTGCGCCTGATCTCTCACCGGTCGTGTCGGTCTTCCGTCCCACTGGGTTATGAGAGTAAAGGAATAGAGAGTGCTCTTGTGTACTGCGCACACACTTGGGCACTATAAAATTACTCCTGCGTAGCTGGCCTGGTTTCAATGAAACCGGCCACCGTCACCGAAACCGATGTGGGAGCTATTATTATTACCATTAAAAACATTAAGACTGTCCTTACCTACTTTGCAAAACAAAATATCTTATTACATCACCAATATCATCTTAGATATAACAGCCAAGGCTTACGCGTGGCCAAAATCGAAAATTACCCAACGTGCTACATATAATATACCTACTTAAACAATAACTTGGCTCATAACTAAACAGTAAACATATTAAGATCAAGTAATCGAATAAATATTATTCAAATATTACTACTAGATACATAATATATTTCAAACGAATAAGTTCAGTAACTGCTAAATCGATTTTGATGACAAATACCAGAAATATACCACGAGAAAGAAGGTAATTTGTTTTTTAAATAACATGGTTAACATCTTGAAAATATTACAATACAATACCCCATTAACGTCTGTCGGTTAAGCTGCATTGTATAAACACGAGGTAATCTGAGCATAAGTGCATCATCTCGTCTGAAGCACTAGAATTAAGGCTAATGGGGTAATCTGACACATAGGTACACTGGACAACCTAGGTACACTAGACAACGATCTTATGTACTCATACCTAGTGCTTTATTAAAACATGGATTTAGAGCTAGGTTTTTTCGCGTGGCTTCGCGTACGCGCAAGATTTAGATATTATAAGGTGTTGCAAAGTAATCTAGATGTTTCCCTTTCATTTTCATTAATTGAAACCAAAGTGCTCTTGTGTATTGCGCACACACTTGGTCGCTATAAAATTACCCCTGTGTAACTGGCCTGGTTTCAGAACGTGGCCGCTTTTATTAGGGCTACAACACGGATTCGCGTTGTGGCTGTTTTTAAATGCTCAAAACGCATCATGGCTTTTCTCGATTACCACAACGTGTTGTGGTCGAATAGCACGTCAGCCACGACACGAATTTCGCTATGTGGATTGTGGTATTTCTATGATTACCAGAACGCGTCGTGGCCGTTTCACTTTGTCCACAACGCGTTGTGAGCCATTTTTTCGCTCACTGAGCGTTTTCGGTCTTTGAGCGTAACATATACAAGTAGATTACAATAACATTATAGTAGATTACGTGGTGCTCATTTTGAAAAGTCATTTCAAACCAAGCGGAAATCGTAACAATAATAGTACTATTCTCTTTTTCTCCGGTCTTACATCTAGAAATACCACGTTCTCACAGAAAACCGGCGTAAAACAGCGCTTGCGCTGTGTTTCGCCGAGTGAGTGAGTTTACCGGAGGCCCAATCCCCTAACCTATTCCCTTCCCCTCCCTACCTTCCCCTGTTCCCTTCCCTTCCCTCCCCTATTACTCCATTTCCCTCTTAAAAGGCCGGCAACGCACTTGCAGCTCTTCTGATGTTGCTAGTGTCCATGGGCGACGGATGTTGCTTTCCATCAGGTGACCCGTTTGCTCGTTTGCCCCCTTATTTCATTAAAAAAAAAGTACTCTACCCATACATAGGAGATTTGATCGTCAGCTGCTTCAAAACAGGTGGAATAAAAATTGAGAGTATCTCAAAGTTGTTGTTGAAATTGCATATTGTATTGACATTATAAAGATCCCAATTCGCACCCAATAAAGGTTCATATCTAGATTATAGACTTTAGGTTCGGTAGCGTAGTGGCTACGACATTGCTACGACATTGCTACGACATGGCTACGAGACGGCTACGGCGTAGTTCTATTGACCATTATCTCTCCAGGCTTTAGCCACTCATCTGATTTTGATAATTTTTTGTATAAAGGTGATTTGTGTCCCAGAAAGGGATATAGTATAATAATTATTGTTATCAATAATAATCGGCCAAGTGTGAGTCGGACTCGCGCACGAAGGGTTCCGTACCGTTATAGAGGAAAAATAGGCGAAAAATTGTGTTTTTGTATGGGATCCCCCCTTAATTTTTTATTTTATTTTCATATTATTATGAAATATTGAAGTTTCTGGAGACAGACAGACGGACAGACAGACTCGACAGACGGATAGACAGACATCGAAGTCTCATGAATAGGGTTCCGTTTTCACCCTTTGGGTACGGAACCCTAATAACTCTTAATATGTTATTTTGTTGAAAAGAATATTAGCAACTTTTAGACTTCACATGAGAATAAATTAAATCAGGCGCATATTAAAAAGTAACACCTCCCTACTCAGAGACATTTAATTATGATTAACCTTCAATTTAATTAAGAGTTTGATAGATAAATGTAAGGGGCTTATGTCAAAATTTTGAATGAATTATATTTAACTAGATGACGCCCGCAACTCCGTTGCGCCAAAATTAGTTTATCGCGCGGGAACCGTACATTTTTCCGGGATAAAAACTATCCTATGTCCTTTCTCGGGACTCAAGCTATCTCCATGCCAAATTTCAGCAAAATCGTTTCAGCGGTTAGAGCGTGAAGAGGTAACAGACAGACAGACAGACAGACAGACACACTTTCGCATTTATAATTAACCCCCGACAAAAAAGAGGGGTGTTATAAGTTTGACGTGTCTGTCTGTCGGTCTGTCTGTCTGTCTGTCTGTCTATCTGTCTGTCTGTCTGTCTGTGGCATCGTAGCATCCAAACGGGTGGACCGATTTTGATCTAGTTTTTTTTGTTTGAAAGCTGACTTTATTGAGAGTGTTCTTAGCTATATTTCATCATCATCAGCCTGCTCCGTGCTGAAAAATCGCGGTTCATCTGGTTCGTGAAGGGCCGATTAGCAACTTGCAGTCGTTTGGTGGGCTTTATTGCATTCTAGTTCATGACTTTTTGTTTTTGTTTCGTGACGTGTTCGTGACGCGTGATTAATGAAAAGTTGACCTGGTGCTGCAGCATCACCTGGTAATCAATAGGATACCCAACTCCTCACCAACTTAGAGCAATGGTTTCGTGTTTGGGCTCATTTTAATTGCGACAACTAGTGAGACGTAGATACACAATAAATTTTTGCATTTTGCTGCTGCTGCAGCATCACCTGTATTCTATGGGAGCCGAGCTCCATATGAACCCAAAGTGGAGGTTTCATGTTTGGACTCATATTGACGGACTCATCCAAAAGGACATTCCTAGATGGTATTCATTGGGATATAATATGATCCTGTTGATAGAAATTATTATAACCAACACAAGTTTAAAAAGCATGAAATAAAATTAAATTAATAAATTAAAAAAAAAAACCCGCCAAACAACTTTAAAAAGTAATGAAGTTATATATTTTATTTACTGACTTTAAGTTTAAATAATTCCTAAGTGTAAAGTGATATTTTAGTCCATAAATGTTGTCAAGGTGTGTCGGGGCTAATGTAAATGTTTGATTTCACATAACATTATAGTTTAAGGGGTCAGTTTTCAGCGAACCAAATCGAGACAATCAGTGACATGGCGATACAAAATGCAAAAGACTCTGTTGACGGTCCACCGACACACCGTGACAACAATTATGGACTAAAATATCACTTTACACTTAGGAATTATTTAAACTTAAAGTCAGTAAATAAAATATATTACTTCATTACTTTTTAAAGTTGTTTGGCGGGGGTTTTTTAAAATTTCTTAATTTATATTAGTATGGATAGTATGGGTTACCGTAATTAATGTTCCACTGAGTGCCGCAGACTGACTTTTAGCAATATTATGTAAAAGAAAATCTATATAGTTGTAACCGAATGGTACAACCTCATAAGCGTACAAACTTTGGGGCGATTATAATGGCGCTTCCTCACCGCGAGCATTCACGTGTAATGTAACATTTAAGATTCGACTTTGAGCACTACATTACAATACTACCTCCCTGACTGACGAGCATTCGCGTGTAATGGCTTACATCAAAATGCTTCGAAAAGTACTGGACTGATTTAGATTTGTTCATAGGCATAAACTACAGCAAAAACTATACTGACTGAAAATATACAGTTCGAGATTTGATTTTGTGCGTCGCGAAATATATCCTTGGTGCTGTCAAAGAGTCTAACTTATTGCTTACCCTAAATAATATTAAATGCCTAATCATTAATTAGTGTTATGATAATATACTCACTTTTTGGGCTGATATATCATCGTCTTTCACAGTGCACTTACAACAAAATAATATAATAAGTCAAGCGTGAGATTGGAAGTTCCAGAAGTTTCCAGCTTTAGCTATTATTTTGACCATTGAGTTATTTATGCAGCTGTTATAACTACAAGTTTCAGTTTGATAAACGATAGTTGGCAAGGGCCAATTTCAACTTACATGAAATTAATCGAGATCAGTGTACTTAAACATGCTTAAAAAATGTAAACGCGTTTAAACGCGCTTATGTGTTTCTAAATTACAACCTATAAAAATAAAAATCATATGATTCCAAATTACAACTATTTTAAGGATATTAATCCCATAATATTTTGCATGAAACGTAAACATACGAGAGTATTCGCTTGTGTACTTTGCACACACTTGGACACTACAATACGAATCCTGCGTAGCTTGTTTGGTTTCAATGGAACCGGTTAACTTAACCGAAGCCGGTGGGAAGTATTTGTATATTGTTATGAGATTAAAAGTTTTTGTTTGCCTTTTTACTTAAACCATATAAATAGAATAAGATTTGTAACAATTTAGATAGAGAGTAGACTAACGGAGACATTTTTTTTTAATGAAATAAGGGGGCAAACGAGCAAACGGGTCACCTGATGGAAAGCAACTTCCGTCGCCCATGTACACTCGCAGCATCAGAAGAGCTGCAAGTTCGTTGCCGGCCTTTTAAGAGGGAACAGGGTAATAGGGGAGGGTAAGGAAATGAAGGGAAGGAAATAGCTGAGGAGGGTAGAGAAGGGAAGGGAAGGGAATAGGGAAGGGTAGGGAAGGGAATAGGGTAGGGGATTGGGCCTCCGGTAAACTCACTCACTCGGCGAAACACAGCGCAAACGCTGTTTCACGCCGGTTTTCTGTGAGAACGTGGTATTTCTCCGGTCGAGCCGGCCTATTCGTGCCGAAGCATGGCTCTCCCACGTATAAAGACATAGGTTACTTTCTATCCCGACAAAGTCCTCTCTCGCGGAAGTTATAATTTGAATACAAAAGTCAAATAGCGGCAATTACACTAATGATTCCCAAAACATAACTCAATTAAGGCTGAAATAATAAACAAATTAAATTTATACTAAAAAGCGTTTCATATTTTGTTCCATTCGCTCCAATTTCATTCTTGATTGCTTCATAATAATAATTGTGCTTATAAACGATTTAATATTTCACTACCACTCTAATGAAAATTGTCGGAAAAGTTGATTATTATTTCACAAGCAAAAGCAGAGTGAATATATTTTACTAACTGTTCCCCGTGACTTCGGATGCGCAAATATAATAATATCTATGGACGCTTCACACCACGTCAGTCTGGCCCCGTGCTAAGTACCTGAAGGACTTGTGTTACAGGTACTAGACAACGGAAATATATTTAATACTTTTATACTATACATATTTAAGATTTTTATTATAACATACACATATTTAATACACATCCCGATCCGGGAACATTGAAAACTTTTTGTTCCGTCGACGGGATTCGAACCCGCGACCCCCGGCTTGAGCTGCCACACACTCAACCAATTGAGCCACAGAGGTCGTCAAAATAACTTGAGTTTGAGCTTTTAAGTTTATTGAATTGACATACCCATGCCATGCCATTAAATAATCTCAAATTAAGAAAATCAAGAACGACCCTTAATTCAAAACTCTTTTAAATATCAGCAATCAGAATACAAAATATTATCAGTATAAATCACGAAAAGTTTCTTACAACCTTTCGTGAAATAGATAAACAAAAAAAAAACAAAATCGGTCCACACGTTTGAATGCTACTAGAAGAAAAACACACACAGGAAGAGAGAGAGATAATTTAATGAAATCTTCGGTCTAAAATTAAATAATTAATGGAATTGAATCGTTCGATAATATGAAGCCGGCATTCGACTCGTGACATGTCAATTCCAAACACTTTGGTCGGCGATTCTATAAAGAAGCAATAAAAAACACTTCCTGGTTAGGGACTGTGATCCGCGCTCCTCCTAAACCTCCGTTTGACCTCGAGATAGCCTGAGAATGATCGAAGGAACGCATTCTTCAAACATTAGGATCTCGTACTTACTCTCTGACCTTGTTATCCGAAAATGTGTTATCATTTCGCGTAAATGGACCCAATGTATCTAAGAATAGCCTGCAGCGCCCATTCTTATGCCAGCGTTGTAGTGTTTGCTAATATCATCGAAACAAGAGGTATTTGTTGCTATATACGTGGGAGAGCCATGCTTCGGCACGAATGGGCCGGCTCGACCGGATAAATACCACGTTCTCACAGAAAACCGGCGTGAAACAGCGCTTGCGCTGTGTTTCGCCGAGTGAGTGAGTTTACCGGAGGCCCAATCCCCTAACCCCTACCCTATTCCCTTCCCTACCCTCAACTATTCCCTTCCCTTCCCTTCCCTACCCTCCCCTATTACCCTATTCCCTCTTAAAAGGCCGGCAACGCACTTGCAGCTCTTCTGATGCTGCGATTGTCCATGGGCGACGGAAGTTGCTTTCCATCAGGTGACCCGTTTGCTCGTTTGCCCCCTTATTTCATAAAAAAAAAAAATTCAAAGGGTTAGTTAATTCAGTATAGGTTACAAATAATATGTATGTTTGACAGGAAAATCGTCTTGCTCGAAAGGTCATGGTCTTCATCAAATTAAAATAGTCAAAATGGGAGTAAAAGAATCATCAAAATCGGTTTACCAACGGCAAAGTTAATACGCGAACGAATATAAAAGGAATGAATTGAGAAATTTTTCGTTAGTTTCCTTCCGGGACTCATACTCTCCATGACTGTCAAAATCGTAATAAATGATATGCGGGCTCCAAACTTGCGGCGCGAAAGCCCGCGAAGGCCACGAACCGCGAGCGTAGAGGTTTTCGCGGATTCGCGTTCGCGCTTCGCGGCTTTCTCCGTCCGCTGTCGGTTTTTTGGCCCGCGAAACGCGAATGCGAACATCATCTACACTCGCTTTTATTCGCTGTCGCACACAATGTCAGAGCAGCAGCAACAGTGACTTCAACGTCCATTTTACTCAAATGCGCGAACGTAAATGCGAAGATTGCGAGTGTAGAGGGCCGTATTTGTTCGCGTCGTGTTCACGGCACGTTGCATCCGTGAATCGCGGCCGCAATTCAAACTCAAACTCAAACTTTTTTATTCAGAATAAATTTTTGCAAATATTCTCTGAACGTCTACATGATGCCTACCATCGGTTCGGGAACTAGCCCGGCGAGAAGAACCGGCGTAAGAAACTCGCACGGGGCCCACTTTTTTACCAAAAAAAGTGAGAAAAAATTAATCTTTTAAAATAAGGTTTACAATGTTGTAACTTAAAATAATATATACAATGTTAAATTCGCGCCGCGAGTGTGGAGCCCGCATTAAATAATTAGTATTTTCTAAATAATCAGTATAATATTTTAGTCTCGACAGACAGCCTCTTCCTCATTTATCATGATAAGAGATCGCTCCCTGTAAGTGCACGCACTTAGCTGTTTAGAATTATTGTTACGAAATGTTAAGCGTTTTCACATTTTAACACCGATGACCCAGATATAATATTAATTGATTTTAAATTCGAAATTTCGGTTTCAGCGTGCGACAGAAACAGAAAATTGGAAATTTCATACTAAAATAAATATGAAAGTCTGCCTGTTTGTCCATGCTTCATCCACTGAAACGATCGTTATGAAACTACAATGTTTTTTTTTAAATTCCGACGAGTTAAAAAATTAAGCGCGAACTAGATGTAGCGGGCAAACTCTAGTTGTTATAATAATAATCTATACATATAAAAATTGATTTTTAATTGTGTTAGTAACGCTAAAACTCGAAAACGGCTGAACGGATTGGGCTAGTTTTAGTCTTTAAATATTCGTAGAAGTCCAGGGAAGGTTTTAAAGTGACACGAAGTTTACCGGGACAGCTATTTAAACATAAAAATCTAATGAAAACTTTGATTTCAATAAGAATTTAATTAAAAAGTAATAACATAAAATTCAATGAATATTTAAGTATCTACTGAAACTTTATTTAATTACTTTGTAATTAACTTATAACGAACATTTTGACTTTCGTAATTTGTTTAATATATTAATAAAATTATTCAAATACTAGCTTTTTCCCGCAGCTTCGCTCGCGTTAAGAAGTATTATTAATATACAATCTTTCATCCCCTACTTTATCCACTTACAGGCGGAATTTATTAAAATCCTTTCTCAGCGGATGTCTACGTCAATAATATCTACCTGCATGCCAATTTTCAGTTTGATCCGTCCAGTGGTTTGAGCTATGCGTTGATATATCACCATGTCAGTCAGTCACCTTTGAGTTATATATAATACGAGCTTTTGCCCGCGGCTTCGCTCGCGTTAATAAGTATTATTATATTATTTTTTATTTTTTTTTATGAAATAAGGGGGCAAACGAGCAAACGGGTCACCTGATGGAAAGCAACTTCCGTCGCCCATGGACACTCGCAGCATCAGAAGAGCTGCAAATGCGTTGCCGGCCTTTTAGGAGGGAATAGGTTAATAGAGGAGGGTAGGGAAGGGAAGGGAATAGTTGAGGGTAGGGAAGGGAATAGGGTAGGGGTTAGGGGATTGGGCCTCCGGTAAACTCACTCACTCGGCGAAACACAGCGCAAGCGCTGTTTCACGCTGGTTTTCTGTGAGAACGTGGTATTTATCCGGTCGAGCCGGTCCATTCGTGCCGAAGCATGGCTCTCCCACGCACAAAATATACAAACTTTCATCCCCTATTTGAACCCCTTGGGGTTGGAATTGATCAAAATCCTGTCTTAGCGGATGCCTACGTTATAACATCTACCTGCATGCCAAATTTCAGCCCGATCCGTCCAGTGGTTTGGGCTGTGCGTTGATAGATCACTATGTCAATCAGTCAGTCACCTTTGAGTTTTATATATATAGATATATATAGATTAATGATTGTACTGTCGGTTCTTGGTGGAAATTCATTTTAAACACAAATAAAATACAATAATACGTGCTCTTTTTCCACCATAACAATATAACGTACACTTTTTCCACTATATATTGGAAAAAGTGCACGTAATATTGTGTTTTATTTGTGTTTTTATTATTTTCCGTTTATTATTTTCCGCCACCGTCGCTCCGTCGCGAGAAACTAATAGCAGTAATACTGTTCTTTTTTGGGACAAAAAAGTACATATTTATCCCGATTCAAAACTAAAATCATGTCAAATTTAATCAAAATCCACTAATCAGTTTTTAAGTGAAGAAGTTACTTGAAACACACGCACTAACAGACTTTTGTCTTTATAATTCAAGACGTGAGTGGAAGAATAAGGTAAGTAACATGAAAAAACTTCCCATTTTAGGGCCGGAAAAATTATTATAAATAGAAAAACTATGGATCAAATGTGTAGCCAGATATATTAGCTAGGTTATGAAGTAGGTAAGTTACAAGTTTTATTAAAATAATTAGGGAAAAAATGAGTTATTATGGTCTGTATGTTATGAAATGTTACTTGTTCGATTCTTTCTCTCATGTCTTTAATTATTATACTAGATGACGCTCAAAACTCCGTTGCGCCAAAATTTGTTTATAGAGCAAGAATCGCTCATTTTTCCGGGATATAAAGTATCCTATGTCCTTATCTGGGACTCAAAGTATCTCCGTACCAAACAGCAAATCAGTGGTTTGAGCGTGAAGAGGTAACAGATAGACAGGCACACTTTTGCTTTTATAATATTAGTATGGAAATATAGATTAGTGCCACCGCATATTAGAGACACGACAGTTTTTAGACAGACTATCGCATAATAAAAAGTACTAGACGCGCACATTTGAAACAAAACGTCTCATAGACAAAGATGTCTAATGCGTACAAGAACTGCACGGCGACAAGTCTGACTAACGACTGTCAGCTTCCCTTTGAAGTGTATGCGAGCGCGCACATCTACCACAAAACTGTTTAGCGGTGTACCTAGTCTGATGTATTGCGTTGCGTCGTCGTAGACAAAACAGTTTCGTCTTGGTATGCGCCGCGTGGTAGACACAACTGTTTCTCTTTAATCTTTAGCTGACTCGTCTATGTGAAACAAGATTGTCTAAAGACTGCCGTGTCTCTAATGTGCGGTCTGCCTTATAGTGTGATGTGATATTGTTATGACAGGTGATCATACTCATAAGAGTGGCTGCACTAGAGGCGTGGTTATAGTTACAGTTATGGTTATAGAATAGAATAATATTTATTGCATGAAATGTTGTTTATAAAAGGCTAACTTAACTTTATATCCTTAACTTTGACCACTGAATTTGACAGATATCAGAGGCTTGCGGTTATGGTCATCGTTAAAATATGGCCTCCATTATTAACTTTAACCGGAGATTTAACATTTTGCATTGTAGTTATAGTCATACGTAGGTTACACGAACAATTTTTCATCAATCTGATCCATCAATCTTGTAAAGATTGATAGAAAATCGATGGTCTAACCCACGGAATACACCACTAATATTGGTGTATAAGTTTGTATACCAGGCAAGTCGCAATATTTACCAACTCAATATATAAGTTGTAACGACTTGTATCTTTACGAATTAACTCAATTTTCATATTACGAACACCAAAATAACTTATGAAAATAAGACGATATTTTCCGCTATACCTACAGTATACACCCCGGGAAGTTTTCATTATCTCATTTTACATGGCTTATGTAATATGAGATACGTATACTATAGTATATTTACGTTGCAAAGGCAGACACACTATGAAAATATTGTCACGATTCACCAATAGCCGTATTCCTCAAAATCGAACTAGACTATGCGATTATTATTTATGATTAACTGTCATTTACCCAAATTACGCAGTAATTATTTTGTGATACTCTGTGGCATAACTATGATTAGCTACAGTTTAAATAATATAATACAGTAAAACATATTCATTCTAGATACAATTTCGCTAGAGCACACGTACGAGTGATTTTAGACAAGCTTCGGGAGCAAAAAATGAAATTTTTCTAACAATTAAATATCGGTTTAATTCAGACATGTGAATAGGCATGATGACAATTTTTTTTTTTATGGTAATTGAAAGATCCTTAAAAAATAGAAACATCGCTGAAAGAATTACTCTGATAGCTTAAAAATTCACCAAGATATCACAATTCAAACATCTCATAAAATAGACCTGCCCGAAACGCTCCATACAAAGTGCTACGAAAGACTGACGTCACTCTTTCGTAGTTTGTACGCATCGGGAGAAAACTTTGTTCGATAGGTACATTAAATATTGCGTTTATGAAAGTGGTTTCTTAACAAAAGTTGCTTTAGCATACGTTATCGAATTGTATACAAATATTAAGAAATTTAATTGAAAAAAAAATCGACTTGATTATCCAACTTAGAAGGCGCATAACAAAAAATACAAATGCTATCGAATTGAAGTTTTGGAGCACTTATTTTTTACCGTGATTTCTTTATTTTATTAACAAAATTCGCTAATCTTTGACCTTGTCATCATCCCTATTGTCGCAAAGTCAAAAAAAGAAACAAAATTAAACTTTTACACATAAATAAAAAGTTGAAGTAAATCCCTCGGCTCGTTTAGGTTTAGTTATATTAGTAAAATACTTAGTCAAATAAAATATACACTCATAATAGCAACAAATTATAAGGGTCCGACAAAAGTTATGGTTTCAATAAAACGATATTAAGTATCCAACATGAGTGGATATAACACATATTTTAGGCATATTTTCCTTAACTTATATTAGGAGGTAATCAGAATATTAATACGCGAACGAAAAACTTTGTAACCCTTTTTACGAAAAATGGGGAAACATAGGTGCATGAAATTTTGCACTGTTATAGTTTATATGGTGAAGGAGTGCATCGAACTGATATTATTTTGAAATATTGCTTTTATCATACATTTTTTTAACAAATAAAATATTACACACACTACAACACACACACATGAGAAATGACAGATTTTTGAGTGACAAGCCTATACATACTGTTACGGTACATGGTATACGGACACGTGGTGCGCAAGTACATACTCGAATCTTCTAAAAAGGTCCAATGTTTGTTTACGTGCTTACCCTTTATTTGTTAGCGTATTTGAATTTAGACCTTATGACTGAGTCCATAAGGTCTAAATTAAATTCAACTTACTGCACTTATCGCAAGGACGGCAGTTTTATTGTGGTACATGCCCGAGCTTCCTAGAAATTTCCCACGGTTGTTTACTTATTTACGTGAATCGGGAAATTTCTGGAATTCGTCTCGCCATATAAAAAGAGCCGCAGGCAGGTCCGGCAAGTCAGTTCAATCCGAGCGATCTTCAAGGCGACATCAAGTGATCAATAGTGAGTGAACCAGTGAAACCTGCGACTTAGCTACGACCTAGGACAGTGATAGTGCTTAGTGATTGGACCTAGTGATTAGTGTTTGGACTTAGTGCTAAGTGTTGTGACCTAGTGTTTAGTGCAGTGTTAATAAAGTCTTCAAGAGAGTCACCAGGTCTTTCTCTCCAAATCCTCGAACCCTAGCACGTAACAACTGGTGTCAGAAGTGCGATTTGGAGATGCCATTGACTCCGAGAGAGGACTTCAAGGGGAGTGTCAGGACAAGGGCGCAGCGAGCTGCTGCCATTGACTCCGAGAGAGGAGTTGCGGAGGCCACACCCACTGGGGACCAAGCTCCGCCCACTGAGGGACAGGCCCCACCCACAGGCCCCGCCCACATGGCTCCGCCCACTGGCCACGCCCACCAGGCTCCGCCCACTTTGGCTGAAGCCACGCCCACTGGCTCCGCCCACCGGGACACGCCCACTGGCCACGCCCCTCAGGCTCCGCCCACTTTGGACATGGCCACGCCCACTGGCTCCGCCCACCAGGCCACGCCCACTAGCTCCGCCCACCGAGCTCCGTCTGCTCAACCCCTGCCTACTGGCTCCAGCCACCATGCATCGCCCGTAGTTTCTACGGCCCCTCAAATGGCCCTTCAATTGGAAAGCATAATTGAACTAATTCAGGCTTTGCAGGAGTCTCAAAAAGCTGAAAGTCAGGCGTTGAAAGATTCTCAAAGGGCAATGATGGAGGCACAAGACCGCAGGTTCGGCGCTTTACAAGAGTCACAAGAACGCAAGCTCGGTGCTGAAATCAGAGCGATTCGAGAATCACAAGAGCAACAAAAAGACCTCCAAGAAAAAGCGCTTGGAGCTATAAAGGATGTCAGTGACACGGTGTTTAAGCTTCGAAAAGATGTAGACGTAATGGACGAACGAGTTACGGGGTTAGGAGTGGATATGGAAAATGTGAAAACCGGCCTCACAGCATTACAGAAGTGGAAAGTGCGCGTGGAAACCACAGGAATCGCGACGCCTAGTGGAACTTCCGTAGTGGTACAAGGACCAAGAGTTAAAGTGCCACCATACGACGGTACTACTTCTTGGAACGCTTATCGTCAGCAATTCCAGACGGTTGCTTCTGCCAACGGATGGAATGATGAACAATGCCTGACCGCTCTCACAGTTGCGCTCAGAGGGCAAGCTTTGTCGGTCCTAGAAGCGCATACAGGAAATGGATTTAAAGACCTGATGGAGGCACTTGAATCCAGATACGGGGAGCGACACCTGGAGCACGTGTTCCGTGCCCAACTGCGTGACAGAGTCCAACGCCCAGGAGAAGGACTACAACAATGGGCGTTGGAAATAGAAAAACTGGTCAAGAAGGCACACCCAGGAGCCGATTCCAAGATGATCGACTCGAACATTGTGCAAGCATTTGTCGACGGAATCAGGGACCTAGAGGTCAGAGCTGCAGTGAGGCTACGTCACCACACCTCGCTTAAGGAAGCATTGGCGCATGCTTTAGAGGTCGAGGCTGTTCGGCGTGACATACGGCAGACATATAAGATCCGCGAAGTCTCTGAGGAAGTCAAGGAGGTTAAGGCTCCTACGAAGAGAAGTTCTGGAGCCATGTGCTACAAGTGCGGCGAGAGGGGCCATCTTCAGCTTAACTGCCCGCAGAAAGAGACCCAGATGGCAAGAATGAAAAGGCTCGAGGAACAAATGGAGGAGCTGAAGAAGCAAGGGGCTTCATCCCCTGCCCGGGAGCAGGGAAACGAATAAAAGCCAGGACTAAGGGGCGAGTGCTGGCTGACACGGAGGAAGCCCCAATAACGGTTGTCTCCCAAGCAAGCAGCGGGAATAGTCTGGTGATTCAGGGGACTATTAACGGGACGAATTGCAAAATGACTCTAGACACAGGAGCCTCTAGAACAATAGTGAACCCAAATTTGATAAAAGCCGCAAGGAGGCACAAGAGGAGAATTAACTGTCGGCTTCTTACCGCCTCCGGTCAGCCAATACCCGTCCTGGGAGAAATGTCAGTTACGATGAATGTGGGGGAGTTCTCATACCCTCATGACGTTATCGTGGCTGAGATTATGGATGATTGCATCTTGGGTTTGGATTTCATGAAGAAGCACAACTGCAGAATTAATGTCGCCGACGGAGTGTTCAAGTGTGGCGAAGAAGAAATTTTCATCCTTGGAGGCGCCTGCGGGAAAGTTGAATGTGTAAAGAAAGTCATAATACCTGGACGTGCGGAAGCTCGGGTGCTGGTGAAACTACCGCCAGCTGGAAAGAAGAAGTCAAACAGATGCGTGTTAATCGAAGACACACCTACCAAGACATCAGCGCAAAAATTGATGACGGCAAGAACCCTTGTTAGTGGAAGCAGTAACGCTGTGGTCAGAGTTTTGAATCTTGGTGATCGCGAGATCTGCTTGAACAAAGGTGACGTCATTGGAAAGTGCGAGGAAGTTGTCTGGATGAGAAAGTGTAATTCGATCACAGGCTCAGACGCAGCAAACACCAGCAACTATGGAATAGTGACTGAGCTACTCGATGACTGCAAGAGTAATCTGACTTATTCGCAGGGCATGAAAGCTAAGAAGTTTTTACAACGCCACGCGAATATCTTCTCCAGTCAGGAAGGCGACCTTGGAAGAACGTCGATGGTTCAGCACAGGATAGATACCGGAAGCGAGAACCCAATTCGTCAACGAGCAAGACGGATACCCATTGCAAAGGAAAAAGAAGTTGAAGGCCTTTTGGAGGACATGAGAAGGAATAAGATAATTGAACCGTCTGCAAGTCCGTGGTGCTCACCGGTTGTATTAGTGAAGAAGAAAGATGGCAGCACAAGATTTTGTGTGGACTACAGACGTCTCAATGATGTCACTAAGAAGGACAGCTATCCATTACCTCGAATCGACGACACTCTGGATACCTTGAGTGGCATGAAATGGTTCTCGACCCTGGACCTGAAATCTGGATACTGGCAGGTGGAAATTCATCCAAAAGACAAGGAGAAGACAGCGTTCTCCACCGGTAAAGGTCTATGGCAGTTTAACGTCATGCCCTTTGGATTGTGCAACGCACCTGCCACATTTGAGCGACTCATGGAGTGTGTACTGGCAGGCTTAGTTGGAGAGGCTTGCTTAGTCTATTTGGACGACGTCATCATTGTTGGCCGCGACTTCGAGGACCATTTGCGAAACTTAGAACGAGTTTTCGCCAAAATAGAGGGGGCCAAGTTAAAGTTGAATCCGAAAAAGTGTCGTTTATTCAAGAGTAAGGTGAACTATCTCGGCCATGTTATCTCCAGTGATGGAATTCAGACGGACCCAGAGAAACTAGAAGCAGTCCAAAATTGGCCAACCCCTAAGAACAAAACCGAAGTGCGGGCATTTCTCGGCCTATGCTCCTACTACAGGCGTTTTGTTAAGGGATTCTCAGAGATAGCCAAGCCATTACATCGGCTGACAGAAGATAAACGACAGTTTATTTGGGACGAGACTTCCGAAGATTCTTTTCAGAAACTAAAGAAACATCTGTGTGAAACACCAATCCTGGGGTATCCACAACCTGAAGGTCAGTTTATAGTCGACACGGACGCAAGCAACACGGCCATTGGAGGGGTGTTATCTCAAAAACAGGGTGAAAGAGAAGTTGTAATTGCATATTTCAGCAAATCTTTATCTAAGCCAGAGAGAAACTACTGTGTGACAAGAAGAGAACTCTTGGCTGTCGTAAAGACGCTACAACATTTCAGCAAGTATCTCATCGGCAGACAGTTTCTACTGCGAACTGATCACGCAGCCTTGAAGTGGCTACTACAATTCAAGAACCCAGAAGGCCAAGTAGCTCGATGGATAGAACAACTCCAGGAGTATGACTTCAAGACGGAACACCGCAGCGGAAAGTCGCATGGGAATGCCGACGCACTCTCACGAAGGCCGTGTTCAGAAGACTGCAGACATTGTGTTAAGCAGGAATCTAATGAAGTAACATTAAAGTTAACGAAAACAAGTCCTTTGGGTCCATGGGAGAATTATGGTATGAGAGAGGCTCAAGAAAGAGATGACGACCTTCGACACATCATCACGTGGAAGAAACGGGACGACGTAAAGCCAATCTGGAGTGAGGTTGCACCCACTGGCGCTGTCACTAAGGCGTACTGGGCGCAATGGGACAGTCTGATTCTTCAAAACGGAATACTTTACCGGAAATGGGAGAAGACCAACGGCAGAGAGTTCCATCTTCAGATAGTTGTCCCAAGAACGAGAGTACCGGATGTTCTCCGTGAAATGCATGATGGCGTATCAGGAGGTCATCTAGGAGTAAAGAGGACGTTAACGAAAGTGCGAGAACGATTCTACTGGTTGCATTGTCGAGATGATGTACAGGATTGGTGCCGCAAATGCACTACTTGCGCTGCAGTGAAGGGACCACAGACAAGGAGCCGTGGGAGCCTGCGCTTGTATAACGTTGGCGCACCGTGGGAACGAATCGCAGTTGACGTAGCTGGGCCATTTCCTGTAACGGAATCAGGAAACAAGTATTTCATGGTTGTCATGGATTACTTCACCAAATGGCCCGAAGTGTTCGCCATACCAAACCAGGAAGCTACAACAGTTGCTTCTAAGCTAGTCGAAGAAGTAATATCTCGCTTTGGTGTGCCTCTAGAAATCCATTCCGATCAGGGCAGGAATTTCGAATCGCAGGTCTTCCAGGAAGTGTGCAGAATTTTGGGAATGCATAAAACGAGGACCACCGCGTACCATCCACAGTCTGATGGAATGGTTGAGAGATTTAACCAGACCCTTGAGAGGCATTTGGCGAAATTGGTAGATGACAAACAAAAGGACTGGGACAAGTATATACCGCTCTTCCTTCTGTCGTACCGTACCGCCGAGCATGAGAGCATAAAAGCTACCCCGGCGTATGTCAATTACGGTAGAGAACTACGAGTACCAGTAGACCTTTTGACAGGAGGATCACCGGAAGAACCAAAGACCGTACCAGATTATGTCTGCGATTTAAGGGAAAAGATGCGTTATATACACGCCATGGTTCGGGAAAATGGGTTACAGTCAAGTGAGAACATGAAGACCAGATACGACCGGAAATCGAATACAAGCGGTTTCGAAGAAGGGTCACTGGTGTGGCTGCATAACCCAACTCGCCGAAAAGGCAAATCTCCAAAGTTGCAGACCAAGTGGGACGGCCCATACAAAGTGGTTACCCGATTGAATGACGTGACTTACAGGATTCAAAAGCAACCAAGAGGGACATTCAAAGTGGTACACATAGACCGTCTGGCGCGTTACCATGGCAGTAACAATGATGCTCGGGACGAGCATCTCTAAGAGGGGAGTAGTGTTACGGTACATGGTATACGGACACGTGGTGCGCAAGTACATACTCGAATCTTCTAAAAAGGTCCAATGTTTGTTTACGTGCTTACCCTTTATTTGTTAGCGTATTTGAATTTAGACCTTATGACTGAGTCCATAAGGTCTAAATTAAATTCAACTTACTGCACTTATCGCAAGGACGGCAGTTTTATTGTGGTACATGCCCGAGCTTCCTAGAAATTTCCCACGGTTGTTTACTTATTTACGTGAATCGGGAAATTTCTGGAATTCGTCTCGCCATATAAAAAGAGCCGCAGGCAGGTCCGGCAAGTCAGTTCAATCCGAGCGATCTTCAAGGCGACATCAAGTGATCAATAGTGAGTGAACCAGTGAAACCTGCGACTTAGCTACGACCTAGGACAGTGATAGTGCTTAGTGATTGGACCTAGTGATTAGTGTTTGGACTTAGTGCTAAGTGTTGTGACCTAGTGTTTAGTGCAGTGTTAATAAAGTCTTCAAGAGAGTCACCAGGTCTTTCTCTCCAAATCCTCGAACCCTAGCACGTAACAATACGAATCATACTCTTTCATTTATGGTTGAAGTCTGTTGACAACAAGTTGACAAATTGAAAATGGATTATAGATTTTTTTTATTGAATCTAAGATACTATTAGACAATGCTCACACGGCCAGTATGTGATCAGCTAAGTCCCAGAGACAAGAGTTGAAAAAAAAAAGATAAAGTCAATATTTGTTACAAAATATAGGTAGTAGTCCTAATGTCGTTGAAACTAAGGTCGAATTTCGGCCATTGGGCGATCTCTAGTAATAATAAAACTACATTTAGTGGTCCGAGTTATAGTGCCACAAAAAGTTTAGTTCAATAAACACAATTTTTAGTTACTAATTACGAAAATAAAAAAGAAGAAATAATAGTATTACGCACATACAATTTTGCTGTTAGGTAGGAAAACAGATAATGGGAACGACACAAAGAAAATGCTACTTTTTTTCATAAAATAAGGGGCAAACGAGCAAACGGAAACAAGTCACGTGATGGAAAGCAACTACCGTCGCCCATAGACACTCGCAACATCAGAAGAGCTGCAGGTGCGTTGCCGGTCTTTTAAGAGGGAATACGCTCTCCTTGAAGGTTTGCAGCCTGCAGGTCGTATAGATCCGGTAATACTGCTGGTGACAGTTCGTTCCAGAGTTTTACAGTTACGCGAAAAACGCACGCGTTTTTCGCGTGAAATAGAAACTCTGGAGTGGAAGACTGCCACTTATCAAGGTGATGAGAATGGTATATTTGTCACGTGGAGCGACGGCGAAAAGTTGCAGGAGGTATGATTTTAAACAATTCCTCAGAGCACTCCCCGTGACTTGGGGTCAAAAATAGCCAAACCAGGCAGGAGTAGGTATTATTTTTTCAGTTTTCTCCCGATAATAGTTCCCGCTGCGCCCCTAGAGCACGATTCCAACAGTAAAATAGACCTATACATTATTTTGGGTAATATAATATCTAAAAAAGCAAGGGAGCAGTTGTAGAAGCTCGCACAGGGCGCAAAAAAGACTGTTTACGGCACTGTCTGTAGCAGACAGGTAGACAAATTGGGTAGGATTTAACGTGGGAGAGCCATGCTTCGGCATGAATGGGCCGGCTCGACCGGAGAAATACCACATTCTCGCAGAAAACCGGCGTGAAACAGTGCTTGCGCTGTGTTTTGCCGAGTGATTGAGTTTACCGGTGGCCCAATCCCCTATGGCCTACCCTATTCCCTTCCTTACCCTCCTCTATTCCCTTCCCTTCCCATCCCTACCCTCCCCTATTACCCTATTCCCTCTTAAAAGGCCGGCAACGCACCTGCAGCTCTTCTGATGCTGCGAGTGTCCGTGGGCGACGAAGGTTGCTTTCCAGCAGGTGACCCGTTTGCTCGTTTGCCCCCTTATTTCATTAAAAAAAAATACACAAAATACATTTTGGAATTTATAACAGTATGGGTATATTTTTATTTGTTGAAATAAGCTCTATGCACTTTGTTATTATTATTATTGTTATTTTCCACCTTTTTGGTAAAAGGTGGCCCCGTGCGAGTTTCTTACGCCGGTTCCGTAGGGTTACGGTCCGGGCGGGGTAGTTCCCGAACCGGTGGTAGGCCTCATGTAGACACGACGTTCTAAAAGTGATAACTTTGTTAACCTATTTAGAAATAAATACTTTTCATTTCATAAGAAAGTATATTTCGCTTCTAATAATTCCTTCGACGTTGTTATTTATTATAATAATGAATGCACTGTATAGAATACAGTGCATTCATTATTATAGAGCAACGTCGAAGGCTAACAAGCTATAAAATCTGTTTACTGAACAGCTTAGAATTTGGATACAGTATATTCACAGTAGAGTAGCTCGGCTGAGCTTTTAAAATAAACTCATTTAAAAACAGAGGCAATTTTTACGCACGTGAATTAAAGGAATAAAATCTTTATAAGTTAAGAATTACATATATCAATATAACAAAGTACTTACACAATCAAAAATTACCAAATCATAACACTGACTAGCTACGCTACTTAATGTTATCTAAAATCACTGTAAGAGTCTTAAAACATACTATTAAATAATACAAAAAATATTTGGTCGTATGTTCTGATGTAGCAATCTTATAAGTGCGTGTGCTGGATTCGGCTGGTCTAGTATGAGGTTAATCTACTGTGTACAATTTTTACTGTGGTACAGATACAGGGGCTGCATTTTTCTAACGTTCATTTTCAATATACCTATTATTTTTATTATATTTTCAAACAAAAAAGTATATTTATCTGCATTTACGAACATACATATAGATTTGTAGATCTGAACAATTGAGATTAAGTATACGGATGTTAGAAAACGTAACTCTCATACATTTACCGTTTTGATTTTGGTTCCATTTAATCACACAAAAATATAGCAATGGTGGAACAATGCAACGCCAAAAACTATATAGCTTTTCTATGGTTGTTTTTTGCGATGCGACGCCGCAACGCAGTGTTGTGGCCAGTAGGACTACTACGAAACTGTTTTGAGAATTGAGACTCAAACAATCGGACGAGAATGCCGCATCCCGCTCTAACAACGTCATTTCACGTTTGTTAGAGTAGGATGCGGCATTCTCGTATGTTACCATGACAACGTCCATCGCTATCCCGTCACACAAACAATGGTCGCCGTCAGACTCGTGTTGTAATAATTTACTATTATTTACTCAACAAATGCACTTATCAATATAAAAAGTACCCAGTAGCCGATCTTCAGACCCACTGAATATGCATATGAAAGGTTAAAATCAGTAAAGCCGTAACATTGTGACACGAGAATTTTATATATAAGAAGATTACACTCATGGTCTGAAAGGTTTTAGCTTTCAATATAAAATTTCATTCTTTTCTTCCACCACTTAATATTTCGTCCTATGCAAACATTGTTGGTATTATATTCACCTTTTTTGGTAACACCGACCCTTGTAAATGATGTTGTGTAAAGTAGTTCTTAGAATAATGGCTGAGACCATTATTATATTACCTACTAAATGATACTCTCAACGGCGGCTCCGTTGAGAGTACTTCTCTCTCGACTCAAAGTTGATACCTAAAATCCTAAAAAAAGAGGTAACAGATAGACATCTGTCTGTATGTCTATCTGTTACTTCTTCACGCCCAAGCCGCTGAACCGAATCTGCTGAAATTTGACATGGATACACCTTGAGTCCCGGGAAAGGACATAGGACACTTGTTATTCCGGAAAAATGTACGATTTTCGAAATGGGTTTTGGTGCAACTCAGTATCGGGAGACATAATTGTAGCCTATACATAAACCAAGACCATTAATAGCCTTATTATAACCATTAACTCAGACCCTTCGTAAAATTATTTCAAAGAAAAAGAAAACGAATTTATTCGACCCTTCAGTGATTTTCATTTTCATGTAAGCCGTTTGGGAATATGTTTTAGAGAAGGCCACAGCTCCTTCTCGCTAAATGGGCGCTTAGTATTTAAAGTATATTTGCTAAATCTTTACTAATATTATAAAGAGGTAAACTTTGTTTGTTTGTTTAATTGTAATGAATAGGCTCAAAAACTACTGGACCGATTTTAAAAATTCTTTCACCATTCGAAAGGTTTTAATTTACGAGTAACATAGGCTTTTTGTTTTGTAAAATATAGGGTTCCGTAAGATATTTTAGTTTTTCGGAAACAACCAGAAAATTTACTTATTTTGCGTACGCTGCCTAAACTATAAAAGATAGAACCATACAACGTTCTAAGTAAATGTAGATCTTATAAGTATCTACAAAAATGTCCGTGACACACTATACATATCAATGTCAAGTGAGGCACAACAACCATTGTTTTGTTTAAAAATCCTTGATTTTTTTTGGACTACATTTAAACGCATTTATTTTACTCATGCTAATAATCCTAATCAAAATAAATTATTTTATCACTAAGTACATTTTATGTAGATAATATTTGGTTTTTGAATGATTAAAATTGGACGTTTGGTTTAGAAGTTATGGCAAAATTAAAATATTACGATAGTGGGCGTCACCAAGACGAGGGTGCGCGTGCGAGAGGAAGACAATATGTGCAGTGTGCAGCCTGCGTATAATGACTGCGTCGTCGATGTTAGTGTAAGAGTCTGTGAATTGACCTGGCAATCATTTTGCTGACCGAGTCTTTCCTGGGTATGCTTTTTGCAGCGGGTGGAGCCGCGGGCGACCGCTGTATACCTAATAATGAATCTAAATCAAAGCTGCTGAATCATTGCATTTTTTCAATTTTATACCCGTGCGAAGCCGGGGCGGGTCGCTATATAAAATAAAGTTATTAGTACAAAATGAAAGTTTTCAGCACAAAATAAATGCGCAAAAAATTTATATTTATAGCTAGTCGAAGCAAATATGTAAAAGCACCCTAAACTAATTAAAAAAAGTGTTTTATCCTACGGAAGAATAGACAGTGGTAGATCAACAATGTTGGATGCGAGTAGCAGGAGATCGGTCATCTTGGCGTTCATTGAAAGAGGCCTATGTCCAGCAGTAGACGCTTATTATAGGCTGATATGATAATGTGATAGAACGACAAGGATAGCCATTGTGTCTGGTTGTGCACTTAATTAAATTATAATTTAATATATTATAATATTTCCTTAATTTCCTTAATAATTAAATAATAAGTTCTCAAATTACACTCTGGTTTTGTGTTGTGTTTGTTTTCCACTGTTCGGATATAGCTCAGTTTGGGAGTTTCTGTTCATCAACCGTTGGATGAACCTTTAACATAATATGGCAATTCACCACTGTCGGAAGAAGACGAAGAATACATATCTTTGACACTTGACAGATGACAAGTGTTTGCTGACCCTTTTTGCCGCGGACCGGGCTTGATGGTAAACGAGAAAATATTGTTCTGATAATTTTTCCTTGAAAAGGCTTAATTCAGCTGGAATTTCAAGTTTCTTCCCTTTTGGTTTTTCAATATAATCGCTGTGAACTTTTTGTGTGGTCGGCCGACCAAAGTGCATCAAAATTCAAGAGTACTTCAGCTACGCTCCGGAGCGGACCACGTGCTTGAGAAGACAAGCATCCTGCCCCTATAAAATCCAACGGGCTTGCTGCTACTGCAATTGCCTGAGGAGCACCCCTGCTGACTATGGAACGAGTGAGTCGGACATGATACGGGTTCGGAGTATTTTTTTTCGAGAACTTTTACTATCCCGCAGGCAATAAATATAAAAAAAAGTTGACAAGTTTCATAGAGACCGTGCACAGCCGTGCACTTACTTTAAAGAGCAAAATGTAAGTACAGTTATCTATACTTAATCCATACTTAATATTATAAAGCGGAAGAGTTTGTTTGTTTGTTTGAACGCGCTAATCTCAGGAACTGCTGGTCCGATTTGAAAAAATCTTTCAGTGTTAGATAGCCCGTTTGGCTATATTTTATTAAGCTAAGACTAATAAGAGCGAAGAAATAGAGGAAAGTGTGGAAAAAACGGGGGGAAATTATATGAAATGCCTTTTTTGAACGCGCTAATCTCAGGAATTACTGTTTCGAATTAAAAAATTATTTCTGTGTTATGTAGCCTATTTATCGAGGAAGGCTATAAGCTATATTTTATCACGCTAAAACTAGTAGGAACTAACCGCCTCCGTGATCTAGTGGTACAGAGCGCGGCTCTTGACTCGGAGGTCGTGGGTTCGATTCCCGCATTGGAAACATGTTATTTCCAAGTTTGGTTAGGACAATGCAGGCTGATCACCTGATTGTCTGACAAGTAAGATGATCCATGCGTCGGATGGGCATGTAATAAGTCGGTCCTGCGCCTGATCTCTCGCCGGTCGTGTCGGTCTTCCGTCCCACTGGGTTATGAGAGTAAAGGAATAGAGAGTGCTCTTGTGTACTGCGCACACACTTGGGCACTATAAAATTACTCCTGCGTAGCTGGCCTGGTTTCAATGAAACCGGCCACCGTCACCGAAACCGGTGTGGGAGCTATTATAGTAGGAACGAAGAAATAGAGGAAAGTGTGGAAAAAGCGGGGGAAATTATTTAAAATTGCTTATTATCTTAAAAAACTACTGGAGATGTTTATGTTATTTAGCACACATGAAGAATAGACCACGTGAAAGGGCATAGGTTTATTTTTTTGCGGAAAAATGTGCGGTTTCCGTGACCTTCCTAAATTACGTGAGCGAAGCCGCGCGGAACATCTAGTTTGTTATTATCGTCAACGAAATAAGGGTCGCCGCAGTAATATTGTAATGCTACAGCTACACTTGAAGGCACGTTCGTGTTCACGTTGTCGCGATAAAAGTTCGTATTTGGTCCATCATAAAGTGCGTGGCCATATCTATCGTGATAAACTTTACTACGTAGCGATATTAAACAAGAAGCAGTACAGTGAATCACGCGAGTTGTAGCCAACCGCACAAACATTGTCGCGACTAGCTTTTTGGCTGGATTCATATTAAATGCGTTTGCGCGAACGACTGGTTTAGCAGCTACACCGCGAAATCACAAGCAATTTTATGTAACGATTTTTTTTAATGAAATAAGGGGGCAAACGAGCAAACGGGTCACCTGATGGAAAGCAACTTCTGTCGCCCATGGACACTCGCAGCATCAGAAGAGCTGCAGGTGCGTTGCCACAACACAGCGCAAGCGCTGTTTCACGCCGGTTTTCTGTGATAACGTGGTATTTCTCCGGTCGAGCCGGCCCAATCGTGCCGAAGCATGGCTCTCGCATGCTTAAAATTTATTAAATAGCAGCACGGTCGCGCCGTCATTTACATACAATATTGCTTGTGACACGGTGTAGCCGCCAAACCGCTTCTTCGGACGCAAATAAATCGAGTCTGATGTTCGGGAATTTTCCAACAGTGGCGCGAATTGTCTTCATACGACCATTTATTACGACCAATCCTAAGAGTGCGGTTACACGGTCAGTCTGGTATCAGTTCAATCCATCAGTCTCAGACTGACGCCAGAATGATGGCCGGAAAGTACATAATAAAACAGACAGATAGACAGACAGACAGACATGACGAATCTATTAGGGTTCCGTTTTTTGCCATTTGGCTACGGAACCCTAAAAATGATCAGTCCGTCAATGAAACGGTTACACGATCATTTTCCCGTCGTTTTGGATCAGACAAAGGACTTTCACACAAAACTGCGCAAAATCACATCGCAATTCGCATCGCATTGTAATGTCATTTTCATTATGAATTTTGTCGCAGATATTCGCGATGCGATGCGAATTCGCAGTTATGTGTAATATAGACTAAACTGATGCCAGACCTACCGTATAACCGTACTAGCCAAATGTATCGTGTGCACTTACCAAGGGCATAATCACAGCTGGGTCCGAAGAAGACGTGCGCGCAGTCGTTGTAAGCGTCGATAGCGGAGATGACGGCGTATGCGGCGTCGCAGTCCGTCACGTCGTACGAGATCCACTGGAACTCGATCCATGAGGGAAACGCCTCCTTGAAGGCTGGATCCTTGAGGACCAGGTCGAAGACCGCTTCTACCTGGAAAATGAAAGAAAAAGGTGTACTGAAAGTACTATGTTCGATAGCAAGTGCCATAATATGATATGTCACTTATGCGTGTCAATTCTCATACATTTTTAACGTTTTACTTCGCTGTCAATACGAGCAATTACAGCATTCAGGTTGCTTATCATAGGCAGGCTTGACATAATGTACTTTCTTTCATACAAGAGCATTTATAAAAACCAGCTAATTTTTCCGTCAAGTAGATAAAATGATTTCATAGTAAATTATAAAGATTGCATTTACCATCTTGAAAGTTCATACCGTAAATGAAAAAAACCTATACAGTATGTAGGTAAGTACTATAAAATTAAAAGTGATTCGAGAATCGTGAAAATTTTTAGAATGAAACAAAATCGATTCGGAACCAACCTGGAGAAAAGAATCGCGAATAAATTCGCGCATGTAATGTTAGTAATGTACTTTACATAATACTCGTATTACACATGCAAATAGCATCTTAATGTTATTAGTAACTTCACCCCCGTACGGTGTGTAATTGCATAGCACGTTTCCATAAAGTTTTATCACCTATCACCTCCGCTTCGTTCAATTTCCTTTACAAATTAGTCTATAAAGCTCAGTTATTGAGACTTAGTTCATATAGTGACTGACTTTTCTAGACTATATTAAATAAAATGGAACAAATCTTTTTGAATAATAAAAAGAATATCAAGTGTCACGTAACAAATGATTATAGTATTTTAGTTATAGTGGGCTTTAAATAATATGCAATCTTAATATTATTATAAGATGAACTCAAATGCTACTCGTATACATCTTCAAAGCCAGCGACGCTTTAAAGGTTCTATAGAGCAATTTTTAATGCCCCTCTTAACGTTAGGACATGATTGATTGATTGAAGATGATTATTATTTTCTTTACCAAAGAGTAGTCGAGTCTTTCGTCCCAAAATTTTCGTCCTGGTGGGACGAAAGACTAGATATGAATTTTTAACATTTCTTTACTCATTAATGCTGTCTTTAGCATGCACAATAGCGTGATCAATCAATAAATTCCCAACGACTGACATCGATTGAGCACACTATAAATAGGTTTACAATCATGGTGCCAATCATCTATCGTGGCCTAGCGTGGAGAGTAGCCTTTAGATAAATTATTAGGTTATAGACTATAGAGCCAGTAGTTATAGAACTTTACGGCTTAACTAACTGGAGTACCTAACAATATAATATTCTGTGCGCATATACAAGGTGTTAAGACAATGGATATTGTAGAAAGGAGTTGTGAATATGATTTTGCTGAAAATCTAAAATTATTACATTCATATAAATGTGTCTCTGAATGTCTGTGTGTCTGTTACCTCTTCGAACAACCACTGAAGCCGTTTAAATAAAATTCGGTATAGAAACTTTCAACTCGGTAAAGATATAGTAATATTTTTAATGGAAAAATAACGAAGTTTATGCTGAAAATGAATCGTTTTCCGATAAACGAAAGGCTCAATAAAATTGCGGTCACTTATAGTTTATAAATACAATTTTCCAGTGTTTTAAAATAATACTTCATGTTGTTGTGAGATAATAGAAAGGTCATTAAAACCAACTCACCGACGGTAAATTCGCATCGTACGTCGTGTTCTTCGGCAGCAGCAGCGCCGCTCTGATCCTGCATTGTCCGCTGTCGCAGATGTTGTCGCAGGTGCGGCCCTTCTGCTCCTCCCTGCGGCAGTTCTGCCCCGCCACCCCCACCACTAACACCACTAGCACCCACCATCCCATCATCCTTTCATCATCACTTCACACACGCACACATCACTGGTTCACCTGGAACAAACACAAACATAAAACGTTAGTGTTCGAAATAAATAGGGAAAAAGTACGCAAAATTCAGTCGATAATATTATTACTATCATATTTCAACAAAATACGTTTATATAAGGGAACCAAACCTTTTCCCGAAATAAGAAGTATCCTATGTCCTTTCCCGGGACTCTTATGCCTGTTTTCACCAACCGCCTCCTAACGCCAAGTGGTCCCCTAGCGGCCATTAAGGGTACATATCCTTCAAGATTTCACGAATTTTTGTGTGTCACGTTCGTCCCTAGGGCGTAATAATTTTTGCAAAACATTACTTTTTTTTAAAATGTGTTTGTTGAGATATTTGACCCGCAAAGATCTCTAAGGAATACGTCTTAGCGTTAGGAGACCGTTGGTGAAAACAGGCATAAGTATCTCCATAACAAAATCCAGCAAAATCGGTTCAGCGGCTGGAGCCAGACAGACAAACAGACAGACACACTTTGGTATTCATAATAAAAGCCGAGCTTTGTGAGGGCTCGCGTCATCACACCTTGACTGACTGATGATACCACATCTACATAAAAATAAAGCACAAATCAATAGGTTATAGTCCTGATAGTTTTTCCGTAAAGTGTGCCACAAAATGTGGTGATATACTAGTATGGATGTATGGATTATGCAAAAGTCAGAGCACTGTCGGTACTATCATTATAATATTTTAAAACACGAGTATATTAACCGTGGGAGAACCATGCTTCGGCACGAATGGGCCGGCTCGACCGGAGAAATACCACGTTCTCACAGAAAACCAGCGTGAAACAGCGCTTGCGCTGTGTTTCGCCGAGTGACTGAGTTTACCGGAGGCCTAATCCCCTACCCTATTCCCTTTCCTACCCTCCCCTGTTCCCTTCCCTTCCCTACCCTCCCCTATTCCCTTCCTTTCCCTACCCTCCCCTATTACCCTATTCCCTCTTAAAAGGCCGGCAACGCACTTGCAGCTCTTCTGATGCTGCGAGTGTCCATGGGCGTTGGAATTGCTTTCCATCAGGTGACCCGTTTGCTCGTTTGCCCCCTTATTTCATAAAAAAAATGTAATAACGAGAATAAAAACTTAGGTAAAACTAAAAAGAAGTTAATCCCATGGCACACATTTCTAACGAAATATTTTTAATATTTTAAAACTTCTGAACATGTTGCAAACTCGTGAAAGCTCTTTAGTATCCCTGGTGGTATTAAAATTATTTGAATAAAGTATATTGTTACTACATAACGCCCGTAACACCGTTGCGACAAAATTCATTTATCGCTCGGGAACATTATTCTGGGATAAAGGAGTGAGCACACTGAGACGGGCCGTGCCGGGGATCAGCGTGCCGTGGCTCATCGCAAAAATCCGCCTCCATACAATTTGTATGGAAGCGGATGCGCGTATCGCACACTGTGTCGGGGCGCAGCGGATTTCCGCTTCCATACAAATTGTATGGAGGCGGATTTTTGCGATGAGCCCCGGCACGCTGCAGCCACTCCTTAAAGGTACATTTATCCGCAATAAAAGTGAAGCTTAGTAGTAGCTAGGTAGCTCCTAGCTGCTTCACTGGTGACCCCGACGTGATACATTTCAGCTGTCGTATATGTATATACCGACGCACTTAGAAAACTTCGATAGCGCGATGCAGGAATGTTAGGCGAATTGTGGGTACAGCCACAAAAGTATCCTATGCACTTTCCCGGGACTCAAAGCTACCTTTTCTTGCTCAAAAACACTTTTTACAAGTATTTACCCTCTATAAAACATAGAGCCTTGATCAGAGTGTAACTTGTAGCCAATAATAATAACTCCCACACCGATTTCGGTGACGGTGGCCGGTTTCATTGAAACCAGGCCAGTCACGCAGGAGTAATTTTATAGTGCCCAAGTGTGTGCGCAGTACACAAGAGCACTCTCTATTCCTTTACTCTCATAACCCAGTAGGAAGACCGACACGACTGGCGAGAGATCAGGCGCAGGACCGACTTTTTACACGCCCATCCGACGCATGGATCATCTTAGTTGTCAGACAATCAGGTGATCAGCCTGCATTGTCCTAACCTATCTTGGAAAAAGCATGTTTCCAACGCAATCGAACCCACGACCTCCGACTCAAGAGCCACGCTCTGAACCAATGGACCACAGAGGCGGCTATAGTGTAGCCACTATAACTGATATCGAGCAGAGGGGGCCAAAAAAAGCATTAGTTATATGGATATTGATATTGATTTGATATTGATTTTGTTTTATTTTCCGTATACATTTCAGCTGTCTAGCTATAACATGTTTACCGGAGGCCCTTCCCTACCCTCCCCTATTACCATATTCCTTTTCCTTCTTAAAAGGCCGGCAACGCACTTGCTGCTCTTCTGATGCTGCGAGTGTCCATGGGCGACGGAAGTTGCTTTCCATCTGGTGACCTGTTTGCTCGTTTGCCGTTATTTCATAAAAAAACAGTTTTTAAGATACAGCCTGGAGATAGATAAGGAATATTAAAAATAAGTGGCAAAAGAAAATTCTCAAGAAAAACTAGCAAAGGTTTACTAATTAAACTTAAATACAGAGAATAAGATTATCTTTATTAAGCTGCCGTAACAACATTAAATAAGCTGATAAGAGGCTTAAACTGTTTCTAAAACTTCACAAGCTTTAATTCTCGGAGCTTTTCTTAAACTTTTACAGGAAACTTCGAACCAATCCCTTTAAAGAGCTTTTAATGTTCCCGAACTTTTTATGAGACAAAGTGACTGTTGAAGTCCTTTACTTCGCTTTGTTGGCAATTTAATTAGTTATTGTTAGTTTAGTACATTTAGGGCCTGTTTCACCACTTCCTGATAATTAGCGACGAATAGGCTATTCACCACTTAACTTGACAGATCAAGTATGGAGAATCTGTCAAAAAAGTTGTGAATAGCCTATTCGGCACTTTATCAGAAAGTGGTGAAACAGGCCCCTCCATATTTAACAATTAAATTACGTTAAAAGGTTAGCCAAAATAGTTTAATAGGCTGATATCTATATATATAAAACTCAAAGGTGACTGACTGACATGGTGATCTATCAACGCACAGCCCAAACCACTGGACCGATCAGGCTGAAATTTGTTAAGTAAGTTAGTATATCCGTCTGTTGGTCTATCGACTTCATGCTTAAGCAATTGACCAATTTTGATAAAATTTGATATGAGCGAATTTCGGCGCAACGTTATTGCGGGCGTCTTCTAATATGTATTAAGATTGTACCCTCCTCATATTTTTTATTTTTTTTTATGAAATAAGGAGGCAAACGAGCAAACGGGTCACCTGATGGAAAGCAACTTCCGTCGCCCATGGACACTCGCAGCATCAGAAGAGCTGCAAGTGCGTTGCCGACCTTTTAAGAAGGAATAGGGTAATAGGGAAGGGAATAGTTGAGGGTAGGGAAGGGAATAGGGTAGGAGTTAGGGGATTGGGCCTCCGGTAAACTCACTCACTCGGCGAAACACAGCGCAAGCGCTGTTTCACGCCGGTTTAATACGAAAAAGTAAAAAGTACCCTTCTATTAAGTGGGCTATATGAGCCGATATTAAAAAACTTAGGATTCGTCAAGTTTCTTAATTTTAACTTTACTCTGCTTATGACTTGGATCATAACAAGTTTGTACAAAATTCTTTAAAATTATTTTGTTGTAAAATTTTTGGGTTTCATTAACTTTCACAATAATATAACGACCTCTGTGACTCAGTGGTGAGCGCGTTGGTAGCTCAAGCCGGGGGTCGCGGGTTCGATTCCGCCGCGACGTAACAAAAAGTTTTCAAAGTTCCTGGGTCATGGATGTGTATTAAATATATTGTGCATGATAATAAATATAATAGAAATCTTAAATAAGTGTATAGTAAGTATAAAAGTATTAAATATATTTCCATTTTTTTTAATGAAATAAGGGGGCAAACGAGAGCAAACGGGTCACCTGATGGAAAGCAACTTCCTAAACGAGCTGCAGTTTAGGGAAGTGAAGGGAATAGGGTAGGGGATTGGGCCTCCGGTAAACTCACTCACTCGGCGAAACACAGCGCAAGCGCTGTTTCACGCCGGTTTTCTGTGAGAACGTGGTATTTCTCCGGTTGAGCCGGCCCATTCGTGCCTAAGCATGGCTCTCCCACGTATAAATCTCTCTCTCCCATTGTCTGGTACGCGTAACACAAGTCCTTCAGGTACTTAGCATGGGGCCAGACTGACGTGGTGTGAAGCGTCCATGATAGATATTATTATAATACGAGCTTTTTCCCGCAGCTTCGCTCGCATTAAGAAGTATTATTATATACAAACTTTCATCCCCTATGTGAACCCCTTGGGGTTGGAATTTGTCAAAATCCTTTCTTAGCGGATGCCTACGTAATAACATCTACCTGCATGCCAAATTTCAGCCCGATCCGTCCAGTGGTTTGGGCTGTGCGTTGATAGATCACTATGTCAATCAGTCAGTCACCTTTTAGTTTTATATACAGTCGTGGTCAACTAATTAGGGACAGTTAAGGCACCAAGAAATATTAACTATTCAAGTCCTTTTATTATATTCGATATTAGTGTCTGTCACTTTATAAAAATATAAACTGATAGTATTCTAGTTCTTAGCATAAAATAAAAATTTAATAAATACATACTACTCGTATATAACCTCATCAAAACACATCAACAAATAAATATGATACAAAAGATCTGGCCACCTAATTAGGGACACTTGGTTTTTGCCTTCTAAATTAAAATAAAATAAAAAGCCATAGCTTTTCTTTTGCGTTTTCTTAATTCTGGCGCTAATTTGAAAAGCGTGATCGTTATTGTGTGTCTTGTAAACTCATTAAATAATTAAAATTTTTGGTCGAAAGAAGAGTTTAAGTTGTGACGCAACAATGTTCAATTTTTACCAACGTGCGTGGCCGTACAAGAAAATAGCAGTAGATCATTTGGAATGTTCCAAAAACATGGTCTACAATGCCGTGGCATATTTCAAAACGCATAAAATCACTGAAAGTGTGCCTAGAAAGAAGAGACCAAGAAAAACCACCCCACAACATGATCACAGAATGATTGTTCTCGCGAAAAGAGACCCCTATAAGGGTTCCGTTCGTATCAAGAGCGAAGTTTTGGGCCAGAATCGAATGCTGGAGTATCAGCGAGGACTGTCAGAAGGCGGCTAGTGGAGGCAAAACTTGTAGGAAGAGTTACACGGAGAGTTCCGTTACTGAAGAAAGAACACAATCAAGCAAAATTGGCGTTCGCAAGGAAATATGGACATTGGACTATTGCTCAATAGAAAAATGTGCTACTTTCTGACGAGACCAAGATACATTTGCTAAAAAAAAAAATAGCTATGTCAAGTAGCTATTTCCTTTTCTGACCACAAAATATTATGAGTGCTAATCAATTTACTTGTTGTCAATTGTAAAAATTTCAAAGCTACTTTGAGAAAGGGTTTCTCGGCCTTTT